>CM053607.1:64234587-64280530 GCA_028646535.1 Procyon lotor
TTTTTTTTTTTTTTAAAGATTTTATTTATTTGACAGCGAGAAACACAGCGAGAGAGGGGACACAAGCAGAGGGAATGGTAGCGGGAGAAGCAGGCTTCCCACGGAGCAGGGAGCCCGATGCGGGGCTCGATCCCAGGACGCTGGGATCTGACCTGGGCCGAAGGCAGACGCTTAACAACTGAGCCACCCAGGCGCCCCGAGATTTGCCATCTATCTTGCCTCCAACTTCCTGCCATAGGCAACCATTGATTGGCATTTTGTCATTACATTCTGTATTCTCTAGAGTTTTGTGTAAATAGATTAATAAAGCAAGTTTTTATTTAAGTATGGCTCAGGATACTGATTTTTCTGTCAATCCTATTTCTATACCTAAGCAATAAGCAAACTGAAAATAGTATGTTGTACTTTCATTCTCCATAGTATTGAAAAGGATACTTACAAATTTAACAAAATTTGTAATAAATTAAGTTTAACAAAAAAGTACAGTCTGTAAACTGATGTATGCAAAAACTATGCTGATAAAAATTAAATAAAACCTAAATAAATGGAGACATAGCTTGTTCATGCACTGAAAAACCAAACACTATATAAAGGGCAATTCTCTCTTAACTTATAGATTTAATAAAATCTCCATCTATTCCTAATAGATTTATAAAAATGCAGAAGTTGGTCATAAAATGTATTCAAATAGGCAAAGTTTCTGGTATAGCCAAGTAATATTAAAAAACATGTACTTTCATTTCATTTAAAGGCTTATTCTGAGGCTACGATATTCAAGACAGCATATTAATTGCATAAGGATTAACATATAGATCCATGGGATAATATAAAGTATCCAAAAATAGAGCTTTACCTATGTAGCCAATTTATTTTGACAAAGACTACAATGTGACTGATTGAAGGAAGTAACGGTATTTTCAAATTGGTCTTGGAAAAGTCAGCTATCCATATAAAATTATTAACTTCATCTCTTAGCTCATATTTTACAAAAATAAACTAAAAATGCTGACAGACTTAAAAAAAAGAACTAAACTTAGAAAACAAATAACAAACTTTTAGTGACCTCCATTCAAACCAAGTATTCCTAAATAGGGCTTAAACACAATCAGTCAATAAAAAATAATTAAGTTTTATTAAATTCAAAATGTTTGCTTTTCAAATATATCATTAAGAAAATGGTAAAGATCTTTTTAAGGCATGCATCTAATAAAAGGCTTTTGTCCAGAATATGTAAAACATTGACTCAAGAATAAAATTGCCATTCTTCATTAGAGCAAAATAGCAAAATATTTGAAGAGACACTTCAGTAAAGATGATATATAAAAGGCTCAACATCATTAAATCTTAAGGAAATGCTTATTAATTCTACCATGAGATGACATTACAGAACTGTAAATTAAAACAGAGATATACTGTTAAAATGGGTAAAATTTTAGAAACTAATAGCAAATGTTGGCAAGGATGTTGATAAACTGAAACACTCATACATTGCTGGTAAAAATTTAACAGCCATTTTACATAACTTTGGTTCTTTCTTTAAAAGTTAAACATTTAGTGTGGGCATGAGTAGGGGACAAGCCAACTGAAATGCCGTGGAGGCCCAGAGAGCTACTGGAGCTGGCCTGTCCCAGGAGCTCATACTGTGGATACAGAAATGGAATGAGACCAGTAGGCAGAATGAATGTTATTTCCACAGAAGATAAAAGAGAAGAACAGCAGCAATTCTAGGAACAGAAAATCAACCACTTTCTGGAAGTATTTTGCTCTCTCATTCATCTGTTCTTATCTTGATAAAATGACAATGCAGAAAAACTCACCACATACACACAAAAAAAGAACAAAAGGCAGTACCGATAGCTAGGGACCTAGCTATAAAAATTTTGTCCAAAATTGGACAAAATCCAATATGGACATTAGTAATATGTCAGAAATAGAGTTCAAAATGAAATTTATCAAGGTGCTAGGTGGGCTCGAAAAAAGCATGGCAGATATTAGAGAATCCCTTTCTGGAGAAATAAAATCCCTTTCTGGAGAAATCAAAGAACTAAAACCTAACCAGGTTGAAATCAAAAAAGCTATTAATGAGGTACAATAAAAAATGGAGGGTCTTACTGCTAAGATTAATGAGGCAGAACAAAGAATTAGCAATATAGAAGACCAAATGACGAAGAATAAAGAAGCGGAGAAAAAGAGAGAGACAAACAACTACTGGAACACAAGGGGAGAATTCAAGAAATAAATGATACCATAAGATGCAACAATATTAGAATAATTGGGATCCCAGAAGAAGAAGAAAGAGAGAGAGGGCAGACGGTATATTGGAGCATTTATTGTAGAGTATTTCCCTAATTTGGTGAAGGGAACAATCATCAAAATCCAGGAGGCACAGAGAACCTCCCTCAAAATCAATAAAAATAGGTTTTTTATTGTAAAAAATAGTAAATAGTATTTACTGTTTATTTATAGTAAAACTCACAAGTCTTAGTGACAAAGAGAAAATCCTGAAAGCAGCTCAGGACAAAAAGTCTGTAACATACAAAAGCAGAAATGATAGATTGGCATGAGATCTATCCACAGAGACCTGGCAGGCCAAAAGGACTAGCATGATATATTCAGAGCACTAAATGAGAAAAATATGCAGCCAAGAATACTATATCCAGCTAGGCTGTCACTGAAAATAAATGGAGACATAAAAAGCTTGCAGGACAAAAACTGAAAGAATTTGCAAACACCAAACCAGCCCTACAGGAAATATTGAAAGGGGTCCTCTAAGCAAAGAGAGAGCCTAAAAGGAACACAGACCAGAAAGGAACAGAGACAATATAAAGTAACAGTCACCTTACAGGCAATACAATGGCACGAAATTCATATCTGCCAATAGTTACCCTGAATGTAAATGGGCTAAATGCCCCAATCAAAAGACAGAGAGTATCTGAATGGGGAAAAAAAAACAAGACCTATCGATATGCTGTCTACAAGAAACTCATCATAGACCCGAAGACACCTCCAGATTTAAAGTGGGGGGTTGGAAAACAATTTACCATGCTAATGGACATCAAAAGAAAGGTGGGGGGGCAATCCTTAGATAAATTAGATTTTCAGCCAAAGACTATAATAAGAGATGAGGAAGGACACAATATCATACTTGAAGGGACTGTCCAACAAGAAGATCTAACAATTGTAAATATCTATGCCCCTAACATGGGAGCAGCCAATTATGTAAACCAATTATTAACAAATTCAAAGAAACGCATCAACAATACAATAACAGTAGGGGACTGTAATACCCCCCTTACCAAACTGGACAGATCTTCTAAGCAAAAGATCAACAAAGAAATAAAGGCTCTAAATGACACACTGGACTAGATGGACATCACAGATATATTCAGAACATTCCATCCCAAAGCAACAGAACCCACATTCTTCTCTGCTGCAAATGCAACATTCTCCAGAATAGATCATGTCCTGGGACACAAGTCAGGTCTCCATCAGTACCAAAAGATTGGGATCATTCCGTGCATATTTTCAGACCACGATGCCATGAAACTAGAACTCAATCACAAGAGGAAAGTTGAAAAGAACTCAAACACATGGAGGCTAGAGTGCATCCTACTAAAGAACGAATGGGTTAACCAGGAAATTAAAGAAGAATTTAAAAAATTCATGGAAACAAATGAAAATGAAAACACAACTGTTCAAAATCTTTGGGACACAGCAAAGGCAGTCCTGAGAGGAAAGTATATAGCAATACAAGCCTTTCTCAAGAAACAAGAAAGATCTCAAATACACAACCTAATCTCACAGCTAAAGGAGCTGGAGAAAGAACAGCAGAGAAAGCCCAAACCCAGCAGAAGAAGAGAAATAATAAAGATCAGAGCAGAAATCAATGAAATAGAAAGCAAAAGAATAGTAGAACAAATTAATGAAACTAGGAGCTTGTTCTTTGCAAGAATTAATAAGATTGATAACCCCCTGGCCAGACTTACCAAAAGAAAAGAGAAAAGAACCAAATTGGTAAAATCATGAAGAAAAAGGAGAAATCACAACCAACACCAAAGAAATACAAACAATTATAAGAACATATTATGAGCAACTATACACCTGCAAATTAGACAATCTGGAAGAAATCCATGCATTCCTAGAGACACACAAACTACCAAAACTGAACCAGGAAGAAACAGAAAACCTGAACAGACCCAAACTAGTAAGGAGATTGAGCAGTCATCAAAAATCTCCCAATAAACAAGAACCCAGGGCCAGATGGCTTCCAGGGAGTTCTACCAAACATTTCAAGAAGAATTAATACCTTTTCTCCTGAAATTGTTCCAAAAAATAGAAATGGAAGGGAAACTTCCAAACTCATTTTATGAGGCCAGCATCACATTAATCCCAAAACCAAACATCCCATCAAAAAGGAGAATTACAGACCAATATCCTTGATGAACACGGATGTAAAAATTCTCACCAAAATACTAGCCAATAGGATCCAACAGTACATTAAAAGGATTATTCATCACAATCAAGTGGGATTTATTCCTGGGATGCAAGGTTGGTTCAACATCTGCAAATCAATGTGATACAATACATTAATAAAAGAAAGAACAAGAACCATAGGATACTCTCAATTGATGCTGAAAAAGCATTTGACAAAGTATAGCATCCTTTCTTGATCAAAACTCTTCACAGCGTAGGCATAGAGGGTACATTCCTCAACATCATCAAGGCCATCTATAAAAAACCCACAACGAATATCATTCTCAATGGGGAAAACTGAGAGCTTTTCCCCTGAGATCAGGAACACAGCAGGGATGCCCACTGTCTCCTATGTACTATGTACTATACTATTACCTACAATATAGTACATAGTATTATGTACTATATATATGTACTATTGTACTATATGTATGTACTATTACATACAGTATTGTACATAATACTATGTACTATTCAACATAGTACTAGAAGTCCTAGCCTCAGCAATCAGACAACAAAAAGAAATCAAAGGCATCCAAATTAGCAAAGAAGTCAAACTCTCACTCTTTCCAGATGATATGATACTTTATGTGGAAAACCCCAAAGATTCCACTCCAAGACAGCTAGAACTCATACAGGAATTCAGTAAAGTATTGGGATATAAAATTAATGCACAGAAATCAGTTGCATTTCTATATACCAACAGTAAAGCAGATGAAAGAGAAATTAAGGAGTCGATCCCATTTACCATTGCACCCAAAACCATAAGATACCCAGGAATAAACCTACTCAAAGAGGCAAAGAATCTATACTCAAGAAACTATAAAGTACTCATGAAAGAAATTGAGGAAGACACAAAGACATGGAAAAATGTTCCATGCTCATGGACTGGAAGAACAAATATTGTGAAAATGTCTATGCTACCTAAAGCAATCTACATTTTAATGCAATCCCTATCAAAAAACCATCAATTTATTTCTAAGAAATGGAACAAATAATCCTAAAACTTCTATGGAACCAGAAAAGACCACTAATAGAGGAATGTTGAAAAAGAAAACCAAAGTCGGCGGCATCATAATTCCAGACTTCAAGCTCTACCCAAAGCTGTCATCATCAAAACTGTGGTACTGGTACAAAAACAGACACATAGATCAAGAAACAGAATTGACAACCCAGAAATGGGTTGACTCTATGGTCAACTGACTTTTGACAAGGCAGGAAAGAATATCCAATGGAAAAAGACAGTCTCTTCAACAAATGGTGTTGGGAAAACTGGATAGCCACATGCAGAAGAATGAAACTGGACCATTTCCTTACACCACACACAAAAAATAGACTCAAAGTGGATCAAAGACCTCCATGTGAGACAGGAATCCATCAAAATCCTGGAGGAGAACACAGGCAGCAACCTTTTCGACCTCAGCCACAGAAACTTCTTCCTGGAAATATCTCCAAAGACAAGGGAAACTAGGGCAAAAATGAACTATTGGTACTTCATCAAGATCAAAGGGCCAACTACTGTGGCTCCATACCACTTTCAAAAAGGAGACTGCATTGCCCAGTTGCTACTTTTACCATATTTCCAGGGTCAATTTAAAAACAAGCAAAGAAACTCTAATGGGTTTGGGAGCACTGGAAAAACTGGGGCATATCTGACTGAGATAATCTATCAAAATAAACCAATTTGTCATATTAAAATACAAGGAAAGGAATTTTCAGGTCTAATTGATACTGGAGCTGATGTCTCTATTATAAGCTCATAAATTGGCCTAAAAGATGGCCTTACAATTTAGCCTCTAGTATTATTACAGTATTAGCTCAAGCCAGCAACATACATCAGAGCTCCAATATTCTTTTCTGTGAAGGACCCAAGGATCACAAGGGTTATCTGCAACCATGTATTCTAGACTTGCCCATTAACCTTTGGGGGTGAGATTTACTAAGTCAATGGAGAGCCTCTCTGGTTATACCTTCCCCTAAAATTCCCAGATTTTTCACTGAGGGCCACTGCTCCTAAACCCATTAAGTTAAACTGGAAGAGTGACAAACCTAATTGGGTGGAGCAATGGCCCTTAACACAAGAGAAACTACTTACTCTACAAACCTTGGTTGAGGAGCAGATAGAAAAGGCCATATTGAGGAATCTCACAGTCCTTGGAATTCACCTGTGTTTGCTATTAAGAAAAAAATCAGGAAAATTGAGACTTTTAATAGACCTGTGTATGGTTAATTCTGTTATTCAACCCATGGGGTCCCTACAACCCGGAATGCCTTCGCCTAATCTAGTTCCACGCAAATGGCCAATAAGTATCATAGATCTACAGGATAGCTTTTATACGATACCACTAGCTAAGGAAGATTGTCCCTGTTTTGCTTTCACAATTCCCAGTTTGAATTTAAAAGAACCAGCCAAATGACATCAATGGTAAGTTTTACCACAGGGAATGTTAAATAACCCTACTATCTGTCAGGAATATGTGGGCAAAGTTAAACAACCAGTCAGAGATCAATTTCCACAAATTTATCTTATCCATTATATGGATGATATATTATGTGCAGCCTCTGATAATACGCAATTGCAGAACACATTTAAAGTGCTTCAGTTACAATTTGAAAAGTACAAACTAATTATAGCCCTGGAAAAAACACAAACCACCTCTCCTTTCTCATATTTGGGGTTCATTATGGACGGAACTTCAATCAGACCACAGAAAGTTCAGATCCAGAGAGACAGAATTACAACCTTAAATGATCTACAAGATATTAATTGGATAAGACCTAAAATTGGAATTCCCACTTATGCTTTACAGCATCTATTTGCCTCTTTGAAAGGAGATGCGAATTTAAATAGCCCTAGAACCCTATCGAAGGAGGCCTTAAAAAAATTACGATTTGTTGAAACTCAGATTCAATCAATACAAATGGATAGAGTCCAACCTGAGATACCATTATATCTTCCTACTTTTCATACTCCAAATACACCCACTGGATTAATTATACAGAAAGAAATAATCATAGAATGGATTTTTCTTCCAAATAATACTGTTAAAACACTCACTACTTAGATTGATCATATTGGCAGTATTTTTCAGTTAGGAATAAAAAGAACTCGCCAAATATGGGGATATGATCCGAAAGTTATAGTTCTACCTTTAAATAAGACACAAATTAAAATGACATTCCAGAATAACTTAAATTGGCAAATTGCTCTTAGTGGCTTTACTGCAAACACTTCTCATTATCTCTTTTTACCTGTTGTTTCCTTTTTAAAATGTACTGCTTTGTCCTTCCTTAATTATTTCTAAAAATCCAGTAACAGATGCCCTTACTTACTTTTCTGATAACTCTGTCAAAGGTAAAGCCTGTTATTATGGTCCTACCTCAAAAATTATATCTACTACTGGTCTTTCAGCACAAAGATCAGAATTAATGACAGTTATTACATTATTTCAAGATGTTTCTTCTGCATTTAATTTGTTATCCAATTCTTTATCTTCAGTGTATGTTTTATAGCACATCAAAACTACTACTATTTCTATATCTGATGTACTATGATGACCCTCATCACAGTAGTCGTAAGTTTTCTGGGATGTTATGCACAAATAAATAATTTCATTTATTGGACTTCTATACCTAATCCTTCCCTGCTCTGTCCATAAAATGTAAAATAGATATAATACCAATTTATTTGAATGACTCAAAATGGGTACCTGGAATATTGGATCACAGACTGCCATTATTGCCTCAAGAGGAAGGCACAAATACTAATCATACTTTGGGATATCAAAATAGACCGATATGTATCGGCATTCATTCCAGCTGCCTTATCGCTGATGACCAAAGATGGTTGGTGGACTTTCCTATTAGTAATAGTCTGACTGAAGTTCAGTTATGTTTACTCTCCACTAAAAGATTCTTAGCCAATGATTATTGGCTAGCTATAACATACCAACACCCCCTTTTCCCAAATACAAGATGATGCAGATATGGTCCGATGAGGGAATTTGCCCCTTGTGGGAGGATTGTCGAGTTTCTTATCCCAGCGTCATTATTAATGATTCCGATGGAATTACATGGGGCTGGTCCCCTAAGGGGATGGCAGTCACCAATTGCACTGGGAGACCCTATTCCTCTCATCAAAATTTAATATGGCAAGTTTTTGATCACCTCATCATACCACAAACCTTAGCTTGGGGAAATGTGCCTCTGGGTTGTCTTGGGTGAGGACTTTCAGCGCCATTCCCTTTTGTCGACTTTCATAAAAGACAAAAGAATTTATAGAAAGTCACTGCCACTTTAAACCACCTTAGAATTTGGAATGGCTCTTACATTCATCAGTCCAACCACTATACATTCTCCTTTCCTCTGATGAGAGAAGAATGAGTAAGAGCATGTGTTAGAGATCCCTATGTCTTTGTTGGAAAACTGACTTTTGATCACAACATTAGAGAAATCAACTGTCCCAAATGTAAATTGTTCACTTGTGTGCATGATAATGTTTACACACACAATTCTATTATTCTCATAGCTAGAAGAAAAATAGCCATCTGGTTACTGGTGAAACCTCACCATATTTGGGAAAACTCTCCAGACATACATGTACTTTTAACAGTTTTGAAGAACTGGGTCCATAGAACAAAAAGATTTCTTGGACTGTTTATAACAGCTAACCTAGGAATTATAGCCATTACTGCTACAGCTACTACTGCAGGAATAGCTTTACATCAGCCTGTACAAACTACACAATTTGTACAAAAGTGGCATGAGAATGCTAGCAGAGCTTGGAAGCAACAAACAATCATAGATCAAAAATTAGATGAAAAAATCTGATTTAGAATCAGCCATGATATATATAGGAGATGATCTTCAAAATATAAAACTCAGGCTTCATCTTTTATGTGATTGGAATGTTTCTTCCTTCTATATTACTTCTTATGCCTATAACGATTCAAAAATATCATGAAACAAAATTCATCATTACTAATCATTATGGTGATAATCTAGGTTTAGGTATTAAAGAGCTTCAAGATATTATTCAAGACATTACTTACTCATCATTACAATTAGTTCCAAAACTGAGTTTTGCACAAAGAATTAATGATATCCTGTCTAAATCTGTTTACTTGGATCAAACAACTGGTCGTGTTATTATAGGTGGAATGATTATTCTTTTTATTGCTATAATCTTTTTATGCTTAGTCCTCAGATGCACAAGAAAATCCTTCCATCGACTGATGGATCCAGAGATAGCGAAGTTGACTTTCCTACTTCTACATAAACAAAAAGGGGGAAATGTAACCGTTCCTCAGAACAATGTAATGCTAAAATATAATGAGAAATTATACTAGTTACCAAGCATGCTTAGATATAGCCTTAAGAAAAACATTTACTGGCAATGAGCCTCTGGAGGAGAGGACGCTATACGTCTTTGAAGCCGAGCAGCTGGGAATGCCTGGCCTGCTCAGGGCAGAACGCCGCCTGCTTCATTTTTTCATTATCTCCCCTTCCCCGGAGAGCACCTGCTCTTAGATGACCCTCTTGTTTGGGTTTGCTCACTATATGTCATGCACTACGTGACCAGACATATTTTGCCTTTCTTCTCACTTATCTGCAAAACTCATGGTCAATGTGTGATCTGCTCTGGCTTCTTTGTTGGTTGTTACCTACTTTCTAATAAATATGGGACAGAGGAGTTGCTCGGGACGACAGTCTTTTCTACTGTCGTTCCCTGCTCCCTTTCTCTTGTAGCTGACTTCTTTGTGCCTCATTATTCTCCCATGCACCATCAGGAGGTAGCAAAAAGGGCGGGGTGACACCATTTCTCTTACCCTCTCCTGGCCTATATAGTTGGACACTTGTGAGAACCAGTGCTAACACTCTCCCTCTTCCTTGCTAGAGCTGTGTGCTACAACCCAGCATTTTCCTGCAGATGCATCCAACCAACATGCTCGCCTTTGAAGGAGTCTCTCAAAAGATCTTCCTACTCCACCACACCTGGCAGGCAGCCTTAGATAAGACACATGTGACTCCAAAGTAACTCCTGTGCTGGTGGGGGTTGGGGATAGAGAGAGAGGTAAGAATAAACACCAATGCACCAAAATTCTGAGACCTTTTAGCTGGCTGAGCAGGGAGCACCCTGATCTTCTATGCTCCAGCAACTGTAGCAGAGACGCTAACTTTGGAGAGTGAGGCTGACTGCCAGCCCCATCCACCAACAAGCCCACAGATGCCACAGACTAGTCTCTCAAGAGTGCAGGGAGTAAACTTTGCCCAGGGTGCCCATAGCGAGCGAAGTCCCAATAGGAAGATGCACACAACACACACATGACATCCCTGGAGGTCCTAGCTCAGGTGGCCAGGAATATTGAGAAGTAAGATACTACAGGACATCTACACAAGGCCGCTACTTTCAAGACCAAGAGACATAGGCCGTCTCCCTTATAAAAACAAACACAGAGTTAGATAAAATATGGAGACAGAGGAATACGGCCCAAATGAAAAAAAAAAAAAAAGACAAAAATCACAGTAGAAGATCTAAAGGAAGTAGAGATAAGCAGTATGCCTGGTAAAAAATGCAAAGTAATGGTCATAAAGATACCATCATCAACACTAAACCAGCCTCATAAGAAATGTTAAGGGGAATTCTTTATGTGGAAAGAAAAGGCCATAACTAGAAGGAAAAAAAACGTGAAAAGAAAAAAATTCACAGGTTAAAGCAAATAGTAAAGGTAATAGGCTAAATAAAGCCAGTATGGAGGTTAAAACACAAAAGTAGTAACATCAGTTATATCTACAGCAATTAGCCAAGGGTTAAAAAAAAGATATAGGGGCACCTGAGTGGCTCAGTTGGTTAAGCGACTGCCTTCAGCTCAGGTCATTATCCTGGAGTCCCGGGATCAAGTCCCTTATCAGGCTCCCAGCTGGGGAGCTGCTTCTCCCTCTGACCTTCTCCCTTCTCATGCTCTCTCTCTCTCAAATAAATAAATAAAATCTAAAAAAAAAAAAAAAAAAGATATAAATTGACATCACATACATAAAGTGTGGAGGAGAGAGTAAAAATTTACTGCTTTTAGATTGTGTTTGAACTTAAGTGACCATCAACTTAATATAGGCTACTCTATGCATGAGAGGTTATATATGAACCCAGTGTTAACTACAAATGAAAAATCTCTAAGAGATACATCAGTAAGAGAAAGAAATCCAAATATTACATTAAAGAAGGCCAATTACCACAGAAGAGAGCAAGAGAACAGAGAAAAAGTACAAAGCCAGAAAACAATTTAAAAAATGGCAATAAGTACATACCTATTAATAACTATAAATGTAAATGGACTAAATGCTCTTATCAAAAGACACAGGGTGACTAAATAGAAAAATAAAACCCAAGATATTTCTATACACTTCCCTCAGAAGACTCACCCTAAAGACACATACAGACTTAAGATAAATGGATAGACAACATATACAATGTAAATGTAAACCAAACACAAAAAGTACCAGGATAGCCATGCTAAGATGAAATAAACTTTGAAACAATGATGGTGATAATAAAGTGATACATCCAACCAGAGGAATTTGAAATATTTATGCACCCAATGTAGGAGCACCTAATTACATAAAGCAAATATTAGCAGACATAAGCAGAGTAATTGACAGTAATACATTAATAGGAGACTTTAATGCCCCACTTAGATCAATACACACATCATCCAGACAGAACATCAATATACAAACAGCGGCTTTGATTGACATATTAGACGAGATGGACTTAATATAAACAGAGCATTCCATCCCAGAATAGCAGAATACACATTCTTTTTAAGTACAAATGGAAATTCTCCAGGAGAGATCACATGTCAAGCCACAAAACAATGCTCAATAAATTAAAGGGTAAAATTATATCAAGTGTATTTTCTGACCACAATAGTATGAAACCAGAAATACATAACAAGAAAATAAACTGGAAAAAACACTAACACATAGGGAGTTAACATGTTATCAACCACCAATGGGCCAATGAATAAATCGAAGAAATAAAAAATACATAGAGACAAATGAAAATGAAAATACCACAGTGGAGGGGCGCCTGGGTGGCTCAGTGGGTTAAAACCTCTGCCTTCAGCTCAGGTCATGATCTCAGGATCCTGAGATTGAGCCCCACATCGGGCTCTCTGCTCAGCAGGGAGCCTGCTTCCCCCTCTCTCTCTGCCTGCCTCTCCGTCTACTTGTGATCTCTCTCCTCTGTCAAATAAATAAATAAAATCTTTAATAAACAAACAAACAAATAAATAAAAATAAAAAAGAAAGAAAATACCACAGTGGAAAGTCTTTGGGACCCAGCAATAGCAGTTCTAAAATAGAAGTTTATAGCCATATAGGCCTACCTCAACAAACAAACCCTCAAACAATCTACCATCACACATAAAGGGACTAGAAAAAGAACAAAGACAAATCTAGTAGAAGGAAGAAATATTATAGAATGAAAATAAATAAAAGAGTAAGAGAAACTAGAATGTATCAGTGAAACTAACAATAAGTATCTTTATGACAAGATAAAATTGATGAAACTTTAACCAGACTCATCAAGAAAAAGAGGACTCATATAAAATCAGAAGTAAAAGAAGCAACAAAGTAGCAACATATCAGAGAAGTATCAAGAATTATAGGAGATTAATATGAAAAATTATATGATGACAAATTGAACAACTTAGAAGAAATGCATAAATTCCTAGAAACACACAAGCTTACAAAATTCAATAAAAAAATGTAGGAAATTTGAACAGGCCAATTACTCATCATGAAATTGAATCACTAATCAAAATACTTCCAACAAAAATCCAGGACCAAACTTTTACCTATTCAATTTGGACTATTCTGAAAATAGAAAAGGAAAACTTTAAAATACATTTTATGAGGCCAATATTACACTTATACCAAGCCCAGACTACAAAAATATAAAACTATAGGTCACTGTCTCTGATCAACAAAGATGCAAAAATCCTCCACAGATATATACAAATCATATTCAATAATACATTAAGAAGATCATTTACCATGTTCAAGTGGTATTTTTTTCCCCCAGAGATTCAAGGGTGGTTCAGTATTTGCAAATCAATCTACATAATACAACACAAAAACAGAGGTAGGATAAATTTATGATCATATCAGCAGATGCAGAAAAAGCATTTGACAAAATACAAGATTTATTCATGATAAAAACTCCCAATAAAATGTGGTTACGGGGAACAAAGCCTAATGTGATAAAGACCATACATGGAAAAATCCATATCTAACACATATTAAATGTTGAAAAACTGAAAACTTTACCTCTGAAATCAAGAAAAAGAAGGATGTCTACTTTCTTCAGTTTCATCTAACATTATTAGAAGCCCTAGTCACAGCAGTAAGACAAGAAATAAAAGGCATTGTATTGGTAAGGAAGAAGTAAACTGTTACTACTTGCAGATCACTTGATATTATCATAGAAAATCCTAAATCCTTCACCAAAAACAGTAGTAAATCAATTTAGTAATGTTGCAGGATATAAAATTAACATATAGAAATCTGTTGCATTTTTATACACTAATAATGAAGCAGCAAAAAGACAAATTAAGAAAACAATACCATTTACAACTGCACCAAAAAGGATGAAATACCTAGGTATACATTCAATCAAGGAGGTGAAACACCTATGCAAAACTATAAGCCACTGAGGAGAGAAATTTAAGATGATACAAGTAGGAAGATATACCCGTGCTCGTAAATTGGAAGAGTATCATTAAAATGTCTGTATTATCCAAAATCACCTATAAAGTTAATGTAGTTCTATCAAAATACCAATAGCATTTTTCACAAAATTAGAATAAATGATCCTAAACTGTGTATGGAATCACTACAGACTTCAAATAGCAAAAGCAGTCTTGAAAAAGAACAAAGCTGGAGGTATCACAATGCCAGATTTCAAGATAGGCTATAAAACTATAGTAACCCAAAAATTATGATACTGCCATAAAAACAGACATACAATTAACAGAACAGGATAGAAAGCCCAGAAATAAGCCCATGCCTATATGGTCAACTAAGTTACAATGAAGGAGCACAAATATACAATGGGAAAAAGGCAATTTTTAAAATAATTGGTATAAAAATTGGACAGCTATGTACAGAAGAATCTAACTGGACCATTTTCTAACACCATACAAAAAAAATAAAGTTAAAATGCAAAATTCCCTAAATTTGAAACTTGAAACCATAAAATACTGAATAGGAGAGAATATTTGCAAATGCTGAATCTAATAATGGGTTAGTATCCCAAATACATACAAAACTTCTAGAACCCAGAACCAAAAAGCAAACAGTCTGATTAGATAATGGACAGAGTTCTTGAATATACATTTTTCCAAAGAGGGCATAAAAATGGCCAATAGACACATGAAAAGATTGTTAGTCATCAGGGAAATGCAAATTAAAACCACTGTGAGTTATCACCTCACACCTGTCAGAATGGCTAAAATCAAAAGACAAGTGGTAATAAGTGTTGGTGAGGATGTGGAGAAAATCAAACACTTGTGCACTGTTGGTGGTAATGTAAATTTGTACAACCACTTTGGAAAACAGTACAGAGTTTCCTCAAAAATTTTCAAATAGAAATACCTTACGATTCAGCAATTCCACTAAGGTATTTATCCCAAGACAATGCAAACACTTGTTTGAAAAGACATATACAACCCCAATGTTTATGTCAGCATTGTTTACAGTAGCCAAGATATGGAAGCAACCCAAGTGTACATCAATAGATGAATAAATAAAGAAGTGGTATATATATATATACAATCCATTATTACTGAGCCATATAAAAAGAATGAACTTTTGCCACTGGGGAAAAACATGAATGGACCTAGAAGATATTAAACTGAGTGAAATTTTTGATTTCACTCTGAGACAAATACCATATGATTTCACTTTTATGTAGAACCTAAAGAGCAAAACTAATGAATAAACCAACACAAAAGAAAATAAATACTCTTAAATACAGAAAACTAGTGGTTGCCACAAGGGAGGTAGATGGGGAATGAGTGAAGTAAGTGAAGGAGATTAAAAGATACAGATTTCTAGTTATAAAATAAGTCATGGAGATAAAAAGTACAGTATATGGTTTATAGTCAATAACAGTGTGGTGACTTTCTATGGTGACAGTGACTACACTTACCATGATCAGCACTGAGTAATGTACATCATATAATTTTATTTCAATTAAAAAAAAACCCTTTTGAGACATGTGGCAGCATGGACAAATATTAAACATCCTAAAATAAAAGAAACCAGATAAAAAGGACCATATAGTACATGCTTTGTTACATAAAATTTCTAGAAAAGACAATATGGTTTTTCTAGACAATCCAAGATAGACGGCACAATCCAAGATAGATGGCACAATGGTATTTCTGTGTGTCTGTGAGACTGTTTCTGGAAAAGGTTAGCATTTGAAATGGTAAACTGAGTAAAGCAGATGACCTTTCCCAATATGGATGGGCATCCTTCAACCCACTGAGAACCTATGAACAAAAAGGCTTATGGAGGGTTGATTTACTTTCTCTGTGTGACCATCTACCCTTGGATAGTGGTGCTCCTAATTCTCAGGCGTGGGGTCAGACCAGTTTTGCACCATCAGCCCTCTATTCTCAGACTTCAGATTTACATTGAATTGCACCACAAGCTTTCCATGGTCTCCAGCTTGTAGATGGCAGATGGCGGAAGTTGTCAGCATGAGCCAGTTCCTATAAATAAATCTCCTCTTATAGATTGCTCTTCTTTCTCTGGAGAACCCTAATAAAACTGCAAACCAGCTCAAGGAAACCCTTGGTGTGATGATAAGAGTCCTAAAATTGGACTGTGGTAATTGTTGAACAATTGTATAAAAGAACTAAAAATCCTCTCCTTCTGTACTTAAAATTAGTGGATTTTATCACATGGAGGTATTGAGAAGGACCATCTGCGTTGAGTTAAAGAAGTGAAGACTGAAAATCCATGCTTTGCCTTAGATACCTAACTAAAAAGAGTTAACAACATATCCTATAAAGTGGGCATCAAAATTTTAAGATTGTGTTAGAATGTTTATGAAGAAATAAGATGTGAGGATTAACCATTCTAGTGTAGTAGGAGCTGATGCTAACCCACAAATTAGGTTGATAATTAAGAAAAAATTCTGCAAACTAATTTTATTGAAATTGAATGTTACACTGAATTGTCTGGCTTTTCTACAGTTGTTTTGGCCATTACAAAATTAATGGTTACTAATTTTATACATATACTTACATACATTTATTTGTTTCATACATGTATTCTTAACCCTTTATTGCATGTCTGCTTTCAGTTAGATGAATTTAAAATGTGTATTTACCAGGAATTTCCAAGAAGGTTTTAAGTATAAAACATAAAGCATGATTTGGTTTTTAGCTACTTTTAATCTCTCCTAACTTTTGTGAAGCATCAATTTATATGGTAAAATTCTATACAAGCCCAGTTTAACAGTCCATATAATTTCTTTACATATTTTTTCAAAGTCTACTAGGACATGACCTCTATCTACTTTCTGAGTAAAAGAAAACAAGGGGAATAATGAAATCTTAACTTTCTTCCTAGAAAGACATCAAGGGAATTCATGAGATACAACCAAAAGTAGATAGAAGGCAGTGAACCATTGAAACTACATTGAGAAATTTGCATAGAGCTGTCAAGTGAACTCACTCAGGAGTGAATACGGATGGTAGGAAAAAAAGGCTTTATTTCATGGTTTAAAAACAAAAGAACTTTTTAAAGATGATAATTGAAACAAAGGGGGTAGGAACAGAGTTAACAATATTAAAATCATGGTTAGGATGTAGTGACCACCAGTATTTTTATCAACAATTTCAGGATATATAAAATCAAAACCGGTATCCTAAGGGATATACCAATCAGAGTGCATTAAAAAAAAGTTTTAAAGAAGGAACAATATATGAACTTAGAGATATGCACTGGCTTCACTGTGACAGGTCACCTCAGAAGTCCTAAGACACTCAAGTAAGCTTCTGTAACACTCTTAACAGTTTTGAGTAGGATATAGTCACCTCAGAATCAAAGTTCATTCGGTTGTCATCTGTGTTTGTCCAACCATCCCCCTACCAAATTTAACTGCGTAATTGCTGAAATCATAGCTTCTCTATCACCTGTCCTGGTTGAGTTTCCAGGTCTATTTTGAACTGAGATTAAAGGCATAGGGCAAGTAATAAGAATAGTTTGGTAGCTGGTTGGCTAGCCTGTTTATTTCTAAGATCAGTTTGGAAAGCTGGTAGGGAAATCAGTATGTAAGAAAACAGATCCATGTAACTGACAGATAGTCAGAAAGAGGGGTCATTTTATGTGACACTCCCCTAACTGAGTGGGCCATCCTCTTGCTCTGGCTTGTTTTCTTGATGCCTAATAACAAATCTATTATGGACTGTCTGTTCAGCTTAAACTTTTTTTTCATTTTGCCAGACAGAAGAAAATATTATCACAAAATACAATTCTGGAAAGAACATTAGGAGTATTTTATGCCAACCTTTGATGTTACAAAAGCGAAAATTTGGGTCCAGGTAGGACACATGATTTGTCTAAAATCTTATTTCTCCTTGTGTCAGAAAGAGGTAAGAGCAAAATCTCCTAACTCATGCCCTCAAATTTTAGTTTTGTTGTGGTTGTTCTTTCTTTGAATTTTCAGTTCTAATGCTAAAAGAAATCTACTTTCTTAAGCAAAGTATAAAAAAGCGTATAGGAGAGGAGATCTAGAATAATGTATTGATTATTTATCTTAAATGAGTTGTTAGTTCAACTGGTGTCTCATTCTGTGTCCTCAGTATTTTGAGCTTAAATACACACAAATGTGGCAAATGTTTACCTCATGTGTATAGTACTTAATTTTACTTCTTCCCATAGATATCTGATTTAGATACTTAACAGAGCTTAACAATATGAAATATATAATGTAGATGGAATAATCTGTTTTAGATGAAATTTCAGGCTCAGAATTTCACTTAAAGAGATTCACAAAACTTTAGTATTATATAACATTAAAAACTCAAGGAAAGTATTAATTAGTTAGAATTGTAGAGATACAAAAACTCTGGAGTATTCATTTTATTTCTGATTTGATCCAATTTGCAGTTCCATTCAGAGAAAGAGGTTATTCTAAGTTAGATAAAAATGAAATTTGTGAATATAAAAGAATCAGCTATATCTTTGAATCTTCCCCTTCAAAAAGGACAGATTATGTAATAAGTATGATTAAAGCAAATAATTTTAAAGTGCTCTTGTTTATTGGCTGAGTGTATAACATGGCACCTGGCAGAGGTTATGAAAGATTTTTATCCTACTGGATAAAGGCAATAATATAGGATAATACATTAAGTCAGGATATAGGTTGTTTAGTTTACTTATCTCAAAACAGTTTTAAAAATCATGTCTAATTGTTAATCATTCATCATTAGCATTATGAAAGTAATTGTTAAGGTGTATAGTTAAGAACGCACATTATTTTTGCAAAAACAAATACAGAGATTACTTCTTGGTATGTGTGACTATGCAAATGTGTGATAACTACATTATTCTTACTTTGATAGGACCAGATTACCCCAAGTAGTTTTCAGAAAGTGACCTAAGTCCATCAACAATATTTAAGGATATGTTTAATGCAAAATGTTGTGATTCTTTAAATACCCTCTTACTGAAGCTCTATATGCAACTGGATCATAGAGTTACTGTTATGCAAAGGACCTAGAACGGTTTCTCAACCCAGATGCCAAGACAGAACCAAATTTAAATTGCCTTTAATTAAAAGAAAATAACAGTTTTGGAGGGGAAGGAATACAAGAGCAGGGCAATGAGAGAATGCTGTAGAGTTCCAAAGGAAAGTAGTGATGATCCAAGATGCTAGGCAGTTTCTGACAGCAGGAATCCTTAGGGACATAGCCCAGGACCACACCCATTAAGGATGATAACTGGGCTGAGTGACAGTGTTTTTCTAGTTCCTTACTCTTGCACCCTCCCAGGCAGAAAGGCTGAAAACTAGAACCACTATCATCAGAAAATAGTTAATCCTAAAGGAAGGCCTAACCAAGGACAAGACAATTCCTGGTGTGGACATTTCAGAGTAGACTTTTGGAAGTCATGGTAGCAAAAAGACTCTGAAAAGCAAGTTTTATTGTTTTGGTCATAGTCCTCCCTTCCCAGTCCTCTCCCTCCCAAGAGTAGCTTTGTAGTATCTTCAGAAAACAATTCTGAAAGTCCCAGGCATAAAGCTTATGGAGAAATGAAAACATTTGACATGATGCAGAAAAATGTCAAAGTCCATTTTTTATACTGGAAAAAAAATAAAATGGTCCTGTCAGATTGAGGGGAAATGATTTAGGTGAGTAATTCTGAGAAAACACTCCCTGAACACTGCCCTCCATCATTCCACACCTCCCTCATATCCAGTCCTTGGAATAGGGGATCCATAGAAGAAAACAACCATACTAAACATTTACAAGTTCCATTTTCTTTCATTCAGGTTCATTCTCCACCTACACACAAGCTTGGCAATACAAGTGATTGGACAACTCTACCCAGAAATTGTAATCACCTAGCTAATAATTAAGCATTTAGAAATACACCCTTAAAGAATTTCCTAGTCTAGAAAGAACAAAACATTCAAACTTGTCTCAGGGTGATTAGTTCCGAAGCTTTTTAAATGGGCTCTAATGAAGCTCTCTTCCTTTCCCTCCATTCTGACGCAAACTTATCTCTCTGGAAAGTGAACAAAAATCATTCTTCATTTCAAACATCTTTAGGAAGTCTTATGACACGAGGATCTGATTCAAACTGTTTACCTTACAGAACTTTACCGTCAGACCCCATCTGTCTTAATTTAATCTGGCTTCATTTTCTACTTCTATCCAGGCTTACAATATGTCCTGGTCATAATAAATATCTCCTTACTTAGGAGTGTATTACATTATTTAATGTCTCTCTTGCACAGTTTTCTTCTTTTGCTACTTATCCTTTCTATTCCCTTTTCGTACCATTACTCAGTTCAAATATCCCTTCTTCTGTTAATGTTTTCCTCTAACTCCCTGGAAAGTAATTGGTGTTTTCTACACTGTTCAACCATAGAATTTTGTATACTTCTTTATTAAACACTTACCAAATTTTATTTTTACTTGTCTATCTACAGGCCTCCAATATTGTATGGTATCCCAGAGCAGGGCCTCTGTATTAGCCAGGTCTTATAATTGACCACGCACTCAATCCGCAGCAGCATGTATGCACTGAAGTGCGTATATGTCTGTGTGTTTCATTATATAAATACCTGAGTTTTATGTTTGAAATGACTTCTGCATCAGAAGTTAGAGCCTTAAGTTTCTACCCATACGGATGTAATAATCTTACAGAGACAGACTACTCCAACTACTACTTTCTGATGTCCTTGGTCAGGGCTCTTCAGGAAAGGGAATAGGAAGAAGGGAGGCAAGAAGATATCTATCGAAGGAACTGGCTCAGATGGTTGTAGAGACTGAGAAGTCTCATGATCTCTGTTAGGAGAACCAGGAAAGCTAATGTGTAATTCAACCTGAGTCTGAAATTTGAGAATGGGGTGAAAGGTTAAGGGGTGCTAGTGGCAGAAATCTTGATCTGTGCCTGAAAATCTGGGAACTGGGAGTACCAATGCTGTCTGGGGGCCAACATGGGTCTCAGCAAATTAGCCCTTTCTCTGTCTTTTGTTCCTTTTGGTGCCCTCAGTGACCCAGGGCTCACTCACCGTTTGGAAGGCTATCTAGTTTACTCAGTTCACTAATTCAAATGCTAATCTCTCCTAGAAACACTTTGACAGACACATGGAGAAATGTTTTACCAGAGATCTGTGAATTTCTTAGTCTAGTCAAATTGACACATAAAATTAACCATCACACTCTCTTGGAATGTTTCATATTTTTAGGAATATGTCCTTTGTGCTATTTAGGGAATACTTGGAAATATAGAAAAACTGAATTAAATGTAAATACAACCATCACAATCCCAACAAAAGTCACACCCATCACTAACATGTTTTATTTCTATCATTTCTTCCTATGTAAACCAATCAATTCTAGTTAAGTAAGAATGCTGCTTTTTGGTATTTGAGCACGGTAATATTGTTTTTACAAAGGGATTAACTAAAAAAAATGACATTACAACAAATTCCATTGTTAAGAAATAAAAAGTCCTCCAATGCATAGTATTTTTTTTTTAAGATTTTATTTATTTGACAGAGAGACAGTCAGTGAGAGAACACAAGCAGGAGGAGTGGGAGAGGGAGAAGCAGGCTTCCCCCTGAGCAGGGAGCCCAATGCGGAGCTCCATCCCGGGACCCAGGGATCATGACCTGAGCCCAAGGCAGACACCCAATAACTGAGCCACCCAAGTGCCCCACATAGAATGTTTTTGAAACTTGATCCTCAATGCTTTGTTTGTATCCCAGAAACCATTTACCAGTTTCTATGATAGATTACAATGTCAGGTGGGAAAATTGCTTATGACTATTGAATGCACATGTGATCCTAAAATATAAATTTTAAGATTTTTATAATTCAACTCACATAGTATTTTGGAATCATTAGAAAATAGCGAAAAGGAAAAACAGACATCACTGATATCACCTTGCAGAGAGCCTCCTTACTGTTAATATTTAGCATGTTTATCTCAGTGTCTCTACTATAGGTTAGGTATAAAGGAAAAAAAAAACCTGTGTACTTTTTCCTAACTATGTAATTGCATATATACTTGAAGCGATGTATATATATATTAAATCTCTGACTCTATACCATGATATATATATATGCATATATATATTCCATGTAAATGGTACTGAATTTCTCACCTTTTTTTATAACTTCTGCTATCCTATTTCAGATGCTCTTAATTTTATTTTTTAATTTATTCCCACATAGCACAAAACTCCTTGCCAGATTTGGCAACTTATACTTTATCTCTCAACAAATCTCTACTGCTCAAAATTGCTATTTACCCCAACCCAAATTAAGTACATATTCCATAAAATCCACATTTCATCACATATTTCTTACCTATGTATCTACAGCCAAACAGAACTACGTACCATCCTGAATAACTCCTCCTCTCCTGACTCCTTGCTTTTGCTCAGTTTCCATGCTCTTAAATGCCCTCACGTATCTCACACACCTGTGAAAATACTGCCGTTGTTCAAGACCCATGGCCAATATGACGTCCTCAGGGTAAAAGCCTGGATCTCCCTGGCCATAGAGGTTTCTCCTCTGCTTCAATCTCTCATACATTTGTACATTTTAAGAACATTTCTCTCAGCCTGTACCATTATTTATACACTATTTCCTCAATATTTCTCATACTGTTTATATATTATACAATTCCTTTATATAAAAACAACACAATTCAGTATTACCAATCTTATTTATATCAGCGTTTTGTATACAGCAGGTGCTCAATAGTTGTGTAATTCAATTTATGAAATTTTAAGAAGCCTTACTAAAAACCATAATTTTTATCATTTTATAACATTTAAACTCTAAATAACTGTAACATGAGGCAAAAACAAAGCCACAGTTGATAATTTAAAATGCTTTCTTCTTTCATTTTAAATGCAGTGACAGGATTGGCCCATGCCCCCACAACTAACACATAGAAACGCATACACCTTTTTTTGACAACAAAGTCAAAACAACTGAAACATACATGTAATTCATGATATTGTCATTCGGACATCGTCAAAAAGGTTAACCTCTCATAAAAAATGATCTCTCACCGGGGCGCCTGGGTGGCTCAGTTGGTTAAGCAGCTGCCTTCGGCCCAGGTCATGATCCTGGAGTCCCGGGATCGAGTCCCATATCGGGCTCCCAGCTCCACGGGGAGTCTGCTTCTCCCTCTGACTTTCACTCCTCTCATCCTCTCACTTTCTCTCTCTCTCAAATAAATAAATAAATAAAATCTTTAAAAAATGGTCTCTCACCTCCACAAGCAAAACCCCTTCAGCTCTCAGTTATCATTACCTACAGATCCCAGGTCAATATCACAAAAGATCTGCTCTTACCTCTGTGAGAAGACTGTAAAAGCATCGGGTTCTGAGGGGTTACCTGGTGTTGAAGACGCTGCCCGGGTGACGCCACAGTGAAGAAGCTGGAGGAAGGAGGATTCTGGGAACATTTAATGGCTTACACAGGTGAAAACAAGGCAGACTAGAGAGCTTCCAGGTGAGGTCATGGATAGTCTCTTGAACACTCTCAGCCGTGTCCTGAGGCAAAACACACAAAATACATTTATTTGAGTTCGGGGAAAAGGATATAGATATAAATTTCATCCTCTTAGGATATTTGTTGTTCCTTTGTAGAATAGCTTAGTCAGCAATTCTCAAAGTGTGAGTCCTGGACAGGCAAATCAGTATCACCTGACAACTTATTAGAATTGCAAATTCTCAGGCTCCATCCACTGTCTACTTAATCAGAAACTCTGAAATGGGGGTTCAACAGACTATACTCTAATAAACTCTCCAGGTGGCTCTGATACCTGATAAAGTTGAAGAACTAGACTCTGATAGTGGTGGGATATGTTCAATGTGGACAGCATCAGTGGTCGGCAAAAGTTCTCTGTAAAAAAACAGGATAATAAGTATTTTAGACATTGTGTTCCATACACTCTCTGTCACAGCTACTCATCTTCTTGATCACTGTAATGCAAAAGAAACATAGACAATAAATAAATGAGCATGGTATGCTTCAGTAAACTTTATCAAAACAGTTGGTGAACTGAATTTAAACTATACATCTTGGTTTGCCAACCTCAAGTATCCAGAACTTACCAAATAAGAGAACATACAATTATCTACATCTTATGAAAATTTTGCTTTTGTTTTATAGAAAAGACACTGCTGTAAATATCAGTTAATTATGTTCCTAAGATCTTAGTGGAAAATATAATGTTAGTCATGGAATGTGCTATGTAAATCTGACTTACTAGCCTCTGATCTACATGCTAAAGCTTCCTTCCCAAGGGAGAAATGAAATAGGGTTCAGAATGGCTTAATTTTAAACATGCTAACAAGCAGTTTGCTGAAAAGAATCCATATAAGATGGGGCAGTCTGACATGCAAAGAGTTTGGAAGATATCAATTCCATTCCATTCACAACAAGAAAAAAAGCCTGAAAATCAACAGTTCTTTAATCTGTCACAGAACTGAGATCACAGGGCAAACTGCTGGCCTGAATACAAAAGAGACACAGGTGAATATAGAGAATCGCAACTTACAAGGCGAATAGGTGCCATCAACTGGAGCCAGGATCAGCAGGAGCATTAAGGGGTAAGACACTAGTAGCTAGAGACTGGACACGTCCAGCTTGAGAGAAGAAACCTCCGAGGGACTCAGCCATAGATGGGCTGCCACAATATTTCATGAGTTGGACCATCAGGAACCTCACCAGAATCTTTCTGTGAAAACTGGGGAACAGGGGTGCCTGGGTGGCTTCGGCTCAGGTCATGATCTCGGGGTCCTGGGATCGAGCCCCGCATCGGGCTCTCTGCTCGGCAGGGAGCCTGCTTCCCCCTCTCCCTCTGTCTGCCTCTCTGCCTACTTGGGATCTCTCTCTCTGTCAAATACATAAATAATCTTTAAAAAAAAGTAAAACTAAACTGGAGAACAGCCCCTTCATGCCTCCAGCAGGGGGAGGGGAATTAAGGGACCCAATTTGAAATACATCCAGAGCTTATGTTATCCTTCACGGATGTCTGTCCTGAAAGGAAACTATTTTACCAGAGACTAAAAGAATTGGGAAAAAGAAATACCCAACTCTAGCCACCTCTAGCTTTCCTGTGTCATCTCAGGTGGGGGAGATAAAAAAGTGGGAAGCACCTGAGAGGGTCACAGCTTGGGGACACAGGTTCACTCAAAGAAGGAAACTGTTTGTGGGATTGTAGCTGTTTTTTGTCCCGTACATCTTACCATCACATCAGTGGGGATCCTGTATAATAAGAGGAGATTAAAGCCGAAAGAACTGTAAGGCTCAACCCAATTTAAGGAGTTCCCAGGGAAACCTAAAAACAACAGAAAAGGCAAAAACAAGGACACTAGAGGAAATTTAGCCTCTGACACCTGCAAGGAAAGCAAACAGTAAATACAGCCCAATTCCTGGACAGATAATATAAAACTTCACTCGAAAGGCCAATTTACCTAGGTTTCTTTTACGTGATACATCATGCCAGGTTTTCAACAAGAAATGACAAGGCATCCTAAAAGGCAAAAAAACACAGTCTGAAAAAACAAAGCAAGCCTCAGAATCTCAGATACGGCAGAGATTGCGAAACTATCTGGGAATTTAAAGTAGCTATGGTTAATACGGCAGTGGTTCTCTTCTAAAGGAAAAAGTGGACAACATGTAAGAATGTATGGATAATGTAAGTAGCGAAACGGAAGCCCTAAGAACCAAAAGAAATGCTAGAAAGAAAAAAATAGAGTAACAGAAGTAAATATTAAATGGCCAATACATACATAAGTGAAGTCAATATAACATGTAATCAAGGAAATAAAAACAAAAGAAAATGTTATTTTCCACCTCTCAGAATGGTCATATAATACATGGGAACAGACATCGAATCCTTGTGAGAGTGTGGAGAAACAAATGTGAACTTTTCTGCACTATTAGCAGAAGTACAAAATCTTTAAATACAGGATGATTTGGTGTCATCTAATAAAATCAAAATGCCTATTTCATGCATCTTTTTTTTTTTAAAGATTTTTATTTATTTATTTGACAGAGAGAGAGAGATCACAAGTAGGCAGAGAGGCAGGCAGAGAGAGAGGGGGAAGCAGGCTCCCCGCTGAGCAGAGAGCCCGATGTGGGGCTGGATCCCAGGACCCTGAGATCATGACCTGAGCTGAAGGCAGAGGCTTAACCCACTGAGCCACCCAGGCGCCCCATAATGCATCTTTTTAACTCAGTAACCCATTTTCTTAGAATTTATTTTGTTGATATACTAAAAACAAATGCACTGGGTATAAAAAATTATCTTTTTTTATAGCCTGGGTGGCTCAGTGGCTTAAAGCCTCTGCCTTCAGCTCAGGTCATGATCCCAGGGTCCTGGGATCGAGCCCCACATCGGGCTCTCTGCTCAGCGGGGAGCCTGCTTCCCCCGCCCCCCTCTGCCTGCCTCTCTGCCTGCTTGTGATCTCTCTCTCTCTGTCAAATAAATAAATAAAATCTTTAAAGAAATTATCTTTATAATATCCTAAACTAGCAGGCAAGGCAGTATTGCAGGATGATAGAAGTTCCCAGGGTTGCTATTCTTGGCTCAGAGAACAAGAAAAATGTGGGAACCTGGAATCCAGACCTCACCGTTGAAACCTCATAGCCATACTCGCTCTCCAAGAGAGAAAAAGCTCTTGATTTGGAGCGTTTGCCAATATGCCTGAGGTAAATACTCCTACTACAGCCAATTCTCAGCTACTAAAATGAAGTCACCAAACACAGACTTGTGAGAAGATGCACACATTTGGCTTTCACCAACCCAATTGAGCTGATTCCAGCATACCGCCACCTACAACACCCTCTCAGGCAAGCAAGAACATAGAACCTTGGGTTGATAGCATGTCCCCAGAAGCTGGAGTTATGAAAAGGAGGGGTGTGGCTATCTTGCAATGAGAGATTTTTTTTAAGCCCAAAACACTAAAATAGTAGGAACAAAGGAAAAAGAGCAAACTTTTAAATACAAAGAGACTGAACAGAGGGAGAAAGACCTTTTCTGCACAAATGCTCTCCAGTGGGATTTAGCAATATAAAATAAAAATATGGGACAGAACGTGAATCCAGGAATGAAACTCGTAGAAGTTCAGTGACTATGGAAAATATCTTTTTTTTTTTGGCACCTGGGACTTTACCTAATGTAAGACGGTGGCTGCTAAGAGGCTACTCTGGTTTTAACAGCCATTTACTTCAGTGCCGTAACCACAGAGGAGGTGGCCTTTGTGGAAAGAACAAAACTGGCCGCATACAGATGTGGTCACTCTTCTGCTCTCAAATAGCATAATAGTTGAGCACTGTGAGTTTGTTGGCCGCAACCTGGTCACAGCTACAGAGATAAAAATACTCACCTACCTGTTAAAGTCAGAGATACGTATTTCTAGGGGCACCTGGGAGGCTCAGTCGGTTAAGTGCCTGACCCTTGGTTTCTGCTCAGGTTGCGAACTCAGGGTCCTGGGAGCCAGCCAGAGCCCTTTTAGGGTGGAGCCTGCTTGAGTTTCTCTGTCTCCCTTCTACCCTTCTCCTGTATTTATGAATAAATAAATCTTTAAAGAAAAGAAATATGTATTTCCCTCTCATATAGTTTATTTCTGAAACAAAATACCTGTGGATAGTAGAGATTTCCTTATCTCTTACTAGTACATCTTCTAATTTCATAGCAGTAATTCACACAAAAGCATGTTACATTCTTGGGATATTCCACACACACAAGGAAAAATTTAGGAAAACATCACGTAGAAAACACACCACATAGGAAAAAAAAGTGCAAAATTCAGGCATATTATGAATTATAAAAATAATTAAAACTCCCCAAGTGTTTGACCACCATGATACCCTTTGCAAGAGAGAGTTTACACCAGAGAAGGAAAGCTCCTTGGTTTTGATGTCCATGATAATGTCTTTTTAGGCTACAAGAAAACATCTAGTTTTAGCTTCTTTTGCTGGATTCTTTCAGAACTGATAATCTTTGTGATAGACTGCTATAGTGGAAATAACACTAAACTATTCCCTTGAGCTGAATTGATAGACAAAGTAGAACTATTTTTCCCAGAGAGTTGGTATAGGATATATTATTTCACCTCCCCTTACTCTTGATAGCTATTTTAAAGAAAGATTGCTCCATTTTAATGTTCAACAGTCTGAGGAGATTTCATCGTCAGGGAATAATAATTTTCTCAACAAAATTTAGCTCCTCAATATCTTTTGGCCGTATTCCAACATGTACACATTCAGATATACCTCATTAGAAAACTGTTTTAATGTATCTTCATGATCTAGTAAAAGAGAAAATAATGTAGCTGGTGAATAGAGGAAAAAAGCTTAGCCCATTTCAAAGTTTTTATAAGATTGCTCCTGCCTGACTGATTTACCTAAGAACTTTATCAAGGGCAACTGGAGTTGTCACCCAATTTATATCCATGACAACTGAGGCGATAGAAGTAATTTGTGAACAGCTATGTGTGAAGGTAGAGCCATAACCACAGATGGTGATCTTGTCCAATAGCCATTCAGTCCTTCCAGCCACTGGATTATGTAAAAGATGGAAGAGGAGGATCAATGAAATGAAGTGTCCTGGAGGGTGAGAGGATTGTTCGTGATAAATAAGTCAATCATTTTAACTAAAACTTCCCTTCTTATAACTGGATGTTGCTGAGATATTTGAATTAGGTAAACATTGCTTCGAAAATCATGTATAGCATGGTTTAGAGCAGAAACTACCTACCAAATGGCTTCATACTTGGTTGTGACCCAGCAGTAGTATTTTCCCTCACAATTCAGTAAGTGGGTAGAGAAACCAGAGCCAGTCTCAGGTGGAGAAAACACATTTGCATACTGATACTCAGCCAAAGCACACTAAAATGGCTTGCTGGTGTTTATGGCCATATGGCTTGCCTGTGTTTATGACCATTTCTCTTCCAATCAGTCTGGTGTCTACTCTGATGGGTCAGTATCTGTGCTCTGTCAGCTGATGCATATTTTGAATATCACCCTTGCATATAAAACAATGCAATGCAAATCAATGAGATAAACCATGCAGGTGATGAGATTTGGAAGAAGAATAAAAATGAAAAATTGAAAATTTAGTAAAGCCAGATGAATCAGTGGCTTGCAACAGACAATGAGGTGTAGCTTTGAACTTACACTGAGGCTTCCAAATATTGGAAAATAGTATCAGGTTTGAACTAATGGATCACTAATCCTGAACTGTTGGCTGCTTTGGTATTACAAGACTTAAGACTCTTTAGGCTAGTAGCTCTCATTCCTTTTTGCATTTAGGAATCATATGGGAGTTAAAAAAAATATATATGTGGATACACAAGTCATGCTGGAGACCCCCTGAACAGTTTCTGAGACAAGGGCAAAGTAGTAAGTACTTATAAAAGTCCCCCATATCATTATAATTATGGTGACATTTTTCAAACAAATCTAATTCTTGATTTTAATATTATATCTGAATCTGTCATTAGCTAGTGTTATGTGCTGAATTATGCCCCCACAAAATTCATACGTTCAAATTCTAACAGCCAGTACCTCAGTACCCAATGCCTGGAAAATGAGTCATTGCAGAGGTTAAATAATTAAGATGATGTCATACCACCTTTTTTTTTTTTTTAAGATTTATTTATTTATTTGAGAGAGAGCGAGAGAGAGAAAGTGAGCACACAAGCAGGAGGGGCAGAGAGGGAGGGAGAGAGAGAGTCTCAAGTAGACTCTGCACTGAGCATGGAGCCCCACATGGGGCTCAGTCTCACACCCCTGAGAACACAACCTGAGCAAGTTGGATGGTAGGCTGCCCCACCCAGGCGCCCCTCAGATACATTTTGCCTTCCCATATATGCTTACTTATATGCTAGCAGCATTCCAAAACAGGTTGGTATTAATGTACGCAGTGGGTATAAAGCTTACTTACCTAACAGCTGAAATCTGTCACATTTGAGTAAAAACCATGTTAGACATTCAAATCCACTGGAAAACATTTAATCCTTTTTGAATTATACAAAAAAGTGATAAAGGAAATTTATATTTATGAAACAGCCCGGCTTCCTTCGTGCTGTCTTCCCATTGGCTAACAGTACCTCACATGGGACAACACCTCTTTCTTAGTCTTACAAATCATTCTGCAACGCTCTCTCCTCAAACAGAGCCTGGTTTCTCCATTTCTCCTTTCCTCTCTTTCAGCTGTCTTTACCAGATCTTTACTTGATTAAGTGAATGAATTTCCATTTTGGACCTTCTTTAAATACTTTTCTCCATTCTTACCTACATCAACACAAATAAGGGCCTAAGAATTGAAAAGGCAGAAGAAATGCAGTAATGAGAAAAATTTTATGGCTATTAAAGTATGCAAGCAAATTACAATTTTAAACAACAAATTTATTCAGAAGAGACAGCATTAGCCTGGAATATAAATTGAAATATGTTTTACTTTATTCTTGGGTTTATACTGCTATCTTTATTACTATTTTTTTCTTTTTCTAGATTTATTATTTTATTTACTTCCTATGATATTTACTTTATAAAACAAAGAAATAGAAAATTTTAAAAATGCATTTTATTCCTAATAACTATGCTTGGGAATGTAAAGCACAGTATTAATAAATGATTGCAAAACCAATTTTTTTTTTTGCAAAGTCTAAGTTTAAGTAAAATCATTCTTGAGAAATTTAACATGAATGGTATCAATTCAACCTTTTAAGATTTCTATCTAGTGAGCAGTTGGCATCTATATTTTCTTCTCTTAGGTATTCTGAGAAGAAGCCACATGGCAGCATTTCATATTTCACAAACTAAATGACAGTACAGAAGTAGTTTCCCATAATGGAGGTGCTTTGGGGAGTTGAAAACTATTATATGACTCATCAGCTTCAAATAATTCAGCCAGTGGAGATGAAGGGTAATATCTCTTATTGAAAGCACAGGCTGAAGTATTTTCATGAGAAAATTCTCAGAAACTCTCGGCATAACTTATAATGCAGAATTGTGACAGGTTTATATTACGCAGTTCTACGTAATAGCTTAAGGGAACTCAAATAAACAAGAAATAGCTACAGGAAATAAAAGGATGTTCAGGAGAGATAGTAGGTTAGTTTGGTGACTGAAGCTAATAGACTGTCTTTTAGGTACATAAAATGCTTCTCTTGTGACCCTCAGAATCAAATGGGATTGAATAAGTCATATCTTAAAGAGAAATCTGGCTCCTGCTGTGCTAATTATCACCAGAGTTGGCTAATCACTTTGTGGAGAAGCATTAATTCCTTGTGGCCAGTAGAATGTCATATACTAGGTATGGTTTAATTAATAATAACCTAGTAATTAGAGCATTTACTATTATCAGGGAAAATCTAATTTACCATTGCCCAAAGTTAATCTTTAATTCTATAAGAGACATTTCAAAATGGAATTTCTTTTTTAATACTTAATGTTATGCAAACAATGGCACTTGATAAATACGTTTCTGACTGTCTAATTTACCTTTTGTTTTTATCATATGATTGGTTGATTGCAAGAAGAAGGTGCTTGTGGAAATATCTTCCACTGAGACTTTCCTCTCACTATTACAGTATCCTAGTACGGGCAGATGATAACTTATGGAGTAAAGTAAAACCAAAAACTTGAGTAAAGGATGAGTTTGGGAAGAATAACCTGTCTTTGTGGGTAAATTTAAGAGATTATTCTGGTGGCAGTTCTGAGGGAGATCAGGGGAAAAGCTTAAGAGAGTCTTAGTGAAAGGATGGCTACAAAGATTTGATTTTTTAAAAATCTTTTTGGTTATATTTCTGTCTATTTCATGTGGATTAGGCACCTCCATTTTTCCCTTTCCCTCAAACTTTTTCTTTTTTCTACTCTCAGTAAAATACAAAAAGTGAAACACAAACAATCATAATCCTGTATGTTATTTTCAAAGTTTCTGAGGTACAGAAGAGTACCTGGCTTCCTGCAGTCCAGCAATTCACAGAGCACATTAAGTGAATGGGCACATTCAGGTGCTACTTAGCAGACCCATGATTTGTAGTTTGGTAAGCTGCTTTTATGGGCATTGAATTGTAAATGCAACTGCCACGAAATGGTTTGAACTGTAACATTGATGAAAATGTGTTTGCTAAGTGATTCCGTAAATTACTTTATGGAGTATAAAACATCTGCATTTAGTTGGATTCTGTTTGGCTGAAAAATAAACATTTCTAAACAGCTTTCATGTCTGATGATAATCATGTACCGGAAAACTTGAAACTGCATGACGATCCAAATATGTTTTCTCTTAAAAAAACAAATGGTATTGTTAGAACATGACATACCAAATCATACTTCTTAACTGGTACATTCTTCCTGAAGATGTATAAATATCATGGCATGCATTCTTGTTTATAAAACCAAACTATACACAGCACTCTGATAAATGCTGGGTTATGAGAAGTTAACTCCTACATCTTTCAAACAGGTCAAATGTGAAAATAAAGTATAATCTTACGAGATTATGAAGGAAAGAGTAAAAGATTATTATTCCTTGATTTCCTCAAAAAGTAAAGGAAAATCCAGTACTATATTGTTCAGTAGTTTTATATTGATAGTCCAGCAAACACTAAATTTAAGTAATACACAGCAAATTTTTGATTCAAGATCCATAGAAGGTATATTAAGGTATTTGGGATGCAACAGAAATTTGAACCAGGTGTTTCTTACCAAAGAAAACTAAAGAAACACCACATGTATTGTAATTAATCTTATTTTTAAAAAAAATTTATTTATTTATTTGACAGAGAGAGATTGCAAGTAGATTGGGAGGCAGGCAGAGAGAGAGGGGTAAGCAGGCTCCCTGCTGAGCAGAGAGCCCAATGAGGGGCTAGATCCCAGGACCCTGAGATCATAACTTGAGCCGAAGGCGGTGAATGAACATTCACCACTGAGCCACCCAGGCGCCCCTATTGTAATTAATATTAATGATTAGTCTTACAAAGACATACAAATATGTTAGCATAAAATAGCATGCAAGTAACATCTCATGAAATATTTGCTCATTTATGTAAACTATCAGTCATAGTAACCTGTTTGAAAGAAATGTTACTAAAAAAAGGGAAAAAAAGAAAAAAAAGAAAAAAGAAGAAAAAAAAGAAAGAAATGTTACTTTATGTGGTACCAATCAATCACTGACCATCTCTAATCGGGCACATTTCTATTTATATAGCATAAATAGTTCCTCCTTCTTTTAAGCAGCAAAAATTATTTTGATAGTAAGTCATAAGGCTTTTTTATTTCAATAATCTTAGGACAATATTTTGGTATTTTTTTCTTTCAGTAGATGCAACCAATGTAATTCAAATATTTATTGTCTATATGCAAATAGCATCACAAACAAAAGCAGAGGAAAAGAAACAATGTTAAGATTTATAGTCAAGGAGAGGAGCCTGGGTGGCTCAGTCAATTAAGCATTTGCCTTGGGCTCAGGTCATGATCCCAGGGTCCTGGGATTGAGCCCTACATTGGGCTCCCTGCTCAGTGGGAGTCTGCTTCTCCCTCTTCCTCTGCCCCTCCCCTCCACTTGTGCTGTCTCTCCCTCTCTCAAATAAATAAATTAAATCATAAAAAAAAAAGATTTACAGTCAAGGATATATTCATTATTCAAAGGCGTTAGTGTACACTTGATCAAAATATATTGTTTTTGAAAGAAAAATTCTTATGCACATCTCATGTCAAGGTAGACTCATAAATTTCATGCAAGTTCTTCAATGAAAAAAAGGCATTTATTCCAATGCACAAATAATGCTTTGATACAGAGTTCCATGTTTCATATAATTCTCAGAGGCATAGTTTAATGGCTTAATGTTACTCACTATATAAAATATTAAATGATTCTATCTTAGAAAGGTAATTACATCTCTGGTTTGGGGGTGCTTTCTTTTCTACTAACCAAGGTATCTTACTCCTTGCCATGAATATCACTCATCTTCTTGCCTAATTCTTTGTATGACATGTGATGAAATAATACCTATCCAATGTCTGCAGCTGACACACCAACTTTACCTCACTTATTGCCTAATTTATTAATTTCCTCTTCTCAATCTGCTCATGGCCAGTCAGACCAAAGAATTTCCTTTATGATAAAGGCTTCTTGCCACTTACAGAATATGTGATTTTTAAGTTTCAGCCTTAAAACATCTCTGGAACCGTAGCAAATGACAAAAGTAATTTAAACAAACAGATCTGAAAGACCTGTTTGTGAAGAGCAGGCTGAGACAAAAGAGCTCATCTTTGAATGAATAGTCAGATTAAAGTTCTTGACATACGTTCAAAGATAACAAGTATATATTTCTAGAAAACAAAGGAACAACCACATTCATATAGTGTTCAGGAGTTTCCTTCAACAGATTCAGGTTTTCTTATATTACATGCCCATTTGCTGGCAAAAACTAGGCATTATACAATTTAAAATTATTTTCATTGGAAACTTGTACTGAGACAGATCAATGATCTGTCCGTGGTCATATAACTAATGCTTGGATACACCACATTAAGTATCTTGACTCAGTATATTTTTAATGTACACAACATCATGGATACATAATATGTACTAGAATATGCTAAGATGGTATTAGTGATATCTTAGCTAAATCCACTTTTCAAGGTTATCAAATTTATGACCCATTTCTACAGGTACGAATCGGACTATATGGCAAAAGCCCTAAATATTTTCTTTCCCTCTTAAGTAGTTTAATTCCTGTTCTCAAACTTTATTACAAAATACTTAATAAATATGTACAGAGGTGCACAGCCCCAAAAGAAATGGTTGTTTACATAGTAATCTGTAGAGCAGGATCTACTTCTAGAAACTGTTCCCATGGTAGCTCACACCCACATAATTCTTGTGGGTCTGCCTATTATTCCAGAGTACCAACCCTTGGACAGGGGGCTGTCAAGTAACTGAAGCCAGAGTGGTTAAAATTGTTCACCTATATACTTTGAATTAGAACTGAGTAAAAGCATTCGAGGTGTGTGTGTGTGTACACACGGTCACGTGCATGGGTGCATAGTGTGAGTGTGTGCGTGTGTAAGAAGCTGTGAGTATGGCTTGGTTGTTGTCAGTGACCATTTTCTTGCCAATTTGTGGAAGACAGTGTGCATTCCATGAAAATGATGTTAACACACAGAAAGAGGCAACTGAAGTTGACATTCAGAGAAAAGCAGAGATGACAGATCACACACATTCACGGTCACATATGTACCTAAATAGAGACAGAGGGAGGGAGAAGAGAGAGAGTCTTGAAGAATGAATTCCTCATTCAATTTATTTCTGAGACATTGCTGCATCTGCTTATGGTTCAGATTTTCAACTCTTCTTTCATTTACCCAAAGTATACTAGTATTCTTTGAATAAATTACCCTTTTCTCTAAGCCAGCTTGGGGCAGGTTTCTATGAATCACAACTAATACATCTACCTTATACAGAGAATTATTTACATCAGCTATGAGGGCACATTTCTAGAAATGGTAAATAAATTATATCATAAATTGGTTTTTATGTAGCCTTTAGAAGTCATGTTTTTTTTAACATTATTTAATTAACTGTGAAACTCTCCTATTTGAAATACCAAGTGATACAAAGTAGGATACAAACAGCAAAGATAGTATAATTCTATTTCAAAATTTAAAATTGTAAAGCATTTATAAAGAAAAATACCAAAAGGAACTTGCCAAATAATTAATAATGGCTATATCATATGTTAGGACTGTAGTTCATATTTTTATTATCCTTTTGTTTTTGAACAATATATATTTCTATCACATTTGGAAACGTAATAATAAGCATTATTTAAATTGTACCTCTGATTAAAAGAAATTTATTCTTTTTAAAAGGTACAGTAAATTCACTTGATCTCAGTACCACTAATTAAAAAAAGTTTTGTTTTTTGTTTTCTATCTCCTTCCAGAATCAAATGCACATATGTTTCCACATATTTTTATGCAAATATTTCATACAATGGACCAGATTTAATGACCAATAGCAAAACATCTAAGTCATTGGCAGAACTTTTTATTTATTAAAGATTCTCCTTGTCTATGTGTGATGTTCACATAGTTTCTAAGCACCTCCTGCAGTTTAAGCAGTGAAATTTAAGAAATAACAAAACTGATTCATGGATTTATGATTATCAGTAGCATAATCTGGTATTTATAAACATAGATAAATCAATATTCTTTTGTATATACACACAGTGTGTACCACAATAAGTAGACACAGAGAAACAAAAAGTGTGCATTGTCTCTGCTCTAGAGACAATGAACCACTTCCTCTTGATAAGGACGTGGGGATCCTACCATGAAGCAGTTGTTGTGAAACATGGGAAACTTGTGCGAGTCACACAGTTAAGCCATAACATATAAACTTGCAGAATACTTGAGACATACTCAAGAGCTTTTTAAATTTTTAAAACACCGTTTTAGCCGTCCATAATGAGTGTCTCCTATGTATCAAACTATGTACTGGGTGCTTTACAGTGCCACTATGAGGTAGGTATTAAATGTATGTGGGGCATTAGATATGTATATGGGTAGACAGATCAAGTAACTTGCCTATGGCTACATAGCTAGAATCACTATTTGGCCTTGGATCTGTCAGTTTCAAATCCTGTGAACTCTGACATCAACATTGCCTAAAGCCTATAGTAACTCTGTAACAGAGTTCCATCCCCCCTGTCCACATCCAACCCACTGTGTTGGGGCTGGGGCACCACACCTTCAGGGAGTTTGTTAGCAAATATCTAGGGAAGTTCGTGAGTGTTACATTGTATTTATCAGTGGATTTGGGAGCAGCTGTGCAAATGTGCAGAATGGGTGAGGCTTGAATACAGAGCAGCAGTTTATTTGAGTAAATTCAAGTTGCTGGGATGAGAACTCTAGTCTAGTAGCATTTTAGGAAATAATAGTGTTCCAGACACTGTATAAAATCTTAAATTAATTAAATACTGAAAACAGCCTTATGAAGTAGGTACCATTATAGCTGACTTCAAGCTACAATCAGGAAATTGAGAAATGAAAGGAAAATCAGCTTTCTCCAAGATCATATAGCAAATAGTGGAATCAGGATTTGAATTCTGACATTACGGCTTCCCTCTTTCATTTATACACCGCACCATCCCTAACTACTTTCCCAGCATACCAGAGAAATTCACTTAGTGTTAATTCAAGGGTCTGCAATCCTAACACATTCTGAGACTTTGGTTTCTACCTTCCAAATATTTCTTCTATCATTGTCATTGTGTGTCTGTGTGCTTTGGTTTTGGTCCTTGTGGATTAATAGCTTAAAATTTCTTTTTATTGTCATATTTTGTTACATTTCAGAGAAAGCAGGTAGAAATGTGCATATTTGTTTCAATCTTTAATAAGAAACCTAACTTTTCAGATCAAACATCAAGGGAAGGAAACATAAGTAGCAAAGAGAAATAAAAAAGAACTAAGACTGTTGAAGAAAAAAAAGTAAAGTTAGCGCAATTGATCTGTTTTCTCTGAGCATAAACAGAGACTAACTTTTAGCCTAACAGAGCCTCTTATCCCTGCACTGCAAGTGCTGAAACTTCCAGGTAATTCTAACTGGACAAATAAAATAATAAGGTAACTTAGTACAGGAAAGATAGGTTCTAACAAAAAAAAAATAAAATTGGCAAAGCTGCAAATAATTGCATAGTTTTCATTCTCTGCAAATGTCACGGAAGTGCATTTTCTTTTTTTACTGCATGTTCTCAAATGGCAAGAAATGCTGATGGCTATACCTTATGTGACGTGGATTGCTACAACAGATACAAATGGCTAGTGTATCCAAAAATATATTCCAGATGAATGGAGCCCAGGAAAAATGACTTATTTTAAAATTTTGCATAAGAAACTATTAGAACAATTATTTTCTAGTATTCTTAATAAAAAATTTGTCTTGTGCAAAGAATGTTTTCAATCTTACTTTTTGTTCCCCTTTGTATCTATATAAATAGCCTCTTAATAATAATCTTGTCATGCAACAGAAATGCCACCCTGCATATCAATCTTTAATGGCAATTTCACTACAAATAATAATTCCGGCTCACCAATTCTTTGGAGGCCCACCTATTAATTCAGAAATATTTTAAGTGTATTATATTTTTTTCTCTAGTAAATAATGTATTTCAAACCTCCTGTTTAATTGAACACAATACGACCATAAATTTAAATATCTTTCCTCTCCTTCAATATAATTTAAGCTTTCTCTTCCTAAAGTAAAATTTTCTCTTTCTCCACTTCACAAAAATCACATTTTCCATGATGCCAATGAAAAGTGCTCTTTGATAAACCCGGTAGTTTTCTACCATATTTATTATGATAAAAGACTCCATGGGGATAAAAAGTACTCAAGGAAGACCCTTTCCTCAGGAACAGAACTAAGAAACACCTTAATACCCTCCTCATATCCCACACATGTGATTTCAGGATCACAGATGAAAAGAAACACTTTTGATACTTTATTATGCTTAAAAATACATGTGCATTTCCTTTGTCCAGTGATCTGGGCATCTCCAAACATCTCCTAAGATTTTATTTCAGTATGCCTCATTACATAAGAAAGAGTCTTCATTTGGGACTGGTCCATTGGTGCATCTCATTACTGATAAATAAATTCCTGGGGAAAGGGTGATAATTTTCAAGGAAATCGGCAGTGATGTATGGAGGGTTTGCAACAGGGTCCCAGAATTATCTAGAAAAGAGCAGGTTACAACTGTTCTAAATGTTAACACCTATTCTCTTTATATTATTTCCACTTGCTATGTCAGTGAACTCCAAGAGTATTCTCTTTGCAACATGTATAACATTTTCCATTTTTTAGATTTTACTGATCAGGCTGTGATACAATCAAAATAATGTTTGTGATCCCAGTTATAATTAATTTTGCCCTTGGAGCGAACTGAATAAAACCAAGAGATGAAAAAATTAAAAAAAGGAAAAAAGCTCTCAACCCTTACCCAGGAATTCTGGAAATAAGAATATAAAGTAGTTTTATAAAGAACCAGATTTCTTTTCTGATTTGTCTAGAGTGAATCACGTTTCCATCCTGTACATTTAAATATAATCTCTATGAGACTGTTGGCTTTGTAGCCTCATTACCTAAAAGCTCCTTGTTACGTGGCCAATCCCTATAAAAATCTGCCATACTAATGAAAATTAAGTTATTGGCCAGTTGTAGACCAATTATTTACTCATAGGTCTGAGACACAGAAGTCATTACTCTGTAAACAAAGCAATTCAGAGTGAGGTAGAGAAGGGAGTCCATAGAAATTAAGACACTCTTAACAAAAGAAAGGAGAATAAATGTGGGCAGAAAAAGCAAGAGATAACTATTAAACAGGGCAAAAAACCACAAAGAGATTTTAACTGATGGATTAATACATGGTATTATTCCTTTTCTTTTCTGTCATTCTCTACTGAGGTTTCATTAACACGAATCATTTCCCTAGAACATGATCACGTCTGGATTCATTAACAATCCCATTTCTGATTTAACACAGCAGATGTTTTGTTCATAAATTGCAGTGACCAGAATGAGACCTTCAAAAATCAACAGGTGAAAGCAGAAGATCCTAATGGCCTTAAAGTCTGCATAAAATACACATCAGTAGAATCCAGGCACTCTCAGAACGAAAGGAATTTGGTAAATTAAAAATAAAGTGAGAATAAAAACTATGACTTGTGAATCCTATGAATCAAACTGTCTTTGTTACCTGTTACCATCCTTTATTGCACTCAGAAGAACAACATGAAGTACAGTGGCTGAAGGAGGAAAGGGTAACAAGCAAATAAAATTAATTTTACATGATTTTAAGAAATACACACAATATGCATAAATACATCATTTATGCATAATATGATATTATTTATAATAATTACTATGTTGACCAAAATATATTTTTGTGAATATAAATACAAATGTTTTACATAGCAAAATGCACTCCAGGTTAATCTATGTTGCTGTATATTGCAGGATTTCCTTTTTCTTTGAGGCAGGATTTCCTTTTTCTTTTTCCTTTCTTCATCAACTCCTCTATTCTTCTTTTTAAGATTTTTTATGTATTCATTTGAGAGAGAGAGTGAGAGAGAGAACAGAATGAGCAAGAACATGAGTGGAGGGGAGAGGCAGAGAAAAAAGGAGAAGCAGGCTCTTCTTTGAGCAGGGAACCCGACTCAGGGCTCAATCCCAGGACCCTGAGATCATGACCTGAGCCCAAGACAGACACTTAACTAACTGAACCATCCAGGAAAGCCCTTTCAACTCCTGTTAATGGACATTTAGGTTGTTTCCATATCTTGATTACTGTGAACAGTGCTTCAATGAAATGAATGTGCAGATATTTCCTTGAGATGTGGTTTCAGTTCTTTTGGATATATACCCAGAAATATATGATTGCTGGATCATATAGTAATTCTATTCAGATATTTTTTGGGGGGGGGGAATGTCTGTATTACTTTCCATAGAGGTTGCAACATTTTGCATTCCTATCACCAGTGTACAAGAATTCCAAATTCTCAACATGCTTGCCAATGCTTCTTATCCTTTGTTTGCTTCATAGTAGCCATTAGGACAGGTGTGAGGTGATATCACTGTGGTATTGATTTGGATTTCCTTATTGATTACTGATGTAGATCATATTTTTGTATATCTTTTGGCCATTTCTATGTCTTCTTTAGAAAAATGTCGATTCAAGTACTTACCTATTTTTCAATCAAGTCATTTTTTTAATTTAAAATTTAGGCTTTTTGGCTACGAGTTGCTTGAGTTCCTTACATTTTTTGTAACTTAACTTCATATCAGATAAATGGCTTACAATTTTTTTTCCCATTCTGTAGGTTGCCTTTTCATTTTGTTGATTGTCCCCTTTGCTGTACAGGAACATTCTAGTTTGGTGTAATCCTATTTGTTTATTCTTGCTTTATTTGCCTTTACTTCTGAGGTCATATTCGAGAAAACATTGCCAAAACCAATGCCATAAACTTTTTCCTCTATGCTTTCTTTTAGGAATTTTACTATTTCCAGTCTTACTTTAGGTCTTTAATTCATTTTGAGTTGATTTTTGTGAACAGTGTAAGGTACACATACAATTTCATTCTTTTGTGTGTGGATATCTAGTTTCCACAGAACCATTAGTTGTAGAGACTTTTTCTTATTAAGTATTCTTGGCACTGTTTTCAAAGATCCGTTGGCTATATTGCATGGGTTTATTTCTGAGCACTCTATTCTGTACCACTGGTCTATATGTCTCTTTTTATGCCAGTTCCATAATGAGATAATACTGCGGCTTTGTAATCTATTTTGAAATCAGGAAGAGTGATGCCTCCAGCTTTGTTCTTTTTTCTCAAGATTGCTTTGGCTATTCAGGGTCTTTTGTCATTTCATATGAATTGTAGTATCATTTTTTTCTACTTTTGTAAAAAATGCCATTGGAATTTTAATAGGGACCGCATTAAATCCAGTTATCACTTTAGTTAGTTGGGGCATTTTAACAATATCAAATCTTCCAAACCATGAGAAAGGGATGTCTTTCTGTTTATTTGTGTCTTCCTTAACTTCTTTCATCAAGATTTTGTAGCTTTCAATGTACAAATCTTTCATCTCCTTGGTTAAGTTTATTCCTAAGTAATTTATTTATTTTTTTTAATTTTTTCATGCTGTTGTAATTAAGATTGTTTTCTTAATTTCTTTCCTGCATAATGAGTGGTTAGCATAGAAAATGTGACTGATTTCATTTTACTTCATTTTATTTTCTTGTTTCAATTCAATTAGGCAACAGACAGTACATCTTTAGTTTCAGATGTAGAGTTCAGTAATTCATCAGTTGCATATAACACCCAGTGCTCATCACATCACATGACTGATTTTATATGTTCATTTTGTAATTTGCAATTTTTCTGAACTTGTTTATTTGTTCTAAAAGCCTTTAATGGAGGGGCACCTGGATGGTTCAGTGGGTTAAAGCCTCTGCCTTCAGCTCAGGTCATGATCTCGGGGTCCTGGGATCGAGCCCCACATTGGGCTCTCTGCTCAGTAGGGAGCCTGCTTCCCCCTCTCTCTGCCTGCCTCTCTGCCTACTTGTGATATCTCTCCCTTTGTCAAATAAGTAAATAAAATCTTTAAAAAAATAAAAAAATAAAAGCCTTTACTGGAGTATTTAGAATTTCTACATGTATTAATGTCATCTGCAAACAGAGGTGCTTTTCCTTCCTCTTTCCTGATTTGGATGCCTTTTATTTCTTTTCTTGTCTAACTGCTCTGGCTAGGACATCCAGTATTATTTTGAATAAAAGTGGTAAGAGTGGACATCCTTGCCTTGTTCCTGAGAACACATTTTATATGATTCCATTTGTATGAAATATCTAGAATAAACAACTTTCTAGAGTGAGAGAACAAATTAGTGGTTGCCAGAGACTGGGAGAGAGGGGATTGGAGAAGGACTTCTTAATAGGTATAGAGTATGCTGGGGCACCTGGGTGGCTCAGTGGGTTGAGGCCTCTGCCTTTGGCTCGGGTCATGATCTCGGGGTCCTGGGATGAGGCCCCGCGTCGGGCTCTCTGCTTGGCCAGGAGCCTGCTTCCTACTCTCTCTGCCTGACTCTCTGCCTACCTGTGATCTCTCTCTCTCTCTGTCAAATAAATAAATAAAATCTTAAAAAAAATAGGTATAGAGTATCCTTTTGGGGTGATAAAAAGTTCTGAAACTAGATGAGAGTGATAGTTGTACAAGTTGTGAAGGTAATTAAGGCTACTTAATGTTATACATTAAAACAGTTAAAATGGTTAGTTTTATATTACATGTATTTTACCATAATTAGGTATAATGTAACATATTTTTAAGTGGAGAGAGAGAGAGAGTTTTCATATGTGTCACTAATGCCTATCATTTTCATTGGAACTGTCCGTACCCTATGTTTACTTTATGAAATCTTATTCGGAGGCAAAGTGCTGGTGTAAAGGAAAATGGGCTGATTTTTAGTTTCTATCACCCCTCTACTACAAACAGAGAGCTTAAACTTCAGAAACTAGAACGTCAACAAATATAATTCAAATAACCAATTTTATTAAAAGCAGAAAACTATCCTTTAAAACATGTATTTTGACTTGAATTTCATTCTATCATTTGAGATGAAAGTGCACTGTGACCCTTTTGTGCATATTTCTGAAGCATCTGTGAATTAAAACAACACTATGGTATTATTATATATATATAAACAGGGCTTTATATCTGTCTGTATGTTGTTTCTTTCTCAGAAGAATGGAACAATGAACAGTGCTGGAAGGTAATAGTCCCCACCTACACAGAAGTGTTCATATATTATATAAACCAGCCAGAGACAGATTGTGGTAATAAATCTTAATATAAATATCTCTGTTTTTATGTCACATTTATGTAACCATTTCACTAACATTTTCTTCAGAACATTCCCTCATTTCTATTTCCTGCACACTAACCGAGTTTCATTTTCTTTTTAATCTCTAAAAGATTTTTTTTATGTTGTTCATGATAAAAATTCGGGGAATATTATTTAGTGAAATTGCTTATTTGAAAATTAGATCTTTCTCCTCTTAGTTAAATTCCTACATGATTATGGTATTTCCAATTTGATTTTCAATAAGTTAATGGATTTGAAGAAGACTTAAATTTATTTTGATATAATGGGGACCCTAAGATTGTATATATGACAAATGTTCTCCTTTTTAGGGAGGAGATATTTAGTATATCTCTTTAAAAATGAAGTTAGAGAAGAGCCTCCATATTATCAAATATTATAAATTTTTCTAAGAGATACTGAGGTAACGTAAATACTAATCTTATCTTGTTATATTCATGAAACTAAGAGTAAAAGATCTGGATCATGTTAGGAAAGGTAGAGTCCAAGATTCATGTTTTGGATGGTCATCTATGAGAATAAGTGCTTTAGATTATAATTATGATAAATGGGAAAAACCCCAATAAAATGTGTGTCACTTATCCTTTTGAGCTCAAGGGAGTTCAAGAGCATGAGACAGAATTATACTCAGTTTTATAATTAATATGAGAAGCAATCCTGTTGTGTGATTATCTACTTGAATGTGAAGAGTGGATGGGGTGGGGGGGCAGACATACAACCATAATGTTTGGGAGCTTTGCCTTGTTGCTATGATTTGGCATAATTAGTAATCATGCAGGCTGGAGCTTTCTCTTTTTTGCCCTTCGACTTCTGCCTCTCCCTCTTCATCCTCTTCTTTGTTCCTCCATGTGTGCTTGTATTGAAGTAGTTGAATTTTGTGGTTCCAAATATGACAAGATGTGAATTGTGACCAAGAAGGCTTGGAACCCCAGGGCCAGTGCTTAGTGCTGGAAGATATTATGGAGGGATTCTCTTCTACATAGTTTAAGATAAAGGTTTGTAACTTGTAACTTTGAAATTGTTTTCTCATTATAACCTATACTACAAACAATAAATCCATTTTAAACATAATTTTCAGGCAGATGCACTATTGCTGCAAACTATAGATTTCTCTACTTTATATTTACAACAAGATGTGCATTCATGATTTGTGCAGTATACTCAGGGATTCGTTTCATGTAAATCAAAGTAATCTGCCTTAAATGTTATTTGACTACACATGGAGAAGGAAATTCTGTATTTCTTAAGAGCTACTGCCTTTCTTAGCCTTTATTTGAACTTTAGCAAGTTCTAGCTTACCCTTAGCAAGAACTATTTTTGTGCTTAAAACATATTTAAGCTTAGGATATGTCAGTGATAATATCTTCAAATTTCTGAAATGTTTAAGGAAGATTAATTTTATAAAGTCAGTTTTCTTTACTAACCTAAAATTTTCCTTTCATACTGAAAGCATTTTATTGCAATGAATTATGATTCTGACTAAAGAGCAGGAATTATCAATATGTGTAAACTCATCTTTTTGGGTAAACACAATCCAGGCCCTTGAAGGACTTCAACCAAAGAGGTAACCTGAATTTTAAAATATTAATTTGGTAATGGTAGAAGAGACAGCATATGACATGGAAGGAAAAATTAATCCATACCAAGCAGAGAAGAAGACAAAAAGAAAGACAAGGAAAGTAAATTACCTTAAGAAACCTGCAACTCTATGGTCAAAAAATCTTTGACAAAACAGGAAAAAATATCCAGTGGAAAAAAAGACACTCTTCAATAAAGGGTGCTGGAAAAATTGGACAGCTATATGTAGAAGAATGAAACTTGACCATTCTCTTACACCATACACGAAGATAAACTCAAAATGGATAAAAGACCTCAACATGAGATAGGAATCCATCAAAATCCTGGAGGAAAACATAGGTAGTAACCTCTTCGACATCAGCCACAGCAACTTCTTTCAGGACATGTCTCCAAAGACAAAGGAAACAAAAGCGAAAATGAACTTTTGGAACTTCATCAAGATAAAAAGCTTCTACACAGTGAAGGAAACAGTCAACAAAACAAACAGGCAACCCATAGAATGGAGAAGATATGCGCAAATGACACTACAGACAAAGGTCTGATATCTAAGATCTATAAAGAACTCCTCAAACTCAACACTCAAAAAACAGATAATCATGTCAAAAGATGGGCAGAAGACATGAACAGACACTTCTCCAAAGAAGACATACAAATGGCTAACAG
>CM053607.1:64280630-64317802 GCA_028646535.1 Procyon lotor
CAGTGTGGATATTCCACAAGAAATTAAAAATAGAGCTACCTTATGACCCTATAATTGCGCTGCTGGGTATTTACCCCCAAAGAAGCAGATGCATTACAAAGAAGGGCCACATGTACCCCACTGTTCATAGCAGCAATGGCCACAATCGCCAAACTGTGAAAAGAACCAAGATGCCCTTCAACAGATGAATGGATAAAGAAGATATGGTCCATATATACAATGGAATATTATGCCTCTATCAGAAAGGATGAATACCCAACTTTTGTATCAACATGGACAGGACTGGAAGAGATTATGCAGAGTTAAATAAGTCAAGCAGAGAGAGTCAATTATCTTATGGTCTCACTTACGTGTGGAGCATAAGGAAAAGCATAGAGCACATTGTGAGAAGGAAAGGAAGGGTGAATGGGGGGAAATCAGAGGGGGCGATAAACCAAGAGAGACTGTGGACTCTGAGCAACAAACTGAGGGTTTTGGAGGGGAGGAGGTGGGAGGTTGGGCGAGCCTGGATATTGAGGAGGGCACATATTGCATGGAGCACTGGGTGTGGTACATGAACAATTAATCTTGTAACACTGAAAAAATAAAATAAAAGTATTTTGGGGGAAATTTTTTCTTCAAGTTCTTCAATTTCCCATCGGAGAGAAAGAAGAACCATGAGACTGTGGCTCCAAGAAACTCCGAAGGAAGGAAGTGGAGGAATGGGAGAGCCTGGTGGTGGGTATCGAGGAGGGCACTATTGCAGGAAACATTGGGTGTTATACATAAACAGTGAATCTTGTAACACTACATCAAAACATAATGATGGTGACTAACATAACACAATAAAAAAATTTCTTAAATTTCCAAGAAAATCACTTCATGAAGAATTAAATCATAATTTTTGGCATTTATGAATAATCTTTTAAATAATCTTTATGTTCAGTTATAGTTATAGTAGGAGGTATTTATAACTACCAGTAAAAACTTGTGAAATATGGCTAAAGTTGTATTTAGAGGATCCTGTATAGTCTCAAATGTATGTATCATAAAAAAGAAACTAAGATATCAATTTAATAAGTTAGAAAAAGTTAGCAAAGGAAACCCTCCAAGGTAAGAAGGACATATTAAGACAAAAGGAAGAAATTAAAAAAAAATTATTTTAAACTTTTATAAATTAGGCCAACTCTGGTAACAATGATCAAAAGTGTATACAAAGGAACAGTGTAAGGAATATGATTTGGAATCTAACTGTAAGTTCAGTAGTAATTAATAGAAGTCATACTATGAAAAATTTCAGCCTAATAGGTTTAGTAGAAATGAAAAGATAAATTACAAAAGGAACTAAATTAACAAAGACTGCTCATGATCCAGAAAACATAGAGGATAAATATTTAAGGTGCCATTGTACTAATTTAGATAATATATGTATAAAGCTTCCCTGTCAAAAGTTAGAAAGGAGTTTCGGGGCACCTGGGTGGCTCAGTGGGTTAAAGCCTCTGCCTTCAGCTCAGGTCATGATCCCGGGTCCTGGGATCGAGCCCCGCATCGGGCTCTCTGCTCAGCGGGGAGCCTGCTTCCCCCTCTCTCTGCCTGCTTCTCTGCCTTCTCTCTCTGTCAAATAAATAAAATATTTATTGAAAAACATTGGAAAAGAGTTTAGATTGAAAGTACCCCTTCAGGAAATAGTTAGCAGATAAGTGTACTTTGTGACCAAGTCATGAAGGATAAGGCAAAAATAAACATTGATTCTCACATTTCTAGCTTTGGGGATTTCAATATGAGAACAGTAGTTTAAAAATTGAAACAGGTCATAGAGTAGAGGAATACAGTTGTGGTATATCATTCTTGCTGTGAAAGTGGAGGAAGTAGAATAAGGATGTAGAGAAGGCAGTGTGGTCTTCATAAGACATATTTGAAGATGAAGGGAAACTACACTATTTCTTAGCTGCTCTGTATCCATTCCCTTCTCTTCCAAATAATAGCCAAATGTTTTTCCAGATAACCATGGTCCTCTTTTAGTTAGCAGCAATGGTGTTAGGATATTAGGGACTTAACCTCAGGTATCAGGAGTCTTCCCTGGTTGTAAATGTTTTAATAAGGATCACTGATCCAGGGGCACATGGGTGACTCAGTTGGTTAAGCAACTGCCTTCGGCTCAGGTCATGATCCTGGAGTCCCAGGATCCAGTTCTTCACTGGGCTCCCTGCTCAGCTCACCCTCTCCACTCTCATGCTTGCTCTCTCTCTCAAATAAATAAATACACAAACAAACAAATAAATAAAATCTTAAAAAAAAAAAAAAGATCACTGACTCAAGCCTAAGCAAGTCTGAGATGACATCTCACTGATGACCAAAGTATATATATTACTAGTGCAATCAAAGTGAAGCTAAGAACATTCATTCCAAGATGGTAGAAGGAAGCCTTCCAATAGGTGTGCACAAGGAAGATGTAGCTCTTGCTATTTATTACAAGCAGTCATTTTGTGACCATGAAAGTACAATAAGATCAATACACGAAAAAGGACAGAGTTGAGAAAATTGCAAACTATTGATCTAGTTTCCTGATTTAACCGACCTGAAGCCTAAACACTGCTGGACTTTTAAGTCCTATGAGTCAGTAAATCCATGTTGTTGTTTAAGGCAGCTAAGTAAAGTGTAAAAGTTTGAGTCAATCCCATTCCTCCACTAAGGGAGGTTATTTTCTTTATTTTGCATATGAGAACATACTGGGGTATTTTACTTCTCTGAATGACTAATATAAAAGTACAAGGATATTAAAATAAAATGTTTATCAGATTTATTATGGGCAAAGTGCATAGCAAATATGCTGGTAGGAAAAATCTTGTAGGTGCAAAGGATTCTGTTCTCATTTGCTATTTTTAATTATTTTTAGCCTTTTTTATATGCTGTGTTTATTACATTCTAGAAATATGAGAGTATGTATAGGAACAAAGTGTGCATTCTAAAAAGAATATAAACCTTACTCATGTTAATCAAAAAGAAATTCACATAACCAGAAGCACTGAATAGTTATAATTTATTTACTGACAGAAAACTAATAATAAGCTTCCACTCTTCTAACAACATTTTTCTGTCTGGGTATTTCTTCTCTGTGTGAGCAGAAAAAAGACTGAACTAGCTGTGTTGTCTATGGAAATAAAAAGACTACTAGTTATCTTCTATGTCATATGTTCATTACCATAGGTTAGCTAGCTTGGGTTAGCCATTTAAGAAATATGCAGTTACATCTTTCTGTTGTTTAACGAACTCAGTGAACTTACAATGGATCTTGTTTTGCAGTACTGAGTTACAATATTTTTCCTCAAGTAAGGAATAAATATATTTCCATCATCCTTTTGCAAATATTTTTAATATGATATCCCTTGTCTTCAATTCAATTTGTTTGTAGAGGTAATACTTCTTCTTTTGCATAGCCTTTAATAGTACTACTAAATGTAAAGCAACATTAACTTTACTTTTTATATGGTTCCCAATCTGAATTGTGCTATGTTGCCTTTGTGATAGAAAAAGAACATATGGCTAACAGAAAAATTTGAATAAATTAGTATGTATTATGCACATTTTTAAAATGCCACACTTATTCTGCTGTTCAAAATACAAAAAACTAATACATTAATTAACCTGTCAAATGATTATTGAGTAGTTTCCAACTGAAAAATACTAGTTGGGGCACAGATGGAATGTAATGGAATTTTAAGACATAGTAAGCCAGCCACAGACATAATATACCAGAGATTTAAGTGTCACATAAGTGGAGAATCTACATGAATGCTTAAGGTTTATTTATTAGATAAAATATTATCATAGTAATTATACTAATTTCATTTATGCTTATTTTTGTAACAAGATTAAAAATATATTGGACAAATTTAGAAGACATTACTAAATATTATGATAGATATGTACTGATTAGTTAAATCTTTGAAAGTAGAAAAGCATACACATATAACACAGAGTCCTAAAATATAATGAAGTAGAAACTGATAGAATCGAATGAATAGATAACTAAAAGATAATAGTCAGAAATGTCTGTCAATACATTACTCTTAATAGTTAGTAGAACAATTAGAGAAATCAATGAGAATACAGTAGTCATGAATAAAGTATCAACCACATTGACTTAAGTATAGAATACTTAACCCAACAACAACTGAATACATAGCCTTCACAAGCACAGGTAGAATGTTCTACAGGAGAGCTACTACACTCCATAAAACAAGCCTCAATAAATTAAATGGGATTGAAACTATACAAAGAAATGTCTTGAACCCCACAAAATCAAATTGGAATTAAAACAGTCAAAGAAGAAATTGCAAGGAGAATCAGAAAAATTTCAAACTGAAAGTAAACAAAGCATGCTATATTAATATTTACAGGATGCAACTAGAGCAACAAAGAAAAATTCTATAGTTTTAAATGAATGTTTCAGAAAAAAATGTCTAAAATCAATTACCTAAACTTCCTTCTTGACCAACTAGAAAAGAAGAACAAACTAAAACCAAAGAAAGAAGAAAATAAATATTAAAGATTAGAGAATGTACTGGAAAATAGAAAAATATTAGAAAAAAGTCTGTGTAATGAAATCTGCTTCTTCAAAAAAAATCAGTAAAATTGGTACATCTTTAGTTAGACTGATCAATACAAAAAGGAGCAAGGACACAAAACACCAAATCAAGAATGAGAGATTATCATTTTTTTACCCTATTGAAACTAAAATAATTATAAGAGAATATTATAAAAAATTTTATGCCTATGAACTAGGTAACTTAGATAAAAATAGACAGATGTCTAGTGTGAGACAGAAACTGCCAGAAGTTAAGAAAAAATTCTTAAAAATCTAAAATCCCATAACAATTGAAATTAGCAATTAAATATTAACTTAGGATTTAAAGAAAAGCCTAAGTCTAAGTAGCTTTATTGGGAAATTCCATTAAATACATAAAAGATAAATTTTTCAGAAAATAGAGTGTACTTCTCCATTCATTCACTGAATCCTATATTTCATTGCTACCAAACCCAGAGAAAACACCACAAGAAAACTATACATTTATAGCCTTTATACACATAGATAGAAAATTCACACACACACACACACACACACACACACAAATAGTAAATCAAACCCAGCAATATATAAAAAGACTCATACACCAAGAGCATGAGGGATTTATCTCATGAAAAGTAAAATAAGGAAAGAAAAGAAAATCTTAGGTTTATACTAAAAAGTTAACTAAAAATGGATCATAGACCTAAATTCAAGAACCAAAACCATAAATATCATTTTCATGATCTGGGACCGGACAAAGATACAGAAATAACACCAAAAGCCCAGTTAATAAATTGGGTTGAATAAAAATTTCAAAATCTTGTACTTCAAAAAACAAATTTAAGAAAATTGAGTACAAGTCATAGACTGGGAAGAATGTTGTAAATCATATGTCTGAAAAGGGACTTTTATCCAAAATATATAAAGAACATTTATAACTCAATAATTAAGACCAAAAACAAACAAATAAGAAGAACAAAAAATAACAACCCAATTAAAATTGGGGCAAAAGACTTGAATAGAAATTTCAGGAAGGGTATGGGAATTACTAATAAGCACATGAAATGGTGCTCAATTTAGTCATTAGAGAAATGCAAATTAAAATCACAGTGAGATACTACCACACAAACACTAGAATGACAATACTAAGAAAGACAGAAAATATCACATTTGCTAAGATATGGAAAAAATGTTATCAACATTGCTGGTAAAGATACAAAATGGGGGGCGCCTGGGTGGCTCAGTGGGTTGAAGCCTCTGCCTTTGGCTCAGGTCATGATCTCAGGGTCCCGGGGTCGGGCCCCACATGGGGCTCTCTGCTCAGCAGGGAGCCTGCTTCCCTCTGTCTCTCTACCTGCTTGTGATCTCTCTCTCTGTCAAATAAATAAATAAAAATCTTTAAAAAAAAAAAAGATATAAAATGGTATAGGCAACTCTAGAAAATAATTTGGGGGTTGGATTGGCAGTTTCTTAAAGGTTAAACGTAAACTGATCATACAACCTAGCAATTTGATTTCTATATTTTCTAAAAAAAAGCAAGAACAAATATCCAAGCAAAAATTTGCAACAGAATTTTTAGAGTAGTGTTTTTTTTTTTTTCTTTTTGGTTCTTTGGAATGGCCAAAAAGTGGAAACAATCCAAATGTCCATCAACTAATGAGTGGTTAAACAAAATATCCATATAGCATATATATGTAGTCATTAATAAAAAGGAACACAAAAATAGTACATATTACATGCTAACATACACTGCAAGATGGATGAACCTCAAAATACTATGCTGAATGAAGAGAGATGCGAAAGGTGACATGTTATAATTTCATTTACATGTAAAGTCCAGATCATGCCAGTTCATAAAGACAGAAAGCATAGCATTGCTTCTCCGGGGCTGGAGGGGACATGAGAGTGGCTGCAAACAGGCCTTTTGAGGTGATGAAAATGTTTCAAAACTGCATTGAGGTAATGGTTGCACAACCCTATATATTTACTAAAAAATCATGGAACGGTGCACTTGAAATGGGTGGATTTTGTCCTATGTCAAGTATACTTCAATAAAGCTGTAAAAATGGGGGATGTTAAATTTAATGAACTGCCTTTTAGCAGGCAGAAGAACTAGGTAATGCTATTAATTTAATGGGAAATTTTTGTTCCCAACCACTTAGCTAACTTTACTCTCCAAATGAAAAAAATCACTAGATAGATTTTTTTCATTTTAACTATAGAAAAATAAAATTCTGAATATTAAAACTTATATCTATTAGTACCTGGTATAATTGATTTTAAAAAGTCATTGGTATAGAAATTATCAGGTAGACAATTCTAGAGATTCAAGCAAGTTAGCCCAAAGAGAAATGTTCAGGTAAGGAAAGTTTTGTTTGGATGATTTTCAAAAATTAAAGGGAAAAAAAATCATTCGGTGTCAAATGGTTTTTTTTTTTTTAATTTAAAGATTTTTATTTATTTGACAGAGAGAAAGAGATCACTAGTAAGCAGAGAGGCAGGCAGAGACAGAGGGGGAAGCAGGCTCCGTGCTGAGCAGAGAGCTCTCCTAGCAAGGCTCCATCCCAGGACCCTGAGATCATGACCTGAGCTGAAGGCAGAGGCTTTAATCCACTGAGCCACCCAGGAACCCCCGGTGTCAAATGTTAGTAAATTCACGTAATTCTGATAATTTATGTTACTGCTTATAGTCTATTGCATTTTTCTGTCCTCTCTTATTAGAGCAAGATGACGACATGAGAATACATGTTACAAGATGCATAAAAATATGGAAACACAAATAATAGGTTTAAATAATCAGTTTTCTCAACTCACTGTTAAACAAGTTTTTTGGAAAAGGTAGTAAAAAATTGGGGAATGTATGTAGTTGTATGACTGCAATAGTTTAGCCAGATCTTGGTCACAGAGTGTAGTAAATGATTTTTTATTATTTTGGGTAAATTAATAATATCGCAGTACCTTCATAGCTAGGACACTGTTCCTAATTTAGAACTTCTCTGGACGTAACCTTATAGTGCCATTTCCAATAGTGTTTTATTTTGAGATTTCTGTCATTCTTTGATCCTTGGTCAGGTTTAAGTTTCAATTAGATAAAATATTGGCAAACTTTTTTTTTTTGTGAAAGGCTAAATAGGAAACATTTCTGGCTTCCTGGACCCCACGGTATCTGCTGTGGCTACTTAATTCTGCCAGTGATCATGGACAATATGTAAATATACTCCCATGTGTGTGCTCCATTAAAATTTTATTTACAAAAAACAGCAGATAAAGTTTGGCCTCTGAGTTGTAGTTTGCAGAACCTTGGATTAAGTTAAAAACATAGGAAATAAGTAAAGAAATATTAACAAATGTAAGTTTTATTTTTTTAATACCAAACTATGGCAAAGTAATACCACCCTCTCATTGTTATGGTTGTCCTAACCTGCCTACCAAAGATACAAACACACACACATGTATTTATATGTCTATGTAAGTTGAATAATTATTAAACAAACTGGAACATTTGAAAAGCACATTTCAGTTCTGAAGGAAAGAGAACAAAATGTACCTTACAGAAATGTTGAGGAAAGACTTCTTTAATGCTCTTTCATAGGTTTAATGGCTTTAAGATCACTAACAATCAAGAACTATTTAGCTGCTATTTTTGCTACTTTTCTTATATTAATGGGTTAGAAAATGTGATTCTTGAAAGGACCCAATCACCATAACAAGGACCTCACCAGACTTTGTTCTTAGAGAGGAAGCAATAAAATTATCTCTATTTTGTAGATGACATGATCCTATCTATATGTGGAAATCCCTAGAAATTCCACAGTAAAATTGTTAAAACTAATTAATTCTGTGATGGTTAATTCACATGTCAATTTTTCAGTCATGTCAATCTCTTACTGATTCTTTTTTTCTGGAGAATCCTGACTAATATCATGGGTCTCTTGTATTACTGCACATCTTCTAAGCAGAAACGCTGACAGTTTTTATTGAGTTCTTTTTCTAAGGATTACAAATAGCAGCAAAATATAGAGTTAGTGTCTCCATCTGGAACAGCAGAGGACAGATTTATTTACTGTCTAGTATAATATGGTTGCTCCAGTACAATAAAGATAGTTTGCCCAGCTACAGGGTAAAGAGCATGTTCATTGGCAAATGTATACAAAAGACTTAGGTTTCCGCTCCTGTAACACAATCCACTCCATGAGCAGTATTCACTTGATGATTACAGTATCATCACATCAGCCTGCGGAAAAAAGACTCAGAAAGAGTCTTACCAGAGTAAGAAAATAATTGTACTCTGACTATTGCTATTTCTATAAGCAATAAACTTGCTTTGTCTCTGACACAAGGATCTCTTGCATTCTTCCAGCATTCATGACATTGTGCAAGGTTAACTTTTTAGTTTGAAAATAGTGTAAATATCTCAAATGTTTCATAATTCTTGATATGACCTACACTTGATAGGTTTTATAACTGATCACGGCATGTCATTTTACGCTATTGATATATTTGAGCTAAATTCCTAAAATAATAAGAAATAAAAACTGAATATCATGTCCTCTGAAAATAACAAGGACAGCTAATTTAAATTAGGTAAGGGTCTCATAGAATGCATTGTTGAGGGAGTGTGATATACGTAATTTTTATACTATATTTGTTAAGCATGTTCAAATATCTCAAATAAAATAAAATTTTAGAAGCCAAATGAAATTTCCCCCATAACAGAAGTTGAGCATATTAGAAGGTCAAAAGAGTTGTCATGCACTTGGATAAAAATGTCTACCTTTTCTTTCATAGTTGGTAAATGAGGATAAACCTTTCGTGAAATGTTCCTCCACATATAAAATATTAGTTTTTATTTTCTGCAGAGAGTTCCATTGCTCTGTTATGCCTCTGACAAAGTTCCTTTAATTTGATAAATGTATTGTGTTTAATGCAAAATAGTTAAAATACCTGAAATCTTTTATCCTCTGCTCTGTTCTGAATTTACAGAGGCTTCCAGAAAAATGCTGCTTGAGGCTGGGAACATGATGAATATTTCAGTGGAATTGAAGTTGTCAAAATACAGAGGGAAATGCCTGTTGGATATGTAGAATAAATGAATGGAACTATGACAATTGAAAATTATAACTCACCCTTCTAAACAGATTGGTTCTGTTTTGGAAAACTTACTGGGGAATGGAAATGGCAAGGCTACAGTAAGTTTGGGAAATGACATGAATTAAAGTTATGAAATGAATTCAATAACAGATGGCAAAGAGAAAGGCTACTAAACTTAAAAAGATAAATACTAATATCCATTATGATATTGGAAATTGTGGCTGGCAGGGGGAAATGGATCAGTCTGTTTTCAATTTCATGTTGCATGGAAAGCGGTTTAACCTTACAATTAGCTAGATATAAGGAGAACAAATTTTTGTTGTATAAAATGAGAATTCTGGCATGTACCCATTGATCTTTGAATTCAACATTTATATAGCACCTGCTTTGTGTCAGCCACTGAAGGATTAGAGACCATTATTAGCATTGGAGATGCAAAGAAAAAAGTGGGACATAAGGATATCTAGTACATGAAGGATAGATAAGTTAACAGTTATGTATCCTCTGTGTGTTACATACTAGATAACGAGCTCATATTGCTAAGAAGACACACAGAAGACTCTGACCAAGACTGACGTAACGGGATCTCCTGATCCTGTTTTCAGGGCAAGTAGGGCCCACACGAGCACAGTGTGGTTGAGGGCAGAGACAGAGGGCAGAGAAAAGAGTAAAGACATAATCCAAACTGAGTTCTACAAATAGTTACTTTTGATTACACTATCCAGCACAAGTGACAATAAAGTAAACTTTAATCCAAACCTTGCTTCTGACCTTGACTTAGTTACTCAGCTTTATCTGGTGCCCCATGTCTTGTCTGAAAAATGATGTGAATAAATCAGTTCTGTAAAATTTTTTCCAAGTCCAATTACTTGTGATTCTTTGGATTAAAAAAATAAAAGTTTGCTTGAAACTCTCCTATGGCCCTAAACCCTGTCCCTAAAATGCTGCTAGTTTTGGGCAGCATTGCCCTAAAATGACTGTTATCTCTGATGTTAATAAACCTGCACAAAATTTTAAGGCCAGTGTATATAACCTCATCAGCTTTCCTGTATCTTTATTTAATTTCCTCTGTGAAGTCATGGCCTGTGTTATCCAGGAACCATTTTATGAAACCTCATTTGGATATACTTACTGAAAGTGGAACCTCTAAATCATTAATCCTTTTATTTTTTCCTGCCCACCAAAAGAATATGTTCTATTGTTTTTATCAGTATTAATTAGGACAAATTAATTCATAATCGTCAATCAAGCATAACAATCATATGAAGAGGTTACTTTTTACAACTGCATTTTGCAAAGGATTCCTAAATAAACCATGGTTTAACCCACGTTGATACACTGTTAATGGTGGAGTGAGGCCACGATAATAGGGGGTAGGAAAAAGAATGAAAATGTCAGAGGCTTTTAATTGGTCTCCATTTAGCAGGCCATGAAAACATCCCTCTCCACCTACAGTTAAGGCAAGTTCTGATGTTTTTAACATTTGAAAAGCGCAGGCATAGCTCTACGGAGTTTGAGTTCAAACACCAGAATAAGATTAGAATAGGGCAAAGAGTCCTAAGACTGGGCTTGTGTTGTCTCTGATACTTCCCAGCTGTGTGTGCCTGCAATGAACTGAATGTTCGTGGTTTCTAAAATTATGCTGAAATTCCGATCCCAGTGTGATGGAGCCTGTTGGGAGATGGGGCCACGAAGGCATAGTCCTCGCACATGGAATGGGTGCCCTCGGAAGAGGCCAGAGCGCTCGCTCGCCATCTTCCCGCCACGGGAGGAGACACTGAGAAGTCAGAAGTCTGCCCCCTGGAGAAGGGCTCTCCCCAGAAACTGGGCATGGTGCAGGCTTCCTGATCTCAGACCTCCAGCTTCCGGAACATGAGTCATGATCTTTTGTGGATCAGCTTCCCAGTCTCTGGGACTTTGTCGCAGCAGCCTGAATTTAGACCGTCCTTCAGCCCTCCACTTTCCTTCCTGATTCTGTTTCCTCCTCTTTTACAATGTAAACTAAGTCTTTACTTCTGTTGTAATAATCAAATGAAAGAATATATCTGAAAGCTCACTATAAAGTTTATAGAAAAATATAAATATAACTGATTTTTTTTCTTTCAGGTAATAACAGACAAATATATCTAATCATTAAAAAAAAAAACAACACAAAAAAACCACAAAAACCAACACAGCTCTGTATGAAGGACTGTGACTGAGAGGCTTTTGTGCCAGAGGGAAAATTTTTCCCCGGGAGAAGTGTGCTTTGAATGATGATATGACCTATAACCTTGTTGAAGGAAGAGGAATCTGCCAGATTCTGTCACAAGGACAGCAATAGGTGAAAAAAGATGAGTTGAGAGGACTTTATTTAAAGAAAAATAAACACCGCCTGTACTGAGGAGTATCACATACAGAAAGTGGTGGAAAGTGGGGCGCGGGTGGGAGTGTGCTAACTTGGGGAGAGAGATACGGGACTGTGAAGGTCAAGTGAGATCATCACCAGAGCTTATTCTGGCGAAAAAGTGATTAGCTATTTAAAAGAGATACATGCACTGATGAGCAACTAGTATTTTTTCAGCTGCCAGATTTTAAAGTGAGAGCACTGAAAAATAATGAAATTGCATGCATACGTCAACCACAACCAATTTTTTCCAGAAGAACCAGTGTGATATCACAATGATGATCTCCTCCTCCAAGATTCATTTGTCATACTCATTCAGGACAGACAAATAGTCATAGAGGACCTAAGGAAAAGGGAATGGACCATTGCCCCACACATACTACAAAGCCTCAGTTAATTCCTGAAAATTATTTGGTAACCTGAGGACCACTCCTTCTCTGATGCGGCCAAGATATACATTTACCCTCTCAAAATCCATAAAGTAAGTCCAACATCTTCTGGGCCTTTTTGTGTTCTGAAGGCAACAAATACTTCATTTTACAAATTGAGTTATGCCCATTTATGCTGTTACTCACAACTCGCTCAGCCCATGTTGAATGGGACTTTTATAAAAAAAAGCCTATGGAATCTGTCCAAATTGCAATACAACAGACATTCTTATTGATGTCTATAAGAAAGTTTTTCCCTGTAAGGGATTTGGTAACATCCTCTCATGCCTTTTGGAGTCTCCGGGTAACCATGGTGACCATATGTGGTTCATTGGCTTCTGATACAAGAAACTGCCTTCCTCAACCTCACACTGTATGACATTAGAATGACAAGTGTTGATCATATGCTCCAATCTCCTAGAAATAGAGTCTCTCGCAGGCCCAGAGCCTGTAACCCTTCACACCCAGATGTCTATTATGTCTTGGTTTATGCAGGCAGAATCTTGCAAGCTTGGCATAATCACAGAGGCCTTCTTGCCTAAGGGAAAGTGTGTCTGTGAGACAGAGTGAAACCTCATCCCCCTGGTGTATCATACCTTCAGCAGGAGGTAGACTTTCCTATCCTCAGTCCCTTGACAAATGTGTTGCTGGAGGAGGTCGCCCCTCTTTGCACCCCTTGGCTATCTGGGGTGCCCCCTCTGAACAAAAAAGTGAAATGTTTGTGAATGGCAATGCAGCCCTAGAGAGCTGCCGCTTTTCACTTCTTTACTGGGATGTTCCTGATAAAGGATGGAGCCCAAATGTTAGCACAACTGCCTAAACCTCAGGCATCCACCTGAGCACAGGATGCCCTGGAGAACAGTAGGTCCCCCTCTGAACATTTTTATAGACCCTCTGACAGTTATCAGTGGTTTGCACAAAAGATTTAGGCATTGGAAGCAACAACAATTTTTTATATCCAAGGTTACCTCGTTTAGGGTAAAGAATTCTGGAGTCTCTTGCCTCACAGATTTTGAACATATAAATCAAAGGCATACATGTCTCCACACAGACTAAATCCCTAAGTCCTAACCAAGGCATTTCTTATTCCTTTCAGACTTTGGTCGTTACTGATAGTGACCAAAGCACTCATTTCATGTCTCAAAATTTACGATGTTGAGCTTTTGAACAAACAATTTAGGGAGCCAATGGAAACTCCACAGCACAGAAGCCCTGGCCCTTATGAGTAAGGAAACTCTCATCCTACCTGCTAACCGCCATAAAACCCAAGCCATCACCTTCCCTAGGTACTCTGGACACCAACTGACCCTACATGCACTTTTTTGGACCTTTTTGGGAGACTTTCTTGCACTCTCCTCCAAAAGCCTAATTATAGGAGTATTAAACTTTTCATACCCTCTTGATGCATATGTGGTGTCTTAAGTCTGACTATCTGAATCAAATTTTGGGTCAGGTGGCCTATCTCTCCTCTGCGGAACAATAGCAATAGCTTACTTGCAATTTTCAGCATCCCTTGCAATAAGATTGCCACATGTGGCTAACTTTTAAATGAAATGACTTGTGGAACTTTGAGATGTAAGCAGCTAGTAGCTGGCATGTCTCTCCAACACCTCCCTTTACGCTGTGACACAACTGTGGGGCTGTGTTTTACAGGTGGCCTAACCAGGTATAAGACTTAGCGAGGACACCTGATCTGCATCAGACTATAAAAAGTGAGAAATAAACTATAAAGTAAACTTACAGCTAAGCCGTAGAGATTTGTTTGTCTCTTAGGGCACCTCAAGTAGATTACTTTAATATACAAGATGATTGTGTTTGTTGATTTCTAGATTCATCCATGATTTTTGCTCACACATTCCCCCTTTACTGCCTGTTTGGACCAGCCTGAATGTTATTCCACCCTTTGTGTAGTCTGAACAGATAATCATTTTGCTGCTGGGCCAGAAGAAACTTCTTAAAGGTCTTTTGCTAACAATTCTTTGTGTGTGATTTCCTTGCTTCTGTTTCAGAATTAGGGTAGTCTTGTAGCTTTGGGTAATAGAAAATCATATCCGGTACCTGGGATCCAGTACTTAGTTGTGGCGTGACCTCACTGACCCATCTTATGTAAAGTTGATGATAGGATATAAATATATATCTACATACATATCTATATACATGTGCATATATATATATATATAAATATGTGTGTTGTATCTATGAGATATATGATAATATATAAATAATGTCTACATACACAGGGTTTATATGAGATAAATACATGGATAGTGGTCACTGTCGATTTCAAAAACAGTGACATGCATTTCCCCTCATTATTATTGTTATTATTTTTCCTTGTTTTTCATTAATCCCTGATCTAGCAACACCTTAGCAATAAATGGACTAAATAATCTGCTAAGAAGACCTTGATTGAACGGGATGTGGCTTTATCCAACTAATGTGGAGACTGAAATGAAGAAGAAGAAGCTTTTGATTTGGATTTCCTGCCTTGGGGACAGGGTCACAGTCAACCTGAATTTAACATGACAGCCCTAGGTGGGAGTGGGAATGGAGTACTGCAAAAAACCCGAATGGGCTAAGATGAAGAAGTACTAATCAGATAGTAGTTTTTATCACTTATACTATAATTTCAATTGACATCTGTGACCTTTATCTGTATTTCTACATTTGTTTCTTATAATGATGTAGTTTATTGCTACTACCACCACCACCACCACTACTACTACTACTACAATTAGTATCTTCTGTTTACAGAAGAGCCAAATGAAGCTCAGACAAGTTATAGAATTCAGGTAAAATTCCTTAAAAGTGAAAAAAGGAGCTGGGTCTTCTGACTCAAAAAGCAGTACCTTTCCTTTTGGTCATCCATCCTCTCAGAGGCAAAAAATCTCCTTAAACATTTTGTTCCTGTGTTTTGTGTGACATAAAAGATGAATCCATTTTATTTAGAAAATCATAATTTTCCAACACTTTACTTCATTCTGTTACTCCTTTGTCTGCAACAGAATAGTAAAATCAGCATGTAAGAAGGGAATTAGAAATGGCAGGCTATGAGCCAAATTTCATTAGAGGGTATATTGAGATGAAGAGAGCAGAATGTAAGGAAAAGGAGATCAATGACTTCTTACTCAAAATATCTGACATACATGATCTTCTCCCAGTTTTGGTTTTCAAATGTTGGGTATTTGTTTTATTTTTCTGAAAGATGACTCAGGTTCTAGAGTGCAGACAGTATGGTTTGAGGTAGTAAGAGATGAACATATTATTCTGTGTGTGGTGTGCAGCATGCATGCGAACTTAGTATTTTGTCAGACACAAAGCGCCTGGGTACCATGGTATGGTGGAGGTGAACACGGCATTGGTTTTCATTTATAAGGACAATTAACACAACAGGTTTTTTGCCAGCCTGCTGTGTTAATAAATTAAGTAACTCCTCTTCTGCCACAGACAAGTCATATTGTGCAGCATCATAAGCTTAAGATTAGAACCGGTCCACTCAGCTAGATGTCACTTTTACATTTCTTCCTCTTAGTTTCCTCATTATCAGTGAAACTATGTCTTCATGTGCAGATTTCTTGCTGATGAAAACACAAGGATTCCTATTCCCTAAAGCTAAATAAATGCCAACTAACCTATTACCACGATACTCTGAAACTGTTTTGTCAATTCCTTCTTAACAGAAGTAGTCAGTGATATGAATTAAAAAAAAAAAAACAACAACAGAATAGTAATTTATAATTACCAGAGTTGGGTGATGAGGGGTGCTCAAATGTATGATTCTGAAGATGCTCTTTCCTGAAGCAGCATGGGGACTTCATTTGTACTATCTTTTATAGATCAATTATACATTGGATGGTACTTGAGGAAGTGGGACAAAAAAGTGAATTTAGAATGAGAATCTCACATATATTTGGCTATAAATCAGGAAATAAGCTTTAAAGGTTGAGTATAGAATAAAAATGTGAATAAAGTTTATCACTATCCTCTGAATCCTATATAAGGCAACTAGTTTACTTAAATGATTATTCTTAATTTTAATTTAACAGATGAAGTCTGTGGTTAATGGAAAAATAATGCTTGTCTTCAGTGGAAACTATTACTCAGTGCTAGACACGCAGGAAAACACCCATATTGCTAGATCTCTGATTTCTCTAAATAAATCACACATATATAACTTTATGCAAAAATTTCCTAACCAAGGTATTTATAATGGAGTTGAAAGAAGAAAGAAAGATAGAAGGAAGAAAGGAAGGATGGAAGGAAAGAAGAAAACAAGAAAAAATTCTTGCCCAGTTTTGGATTCCAAGCTTCCATTTTTCCACCTCTGATCAGGTTACTGTCCTAGATTTTTAATTTTTCAAATAAAATGCACATATGTTTTCACCAATAATATGCTTTTAAAGGTTCCTGAGAGGTAGTAAAGTAATAATTTTCTGGGGTGCAAATTTGAAACACATACGCTGAAAGTCTTTTTGGAGAGTAAGTCGATCAGTAGACAATTAAACCAGGTATCCAGCAATGAACTATTTCATCTCTAATTGTTGAAACAGGTAGAAAAACTCCCTTGATGTTATTGAACTTTTGTTCCGTACGTAAAATATTCTGAAAATAAATTTAACTATCAATGATGGCCCCTAGACCTTAACAAAAATTTATGGAAGGAAATACATACAAGAATGAAATTTGTGAATTTTTTTATTTATGAATGGCTCTGAATATACACGTCATGAAAGTCACTAGTCTAAAAGATAAGATTACCTAAAATGTCATTAAGATAATAAAAGTTTATGGAGGTTAAATTTGTGTTAAAAAAGAGTGATGTCAAGACTACTGGCAACACTCATTCATTTAAAAACGATGTTACTAATGTAGAACATGTGAATCATGCATGTAACTGACAATCTTAATGAAACTTCAGAATATTTTTAGGCTATTATTTAGTATGTGGTCTAGGATCTTCTGGTGCACTGTCCCTACATATATGCCATATGCTATTTTGGGCTTTTATTGTCAGTTAAGTACAGCAGTATTGTCATAGAACAGATCATATGACCCAAGGGCGATATTTCTGAAGAGTCTTATTCCAGGTTGTTATAAATCAAATTGAAAAACTAATAGGTCTTTTCTGAATACTTACTGGATTGCCTGCTCAAATCCATGATGGATCTCAGTGAAATGGGGGTCGGGAGCTTGTAATCTAGTTGTAGATCCGAGAGAACAATTTGAGGACAAGACAAATAGTGTAGAATCAGTATTCACTTGTTTTAAGGGGAGAAAAGATCCATGTGACTTGAATAATCAGTTGGGCCTTCATGGAGGGCACAGGACAAGTCAGGTTTTAGAAAATGAGTAGAAGTGCAGTGAGTAGAAAGAAGCAGGAAGAGCCATTAATAAAGTTAGCCGATTCTCTAACCCATGGGATGAATACCAGACTCTTATTTAAAGAGGATTTGTTCTTAGGACATCATTTAGGCATTAATCTACATCTGTGTAGATCACAGGTTTGCTTGGATAATGAGCTACCAAATGATAAAGACAACTATTTTTGAGCATTTAGAAATTGGCTCATGCCCCTAAGGGCACATTTTTGATAGAGGAGAAAAAAATTATATATCCTGGCATTTTATTGTATAGTGTATGTATCACTTAGGGTTCCCTAAAGAAACAGAATCAATGGGATATGTGTGTATACATACACTCAGAGATTTATTTCAAGGAATTGACTCTGAAATTTGGGGGCTGACAAGTTCGAAGCAAATAGAGCAATGAAGTCCAGAGTCTTTAGGGTAAGTCAACAGTCTGAAATTTCAGTCAGTTGATGCTGCAATTTTCATGCAGAATTTCTCCAGGAAAAATGTTTTCCCTCTTAGGCATTTCAGCTGATTGGATTAGGACAATCACATATGCAAAGGTTATCTCCTTAAAGTCAAATCAATGTAGGTGTTAAGCATATCAACAAAATACTTCCAGAATATCACCTAGATTAGTGTTTGTTTAAATAACTGGATAATAGCGCTTTGCCAAGTGGATCCATAAAATTAACTGGCTCAGCAGGTATTCAGACCCCATATTCTGGAGTCAGACTTTGTTGAACTGAGTCTGAATTCCACAAGTATGTGAGGTTGCACTTCTCAGACACTGCTTCACTATTTTGTCTTGAAAATAGAATGGTAATAGGGTAACCTATATCATGAGGAGGTCCTGACTGTAAAAATGTTAATGTAAATTCATTAATCTATATTAACCCTAGAGCAGTGCCTGGTGTATAAACATTATTAGTAAACATTAGCTATTACTGTGATGCTTATGTTCACAATCCTACGAGGGGATAACTTCACATCACCGTAATGTGATATGTGATAGCTTGTTTTCATACCCTTACCGCTTTATGACCTTAGTAGAAAATATTAATGGTATGGGGAAAACAAAAAACAAAACAAAACAAAACACAATAAAACAACATACTAGGGATATAGATAAATGGAGAATTAATGCACTTGATTTTTAATAAAAAAATCCCTCTCTGAATTTTAAGAAAACTTTATATTGAGTTATTGTTTGTTTATTCAGTGAGCTAGTTAATTAATTAATTTAGCTCAGGAGCCTTTGGTTTTTACCATGATTTGTGATCCACAGGGGAACAGTAGCCAAGTATCTGAAAACATCTGCACTTGAGCCATCTGCTTATGCCTAAGTACCAGTTGTTGAACATGTTGGAAATTTACATTTATTTTAATTGTCTTAATATTTATAATTAGCCAATCCACAAAACTGCAGTTAAACAAAAGAACACATATATTTGAAAAAAAAACTCTTTAAAAAAATGAAAATATTCATGAGTCATGAGCTTTCCCAAACATACTTTGGAATTTTGAGAATAATTCCTTAGCAGATATGTATATGTAGATATACATATCTACATAGCAGATATGTATATTTCATATACAAGATATGAAGTGGAAATTCATCTAAACACTAAAGCTGGTTATAATAATTTAATCCTTTTTGAAGGAAAGACTCTTTAAATATTGATGGCCATAAAATCATCAGAAATTTTCAATTTGAAATACATTGATAGATATCTTATTAAAAAGAGAGAGAGAGAGATGCTGCTTTCTATAGTCCTAGATTAGAGGTGCTAGAGCCATGGTCATAGGAAAGGGCTTGAGAATTCCCATAGTAAAGAAAGAAAAGTTTTAAATTCCATATTTACAAAACACATCTGACCACAGAGTTTGTCTCCCATTCACTATAAGATTCTAGTTCATTGATTCTTAAGGTTTGGTAGAGGGTAAAGATTACATGAAAACGTACTGTTGCTGTTTTAAACAAGCCTCCCAAGTAAATGTCCTGTTGTTTGAAGTTTGAGAAACACCTACCTATACCGTGCATGGAACAGAAAATAGGAAAGCCAGAGCTATGAAAAAGAAACTTACTATATAAGGTCTGTTGGGTTGACCTCATAGACGAGAAAGAAAACTAACTCTTCACATCAAATAATTTTATAGTCTCCCAGGAGGATGTCTGTCAAAATATATTATGCTATCCATGTGTAATTGTTGCTTCAACTTAAGAGATTAATTTGTGTTGTGGAGATAACTTAATTAATCCATAAATCCCCTCAAAAGAGCAGACTATGAAGTATCACCCTAGTGTGCCTCTTTGAAAAGACCAAAAACCTTAACAGAATAATGCAGGCATAGTTCATCTGTTACTGGTCTTCTTTTGCATTTTGGGCATATACGAAGTTTAACCATATTACTCTCCAAGGTTCTAACTTGGAATCCTCCAAACCACGTCCAGACAAAATATATGAATGACAATTTTCCTTCACTATATTCTGTTTTTTGTATGTGTATGTGAATGCATATAGGTGTGTAGGCATAGGAACACACTTTGATATATATATAAGTCTCTCGTATAAGGACTTTGATTAATAGGATAAAGACTGAGTCAAAACTCTACATAACTTACAAAATCCTACTTAACTTATAATATGTACATAAGCAATAATATATATACACAACTTACAAAAAGGTAATTATATGAGGTATTGGATGTGTTAGCTACCTTTATTGTGGTAATCATTTTGTAACATATATGTGTATCATCAAGTTATCAAGTGGTACACCTTAAACTTACAGAATATTATTTATCAATCATATCTCAGTAAAGCTAGTGAAAAAAAGAGAGAGAAAAAAACCCAAAAAAACAGGCCAGATGTTAAGGCTTGTCCACATGCTCAGCGCCTAAGATTGAAAAAGGATGTCTAAGTTTTTTCATTTAATCATTTAGGGAGAAGGGGCAGGTAGTGTGCTTGATGTGTAGAGGAAAAGAGATCCATTAAACACGATGGGTGCCACAGTTTTATGATATATACTTTTTTTTCTAATTTTTTTTTCAGTGTTACAAGATTTATTGTTCTTACACCCAGTGCTGATATATACTTTTAAAAGTTTAAACTTATAGAGGCTTAAAATACAGCTAGTCTGATGCAATTAACTAACATTACACTCTGGCAAGAACCTCAGATATCACATAGGCTAATTTCTTTAAAGTCCATTTGAGAAAAATGAAATATAGAGAAGTTGAAATACTACCTGCCTTTCTGAGGAGACTATCTAAATGTCCGTATTTAATATATCTATTTGATTTTAATTTAAACCAAGATAGCCAGTTAATTGACTTTTTCTTCTCTGCTTTTTTTATCCTAAATATTTTTCTTTTTTTTTTTTTCCCCATTTTCTACCTTTTATTCTGGCTTTACTCGTCATATATACCTCTAGATATAAGGAAGTCAAAATTTTGGCACACTAAGATGCAATTAGCATAACTGTAGCTTTCAGAATATATTCAGAGCAGGCAAATATAAACAATAATTGAAGTGCAAGGTAATAGGACCATAGGAATTTTATAGAAAGTGTTCTGAAGACACAAAGGAGTGACTATTGATTTGTCTATGAGGTTGAGTTGATATATGAGCTGAATATCAGATGATGAGTAGGGTATGAAAGAGGCAGTAAGGAAAAGCACAGTGTAAGAGGTTGTACTATACCTTGAATAGTCAAAGAATGAAATGCAGAATGTCAAAGAATCTTGCCCTCTCTGTGAACTTTTTTTGGAATTATAGTCTGACAGTGAAAAGAAGGTTTAAGGGATTTTAAAAAACATACTTTGACACAAATGACTATATTTGATAAATGTTAAGGACTACCAGGGCAGCCTTTTGGGTGTATAGTTAACAATATGGAGGTTACATGCTCTGAATAAATACAAGGAATAATGCCCAGATTTCTACTTCAATTGCTTCTTTCTGTACGTTATATTTTAGATAAATAATGATTTATCTAAATTTTTTGAAATTTTTGAAAGTCTAAATTTAAAATTAGTTAATGGTTTGTATTGACTTCCCTGTAATATACATAAATTTAAAATGTATTTTAATTTACTCTTGTGTAATATAAAATAAAAATCAGGATTATGTTAATTCTAATATTTCTTTCTCAGCTATGTCATAGAGTATAGATTATATTTATAATTATTCTCACATATTGCATAGCACTATATACTCCGTAATGCCTGATATATAAAATTCATTCTATAAACAAAAAACTCTATCACTAAAATAAAAAATGGCTTTGACTTTGGACTTAAAGTAATCAGAAACACTGATTGTGTTTATAATAAAAGGTCTGTAATGTCTTTGATCAGATTAAGATTAGAAAAACAGGGGCACCTGGGTGGCTCAGTTGGCTCAGCATCCTTCAGCTCAGGTCATGATCCCAGGGTCATGGGATTGAGCCCCATATCATCCACTTGACTCCCTGATCAGCAGGGAGGCTGCTTCTCCCTTTCCCCCTGGTTGTGCTCTCTCTCGCTCTCTCTCTCACATAAAGAAATAAAATCTTTTTAAAAAAAGATCAGAAAAACAAGACAATATGCCTTCTGTCCGTAGCAAAATGATCAGTCACCACTATGTCATTAAAATTAAGGATGATTTTTATGCTACTGAAGTGCTTATACACATTTATGTCATTCATTTCTTTATAAATCTGTTACTAAAAACTACCTACATGCATTTGTTCTCAAAACTTTCAATTAGAACTAATAGCTTTTCTCTTTAGGATTTTGTGACAATTTATTATTTGCAGTGATTTTTAATCGGTATTTTTCAAACTATTGCAAAAGGGATTTAAAAGTGATATATTCATCTACAATTTAGGGATTTAAAAATGGTACGTTCACCTACAATTTAGGTTTATCATAACAATAAGCCAGGTCATTTTCACTATGCTTTGCCTATCTCTTCTCCCTGCTTATTCCTCAGAATAAAGAGCTTTGTCAATTTCCAGTTACAAGTAAGCCTGACCAAGTCTGAAACCCTTATAATTAGTTATAATTAGCTCTGCAGGAGGGATAATGAATTAGTATAGTATAGTTAATGGTTTCCATGTGGATAGCTAATAAGAATCAAAGGACTTGTCCCACTTACAAATTAAGATATTTAGAAAAATGAGTGTATGTGAAGGTGATTGTGTGCACTTAGGTAACATTCTGTATCTTTCTTTTATGTAAATTCATCCCTGAGGCGTTTTTAATGGGTAGAAAAACTACTGATAGAATATTTTTAAAACTATAGCCACTATATAACAATATAATTTATGGAATAGATGAAATATGGTAAATTATTCACGAGCACCTAATTTTAGACTCCTAATCAAGGTCAAATTATATTCACAGATAACAGATATAGAAAGGATCTCTTGATGTCAATTTTGAAGGCTATTTTCAGTCTTCTTTATTTTTGAATACCTTTTACGCAAATCAAATAGGAATTCTTGTAGAAATATTTAGAATTGAATGTTTTCCATTCATGTGTCAATGTTCTGATTCTTTGCTTCAAGGCAAGAGCATTGTTAAAGAAAGACCTCGTGAACAGAGCCGGTCTAGTTACAAGCCCTGTGATGAGGATACATGGATATATACCACTTAGCAGGTAAGAGGGACTCAGTAAGCTGATTTGCCATGTGATGGAACAGATAATTGCAAAGTGATCAAAGCAAAATTCAATGGATTTTACAAATGACATGTAAGTTAAAAATAGTTACTTTTTCTCAGGGCAACTATTTTAAACATAAAGTACAAATGTCAGGGTTTTACAGTTTTTAGGGTACATATCTTTCATTACCTTAGTTAAATTTACTCCTAAAACATTAAAACATAAAGTATAAAGGTCATGAATTATCAATTTGAACTCAGCATAAGCCAAAGTGAATGACATCTATTAATCAGAACTTGATCTGTAGTAACATTTGCACAGAAAGAACAGATGATAGGTTAGGTAATCACATGGCCTCTTTTGACCTGAAATGCTCCAGTTTACACTCATTGTCATGGCTCAACAAGAAGGTATAAGGTGATCAAAATCAGTGTTCCATAGAAGTTAGCAAGGGGCCAAAGAGTCCATGGAGGAGGATACTGCCTTTTGGTGAAGGATCTCTCCTATTGTTGGATTGTTAATGCCCAATTTCCCCAAAGAACTGTGACAGAGCTAAATCTCCCCTTGATTTTATTTCCCTTAGTAAGACTTTCCAAATTTCCCTCTCAGGACTCTTTCACTTACCAAATTGTGGACATATTATGAATATATTTTCCATTTTTTTTGAAAAAAGGTATATTTTAATTTGTTTGACGTCATTTGTTTTAAGATGGTATGGCTATTATCCTCCTTTTGTCTTTTGTCACAGTAATACTCACTAATACTATTTTGAATGAGAACCGGTCTCATAATTTGGACCTGCTCTCCTTATAAATTTCCTCAGTGTGAGCCCTTAATTTCCAATACCTTGCTAGACATTTCTATGACCTTTAGTGCAAAATAAAAATGACTAGTGCATTGAACTCAACAATTTGAATATACAGTTTATCTCCCCACTTATTAAATCACCATTCTCTGGACCACTGATTTTCAAAATCTAGAATAATTTTAGATTCTCCTTTCTTTAGTTCACCTTATATCAAAGATTTCATTGACTCCTATTGATAAAACATTCTTGAGATTTACTGTCATAATATACTATTTCTGTTTTTTAGTTATCACTATCAACCCAAGTTTATTTCACTGTGATTTTCCCGTGAAATTTTGACGTTATCTTAAATATTTTCTGTTTCTATCTGTATTTTCTCCAGTTTGTCTTAGAAGCAACTCTAAACATTTTAAAAATCTATTATTAGCTATTATTCTTACATGCAAACATGTTAATAACTTTCCTTTTTCTAGAAAAGTGTGGTCCTAAACTATCTCCCCCAATTTATCTTCAGATAACTCTTTTATGAACCATTATCAAAGTAACACTTAATGAAGCAATTATTAGATAAAAACGGGTTATATTTTAGGTAAGTAATCACAACTAATCTATTTTGAAGTGTATTTTCTGGTTTTTACCTAAAATTTGTCTTTAAAATATTTCAAATGATTTCTACACTATAGCTAGTTTTCAATTGGATGCCATTTCTTTTCAAATGAATGACAATAATGAAATAGGATCTCTAATATATTCACACTGATCTTTATATAATTTCCATATATTTGATACTACAATAATAGAATATAGTGACTAAGAACACCCGTGCTATATCATATTTCTTCCATAATAATAATGTGTCTGTGAGAGCAGACATGAAATGATATTTTTTAAAAGAAATATTAATGTCTCAGAAAAGTTATGAAAATTTTAGTATATTGATAAATAATTCAAAAGAAACTTACATAAGAAAAAGCAATTTTGCTTACCCGAAGCTTAATAAATCCGGTTCTGAGTGTCTTATCAAACTTTGTTTTGGTACTGGCACATGTAGTGCCTAACTGGCACATGTAGTGCCTAAAATTTTCATCTTTTATGTTCCTTACTGATTTCTCTCAAATTCATTCTGCCAATTAAGTTTCTAGAAATATTTTTTGGTATGATAAAAACTGCATTTCCATTTAGGTGCATTAGGTGCATTTTCCATATAGCATTTAGGTGCTATAATTAGCACCTAAAAATTTTAAAATATGCACCTAAAATTTTTGTGAACAAAATAAGTTTAAATGGTTATGGAACTTAAGAAATCATTATAACTATATCTATGAGTTTCAAATATATATTACATATGTATTATATTATGTACATAATATGTGGAAAAAATTTAGGTACAATTCTCAAGCAGACTAATGAAAAACAAATTATCTTTAATTAAAAACTATAAGTAAATAAAGGCTAAAGTTGACCAAGAAATAAAGCTATGTGAATTTAATTAAATTACCAACTGTATGATTTTTTTTTAAATAGAGATTTAATTGTATTAATTTAATATCAAAGCAAGAAAATCATAAGGAACCTGAAAAATAGAAAGTGGAAAAACTGAATTTCAAATATGTCCTTACTTATAAATGTTTTTATTTCTCTTGGATTTTTTTGCCAGAAGATACACCAAAATATTCTTACTTTTAAGCAATTGATGTTGGTGATATTACAATGATATTTTAATCACAGTAACATAATATCATAATGTAATATGGCTTGTTTTCTCATTATCAGAACTATCCTTTTCAAGTCATTTAGCACTTTAAATAATTAAATGTTTCCTATTACTTTGAAAAGTAAAAGTATTTCTAGATATAACATCATTCTTGTGACAGAATACACAGTGTTTGGAGAACAGAATTTTTTTTAAATATTTTATTTATTTATTTGAGAGAGAGACAGACATAGTGAGAGAAAGCATATGAGTGAGGAGGACAGGGAAAAGCAGGCTCCCCAGGGAGCCTGATGTGGGGTTGGATCCCAGGATCCTGAGATCATGACCTGAGCCTAAGGTAGACGTTTAACCGACTGAGCCACCCAGGTGCCCCCAGAATGTTCATTTTATCAATAGTAACATAAATGATACTTTCGCAACTCAAAGCTTTTCTCTTTTGGGAAGCACATTATGTTGTTTTTTTCTAGCATTATAGGCATAAAGTTTTTGCTATTTTAATAACTCCTTATTCCACTTGAATTTAACTGATAATTTAGCAACATAAGACAATAAAAGATTGGGAATTATAATACTAAATTCTTAGTATGAAAAGCTTTCAGCAAAAACTAATTAGAAGAAATAATTTCTCTAATTGTGTGTAGTTTGTATAATACTTATTTTCAAAAATTGACAAATTTATTTTTTCCTTTGTTTTTTCTCCTTCACCCTCCATTAAAAATAGTAGATGATAATCCAGTAATATTGTAAGTCAGCATAGCCTGAAAACACAAATGGCAAAACTGACATCAGAAAATAGCTTATAGGGGTGCCTGGGTGGCTCAGTCAACTGTCTGTCTTCAGCTCAGGTCATGATCTTGGAGTCATGGGACTGAGCCCCTCCTGAGGCTCCCTGCTCTGTAGGGAGTCTGCTTCTCTTTCTCCCCTTGCTCCTCCCCACTGCCCATTCTCTGTCTCTCTCTCTCAAATAAATAAATAAAATCTTTTTCAAAAAAAGAAAATATCTTATAAAGCAAGTGGCATAAAGACAAAATTTTCAAAATTATTCATGTATATGCTTAAGCCCAGTGAAAACTCATTCGATACCAAGAAATCTATTTTTTTCTGTATATTCTCAGTTCTGGAGAGAACATTTTTCACTTTCACAATTTTAGTTCAGAGACTTTTAAGAAAATCTACTTGCTTTTTAAAATCAGTGAACAAGAAACATTGTTGTAGGACTTTGACATTTTCATGCTGATAAAAATAACATTGTGGCTTTCAGTTTATATTCAGAGACACTGACATGCTCTTTCTAAGAAAAAGTCTGTTGAATAACATTCTAAATATATTATGCATTTAAAGACTCTTCTAATACCCATATGCTAAAAGATGTCATATTGAAGTCACAAAGTCTGCACACATTAGAGAAAGAATAAGAAACACATAATATTGAATAAAATTGAAAAAAACTGGTAACCATACAATGAGTAATTTGAAAAGTGAGGTAATCAAGTGTCTTAATTTGATAAGTTTCAGGTCTTTATCAGCGGTTCGTATGCTTCAGTCTCTGCAGGGAAGGGTGGTCAGGGAAGTCCCACACATGTCATGCTTCAGAGACAGAGATATTAAAAATTTTAAGACAAATTCTGCAGTGCACTGGAACATTGCTTGGTGATCTACCTTTTCCATACAAAGACTGCAATGTTATATCAAATTATGTTCGAGGGTTGTAGGCAGGAACCTTAGATTTAATCAATCATTCTCCCAGCAGCCCTTTCAGAGATCAAAAATATGCTCTGGAGACTTTGACATTGCCTTGGACCCAATTCTAGAATGGCATGTGAGACACCAAGGACTGATTCCACTACTTTATTAACTTGTCAATATTATTAGTTTCTCATGAGTAAGTTTATGAAACAAAGGTGGACATATGCTAAAGTAAGTTGTTCATAGATGAAAAAGGATGAGCAGAAGTCACAGCTTCTGGGTGATCAATTGTCGTGGTGCCCAGAAAGATGCATATTTAGATACCTTACTCTATCAGAGCACACTGCTTCAAGAACTGTCCAGTGTGGTGGTACACTTGAGAGGATTCGGAAGGACCTAATGGTTGGTTTGTTAATCAATATGTAACCAAGCTTCAGAATATGAAGTGTGCAACCTTTTTCCTACAGGAACTTGATAGGATTAAGGCAAGTACTGTTAGCATCTCCTTTTAACAGATGGTAAAACTCAAGTTCAGGGAGATTAAATGTGTTAGATAAAATTGCTATGCAACACTAGCAGAATTAAAGTAAAATAAAATTTATGGTTTATAGCTTTGGTCCTCATTCTTTTTCGAACTCTTCCATGTATTATCCAACTGAGAAAGTTTGGTTCTCCTTTAATACACACTACAAAAAATTTAGAATTACCCAAACTTGACTACAAGAATACTTCAGTTATTAAAATATTATTTTATTTTCCAGGGATTTACATTGATTCTTAGAGAAATAACCGAAAAGCCATGTATTCAAAATCATTTTCAATGTGCCAACAGATGTACTTATAACCACCTATGAAAACTGTTGTGTAAGCCTCACTGCATCAAACTAGCTGTGGTATTATGGCCTGTTTGAAGCAGTTCATTTTAATAATGCATTTGAAGTCTTGTTATCACTTTGCTATTTCCGCCGAGGTAAATAGATGAAGCATATTTATGAAGAATGACATGGTCAGAGAGGCACAGAGTTGAAGTGTTCGGACGATGACATTTGGTGGAGGAGGAAAAAAATACTTGAAAAACAATATAGTGAAAATGAAATTGGGAGTTGAAGCGGAAGGAAAAGTGAGGTTAAGATGAAAGGGCATTATGTTAAGCGAAATAACTCAATCAGAGAAAGATAAATTATATGTTCTCACTGATATGAGGAATTTGAGAAACAAGACAGAGGGTCATAGGGGAAGGGAGGGAAAAATGAAACAAGATGAAACCAGAGAGGGAGACAAACCATAAGAGACTCTTCATCTCAGGAAACAAACCGAGGGTCGCTGGGGGATGGACAATGGGGAGGGTATGTGTTGTGGTGAGCTCTGTGTGTTGTGTAAGACTGATGAATCACAGACCCGTACCCTTGAAACAAATACTACATTTTATGTTAATTTAAAAAAAGATGAGATTAGCATCTGGTACTGCGTGTTTTTTGTTTTGTCACTAATCATCATGAATCACAAAGGTCCTCCGACACTTGTCTGAGGAAAATAGCTATTTGGGGCTTTCAAATTGTCAACTGACTGTCTCAGGGCAGACATCAAACACTAAATGAAGATGCTGTTTTGATACACCGTCTTCTCCTATATTAACTCTTCTCACAGTCTACATGAATTTAAATGGAACATTACCAAGCTTCAACAAAGAAAACTGTCATTGTGCACACCAGGTATAAATGTCTGTGTTTCTGGCACAGGGGACTAGATGGGAAAAGTGATTGGGGTGACTGGGATCACCTAGTCTTGTGTATGAATGTGGACACATATTAGAGAGCTATAACTATGATTCCAGAGAGTAACCAGAAGAAAACTCAAATTTAGCCACCCCTTCACAGTTAGGCATGGGTGAGGGTGTGTGGTGTGTTGTTACATTCCAGAAGACTGTCAGGTGGTAGAAGGGAGGACTTGTCTTTTTGGTCTTCTCCAAAGGCCAAGGATAGACAGTAGCTCATAAAGATATTGCAATTTGTTTCCTTCTTTTTTTTTTAACTAAAATTACAGCTCTCTCATAATCTCTTAAGAGGATATGCTTGTCTAGCTCAATATGCTGTGTATTACTGACTCGAGAGGAACTATATACATAAAAAATAAATGGTTTTGAAATTGAAATTATTCTCTTTCTGAAACATGTTTTTTTTTTTTAAAGATTTTATTTATTTATTTGACAGAGAGAGAAATCACAAGCAGGCAGAGAGGCAGGCAGAGAGAAGGGGAAGCAGGCTCCCCGCTGAGCAGAGATCCCGATGTGGGGCTCGATCCCAGGACCCTGAGATCATGACCCGAGCTGAAGGCAGAGGCTTTAACCCACTGAGCCACCCAGGCGCCCCCTGAAACATGTTTTAATGTGTACATTTTTAATAGGTGAAAATATGCAATTATGTGTTGTAAATTCACTTGTAAAAAAAAAGATTCAGGGGCACCTGGGTAGCTCTGTCATTTAAGTGACGAATTCTTGATTTCGGCTCAGGTCACGATCTCAGGGTTGTGAGATCAAGATCTGTGTTGGGCTCATGCTCTCGGTACCGAGTCTGCCTGAGATGCTCCCTCCTTCTCCCTCTGCCTCTCCCTACTGCTCTCTCTCACTCTAAATAAATATACAAATTTTTAAAATATATATTTTAAAAAAGATTCAAACAATTCATTGGTTTTCTACTTATCAAATTGCAAACTGTATGCTTCACTTAAAAATCACGTACAAAGTTTCTTCAAGGAACTATAGTTTGGATAAAGGTCTTTTCTAAAAAAAAAGAATACACTATCAAATTTCAGTTTATAAAGCATACTAAACTCTCAAAAATGTGGATATATTAAAAAAACTGTTTTTGCCACTGTGTACAACAGCTATTAGAAGTAGACAGGCATGAGTATGGTAAGAGCATAATCCAAGATACAGTGACCAGAAACAAAGAATCAAAAGAGGCTGCAAAGACTGGTAGAGTCCATGGACAATATATCAGAATAATAAAGTATCCACTTGAAAGAGCAGAGCAAGGTGAGTTTTGTGCTACACTCCCTATCTTGTGCATAACCCAAGGCCAACTCTGTTCTGTGCTACACCGGCTATCTTGTGTATAACCCCCACATAAATGACTCCTAAAAAAAGAGAAAAGAAAAGAAAAAAAAAAAAAAGAAAGAAACCGCAGAATGTTAGAATATTGCCTAGCCCGTCCTTGAGTTAGTTTAAGCAAAAAAAAAATGTGTAAAAGGACATTTCGCCAACTGCGCAACTGGCCTGTGGCCAAACGGCACAAGCCCTGAGCATCACCCCACCAACTGTTACCAAGCCCCCTATAAAACTGCTGCACTTTTTGAAACTGGGGCTCTTCTCTACATCACGCCACTGCGTCAGTGAATGTGGGAGACCGAGCCCGAGCTAGCTCGAATAAAGGCTCTTTTGCTTTTACATCGGACTTGGCTCCCTCGTGGTCTTCGGGGATCTCATAATCTGGGCATAACACACTGAAACTAGAGGGTTCGGAGAGCAGTCATAAGATTGAGACCAAAGTGGGTTTGTGAACTGCTAAAATCCAAAAGCACGTAGATGTCTATAGACTCAGTAGTAGCTCCTAAATGTGTCAAAATCGCCCACACAAAAAAATACCATGGATGAATTAAGACAGATTTCAGAAAAGAGAGGATAAGATATGGCTTATCAGAGGGATAGTCCTGTACTTTGTTCACCCTATGTAATCATTCAATGACCACTTATAATTCCACCATTTTCAGGCATCTTGCAAAGGGTTGAATATATAAGATAAATAATGTATGTTATTGCTTTTAAAAGACTTATTGACCTATAAGAAATTGTTCAGTCTTAAAAACAATGCAGTGATGTATATGTAGATAGTAAGGACGTACTACAAGGATACTCCAAACAACTGATGAAACAGAACAAAATGACATGATTGTAGATATTTATATTTTTCTCTTTTTTTAATACTGAAAGAATTCCCACCATCTAGTTAAGTAACATCTCTCACCTCCCATATTTATCTTTTTATAGATATTTAGGTATTTCTAGAGCCTCAGTTTTCTGAACAATATGACCAAGTATAGATTAATCCAGTGTCACTACTTCCAGGAATCCTGTAATAAAATACTCGAGCTTTAGTTGTTCATTTGCAAGTGAGACTGAAAGACTTAGTCTAAATGGAGCCCTTTTCTTTAGGCAAAAAAGCAGGACACAGTGAACTAATCCAATTGTTCATAGATATTACCTGGAAGGAAAGAGATGCTTGGCTATCTGTTTTTTGTACCCAGACATAGAAAAATTCAGTCCAATTTCCTTGTGATCGCCCTGGAATATAACATTAGAATGAGAACCTGTGAAAATGAAAAAGATGGCAGATGCTTCTGATTTTATAGAATGGAAGGAAAAACTCATTATGAACCATAGGTGTAGAGCCACTCATAAGTCCAAGTCTTTAGTTTTTTATCATGCTCAAAATATGCATTGTTCATGATACCTCCTTTGTCTGATTAAAACTTCAGATAGAAAAATTTCTAATGTGGCTAGAAGTGTTAATTACTTCCAGTATTAACGTAGTGCACATTAGTGTATCGATATGGTCCAATTTCTGAAATAATGCATGTTCATGAGTCCTTACGAATGTCCTTTTGGTTCCCTAGCAAGAGAGACCCTTGTGAAAGCAGGACATACTGGAGGGAGTTAGCAAAGGAATAAAAATAAGACACTAGAATCCTTTCTAACATCCTCCAGCAGAGTAATTCCCATTTCAGTCCATTTCCCATAACTTTCCTTTTCTCTTTATATCCCCAAATTTATTAAATATTTTTAACCTCTGGCAATTAGAAGGAATCTTGTTCAAAACTCAAGAAAAAGGAATAAAATTGATAATTTTAAATCAAAGCTAATGTCAGTTTTTAGGAAAAGTAGTTTGGAATTATTAAAAATATTGTTATTTCTTGTGTGTTTAAAATGTGACAACACATTATTATATATATATTCTGTACATGTATATATGCAGACTGTGTGTATTCTGTAATATTAAATCATTATTTTTATTAAGTTTAGCTCATATTTTTAAATGAAGTTTGCATATAGGAAAATTGTAATTGATTTTACGCCTTAATTATTATTTATTTCCAAATATTTAAGTGTTGTTTTTATTATATAGTCTCTCCATATATTTAATTAAATTCTTCTCAACTGAAGTACTTTTTACACTAGCACAATAAACACTTATAATACATGCTGACAAACCAAATAGGTACTTGTATATCTCTAAAACAGAAATATGGCTAAATAACATTTATTCTAAATTGCTTCATTATGTCCTTCGAAATTTTCATTGGACACATTTCATCACTCTCTCTGTTTCCTCCATAAATGCTATCTCAAAATTTCTAAAACCGAACCAAACCAAATCAAACCAAAACCGAAACTGAAACAAAACCTCTTGCCCAACAAGGGGTTTTCCTAACAGATTTTGAAACTGTTAATGAATTATTCCCTATTTGGTAGAATAACCTCAGCACAGTAAATAATTTTTAAGTAATTGTGAGATTGCTTTATCCTTCCTAGTACTCTTAAATTATTTTCTTCTTCACCTTGGTTTTTTTTTTTTTTTTTTTTACATTTTTCTTGTTTAAATTCCTATGATGTCCTACTCCAGGTGAGGCACCTCATTGACATTCTTTCCCTTTTCCAAATTAGGGATAAGAAGTGTTTATACCTCACCCATGGATATACAAGCTTCCAAAGAGCAAACACAGTATCAGTTACACTGCTTCTTTCTAAAAGGTGAAACACTGCTTTGTCTTCATGTACCTAACTCCCATCCCAACCCATAGGAAATAGATGATTTACTTTTAAATTTGTGTGTGTTATCACTTTAGGTCCCAAGACAAGTCATACACTGAGTTCCTGAACAATTTCAGGAGGTACTCTTGCCAGCAGGATTTTTTTTTCTTTCTCTTTCCCCAAGATATGTAGAATGTACCAACTGTGTGCCACAGGTTTCCTCTGCCTTACATGACAAGGTGCACTGACTAATGCCTAGACGTTTTTTGTCTGTTTCAGCCAAGGGAAAAACAGAACAGACAGAGAATAGAAATTTATCCTTTTTGGACCAAGGGCAGCACATGACTGGTTCCCTTCTAAGTTCTCAAATAGAAATCAGGACATCTCCATTTATAACATGCTTCCGAAACACTCATTGTGTAAGTTTTCTCTGCTCTGCTCCTTTAATCTGTGAATGATTCAATATAATGGCATGTGGTATATCTCCATTTTTTCTTTATTCTTTGGGATAGCCTGATAAACATTCTTGTAAAATTAATTCCATATTTCTTCTTGTATTTGAAAGCCACTAAGGACCCTTCAATATGTTGTTATGTGAATAGATGATGCCTAGTATAATATACAGTAGATTTATTTTTTATTAATCCTGCATCTTAATACATGCTTATAGCTTTGTGCATTACCATAGCTCATAGAAATGCAAAAACATTCAGGTAAGTGTTCCCGAACCTAATGCGCAATTGTGTGATCATTCACGAATATTTGTTTAACTCTTCCATCATCCTTCCAAGTAAATGCCACATTGAACATTTAGTATGTTTGAATGTGCAATGGCTCACACAAGGAAACATTTTCACTTAACCATAATTTGGCAATAACTTACTGTGAGGTTTTTAAGATAGCATTAGAGTAGGAGTTTGCACATATCTTTGGGATGTTATGCTATGAGCCACCAGGTGCTATTTACGTGGTGATATGGTGATGCCTGGCTCAGCGGCTCTTTTTTTACAGAAAAAGAATAGAGCTGAGATCCTCACCACATCCTTACTGAAGTAAAACTAAATCTGCGTGACATTAAATTTGGCCTGAAAGTTTAAAGGCCCAATGATGAAATATTCCAAGGTAAGAATGGCATGCTTCAAACAGCAAGACGGACAAAACTCACATTTACATTTTTTTCCTTTATGTCTTTCCATCTGCCTTACAAGTTCCCAAAAATTAATTCAGTAGCCCAATTTTTGCCTGGCCTTAAAAACTCGTAGAGTGGTGAGGTAACCTATGGAAAAGGTCTTAGATTAGAACTGATTTTTCAGGTTTTCTTTACATAAACATTTTCTAATCCTCACTGGAATACAACACGATATGGCTCATCTAAAATAGCTGACCTATGTGTCAGCTGAGTTGACAGTAGAGAATAAACAGCGGCCTGCTCTCGAGGCAGCTCACTTAATTCTAAAAAATAGAGAAGGCATTTCAAGAGTGAAAAATAAGAATGGAGCCCTGTATGGCTTATTCATATAAAATCGAGATATCTGCATGAAGGAAGAGCAGTACCAGATTAATCTGGAACTCTATCCAGATTATTAATGAAATTGATAATTAATAAATTTTTTTGATAATTAATAAATTAATTAATTAAAGAACATCTCAACCATGTGGCCAGTTCACATATTATCTTATAAGTTAAATGCAGTTTATCCCAGTGTCTAGAAAATAATTCAGAGTAATGATCAAACCATGTATCTGGGCTGATACATTTTGTGGCAAGACACTGAAGCATGAAAAGTTTACTGAAGAATAATTACTACTTAATGACGAATTTAGGGAGACAGATTAGCCCATTTTCCTTTTCCCAATAAACCAGCATTACTACATTCCTTTACCTGTATTTATTTTGTATGGTATAGAAGCAGAGATTGACATCTACTTTTTTCTTAAATCTCTCACCCCTTTAGCTACTATAGACATTATTCAATATTTATTATTTTTACCTTGGCAGACACATGTCTCTGAGGTGAGTTTGGGTTTAATTCATAAAGTATTTATCATAAATTTTCAGTGCTTTTTGTATTAGATTGTTTTATTGTCTTGGATATTTCCATTTTCTTCTTCCCTGAAGCCTATGACACAATCTCACCCACTGCCATAAGACATGCAGAGCACCAATGCCGGAAGGGATATGACTGCTATCCTCTCCCCGCGCTATAATTAAGTTGATGGTATGTAAAACTTCAGCCAGTGAAATTTGAGTAAATGTAACATCAAGTCTGAGTAGAAGCTTTAGAAAGCACTGGAAATTTCTGCCAAATATTTTCTCTATGTTTCAGAAAAGGCCTGCTCTTTCATCCTAGAACATGGAATGCAAAGAAACATGGGAAAAAAGCACAACTGCTGGTCGACACACAGTCATTTACAAGTAACAAGTAACAAGAATGTGTATTAAAAGCTACTGAGCTGTTGCTGGAGGGGAAGGAGGAGGGATGGGGTGGCGGGGTGATGGACATTGGGGAGGGTATGTGCTATGGGGAGTGCTGTGAATTGTGTAAGACTGATGAATAAGAGATCTGTACCCCTGAAACAAATAATACATTATATGTTAATAAAAAAATAAAAATAAATTTTAAAAAAGCTACAGAGATTTTGAGTTGTTACTAATTGAATAAACTTAATACACTCATCTAAGAAATACTGATTAAAAGGAAATATTTTGGCAGTTGGTGAAGTTGAATCCATTTTAGTTAATATATCGATGTAAAGTGGCAAAAATAATGCTTAAAATATTAGAAATGTTTCCATTTATTTAAAGAATCATATTAAGACAAACCAGGAAGATATCCCCAGGCAATCTACAACTGAAGGTGAGTTCTTCGCCTATTGGTTGAGGTAACTTAAGATGAAGGTATAAACCTGATCACTTCATGATCAGTCCTGAGCGTTCAAGGACAAAACTCTCTCTCCTTCCATCATCAAAGTCTTCATTGAACTGAGTTCTTGACCTTTCTAATTTCTCATTACTCTTCCCGTTTCCTCTGTCTTTACCCCTCCTAACTCAACTTTGACCGTTATTTATCAATTATAATCATGATACATAAATCACCTTTAACATTTGTTCTTGCTCTTTCTGTCACATTACCTTGTAAAATCCCAAGTTCTATAGACTTGAATCATATATATCTTTGTGCCTAAACCTAAAGATTGAATATATGAATTGAAAGATGTTTCTTTAAATTGCCCCCCTCAAACTAATGCTGTATAGAAATAATTCCTTCAGTAATCCAATGCTCCAGATCCTGATATAACTACGAGAAGTTTACTTTTCAAATATCCCAAAACTTGTCTCTCACTGTCATCCAATTTGCTTCACTAGCCATAATGATCTCTTTTATGTTCATTTTCAGTCATTTTAGCCAAGCTGTTTTGTGCTTTCCAGCCTTAAATTTGCTGTTCTCACCACTCTTTTGTAAAGTCAGCTTCTTATTCTTTAAGCATTAAATCAATGTTATCTTTCCAAAGAGGCCCTCTCTTACCCCCTTATCTAAAAATGACTACCTATTATACCCTCCCTCCCAAGTGTTTCCTTTTCTGTGCTTATTAAGATAATTGTCTCAAGTATTTTTATCTGTATTTTTATCTTCATTCTAGACAGTAAGAAAGGGGGGAATACGATTCTTTGTTCTCTACTTTATCCCCAGACCTGATATGCCT
>CM053607.1:64318302-64337885 GCA_028646535.1 Procyon lotor
CCCAGGATGCAGATGAGGGAAGACCTCTGCATTATAAAACTTTTCTGAATGGTAAGTTCTCAGGGAACATTTAAACCTATTATCTGTTATGAAATTTTTTATTTTTATTTGAACTGTTCTAATTGGAAGAGATAAGCAAAGGTGCATTTTGTAGACAATATTGCTTACCCAATATGTTTAGTTCTTGAATCTTATAACTTACTGAATTATGACCAAACTGCCCTTAATGTGGCCTGAGTGTTAAACCTCACACTTTATTTTGTCTTTGTTTTTTTTGTTTTGCTTTGTTTTTGGGAAATTGAGGTGAATGTATATTAACACGGAACTATTAATCAAATGTGCAGACTCATTCTAAGTACTAAATTATCCCAATATGGGACACAGAATTTCTGAATTCTCAGTGATATGATGTTAATTAGATACATATAAGACATGATATTCTGGAAAATTTTCAGAAGTAAGAGCATTATAAAATGACAAAATTTTACTTTTCTCTTCATAATTTGTCTAAGAGTTTCCTATAACAAGTTCTTGCTTGGTGTGCCTGTTAATCCTGATGAGGAGTTTGTGTCTTGCTTTTGCTTTTATTTTTATCCTTTACGAAGCTTATTATTCAACTGTTCTATTAACTAACTGTTCTATTGAATGAGTTCCTGCAACAGTTCTATCTCCAAGCAATTCTATCATGAAAGATTTTCACTCCAATGTTTCACCTTATCTCTTGAGAGGACCCTGCTCCCTCCCCCTCACCACAAAGTTCTCCAACTTAGGGAATAGCTTGACATTCTCTAAAGCACTATCCTTTTTATGCCCCCACCCTCATATATGCTGTGCTCTGCCTGAGACGGTCTATCTTTTGTCTGCCTGCCTAACTCCCTAGTTATCCTTAAAAACATAGCCTAGAAGCTTCCTCCTCCAAGAAGCAGTCCTTTCTCCCAACCCCCTTGGCTCTAAGACCATAACCACTCCAGAAGCTTACCCAAGTAATAGGCATGTACTTTTAATTCTACTGTCACTGAGCCATTCAACATGGCATTCTATTTAAGTCTGATTCCCCACTGAGCTAATGAGCTCCTTGTCTGGCGGGGGCTGTATTTTATTCATGTCTCTGTTCTCACATTCTCACATCCAGTCTGCTCCACTCGTAGTTGGTCAAGGTAGATGAATTTAATTAAGTGCTGAATATTTCCTCATAGGTGCCTTCTATTGGTTTTATTTTTAATAAGAGATACTCATTTAACATTTTTAAAACTATAAAAAATAATGTACAAAATTGGAAGTCCTAAATATCACCACAACGAATGCCAACTTCTGTCCCATGTTATTTTTGCAGGTTTTGTTCATCGAGGAATAGTCACAGTGACAGAAATGCATTAGTGCAAGTGGATTTGCAGAAGTATAAATAATCATGAAATTCTCCTAGCCATGCACTAGAAGTATCAGTGTTCATACTACTGATCCTTAGAGCATTTTTGATCTAATTCCTCAGCCTACTCTTAGTGACGATGGACCCTAGACTCAGGGGTTCTTAACTTCCTAAATTTTGAGGGCTAGGGAGAGGACGGGGGGAGGTGGTTATAGTCCCTCTTTCCAAGGCAGAGAATCAGTGGTCTTGTACCACACCTTTTTGGCTTTTGGTTTTTTTCTGTTTGTTTGCTTGCTTTTTGTTTTTTTGAGCAAGAGAATGTATAAACCCCAAAGGCTCAGGTTGCTGACAACTGCAGCCGCTGCTCAGCTTGAAAAGACCAGGGAGTCTGGGAAGGGCTATTAGGTGGAGGATGGGGGACCCAAGAGGCCTCTGGAAGCCTCTCTCCGTATCACTCCCTGCGGAGGCCCAGGGAAAAGACAGAAGCAGACCCTGGGAGAAATAGTGAGGTTAAGGCTGTTACAGCTTTTAGTACCATATTACAAAGAAAAGGAGCAGACTGATAGCTGAGACCTTTAGAGAATATTCATTCCCATTCATTCTCTCTCCTTTGGGTGGAGAAAGTGGGTGGGCAGCTTGTGTTTAAAACAGAGTCCTGGGTGGCTGTTTTTTCTCAGAATCCTGTTTCTCCAGTGAAGTTTAAGTCGGACTGGAGTTTTCTTGACAACTGTGTGAGGAATTTACACAAAGGAAATGAAAAAGTCACATAAATATCCGTAAAGCACCTAATGACACCTCTGTCATCACTTGTTTCCTGTAAGATCCTGAATCGGGGTGGTCATCCATCACCCACTCTGAGTGGGTGATTGGCTAAGTGGTCCATGAGTGTATTTGTACTTTTCAGATTTAGCTGTGCAGGGAATACAAAACCTTCTCCCCCACCCCACTTCACTCTACTTGGGAGGGGGAGTGTATGCGTGTTCGTGTGTGTATCCACATGTGTATGTTTAGCAAAGGCACCTGGAAGAAGCTACCCCTCTTGCCACCCACTCCCCACTCTAAAGGAAGCATCCCTCCAGCAAGAGATGCCTCTGATCTGTCCCCAGCTGAGGTGTCCTCTCCATGCTGATAAGGAGCCACTATCTGCATGCTCCTCTGTCCAGAGAGCTGATGCTTTGGTTTTGGGGAGCAAGAGCTGACTTCCTTCTGGTGCCTGGCATTTTCCCTGGGGTGTGCAAGGAGTGTTGGTGTGTTCGTGAGCGAGTGTGTGTGTGTGTGTGTGTGTGTGCGCGCGCGCGCGAGAGAGAGAGAGAGAGAGAGAGAGAGAGAGAGAGAGAGAGAGAGAGGAAGGGAGGGACAGAGAGACAGAGGGAGGAGGAGAATAAGAGAAAGAGGAAGGGGGGAGGGGGGAAAAGGGAGGGAGCTTCCTCCTCGCCTGCCGCCGCACGGTGCTGATAGTGCCAGCAGATTGAGAAAACAGCAGCCTCCACCCCCTCAGCCTGGTGATTGGCCGGTTTTTGTTATTGCCCAGCTAGGAAGTGGGAAGGACCCGTGACATCCTCCAGCCCAATTGCACACAAGCAGCCACCACAAGCAGCACAAGGCGGCTCATCTAAAAAGAAAGCTTAAACCCCAGAGAGATGGCAAGGAGCACCTTGGGCAATACGGGTGTGAACGGCACCAGAGGGCTGTCTCCCAGGACGCAGGAGCTTGGTAGCTGAAGATCCTCCACTTCACTTCGGAGATACTGCTGCTCCGGGGGGAGTCCTGGTCCCACACCCTGCTAACATTTTATAGATTTTTCTCCCCTCTGCTCCATCTCCCCCCACATTCCTATCAAGAGATGTTGCGGGAGCTGGGGCCTCCAAGACCCGCCCCCCCCACATCCCCCCGCACCCAAGATGCGCTGCTTCCGGAAGAGGTGGGCGATCTACATGCTAAGTCTGCTCCTGATCTTTCATGAAGTGAAAGAAATAGTGAGAACTGAGGCACAGAGGGAAATACTACTCGTGGGATAACACGGGGTTTGACAAAAAGTCGAGCCATAAATATGGTAGAGTGAGGACTGGGGCAGTATAGGCATGTTCCTATGAGCTGTGTGTCAGTATCATGAATTAAAAGACAAAGGCTATTGAGAATGTGTGTGCTTCTCTACACTTTTCCCGGTAAGAGCTCAGTTTCTCTAGTGCAGCAGTATTGACTTGTATTGACACCCAGGGCTCCCCATGCCAAGCAAGAGGTCGCTGCAGAAATGTCAGTGAAAACCTGTGCGTTTGTTCCTCCAATCCATGCAGAACTCAAAGGAAATGTCTTTTCAACATCCTGGGACCCTTCCTTCTTTCTCTGCCCTTTCACTCCAGGGATAATCAAACTGGTTTCCTAAAGACTAAAGTTAAAGCCCAGAAAGAAGAGAATGCCTGCCTCCTCTGTTTCATCTATTTTCCTGGCTACTGGAGATGTACGCTCTGAGTCAGAAATGCCCTTTCTTGGAGTAAAGATTTTTATGGGTTTGGGGATACCTGCACAAACTGGGTACTGCACACAAAGAAGTTTAATTGACTCTCTCCTGTGTTTGTCCAGATGATGTCTTTAGTTTAATAAATATCATCTCTATGATTTTGAGCTTTACCCAGGAGGTGGCTATGGTTTTGTGTTGTTGACATAGCATAGCACTACTTCTGAGGATGTGAACCTGGTTCACATGATAGTTTCTGCAAATCCTACTTCTCTTCTATGAGGAAGTTTACACTGCAAAAAAAAAAAAAAAAAGTGTAGGTGTTTGTCTTAATGTCTTTATTCTTCAGACTTTATTTATGCTACTCGTCTATTATCTTTACTATCTTTACAATATAATAAATTGCATTTATAACTTGTCTTAACCATTAATCAAAATAAACTATGTATTATGCTACTTAAAATTCTTTTACCTTCATGAAGCTAGCATTTTTTATGTTCTGTTTCAGAGATGAGGGACTCTGAACTGATTAAGTGTTCTTCAGTCTTTACACTCTCTAGAAGTTTGCAAAATCAATTCCACTTTGGTTTTGGACATATAATGAGTTTCTTTAATAATGCATAATGAATTTCATATGATGTCATGGGTATCTTGTGCTAGACCAAAATATTAGACAGTGATTTATACTTTAAACATACATATTTTAATAAAAGCTCAATTTAATGATGCTCAGTGAATGATGAAAATCTGTAACTGTAACCATTATATGAAAGGCATGTCCAGGGATCCACATGTGAGCTTTGAATACACTGTCTTTATAATGACAGAATAAAATTTTCAACAAAGTACTTATATTTAGCATATTATTTTTTCTATACTTGTCTCTTATAGAGAATTTAAAATCATACGCCAATTTAAAATTGGTTTAAATTAAAAGATATGCCTTCTAGTGGGAATTTTTTTTTACCATATTAGCTGTATGGAAAACTGAAGTTAAAAAAAGCTAATATCAGGATATACTTGTAAGACTCTTAAGTTGGTCTTTTTATGGGAACGTGATTTGCTACTCATGTTTCTGCCATTCTTTTCCACTGATGAAGTAAGTGGTGACTACTGCCTATATGTGGACTTCTCTGACAAAATCCCTCCTTTTAAAGGAAGAGATTGGAAAATAAAACAGCTAATGGAATTAGGTACTAGGAGATTTTTTTTTTTTTTAATGTAATGGGGGCTTGGGAGAAGAAGCTATTTCATTCTGCTGGAAAGTTTTCCTGGGCTAATAATGAAGAAACTTAAAATAACTCTCTGAATAGAATGCATTTTGACATAAAAATTATAAAAGAGGAAAAAGGCAGAGAAGGTAGTTGGAGAAAGTGAAGGCTCTGTTCAGGAACCAGTTTGGATGGAACTTTGTTGATGTGTCCGGAAGTAGAAGAAACATGTCCAGAAGTACTGAGGATAGGGGAAAGTGAGTCGGGCAGACCCGTCTCTCAGCCCCCATAACTGTACTAAGAATGTCCTAAGAAGTACATTCTCTTCATGCATGATATCAAAAGCATCAAACAGTACATGGCCCAGACGAACAATTGGAGTAGGTAAAGAACCATCTGGCAGAGCATGTGTGATGAAGGGAGTGTTGATCCCTAAGAAATGCTAAGATCAGAGATAGGGAGAGTGTTTGGTGGTTTCCTTAATGTTACTTGGTGATAAAAATGTATGCTAAGGGTCCATAGTTTTCTTTCTCTTTTAACATATCAAGAAGAAAGAATTAAACTGTTACAATTATGCACACTCTCCACCTTCGTGTACAAAAATTTCTTCAATGTAGCTTCCTTTTTCTAGATAGTAAATGTCCATAGCAAGGACAGCGTGGTCAAAGTGACCTGTAAATGGGAAATGCCACTTGGAAAGAAGAAAAGACTGAGGACCTCAGGCCATATCTCTCTAGGGGATGAGGGAAAAGAGGAGATTGGATTTCTAGGAGAAGAGTGTTATCTCGGATAAACCAAACTGGATCCTAAGGTATCCTGTGGTAAGGACAGGTGTCATGCAGCACTTACAGCAACAGGGAAAAGAGCCAAGCACAAACTGAACTCAAATCCTCAAAACAAAAGGCAGGAGACCTTTCAAAGCCCTGGGGCACTAAATAAAGACACTGAACGGTGTTGGGGTGGGGGTGGTCCATGTGACCGGGGCACCTGGATTTGCTAATGGGTGCATTGGTGCCTATCAGAGGAGAAACAATGTTCTATTCTTAGGACAGGAGGCAGTGGCTGGGTTGCAAGGTGCCCACTGAAGTTAGGCCCTTATCCTCCTATAGGGACTGGGACCCAGAGGGAGACTCACCTCCCTGAGCGCATTTCAAAGTAATTGTTCTTGGATTCCTGCAGAAACAATTTGGGTGGTATTTTACATTTCAAAGTTCAGAGGAAAGATCTGTCAGTGCCAGCTTCCTAAAGTGACTTCTCCAAGAAAGGCTTCAGGGGCCTATCAGCCTGGTTTGAGCTGGAAAGAAGAGTAAATTCTGAGAGCACTGAGATTTCTCAGCACAGCATTCAAAAGGGTCTGGAGTCATGCTAAGCCTGTGAGAGAAGCATGTGAGAATTTGATCAAGACCGAGACTGCATAGGTTGGGCAGGTGTCATTATGTCCTGAGAAATACACAGTGCGAAGCCCAAGGCCTCTTAAGCATAGGCAGGTAACAGAGTTCTACAATTTTCTACAATTATGAATTAAGGAAGTGGACTTGATAAGTTCACGTGTAGGCCCTATGTGTCAATACAGTAAAAATCCTTAAAATTAATGCATTCCAGCACAAGTCATATTAGGGAATATTATTCATTAATATCTATATTAATTCAGATTTTATTAATTGCTTACTATAGGCATGACCCTGGTTTGAATCAATAGGTCATTTTAAAAGCATATTTTCAGACACCCATTAATTATTAATATTTCTTTGAGTTTTATTTTAGTAGTTGGCAGAAGTAACGGAGGTTGTTTTCTTTATAGTTATAATCAATGTGAAATATCATAAAAACTGCATAGTATTTTTCTTTCTGTTACTGGCCTAGAGCTAAAGTTCTATTGACACATCGATTACAACTCTGTACTGGTTTAGGGAAACCTTTTATTATAATTTAGGCATAACTGTAGAATAGAGAAGACTAATATTCTGTTCCTACTATCAAGAGGAACCAATTTAAACTTAATTAATAAGCTGTAAGTGCTCTTATCATTTTTCTAATAATATGGGCTTCGCAAAATTAATGATATAAACCTTCATAAAGGATAAAGCTAAACTGACAATCCCTCGACAACGGAAAATATGAGTTGGAGGTCTCCTTTTTTTTCTTCTTAGGGCTTAAAAGACGGTCTTGCACTTGGTATACACTTAGTAATCACTTATCAACTAATATGCTAACTATACATGAATGGAAGGAAAGAAGAGGAGAGGGAGGAGAAAGACACTAAAGAAAGAGACAGAAAGTAAGACTGTGTATGAAAACATGGACCTATAATTTAATATTTCTGTTCCTCAGTTGCTCTTACTGGGAAAATGGGAGGTTGAACCCCATTATCTTATTTGTCCTTTACAGGCTTAAAATCCTAAGTTAATCAGAAATAAAAATTTGCATAGTTTTGCGGCTCATTTTATATTTTTTTCTTAACATGGTACCTTTACTGTTTTGGTTGGAGATTTTGAATTCCACAAGATACATTTTGAATCATATTTAAATGAAAACACCAAAAAGATATTTCAAAATTAAAAACTGATTTCTTAGAGGTTATATTTTTAAAATTATCCATATCATGATTCATAATTTGTCACTGTGAAAAATCAAAGGTTGATTATGGACTGGAACATTCTTTTTTTTTAAAACATTCATTTTGAAACTACGCTTCTTGTCGTAGCTGTTCATTGTTGTTTTGAAAAGAAATGGTTTATACATGGCCTCAGATAGCTGCTACAACCAAAATTTAATGCCACCTTTAGAACAAAAGACTTCTTGTTCACAGAAGAAAAGAACATTCTTCTATGTTCTCTTGAAGCTATACCCTAGTTTTGTAAGTGCTGGACACTTGCCCATCTCACCTCTTAATATTCCTGGGTCAACAGAGAGGGTTACATGGGACTCTGGAGGGGCATTTCTAGTGGCTCCTTAGGCTTTGCAGGTCGGGTTAGGAAAGTCTAGTAGAGGATGTGACCACTCTAGATTTGGAATGGGGCTATTTGAGTCTGCTTTATGACTGTCTTTTCTTGGTATCATCTCCCTCCTCCCTCAGGCATTTTATGAAGAGATTTAAGAAAGCATGCCTGGGCAGAGAGCACGGCACCAGGCCAGTAGGCTTGTGATGATCAGCTTCGCCCTACCTGTGAGCAATATCTCTCAGTGATGAATAGACCAACAACTGATGTAAAATGTGACAAATACTGGAATAAGAATGCGTACAAAGTTGGAGTTAATGAAAAGGAGCGCCTCTCTCACTTATTCTTTCTTTCTTTTTTTTTTTTGAAGATTTTATTTGTGTGAGAGAAAGAGAGAGAGACAGAGAGAGAGACAGAGAGAGAGAGAAAGCACGAGTGCACAAGTAGGGGAAGCAGGAGGCAGAGAGAGAGAAGCAAGTCCCTGCTGAGCAAGGAGCCTTGAGGACTCCATCCCAGGACTCTGGAATCAAGACCAGAGCCCAAGGCAGATATTTAACCGACTGAGCCATCCAGGCACCACTCACTTACTCATTCTTATCCTTTTCTCTTTAACATTTAAATATGCTCAAAGTCTACTGAAGTGCATTCACATGTACTCCATGGCCAAATTATTACAAGTTGAATTAAGAACTCTTTGTGCAAATTGTAAGGTCTAAAGATCATTTTGAGCAAGGGTATTATTATCTAAAGTGACGGAGAGTGGAGACTGAGAGTTGCCTATTGCTGGATCTTCAGAGACCCTGTCTACAGCATCTGTAATGTCCTCCTTCTTCTTCATCCTCTGTTGCTCACTCTTATTTTTCTTATCTCTGACATTACAAATTTTGTTTTTCCAATGCATTTCTCCCTCCTTAAAAGCTAAGTCCACACGCAAAGGATTTGTTTTATATTGTTCTTCATGTCAATAGTCATTAAATGAGCAAATAAAGGAATGAATGCTAAAATATAATGATGCTTCTGAACTGTTCACTAGAAATTATAGATGGTTTTTATTTCATTTGTTACCTTTGTAGGAGAACTGGGACAGTTGGCAATAATTTATAATGCTAATGGCAATTACTCACAAGTATACTATTATTCTTTCAATGGTGGAGATGGAATTCAATGCTTTTCTACCTGCTTTGTGGGTTTTATAAAGTCAGTTCCAAAAGCAATACAGAGATAACTTGTCTTTATGTCTACCCTGCCCATAAAGCAGCCCTAGACCACACCCGGCAAAGTGATCGCTCTTTCCTTCATACCCTACATGCAATTACTGTTGAATAATCCATTTGGCCCTTACTCATGTGCTTCTTTATAACCGCTTTTGTTATAGTTGTAAAATATTATTTAACTTTTTATGTTGTTGTTTTCCTCAATCACATTTTAAACTCTTTGAAGGCAGTAGCTATTTCTTACTCTTACTTAGCACAGTCCATATAATAGGCACTTAATAAATGTTTATCTTATTCGATACACCATGGCATACAACATTTATTATCTAAATCATTGATTCAATCTCAATTATGACTTTGCCTTTAAATGTAGATTAAAGTGCATATCACTTTTACTCAGATGCCATTTCTTTCAATACAGTTAAGTAGTAAAAGAGAACTCATTAGAATTTTATTATACCTTCATTACAACTAAAAGATCTTTTCTTAATTTAATTCAAGAGCTCTGTAACAAATGCTCTTCAAATCACCGAACCTTCTTGGTAGATAATGTGTTACTATTACCATTAAAGGAACCTGAGGAAAATATATACTACAATATAAGAGAATATAGTAAACATGATCTATAAGAACTATGTGATAAAACACCATTCCTTTTCCTATATAAAGGCAACAAATATTTCTATATGAGTAAATGCATACCAGACAAAATCTATTCAGTTAGTTTAAATATCTTTACAATCAACATAGATATATGTGGACATTATGGAAATTATATTTGTGTATATACACTATATCATATATATGCAGATGATATGCAAATGTATTTGTGTGTATGTGTATATATGTACTATATATACATACATATACTTTTAAATTATATATGTAATTATTTAATGATCACTATAAATTTCAGTAGCCTAGGTGTTGATCAACCTATTGGAATCTGAGAAAGAATTCATTTTTGCATATTGCCTCATCTAAAGAAATTCAGCAGTTGGAATGTTCTTCTAAGAATATTTAAAACCTTGTTGGAAAAAATAGTAATGACAGTGATGAGTCATAATAATAAACTTTATCGACGTGCATCATATAGACGCAGGTTAGGAATAAAACTAATTAGTTCAATATGATAACAAACTAATATAAGTATAACAAAATACATAAGGAAGATTTTAATATCTTAGAAACCAAGACTTATCATGCAGGTTTCTGCAAAAGTCTTTGTTTTGAAATGACTTTAGGAGATTAGATTCTTATATCAGTTAAAGGGAAATAAATTCTACAACTATTCTTGACTCATATTATAGAATCAGAGACATCTTGCTGTATAGTCTTCCTCTGAGGGCTAGATAAACAACTTGAATTGTTTGGTATATGAAACTTTGATCAATATATATTGTCATGTAACTCTGGTCACAAGAGGAGAATGATAAAACACATGAGTCATAAGGGCAAGTTTTAGTCACACATGAACCACAAATGAACAGATAAGCACACTGCTAAAGAAAGACACTTCTTTACTGTGAATTAGTTGAGAAATGGACAAGGCTTTTCTTTTTCCCTTGTGGATAAGGCTTAGAATGGGGCCCCAGGGGTGCCTGGGTGGCTCAGTGGTTGGGTGTCTGCCTTCGGCCCAGGTCAGATCCCAGGGGCCTGGGATCGAGCCCCGCGTCGGGCTCTCTGCTCTGCAGGAAGCCTGCTTCTCCCGCTACCATTCCCTCTGCTTGTGTTCCCTCTCTCCCTGTGTTTCTCTCTGTCAAATAAATAAAATCTTAAAAAAAAAAAAGAAAAGAATGGGGTCCCAAACTGGTTACCATTGGGGCTCCACCAAGCAGTTACTTGGGTAGCAACGTGGAGAACTGTGCCCGTGCCAAATGTGCTGATGTTCAGAAAGAACAATGAGGGCAGCAGCACTGAACACACCACCCCGACGTAACAAGGGGAGGCAAGGATGTTAGACTTTCACTGAGCAGACAGATTGCATGCCCTCCTTGGGGAAGCCACGGAAAGGTACTAATAAAAGCACAAGGTTTCTATAGAAAATATTTTTTGTACATAATGAAACAAGAATGCAGAGACCATAGAAACAGCATGTCTTGCATTTTACTATCTCTTATATCCACTCTCACCTACCCACTCGTTGGATGGTTTACCCCAGCAAACAGTGCCTATCTCAACCCTTTATTCCCCATCAGCAATGCAATTTTTTGGCTTTATCATTTCTAGTGCTTGTGGTTTCTAACTTAGGTGTTGTGTCTCTCGTGTTGTTGGATGCTCATTTGTTTTCTTAGATCTGCATTTCTCTTTTCATCTCATTCTGTTGGTTTAACATCTTATCTTTTTGCTCATATTTTGTTAACTGTAGGTTCATAGTAAATACTTTGCTAATGAGAGGGACTCAGGGGATATTTGTGTGTGTTTGTGTGTGTGTGTGTTTTCCTTGGTTTCTTCTAAGCTCAGTTTTTCACTTCTCTTTTTCAAGGTTCTTCCTCCCTCATCTGCCCCTTCCCTTCCTTCCTTACACTAACATAATGGTGGCAGAGATGCCATACAATTTCTCTCCCTCTTCCTCATGCTTGGGGGTTGCAATCATTTGGTGGGGACTTATTCATTTTATAATTTTGACTCCCTTGTCATCTCATCCATTTCTTCAATAAATATTTATCAAGTTCTAGCTGCATCCCTGGCAGTGCTCTAGGTACAGATGATGTGGGATATATTGGGTAACCTGAGAGCACTTTATTTTGTGCCATTTGAGCAGGGATCAGAATGACAAGAATGACTGCCCATATGACAATCTTGAGAAGAAAAGCAAAGGCTTCGTGCTGGGCCAAGGAGGTGATTTGAATGTTTAAGGGAGTGAAAAGATAGAAACAGAAATGGGGGCAACAGTGAATAAGAGGGGCTGGGAAATTAGGTGCAGGTTGTGCACATTTTTGTGCACCAGTGTATGAATCTGCTAGGACTGCCATAACAAAATACCACAGACTGGGCAGCTTAAACGACAGAAATTTAGGAAGCTAGAAGGTTCTGGAGGTTAGAAATCCAGGATCAAGGTGTTGGCAGGTCTAATTTTTCCTGAAGCCTCTCTCCTCAGCTTACAGATGATCTTTTCTCTGTGTACACACACCTCAGGTGTTTCTTCTTTTAAGGACACTTGTCCTATTACATTAGGGGCCTACCCTGATGATATCATTTAAACGTAATTACTTCTTTAAAGTTTTTATCTCCAAATATAACCACGTTCTAAAGCACTGGGGGCTAGGGATTCAACATATACATTTTGGAGGATCATAATTTAGTTCATAACAACCAGGATTAATGAGTTGGATTTAATTCTACGTGTCATGGGAGGCCATGGTAGGATTTCATACGGGGTGAGCGGCTTCTTATATGTGATTTGCTCATCCTCTATTATGAGTTGGAGTTTGGAGGCATTATTTTATGCTAACTTTTCTGATATGTCAGGTGTGGGCATAGGGAAGGAGAGGATTTGACAGGGAGTGTGCAGCTGTTAATGGAGGAACTGGAGTTTAAATCTCTTTCGAGCTTATGTTAAAGAGAATCTCCAGAGTTCTCGTCACCAAATCTAAAATATATTTCAGTCCCATGCTGTGGGAATTCTGCAACTTAGCTTAGAAGCCTGAAGCTCTGATTCTTCAGTGTACCGTATTGGATGGTCTCTCCCTAGAAGCTGATGCCACGCCCCTACCCAGCAGATGGAAAAGTGAGAAGGCTTTCTTTAGAGTGGTTGGTGAAGGACAAGTGACTTTGGGCTCTCAGCGAGGGAGAACCCCTCCTCCGGAGCACTCTGCTCCCTTGCAGACCCTTACAGCTTCCATGCTCTGAATTAATTGCTTAGGATGGTGATCCGGCCACAGCCATGATGATTACGCTCCCTCCACTTCTCAGTGTGCCACATTCAACACCTGTGAATGCCAGTGAATGTTCTCAGGATTTTCTAACCACTTTCCAATGCCTGCTTTTTTTCTGACTGAATTGGTACACAAACATGTCAAAATTTTTACATGATTTCTTTTGCACCACTTTTTAAATTTTATGGCAAGATGTTGTATCTCTTTTCCTGAAGAACTGATGAAAAAAAGTTGTATTTATTATTATTATTACATTATTTTCTTCCATATTGACAGAAGCAAAATCGATCATCTGGGTTAAATCTATCCTGAAGTCTAAGAATATTTTATACTACATATCCATTCCTGTGGTGGCTTCATGTTTGGTTTTGTATTTGATTCAGTTACATGGCAGCCCCTTCCTCTCCTTAATGTTAGATTGACTTCAGTCAGTATTTTTTAATTAAACAATGTTCATGCCACTGGATTTGTGTTTTTTAATCAAGAAAACGAAGCAGAGCAATTAGTTGCTTGAAATTATGAACAAACTAAACCATACATTTCTTGACAGACATTGATTCTATTCTGACTCTTTTACATTCTAAATGAAGAAGGGAATTCATAAAAAGCTGCTGTGAACAGGCAGAGATAAGAGAGGCTCAGACACACTAAAGCTAATTACCTACAGTAAGTGATTTGAAGCAAGGCCAATAAGAGACTGGGGAGTCAGCATATTAAAGCCACTATAATAGAAGACATGAAATGAGACAAAAGAAATGAGGGATGGAAACGTAACATGTGGAAAGAAAGTCACACAAGAGATTAAAGAAATTATACTGCTATTGTGTTTTATTCTAGGGAAAGTGAATGACCTTCACTGGCAACGATTTTGAATCTGGTTCTTGTAAGAGAGCCCGGACTTGTCCACGGTTAATGGCACACAGGTTAACTTCTTTTTGTCTTCCCAGTCCCGCCTTCTTTCCTTACCCTTTCCCCTCATGGTGTAAATGATTAGGCACATGGCAGAAAATTACCGGCATGTGACAATTCAAAGGGCATAGATGCTGTGGGCTATGCTTCTCTAGATGAAGGCACAATTTTTCCAACGTCATCCTCATCCTCTTCATCAGTTACCAAACCGTTGAGTTCATACATTAATAATTCTTCAGTTTCTGAAAGGATGTGCTATCAAAACACGTTTTTCCAACTTTTACTGAACTGCTAGTTCTAGAAAGTCTGGCCTTCAGTTGGCTGAATATCTATCCTGGTGGAAAGTAATTTTTTTCAATCACTCATTATTATATACTTATAAATGTGAATAATATGCTTTATTATTCCCGTGATAAGGCTGCAATGGGCCACATGGGTTGGCGGGGGGAATGGAACATAAGTCAGGCAGCATTCTGGATCTGTGTCCTTTCTCCCTAGATAACAAAGATTGTGCTAGAATCCACAAGATTTTAATGAATACGCACTTGACTAATAAAGTGGAATGGAGGAAGGGATAAAATCTAACAATTCTCTTTTTATTGCTAAAGGAAAGAAAAAAGGAGAGAGACTAGAAAATAAGTCCAACAAGTAACAAAGCATCATAGTTTTATAGACATTATATTCTTGTCGCATAGTTTCTAATCTGCCATGCCATGATCTGATTCAGTCATTTTAGCAAAATTATAAATCTTAAAGTTGTATGAGTATTGGAAATAAAGTATGGTTTAGTTTGTTCATAATTTCAAAGTTGTATGAGTATTTGAAATAAAAATATTTCAAATTTTAAGGACCAAATAGGGACACAGACATATTTTCCAATCTTTTCAGATTCAAAAAGCAAAAGTACAACATTAGATAGGGTTTATTTTTCAAGAACAAAATCTACTCCTGCTGATTTAGGCAGAAAGGGATTTATTACAGAGTACTGGATGACGTGAGTGAGGAACAATTAAGCTAGCTGAGAAAACATACTTCAGGCTAAGTAAGCTTCTAGAAACATTTCTCAAATGACCCAGCAGACCTGTGCAGTCAAAGCAGCTAGTGCCTCTGTGATGAAGATGCTGTCCCCTTCAGGACATGGCTGGATGGGCCATGAGCCACACAGGAAAATGGCCCTCCTGTGCTGTGCTCTTCCCACTTCCCTCAAGTCTAAATTCTAGTTTTCTAGGAATGCATCTGAATGGAGAACCTAAACCACATTCAGAACTCCAAAAATAGAGGACTCTGGTAAGTATGATATGTAGATTCCTAGTCCATGCAGGATGGAAGACATAACAAAAAAGTTAGACTATCTAATAAATGTGTCAGTCAAGCATCCGTAATTTTGTATTATGGGATTTACATCAAGATCCCTTTAATTTCTTGGCACTCCACAGGCTTCCAAGTGCTTTCCTAGTCATCAATAACACCTGCTGATCACCATGAGATAATAATGGTTATAGGTCAGGTGTCTGATTCTCCATTGTTTTCGTACTTTGCAATACTCTGTAGAAATACTTCTAAGGCATCTGTGCAGCTTTTCAAGTATTGATTACTTGAAAATTATTATGATTACTTTCAAGTATTGATTACTTGAAAATCAAAAATTATTATGATTACTTTTCAAGTATTACCTGATATAAATATACCCCAAGTTATTTAACAGTCTCCGATGAATGGACATTTACTGAGTTCCCAATTGTCTTCTACCATAAACAATGCAACAACAAATATCTTTGAACATAATCCTTGTATGCTATTACTTTTTTCTTTTGCCCTATCAAAGGGTACTCTCTTAATAACCATTTCACCTTCTTCTCTTCCTACATCTCTTAATAACCATTTCACCTTCCTCTTTCATTATATACCCCTTTCATTTTAGTCGACCATATTTCTTTCTTTTTAAAAAAAGATTTATTTATTTGACAGAGAGAAAGCACAAGCAAGGGGAGCGGCAGGCAGAAGGAGAGGGAGAAGCAGGCTCCCTGCTTAGCAGGGAGCAGGATGTGGGGTTTAATCCCAGGACCCTGGGATCATGACCTGAGCCCAAAGGCAGACGCTTTACCGACTGAGCCACCCAAGCACCCCGAGCATATTTATTTCTTATAGTTAAAAATGACTAAGTGATTAATATAAGCATAATTTCTAGAAATGTCCTTAAATGAAGGTAATAAGCCCTTTGATGGCTTTTCTTTTGCATACTAATTGAAGTATAGATATGGTGGCTGGAACTTAAATATTCATCTTGAGTCATGAGAGGTAAGCTGGGAGCTAAGGATGGAGAGTACAGACAAGAATCTGATGACTGTGGAGCGTCCTCATCACATTATGTATTTCTAGGCTTGGTTAATGTGAAAAAGAGGCATCTATTTTGTTCCATCACTGGCACATTAGATTTTCTGTTAATTGCAGCCAAATGTATATATTTTCATTCTGTCAAACTGTGTTCCAAAAAGGCTGTAAGTTTTACCTGTTCATCAACAATGAATAAAAACATACTTTCTCCACATTTTCACACTTTCACGTTTTTTCCAATTAATGGATGAAAAATAATCATGTTGATTTAATTTGGGTTCCCTTAATACTGTATTTGGGCAGGTTTCTATGTGTATTTGGCCATGTGACCTGTTTTTTTCCATGAATTACTCTGCCATATTTAGTTGTTTGTCTTTTTTCTTAAAATGTGAGAACTTTTCAAAAGTTATTGATAACCTTTTCTCTCTTGGCTGTCCCACTGCTTTTGTAAAATTTCTAAAACATTTAACAATAACAGTAACTCCAGGTATATTTCTAAATTTCTTTTTATTGAAATCTTTTTTCAGGGTTCCTTAACTTAGTGTAATTAATTTTTTTTTTTTTGTAAATTATCTTCATTATAATGAAGATGTAATTCCCTTCTCCCTCCTCTAAAGGAGTGGTTCTCAGCCCAGGACAATTTTGCCCCCTATCGCCTAACCCCCAGGGGACATTTGGTAATGTTCTGAGGAATTTTGGTTGTTAAAACTGGGAGAAGAGGTACTAGTGGCATTTGTTGGGTGAGGCGGGGAATTTTGCTAAACATCATACAATGCATAAGACAGTCCCTACAGCAGAGCATTATCTAGCTCAAAATGTCAAAAGGAACTTGCCATCTAAAATACCTAGGCATATTTCTAACTAGATTGGAACAAAACTGAAAGTATGACCTAATAAACTTGTTATGTTCTGGCATTCTCTCCTTGACCATGGTTTGAGGGAGATGCATTATGTACTTTATGCCAAGGCCACTGGGAGCCTTTCCAGAGCTGGGAAGTCTCAGGCCACTCACCCTCAGCAATAGCAGCATCAACTGCAGAATAGGAGGACCTAGCTTTGTCAACAGTGATCTATTTAAGGCAACCTGGCTCCAGCTGCAGGATCGCCTTCTCTCTCCACTACACGGCTTTCAAGTATCAACCAAGCTCTAACGTTATCTATACCGGGCAGGGCAAAATCACCAACAGAGCACAGATGAGCCCGAGGAATGTAGCCGTCCTGTAATATATATGCCATAGAAGAAAATGACTGACTGTCGTAGTTTGAGAGAGGAAGTAGGTGGATAGGGTACATATTCACTTGATTTGTGTGGCAAGGCAGGTCATTTTTATGATTTGTTTAAAGCAGAAAATTTCACATCTTTTTTAATAAAGCAGGATGTACAATGAAGAAAATGTATTTTTATGAGGGCACTTTGGGAGTCCGTTGGCATTTCTTTTATTTTTCTATCAGAGTTTTTGCAAGTTTCTCTTTGATGCTTCAATAAATCAGTAGTTGACTTATGAAATGCAGATTCTGCATACTCTGTAAAGTCACAAAAGCCTTCTATAAGGTAATTATAATTGATTAATGTAGGCATAACTTCAATATCCTCAAAATCTGCATGTTTTAAATGGTAATTTTTAAGTGTAAATATCTCTAAGCTTGTATATATCAAATAAATTTTAAGCTTTTGTATAGAAATAGTAATTCATCTGCATATTCCACTCCATGTATTGATGCAATATATAATCCCTACACAAATCCATTTTAACTGCGCCAAAAAAACCCTGTACAAACAAAGTGAAAATATTATCGTGAAAACTTCAACTTCTCCCTATCTGAATAACTTCTTTCTAAATATGCTAAAATAATATGGGTTTGATAAAATTACAGTGTTCATTATAATGTATTATATCATACATATTTTCTTCTCAAGTTATCACGAGTTTAAAAATTAAAATTAGGGAGAACAAAAAAACTTGATAGAAATGTGTCAAACTTCTTCAAATCCCTTTTAAATTATGCTGTTAAAAAATCAGAGGGGGAGATGAAGCATGAGAGACTGTGGACTCTGAGAAACAAACTGAGGGTTTTGGAGGGGAAGGGGGTGGGGGGTTGGGTTAGCCTTGTGGTGGGTATTAAGGAGGGCATGTATTGCATGGAGCACTGGGTGTGGTGCATCAACAATGAATCTTGGAACACTGAAAAAATAATATAAAATAAAAATAAATAAAATCTTTGTAACCTGAAAAAAATGTTTATATATAACAGTGTATAAAAAGAGCCAACGAGACATATTTTGTCAAGTTTCCAGAGATAGATTCAATCTAACACTGACTGTAATAGTCATGCACATTAGTATTATTCTATTACCATAAAGTTTAAAAGAAGTTGGGCATTATAGAGCTAATACCACAGAAAAATGAGCGAATATACCTGACCACTTGATCACAGTCAACCACTGTCCTAGATCAAAAACAAACAAAGATTTTGTGCTCCCACTATCTCCATTGCTATTCAGCATAGTACTAGAAATCCTAGCCTCAGCAATCAGACAACAAAAAGAAATCAAAGGCATCCAGATTGGCAAAGAAGTTGAACTCTCACTCTCTGCAGATGATATGATACTTTATGTGGAAAATCCAAAAGACTCCACTCCAAGACTATTAGAACTCATCCAGGAATTCGGTCAAGTGTCAGGATATAAAATTAATGCACAGAAATCAGTTACATTTCTATATACCAACAGTAAAGCAGAAGAAAGAGAAATTAAGGAGTCGATCCCATTTACCATTGCACCCAAAACCATAAGATACCTAGGAATAAACCTAACCAAAAAGGCAAAGAATCCGTACTCAGAAAACTACAAAGTACTCATGAAAGAAATTGAGGAAGACACCAAAAAATGGAAAAACGTTCCATGCTCATGGATTGGAAGAACAAATATTGTGAAAACATCTATTCTACCTAAAGCAATCTACACATTTAATGCAATCCCTATCAAAATACCATCAATTTATTTCAAAGAAATGGAACAAATAATCCTAAAATTTATATGGAACCAGAAAAGACCACGAATAGCCAGAGGAATGTTGAAAAAGAAAACCAAAGCCGGTGGCATCACCATTCCTGCCTTCAAACTCTATTACAAAACTATAAGAATTAAGACAGTGTGGTACTAGCACAAAAACAGACACAGAGATCAATGGAACAGAATAGAGAACCCAGAAATGGACCTCCAACTCTATGGTCAACTGATCTTCGACAAGGCAGGAAAGAATATCCAGTGGAAAAA
>CM053607.1:64338385-64377781 GCA_028646535.1 Procyon lotor
TATGCAGCCATCAAGAGAAATCAAATCTAGCCATTTGCAACGATGTGGATGGAAGTGGAGGGTATTATGCTAAGCGAAATAAGTCAGTCAGAGAAAGACAATTACCACACGATCTCTCTGATATGAAGAATTTAGAGGCAGAGAGAGGGGTTGTGGGAGGTGTGGGAGAGAAATGAAACAGAATGGGATGGGGAAGGAGACAAACCATAAGAGACTCCTAGACTCACAAAATGAACTGAAGGTGGCTGGGAGGTCGGGGGGGTAGGGATAGGGTGTCTGGGTTGTGGACATTGGGGAGGGTATGTGCTATGGTAAGTTCTTTGAAATGTGTAAGCCTGACGATTCACAGACATGTGCCCTGGGGCAAATAATACATTATATGTTAATAAAAAAATAAATTTAAAAACCTTGTTTCCAAATAAAGTCACATTCTGACATAAAAAAACATGGTGCTTTTCCTGTTGCCAGGGGAGATGGTATTCTCTTGTTTCCCCTTCCTCTTGACTTACATTAATTTCTTCCTCCCTCTCACCTACCACTGTCAATCTACGTACAATTTGCTTTTTATCTTTATCCTCCACTCAATATACTCAGCCTTGTTGTCTCAAGATAACCTCCACAATAAATTTAAAATGTTATAAAGCTTTCTTAAAAACAAGTAAAAGTGGGCCACCTGGGTGGCTCAGTTGGTTAAGTATCTATCTTTGTCTCGGATAATGATCCCAGAAGTCCTAGGATCAAGCCCCATGTTGGGCCCTCTGCTCAGCGGGGAGCCTGCTTTTTCCCTCTCCCTGCCTCTCCCCCTGCTTGTACTGTATTTCTCACTGTCAAATAAATAAATAAAATCTTAAAAAAGAAAGAAAGAAAGAGAGAAAGAAAGAGAGGGAGAAAGAAAGAAGAGAAAAGACAAGACAGGACAAGAAAAGAAAAAGAGTAAAGGAAGCCTCATTTAACATGGAGTCTGGGAACCCACTCATTGATAACATAACCAGAAGGAAGAAGTTCTTTTGCTTTTAAGAAAAGAAAGAAGATCTCTCCCTGTCTTCACAACAATGCAATAACCACCACTTGTTGCTAATGAGAAATAACCATAACCTTGAAATCTTGTTCTTCTCCAGTGAACTTTTGTTCAAAGTTATCCTCCCCAATTTCCTCCCAAACCTTAACAAAAGCTGACCTTTTCCTTTGTCTGTTCAGACTTGCCTAGTTTTTTCATAGTTTGCTTGTCCTGAATTGCCCTTCCTCTGTTATGCCCCAATAAACTTGTTTCGCTAGTAAAATAAATGGGTCTTTTATTTCTATGGTTGACACTTTCAGAAGATTTAACTTCAAGTAGGTTTTTTGTTTTTGTTTTACAAGGAGAAAAATGCTAAAAATTTGACTACCTGCTTTAAATGGGAAGGGAGGAGAGGAAATGGGAGGGAGAAAACAGTTATAGAGTAAACAGATATATCTACTTGTATCTTATTTTCCTTAAACAAAGGCACTTATAAATCCCATAGTGGAGGGAAAACTAGAGCATGTATGAAATTGAGGCATATAACTTCTTTCATGACTTTATCATTTCTTTCAATTTTCCCATAAAAAGATGTCTTACTTGTAGGAGATATTTTTGGGAGTAAAACTTTAATTAAGAAAGAAGTATTAGGAAATAAAGCTTCAAATGAGGAATGCTGCATTTTTAAAATTTAAATATATCCTTTAATAAAAGAAGTTCTTTACTAAAATAAACTACTGTCCTTTATCAACAAAGCTAGTAATTCTTTAATGGAGTTTAATGAGAGCAGATAAAAAATGATGCTTACGTATCACCCACCCTACCCTCCAATTAAAGTAACATTAGCAGTACAGAAAGTTTTATATAATTAAAAAACAATCACACTTATTCTTGATATGTGAGTCACATTTTTGTTTTCAATCCTAGACTCTCAGCTAACATATATACTGGGTTATATGTAAACTAAGAGTTCAGGGAGCTTTTAGTTTCTGACATTTTCATAATAACAGCTTGAAAAAATAGTTTGTTAAAATCTGTGACCTCCAGGATGAAGAGTCTTTTAACGTTGCCAGAAAAACAAATAAAAATAGCCTTTGAGTCTTCGTAAAGCTTTCCTTTAGTCATAAAATAATGGGATCTGTAGTTCCTGAAATGGTTCAGAGGTCACCCTGATATAAACTTACATAATTAACAGAAAGAGAAAACAATACTCCAACTGTAAAACAAGGTACCATAATGGTAAATCCTTGTTGCCCATTTCTGTTAAGATTTTGCAAATGACATGTAGGAAAATGGAGCTTAAAATCACTCTTTAGCTACACTATCATATTAAACTGTGTTTGGGAGCTATTAGGCCATTGTTGTACTTGGTATTAATATAGATTCTTTGGCTTTTCTTTCCCATCATCATTATGATATAAGATGGGGACAAAGATTTAGATATTAGTAATACAAAGTGAGTTCCAAGCCGGATCAGGATAAAAACTTTAATAAATCCTTTGAAGTTTAGCACATTGTTTTGCTGTCAAGTATAAAAAAAAGCAAAACAAAAACAAAAAGCCCTTCAAGCTGCTTCTAGTCTTCTTAACAAATAATGTCATTTGGAATTTAGAAGTGAAAGAGCCAGTGTTGAGGGAAAGTGACATCATTAATCTCATAATAAAACCAGACATTTGGATGTGTTTTTAGACATTATAGAACTGAGTGAAATGGTCAAATTTTCTCTCTGAAAACTACTACTTATCATCTATGCCGAGTATCTATCTTTACAGGTGATAATTGCATTGGGGATTTTGTCTTGGTAAATAAGAATGCTGCAGACTTTAAAGGCTAGGCACAGGATTTCATTATTTCTCCCTCAGTAAGTAAAAATTATGTATAATAAGTAGTAATTTTGCTAATGCATATGAAATGTTGAAAAAAACATACTTTGCAGGATTTTTTTTGGATCATTTCTTTGTCATAAATCTGTTGAGTGAAATAGGAACCACAGTCCCACACACCCTCTTTAGAAAAATCCAGTATTCATTTGAATCCAGAAATTGACACTGTTTTTCCTTAAGAATACTCATCTGTTTGGGATGAATCAATGTGCTCGGATTTCTCCTCTCCACCTGCCCTTCCTAAGATAGGTCTTGTGTACCTGGCATAATATTTCATGTACTCGTAGTAGTGTCAGGAAACATGGACAGTGGATCCCAGTGATTTTCGCTGCATCATTTCTAGTCTCTGTTGAACAGTGGCTGGTCCCTTCTGTTCCCTGTACTGCTGACCACTGAGGTGTAACTGAGCCCTTTGGTTCAATGAGCATTGGAAGATATTTAACTTATGGTGTGAGGTTGCAACATATGCCACTCTTATCCTAACCCAGGTCTCTGCTGGTCCACAGAATGCCTTTTTCAGGGAAAGAAAAAATTTCCGAACCCTCGGAAGCTATTGAGGGGCTGAGGACCACCTCAGGCTTATCTTTCTAACTACTCCCACCTCTCAGTGTCATGTGAGTTCTTACTGCCCAATCACGTGACACATGCCAGTTTTTCCCCAAGCTTTGTCAGACTTCTTGATAATTGTGTCACTGGTCATTCCCTCCTGATGTTCTCAAGATCTACTCTCTCCAAATGAGCATTTCTAAGGGGAAAATATAAAGACATGAATGTCTAAACTTAGCGCAACATTTGAATATATTACTCTCCTTTCTACTATCACTGGGGTCTTCATAGATAGCTAGCTCACCTACACTCTTTTGAATAACAGAACTTTCCAACGTTATTGTCTTTCTCTCTGAAATGATGTTTACTCTCTTTTCTTGAGACCAACTGACAAGAAAGAGAGAAGGATAAACTGGCTTACAGATAAGAAGAGATTATAAATTAAGAAATATTTTTTTAAAGATTTTATTTATTTATTTGACAGAGAGAGAGATCACAAGTAGGCAGAGAGGCAGGCAGAGAGAGAGGGGGAAGCAGGCTCCCCGTTGAGCAGAGAGCCTGATGCGGGGCTCGATCCCAGGACCCTGAGATCATGACCTGAGCTGAAGGCAGAGGCTTTAACCCACTGAGCCACCCAGGAGCCCCTAAATTAAGAAATATTTAAAAACATGTTTGTTTCGGGGAGCCTGGGTGGCTCATTTGGTTAAGTGTCTGCCTTTGGCTCGGGTCATGATCTCCGGGTCCTGGGATAAGCCCCATGTTGGCTTCCCAACTCAGCAGGGAGCCTGCTTTTCTTACTTCCTGCTGCTCATGCTCTCTTTCACTCTCTCACTCTCTCAAATAAATACCTAAAATCTTAAAACAAAACAAAAACATAAACAAAACATATTTGTTTCACATGGACCACGTTTCTTTTTCTGTATCTGCAAATAAATATCCATAAATTGGCTTTTAAAAGAGTAGGTCAGGGGTGCCTGGGTGGCTCAGTGGGTTAAAGCCTCTGCCTTCGGCTGAGGTCATGATCTCAGGGTCATGGGATCGAGCCCTGCATTGAGCTTTCTGCTCGCAGGGAGTCTGCTTCCCCCTCTTTCTCTGCTGCCTCTCTGCCTACCTGTGATCTCTCTCTGTGTGTCAAATAAATAAAATCTTAAAAAAAAAAAAAAGAGTAGGTCATTACTATGTTATTGTAATGATACTAAAACACTGATCTATTGTTATCTTTTTAAAAATCTTTTTCTACCAAATAAGCATAGTACAGGAAGCAAAACATGATTATGAATGATCTAAGTAAAAAACAAAGTGAAGGAATAATTTAAGAGTAATATTGTGATATTAACAAGGGAGGGTGTCCAATATCTGTTGATACTATATATGGAGTTATGCCATTCTTTTGAATGCTCAATATTAATATTCTTTAAGTTTTTATTTCAATAATCAGTAACTCAGGAATGGACATTGGTTCTCTACAGCTTATCAGCTCACATCCTAAAAACCTTGAGCCTGCCATTTTGAGTTCATTATTTCTTGTTTATTGTCTGATGAGTTTATATACATTTGTCTTTTATTAAAAAGATAGAATTATTGGTTATTAGAATATTCATAGGTTCAACTTCAGTTGATAGTACCCAATAGCTTTCAGTTGTGACTGTAAAAAATTCCCATTTCCACCATGAATGCAGGAGAATGAAGGAAGCATGGTTGAGATTTTTATGGTGATTCGGATTTATGATTTTCTTATCACAGTGAAATTTATTTCTAAGGATACAGACCAACAATTGTGTAAATTATTCACATTCATATATGAAAGAGCTTAAAAAGTCCGGGAAGCTTGAATTCAATGCAGTGTTTCTCAGAACATTTCTCTGCTACATCACATGGCAAAATAGTTTAATTTCTTTCACTGGCCTTTAATGAAAGTAAAATAAAACTTATTTTCTTATGAAAATATAATGCATATTAATATGCATTTATATTTATTAAATATATTTTGGAACTACAGGTTTTAAAGTAATCCCTGACAAAAACTAAAACTAGAATATGTGCCTTACAAATGATAACAAGGATAAACATAATCATATATCACGTGCTGAAGATAAAAGAGAGAAAAAATCAGAAAAGCATAAAAAACAGAAATTGTTGGAAACATTGAAGCCAAACCTAGGGTAATAATTACATTGATGACAGAAAATAGCCCATTTTTTCTTTCAATTAAGAGTCTCATACTGGAATGTAAAGGGCATGTAATACATAGTAAGAAAGTAAGAAATATCGCCTTCAGTGCTAGGTTTAAAGATGAGTGTGCTTGTTTTCTGAGGACAGGCATTCAGTCAAAATGAGCTTAACTACAGATGAAATATAAAAATGAAAAGCAATTAAGTCCCCAACATGAGACCTAACACAACATTTTGCTTTGCAGAGACTTACTTGGGATTAAAAAATTGAGGATCAAAAAAAATGTCATCAGGTTAATTGCCTTCATACTTAATTTTCTTTGAGTGTAGAGGCCTAACTACTATTCAACATATTACTTACATAATCCATTTTGGTAATTTGTAGTAGTTACCATCTATGGGAATACCTTATAGGTATGGTATTGGACCTATACATAATATAATAATCAGTCCTTACAATATAAAAATAATTTAGAATTATTTTGCAAATGACAAAATTGAGGTTCAGAATGAAAAAATAACTTGCTCAGGTTAACGTGGGTTAGGAAGTGGCCAAAAAGAATGAAAAAAAAAGTCTATCAGGGCTTAGTGCTCATCAAACTCACCTAACACAGAAAGAATTTCTTTAGTACCAGTTTTGCGCCTGTTATTTATTTTTACCAAAAACACAGATCTTGTTAAATACAGACGGGAGAGGTCATTTAATTACAGCAACCCCCCTTTTCTATTATATTACTAGATATATATTTTGCTTGATATATACATTATATCTACCTAAGAGTTTTATAAGGGGGCTATTTAGTAAGTTATACAGTTAGGATTGTTGCTTAGGAAATATTTACACCGCACCCACCCTGCCTCTATGTGAGTGGAGTATACTTTCCCATCTCACTGACATTGAGTTTGGCCAAGGAGTTTGCATTGACCATGGGTTATTTGCAATTGTGATATGAACAGAAGTTTGAAATGTGCTCTGCAGTTGCAGTTGGTCATGTGTATTCCTGCCTTTCCATGAGAAAAATATGTCTCGGTTACCTACTGGTCCAAGGAGAATGAGACACATGGATCCTGTGACTTTTTTCTTTCTATTAAAGTAGTAAATTAAATTCACTGCTTTCCTAATTAAACTACCCTTGTATATCTATAATAGTACCTATAGAGGTATGAGAAATTATCCATTTTATATACTGCTGGCTTTTATTTTCTAATGTGTTATTGAGGATCTTTGCTTCTATTTTCATTAGGGATACTGCTCAGCAGTTAAAAAAATTTTTTTGTGTGTTATTTTGGTGTCAGGGTAATGCTGGCCTTTCAAAACAAGAGGGCAAGTTCATCCTCCTTTTTTATTTTTCATTTGAGTTTTTGTAGAATTTTAATACTTCTTCCTTAAATGCTTGCTAGAATTTGCCATTGAAGCCTTCTGGATTTGAAGTTTTCTTTGTGAGAGGGTTTTACATATGAATTTGAGATGCTTAAGGTCTCCCCAGGTTGTCTACTCCCCTTGAGTGAACTGTAGCAGTTTGTTCTTTGAAGATATTTTTCTTTTATCTAAGTGGTGGAATTTATGAGCATAAAGTTATTTATAGTATTTTTAAAATTATTCTCATTTTTCAGGTTTCTTAAGAAAGTATCATAGAGGGGCGCCTGGGTGGCTCAGTCGTTAAGCGTCTGCCTTCGGCTCAGGTCATGATCCCAGCGTCCTGGGATCGAGCCCCGCATCAGACTCTCTGCTCAGCAGGAAGCCTGCTTCTCCTGCTTCCATTCCCTCTGCTTGTGTTCCCTCTTTCGCTGTGTTTCTCGCTGTCAAATAAATAAAATCTTTAAAAAAAAAAAAAGTATCATAGATCATTGATTCAAGGTCTTTCCTATTTTTTATGTTATAAATTTTTCTGTAAGCGCCATTTATCTGTATCCCACAAATTTTGCTATTATGTGTTTTATTTTTTATTCAGGTCAGAATACTTCATATTTTTTTCTGATTTATCCTTTCATCCATAAGTTATTTAGACTGTGTTTGTACATTTTAATTTCTAAATTATGTGGCACTATTCCAGACATGTTTCTGTTTCTAAATTCTGGTTTGATTCTGCTGTGGCAGAAAATGTAATTTATATAACTTGAATTATTTTAAGTTTGTTGAGATATGGGTTCTTTTGCTAAGAATGTAGTCTATCTTGGTAAACATCCCATTTGAAAAGGATGTGCATTTTGCTGTTGGGATACAGAAGGTTCTACAATTGTCTACTAAAATATGACTAGCACTTCTGAAAACCTGAACTTCCAATTTTATTTAATGCATTTATTAACTAAATTCACTTAATGAATTAAATGAATTAATTTAATCAGTTTTAAAGACCTATCAATTAATTTTAAAGCAAATTTGATTTAAAGTAAATACAATTTACTTTACTACACAAAATTTGATGGATCAAAGCTATCATCACAACTACCTTTTCTTATTTCTCATCATTCTGTGGGTTGCCTAGGCTCAGCTGGGTGGGGCATCTGCTCTAAGTCCTTCCGCTGCCTTGAGCCACAGTCTGCAAGCCCTAGTGAGTGGATTTCCAAAAAGGCCCACTTACAAGGCTGGCCGTCGATGCTGACTCCAGTCTTAGATTTCAGTTTAGGTTGTCGATCGGTAAGCTTTGGTTCTCCTCCAGGTGGACTCTCCTCGTGACTTGGATTTCTCACTACATGTGTGAATTCCAAAAACAGAACCTTCCAAAAATTGGGGGTGGAAGCTTCTGAGCTATTGCAGCCCACCTTCAAAAGTCACACAGCGTCATTTCTGCCACATTGCCTTGATAAAAACAATTCACAGGATAAAATCAGATTCTAGACTCAACTCTCAGTGAAAGTAATACTAAAGACTTTCCAGCCATTTTTAAGGTTCTCCATAAATTTTCTTCCCATAAATTTTCCCTACAAAAACAAAAATTGGTCCGTGGTAATCAAGAGAATTTCTCTCTCTTTTAAGCAGCACGTTCAAAAAGTTATAGATACTTGACGTCACCATATTTTGGCAATGCTAACATGTGTTTTTTTTTTTAATAAATCAAGAAACATCTTATGAATTAGAGCATTTAACACTTTTAGTGGCAGTATATTTTTTTTTCTTTATAAGAGGATGCAGTTTAAATAGTGACGTAGATTTGATAAAATACCACAATTTGGGGATTGTAGGTATCTACTTAGCATTAATTATGTTCTTTTCAACCTATGAAAGCTTAGGATTTCACTTTATTCCATGCCCAGTGTTATTACACTTAAATGTAAGTATTGAGTCTGCTACACTAATACCTTTGACAGATGGAAAAAGAATCTATGAGCAGACCAACCATGTATGTCAGGGGTTAATCAGAATAGGCTAGGCTATTCTGCCTCAAGAAATCCCCAAATGTGTGGCTTAGTACAATAAAAGGTATTTTTCTCACATACTACAAGCAACGAAGGTTTGTAGGGAACTTTGTTTTAGGCAGTCAGGCAGGGACTCGTGCTGATCAAACAGTTCCCATCTCAGAGTGTCATCCTATGTGCGTATGACCTTCCATTATCAGAGCAAGAAAACAGACAGTTTAGTAAATCAGGTACTGGCTTTTCTTTTGCTTTTTTTCTTTCAGCTGGTCCTCTATTTTTCTTGCTTCATCTATTCATCCTGGTAAATAAACATAGCTCCACATAACTTGAAGGTGAGTTTGGTATTTGAAGAAAGAGGGAATACTGAGTGTGCGTCCTTCCACATTGCCTGGCATTGTTTCTATCCAGTGTGATTTAAGAGGACATTAGGAATTCTCCTGTTGGAAAAAAAATATTACCCTGCAAGCCTATTATCTATGGTCAAATGTCCATTATTAGACTGTTTACTCCAGGGTATTAAGACTGGATCTCTCATTTTATCTTAAGTATGCAATTATATAGTGAATGCTGAATACGTTGAATCATTAACAGCTTGGTTTGAATAAAGACGTTTGGGGTTTTTTCACAGATGAACTTAGTAAAATATAACTAGAGAGTGAAAGATCAGTCAAGTCAGGTTTCAGTAGTGTGTTTTATAGAGGAATTCTGGGCAACTCATGTAAGGATGTTGGCATTAGGCTTCTCAGAGTGACTGACATACCACACTGCTGGGTATGCTGAACAAGTGGTGGCAGGCTTTTTTTTTTTTTTTAAGATTTTATTTATCCATTTGACAGAGTGAGAGAGGGAACACAAGCAGAGACAGGGAGAAGGAGAAGCAGGCTTCCTGCCCAGCAGGGAACCCGATGTGGGGCTCGATCCCAGGACACTGGGATCATGACCTGAGCTGAAGGCAGACGCCTAACAACTGAGCCATCCAGGCGCCCCAGTGGTGGCAGGCTTTTAAAACAAAGTTAACTTTACATGACTTACCCCAAAAATAACACCTAAAAGAAAAAAAATAGAAGAACAACATCAATGATTCTCACTAATATTTTTAATTCTTTGCCCTTGGAGCTTCTGGGTGGTTTTTACTGTCTCCCCTACAGAGTTGGATAGAAGCTTATGAACTAATTAGGGCTGATCTGTGAGCACAGGATCTGTTCAGGAACACAGGGTCCTGCTTGGAGTTTTCCATGTTTGATTTAATTTTCTGTTGTCACCATCATTACAGTCTTTTTCTTTAATAAGAGATACCACACTTTAACTTTTCCTTGATCCCCACAACGTAGGTAGCCAGTCCTGTAAATAGTTCTGAGCAATTAATTGAGAGTAGAAGTGATGTGCATCCCTCCTGGGCCAGTACATTTAATGTCATGGAAAATCTTGTCCAGTTTTCTTCTTCCACAGCAAATGATCCAGGTTTTTCTGTCAGCCTGAGCCCAAGAGTGAGTTTCAGGTTGAACAGAGTTATTAAGTGAAAATAATAGTTGTGCCGTATGAAGGAGAAAGAAGCTTGCAGTAGATTACAAATATTGACACAATTCACATTGTTCCATGTGATGTTTGCCCCTTAGGAACATGCTTTCGTAGCTTCTTACATCTAAAGTGGAGTCTATTTTTTCACACCTTGAATCTAGGCTTCCCTGTAACTTGCTTGGGCAATAAACTGTGGTGGAAATAATGCCTATTCTGAGCCATCCAGGCTTTCTCCCTTCCTTGGAACTCTGACAGCTCTCATGTGAACCAGCAGGGGTTAGTTTGCTGGAGAATGAGACCGTAAGGTGCAGAGATGGACCATCCCAGTTGAGATGATGGGTATGTATGAGAGCCAAGACACACGCATAAAAGCTACCACCTGATGACCCACAGCTGACAACAGATGCATGAGTGATCCCCTCTGAGAATGGATACCTCTGCAGAACTACCCATGTGACCGATCAGCTTTTGAGCTTTTTGTGTTATTTGGCAACAACAATTTATTCAAAGATTTGAAAGATGATTGCTAGCAGAGCATACTGACTGGGAAACTATTTTTTGAGCACTTACTATATGCTGCAGACACTATTCTAGGATCTTTATATATTACCACATTTGAATCTTAAAACAATTATAGTATTCTGTTACTATTCTTATTTTACTGATAAGTGAAGTAACAGAAAACAATTCATCCAAGGGCTGCAATACATAGTACAGCAGAATGCAAACCACGTAATTTCACATTTGGGCCCATTTTTGCAATCACTGCCTTATTTTGCTCAAGGTCACAACAATTGCTAATGGGAGAGTTAGTCCTGAGACAACACAGATTACTGGATATCAATATGCATGTTTCTTACGCACTAAATCTGAAGTGGGGTCTGCAAATTTGCATGTCTAAAAAGCTGCTAGAATATGTTAATATTGTTGAACTGGGGACTTTATGTTGCACCTAATGCTCTTGGCTTTTGACCTTGACTGATTAAAATGTACTATAGTAAAATTCAGAGTGTTTCTCTTGAAATTTATTCCTCTTGACACTTTCTGTATTAAGTAAATTGAAACAGTTTGATAGTTCTAAAAAACATTATATTCACTTCTATTTGCTTGTTATAAGTGAACCACAGAATTCCTACTTAAGATGGGAAATTTTGTGGCAAAATCTTCAAGTAGAACTAGTCAAACTCTGGTTATTCTTTTGATTCAGAGACGCCTAGCAAAATTGCAGTTATATGCACAGTGAGAAGATTAAGTAGTGGAGTTTTTAATATTCAATTTAACCATATTTTCAGGCTCTTTGGTTTTAAGAAGTAGTAGTTCATGTAAATCTAGATTGCTCTGGTAATTGAAAAAAGAAAGAAAACTGCAACTGAATTTGTTTCCACAAAGGCTGTATAAAAACAGACATTCTATGCTGCTGTTAACCACAGGAGGTCACGGTGAAAGCCCACTGATGTTCTGATTACTACAGTGAGTCTGTATAGGCATTACTGATGAATGGTTATTATTGTGTATTCACTCACAACTGCAATGCACTCCATTAGGAAAGTTTATAGTGCAGTTTCATCATTATAAGTAACACGAACAGCCAGACAACCCCGGGGAAAACATGGTTAAATAGTGGATTAGAGTTTATTTAAGTGGAAGAAATAGTTCACTATTATTTAGAGAAATGAGTATTTTTAACTGTGAAAACCTGGGCTTTCTGCCATTTACATATGGGGTTATGGCTCTCTAGGCAACAACGTCAGTACAAGGCCAGTTTTTACAAACTGTCCTTTTGAAAGACTGAGGAAAATAAATGTACTCTTTTCACCCAAATCATCGACTTGTAGATTGGTATCCTAGCCAACTTCTATGGAAATTATTGATTCCAGTGGCATCACAGCTGTTACCTTTCTTGTAAGTGAAGATCCAGCTGTCACTTCCATTGGAATCAAATTATCTGGCAAACACTGATGTTGAATACAAAGTTAATGTGTGTCTCCTAGTCCAATTTGAGAAGCAGCTGATATAGAAGGGATCTGCCTCAACACAGTAAAGGCCATATATGAAAAAAATGATGGCTAATATCAATGGTGAAAAAATAAAAGCTTTTCCTAAGATCAAAGACAAGGCAAGGATGCCCATTTTAACCACTTTTTCAATATAGTACCGGAAGTCCTGGCCAGAGCTATTAGTCAAGAGAAAGAAATGAAAAGCATTCGAGTCAAAAATAAAGAAGTAAAATGATCTCTGTCTGCAGATTACATGACCATGCATGTAGAAAGGTCTAAAATTTTAACAAAAGATGTTAGCACAAATAAACTATTTGGTAAAGTTACAGGATACAAAGTCAACATACAAGAATCACTTGCATTTCTATACACTAACGATGAACTATATAAAAAGCAAAGTAAGAAAGCAGTCTCATTTATAAGAGCATCAAAAACTTAGAAATAAACTTATCCAAGGAGGTGAAACATTTATACAGTGAAAACTATAAAGCATTAATAACAGAAAACAGTTTTAGATCTCCAAGAAAATTTAAAGAGATGTGAACTATAAATACCATGTATCTTTAAGTAGGCGAGCATTAAAATACTTTTGGAATAAACAAAACAGGTGCCCACCTGTTTTGCTGCTACATATTTTTTGTCTTACTGGATTTGCAATTGATTTCTTATTTATCCTTAATGACATTATCTATTCCATCACAGTTATTTGCAAACTGTGCATTTGTATTAATGGTAACTAAGTCCAAGCATCAAACTAGTAATATTGATAATTCGATAAATACATAATTATCTATTGGAGATACCTCTATATTATGTCAAAGCATTAATAAAATGTAAAAAGAAAAGAACCCATGATCTAAATAGTTATTTAATAGGAGCTACATTTTGGGGCTTATTTCACCAGTCATGTGGGAGTGACTGTATAACTTGATTTCTATTTCTACCTGCCACACATTTCTATACTTTTTCCTTAATAATGAAATAAGAATCTAGTTTTGTTCAATTATCTAACCTAAAAGGACAGTAACCCTGTCCAAAATGTAGAGGTAAATATACTTTAATGAAAACTAATCATAGAAATCCCAGATCTCTCATAGATGATTAACTTAGGATGTGATACAGTTCTGTTCAATAGGATGGGAGGGGATGTCAGCTCTGAAGTTTCTTGGCAAGGTTTGACTTTTTTAAAGATTTAATTGGAATAGACAGCATTCTTCCCCCTCCCACCCCCTGGTGGACATTACTATATTTTTCTGTGACAAATGGAATTGCTTCTCCTGTCTTGTGAGAACAGGGTAATTGGAAAGAGGACAAGATCAAGTCACTGAAGATGGCAGAGAGAAAAAAGAGAATAGCCAAGGTTCTAGGAAAATTTTTTTAACTTTTGATACAACCATTTATAATGTTTTCCTATCTCAGGTTTCCTCAGTATACAATATAAAAATTTTAATTAAATGTATTTGATTTAAGCTTTTTCCTGCCTATAGTTGAGAGGCATCCTATCTGTTACAGTGTGCAAAATATGAATTGTACACAGACTCTACTGAATTAGGAAATTTGTTTGATCTAATACTTGTTCTATGTGATCTCTTGGGAGTCTGAGACCAGCATTACTTCATTTGCTTAATAAATAATTTATCCTATCACTTGGTTCTCAATCTCAAATTATAATCATTAAAGTATGTAAAATATCTCCTTAGATTCAGATTCCCCAGAATATGTATGATTTATTTCCAATGATACCTTGAAAATTCAGGTTATTTCTTTCTGAGATTTCTCTGGCCATCATCTATATAGTTTCATATCCCAATCAAAGAAGATTCTAAAAAAGTAAACAAGAATCTAAAGAATATTTTGAATTTCAGTAGACATAGAAATAACTTCAGATTTATCTAGTCTCAAGTCATTTAGGGATAAATAAATCAATTGCAAATCCAATAAGACAAAAACATGTAGCAACTCAAAGAAGATGAAATTGATTTTTAACATCAAAGAAAGTGGCATAAAAACACTTGTGTGGAAACCTACTTGGCCCTTAATAATCCAGCCTTTTTTTTTTTTTTCCCCAAACTTTTCCTTCCTTACTCCATGCAATGTATTCCCTGGTCTCTCTCTACTATTTGCTTCAGAAAGAGAATTTCTTACCATTTTCTCATTAAAACCAGAGTTTTCACTCAGCTGAGATATTTCTCTTCAATCGAGCACCTTCTTCCTAGAATATTCATTTACCAAATTTCAATTTGACCAGCTTCTACTACTTCATCTCTCACATTAGATACTGTTTTCTCCTTGATGCTTTTTCTGACCTACTACAACCTGTTAAGGTACTTTCCTATTTAGGGTGCACCTACTATTTTTCCCATTTTGGCATTATTCTATTATATTGGATTTGACTATTAAATAGACTGGGAACTCCAGGAGAAGAATGTGTATTTGATTTGTTCACCTTATAGCCAGCATGTAACAGAGTGCCTAGGTCTTAGCAGAAACTTCATAATACCTATAGTTTAAATGAATACATAATAACTATTCTGAGTAATGAGGCTGACGTTTTAGAACTTACAGGACGAGAAGGGATTATACAGAAAAATAATGGATTTGGAAGCTCTGAGAAGAAAACAAGACAAACTCAGACTCACTGGCAGATCACTGAATGCTTTCAGGATGTGGTATCCTACAGGGTTGTAGGTTTAGTTTTATAAACACCAAAAGCTATTGAATACATTACCTTTAGCTTTCTAATATATATGAGATACCATGCAAGGCACTGGTTAACTAATAATGAAAAAGATCTTGGCTTCTCTGTCTTTAAGAACCTTGCAATCTATGGAGTGAGTATTTGAATACTGTGTTTCTGAGTAAGACTTTTAAAAAATATCAGCAGTTACCTTCATTCCTCAGGCTCCTTTTCTCCCCTAGTGCTCTTTTATTAACAACTTATCAAGGAGTTTATGTTTAGATCACAGGGTAGGAGAACTTCTTTATTATGTTAATCTCTGTATTGCCTGTTTGGTTTGGTAAAATCCAAGTGTGTTCCACCTTGAATTGGTGACTTTGGAGTAGCTTTTAAAAAAAGAGATAATGAAAGTGGTAAAGAAATATACTGGACCTTAATCAAAGGGTGGTTCTAAGACCAATGTGAAGATGATCAAAATCTTACAATAAAAACAGGTTGGTTGAAGTGGTGGAACAATAATGTAATTGAACTTTTCTTGGTGTAAATATGCTGAATGTTCTTGTAGAATTAACCCTGGCCCAGTGCTTGATTACTGTGAAAATATCACACCTATGTGCTTTATTGATAAATGTTATGTAAGGTTGAACCAAGTTACAACTTCATAGACTGATAACAATTTGTATTATGAATGCTAATTTTTAGCACAGGTGAAGCAGCAAACAACAAGTCCTGGTTAATACAAGGTGCAAGAGTAAGAAATATTTCCATATTATATACCAAAGTCCATTTTCTTGCTAATGAGGCTTAAATCCTGCCTTCACATTTGTTATAGAGATTGAGCTCTTCATGTCTCTATTATTGGAAGGCAGGTACTTTGACTAGGGCAACATTATGCAAAAGCAAACAAACAAAACAAAATACTCATGCTTCAGAAATTAGAGAACAAATCTAGATTTTCCTGTTTTACTGCAAAAAATCTTTAGAGTAATTTAACTTAATTGTAAAGATAATTTATAATAATAGAAATATATGTCACTCATTATTCTGCTATACTAAATTGCTATTATTAATAACTACATTTATTTCTCTTTTCAAGCTTTTACCTTTCAAAAAAATAACGTATTTTTCTTGAAAATCTTTATTGCTGTCTCTATATATATCTATATATGTATATGGGTATCTATATACAGTTTAGTCATACATGTACAAAGCTTATTTTTTCCCTTGGCTTAAGATTTTATTATGCTGACTCTTGGAATGCCTATTAATTAGAACAATATACCATTTTCTATTAATTTTTTTTTTTACAGGTTTCAGATGGTATTTTCCAAGAGAAAAAATAGACAACTGAAAAAGACCCATGGGTGATCCAGGTATTAGAGTATACAGGTTAGAACTTTAACTGAAATTAAATGTTTAAATTAATTGGGGGAGAAGGTGGAATCTTCGGAAGAACAAATGAAATGACTGCCAAGTTTGTTAGATTGCAACATGGAAAGTTCCTAGAAGAGCCTGACATGACCTCCAGAGTTTATTGTCGCACCTGAATGTGGTCTAGGTGAACCAAGACACTGGTAATTCCCTTTTGTTTGCTGAATTATGGATGTAGAAGCATGGGTGGAGAAGTCTGCTACTACATACACAACATGGTCCCACAGTAGGGCATCTTGTGCTCCTCTATTAGGTGCAGGAAGAACATGTGGCTGAGCTATCTTTAAGCAACCTGTCCTGATTTTGTTATGAGACTTCAGGAGCAGTAACTACTGTAGGCATGAGTCAAAAAGGTTGCTCTGAGTATTCATAGCTCCTATCAGGAAAATATAAAGTATGGAGTTTCCTACAGGGCCTCCAAATAGCCCAACAATATTCTGATGACATTAATTTGCATTATGTTGAAGATTGCTATGGGTTTCATTACTTTTCTTTTCTGTTATTACTTTATTTTTATAGGAATAAACATTTCCCTTCAGTACTTGTCTTGAGCAAAGTTATGAAAATTATGGTTTGAAGAAAATTCCATATATACAATGCACTACTCGTATGTAAGAATTTATATGTCATTTTTCATTTTCTATTTTAAAAGATTTATTTTAAAGGTAATCTTTATCGCCCTATTTGGAGCTCAATAACTACTTTTTTAAGCATAAAATAACTAAAAATTATTATCTTAATTTAAAAAAAATTGTCTTTGAATCATCACAGATCACGTTACAAGGGGTGATCTCTATACCCCACTGGGGAAAAACACATAAATGTGAAAGTGCATCAACTCCCATGTTAGGAAGACCTAGACTAAACCTAACTTTCTATCACTTTTAATTCAAATAGTTGCTAATTTGTCTTGGATAGTTTAAATATATCTTGCACTGGTTACTGTGTATGTAATACACAGATAAGGTTATCTCGAGATGAAATTTAATGCAGTGTCTTAAAAAAAGCAAACAGTACAGTGTCTGGACAGACTGCCTTAGCAGTGCACAGGAATTCTTATTACCAGCAGTTCTTTTTCCTAAACTGCTCCACTTATTTCTAGCTACTGAAATCCTACTTTTGGGCAAACTTAAATACTACTTCTATTTTCCCAGTTGTAAGTAATAATTTCAACTAATACTTGAAAATAATTTAAAATTATAAATATCAAAGTAATACTTGGAAAAAGTCAACTCTTTTTTAGGCCTTTATTTCAAGATAATATATAGACTCAAATATTAAGGAAAAATAAACAGATAACTCATATAATTACTTCATGACATACTGTTCACAGGAGGGCTATTTTTAGGAAACTGATATTTGAATATTAGAAATGGGAATTCTAATTTAGATTTCATAATTTTCTTAAATACATTATAAAAATAATACCCCTATTCTTATGTACAACATAAAGCTACTGAAAATCCACGCTCAGTGCTTTCATTACTTCTAAAGAGAGAGGAAAAGGACAGTATGCCATTTTGTATAACTAGAGAGTTTAATAATTATAATAAAAAACTCTCATATAAAGAACAAAATTAGCTGCACTTGCAAAAGGAACATAAAACACATTAAAATTTGCTAGAGTCAGTGCTTCTTCCTCTTAATGAGCTGAAGCATATTCTGTGTCTGTACAATTGGATACATTCCTATCAGGACAGGAAAGGGCTATTTAAGCTGAAGAGACCAGAAAATAGCAAAATCTTGAATAATATTAAATGCTTAATAATATCTTCATGCATATGGAGATTCTTGACATTGTTAGTGGATTTCAATGAAATGAATGTAATTAACGTCTGTAAGTATTATTCTTATTTATAAGGGAGAGTGCACCTATTATGAATTTTAATTGTTGTACATAAAAATTGAATATTAAAAATATAATAATCATTGTTTTTATTTCTACAGTGAGATCAAATCAAACTAAACAACATTAGAATTCGGCATTGATAAATTATAAAGCAATAAATGCACAAGAAAAATGTGTCGAATCTGATTTTCAAGGGTCAGAAGCAGTTTTCAACAAAGTCCCCATGTGACTAACATTTTCTTTCCTATATCTTTTACTCTAGTGTCCCTTAAATTTATGTTAATAAGAACAAAACTGTGATCATTAAATCCATAAGCAGTTACAATCACTTGACAAAGTAAAATTTTAGCAGATAGCAACACTACCTGCTGATTGATTGACTGATGATTGAACAGTTGCCTGGAGTACCATGTGTCTCGTCTCATGGTTGAGTCATGGAATTCATAGCTATGACATGTATTAATAATAAGGAAGACTGGTGCAATGTCCTACCTTCACATGACATTGGCAATCTTAGCAGTGGTAAAATCCTATTTTTTACTTGAGGTTTTGTTTTGCCTTTTCTCTCCATGGAAATGGAAAGCTCGGCAGACAAAAGTAAGGTCAATGTTTACATCCTATTAATTAATCACAAAAAGGTCAAAAGCCAAATATAATTTTTGATTTACTACATTACATTCTAGATAGTATATATTTGCTCCTTCTTTATAAGTGATTTGATAAATGCTTCTGAGGAAAGCTTCTAAATTTCAGAAATATGTCATTATGTTAAGAAGGCATTGGAAAGAATTTGAGGAGATGACAAAAATCTCTGAGTAATGTAGATTCCAGGGTTCTAAGAGTCAGAACTATTGAGAAATCTCTTCAAATAGAGGGGCAGCTGCCTCCCATGGTTATAGACCATTTCCCTTCAGATTCTCCCTCGGATTAGTGCTGCTATAGCTATAATCTCTGGGCTCTCTCAGAAGAGAGGAATTTCTCTTCTAACCTCTGCACCAAAAAGTAGACATTTCCTTTGATAATCCTATGTAGAGCCAGAGATAGTTTAATACTTAAAGAGCCAGGGAATAAGAGAAGGAACATGCGTCCTGATAATACAAAGAATTTGAATAGAGTAAATTAGAAGGGTATTTTAGAGGTTTTCAGAATTTAAGAGTACAATGCACTGAGTGCTTGTGTTCCAACGCCCAATTTCTATGTTGAAACCCTAATTCCAATGTGATGGTATTTGGGGGTATTTGGGTCTTTAGGAGGTAGTTAGGTCATGAAAGTGGAGTCCCCATGAATGGGATCAACACCCTTAGGAGAAGAGGTCAGAGAACTAGCTAGCTCTTTTTCCAGGAATTAGGATACACTTTGGGGTCTGCTGTCTTTAAAGCAGGAAATGGGCCAGACACTGGCACTGCTAGAACCTTGATCTTGGACTTCCCCAGCCATGGAGACTTTTAGAAATAAATGTGTGTTTTTAAGTATCCCCAGTCTATAGAAATTTCTTATAGCAACCTGAACTGACAAGACAGAGAAGTCTCAAATGCTACAGATTTATTAGATTTCCAATACATTAATGATGAAGACCTTCAAACAGAATTATAAAAGTTGGTTGTTCCTTAAATATGAACAAATTTACACTTTTCACACAAAATCCTCATGAGCGCAAATATATCATCTTCCAGCTATGTCCTTAATAATCTAAATTTTAACTTCCTTAGAAATACGAAGCCTGAAGACAAGGTATTACGTAGGTATTGGATTACTTTTTTCTCTGCCTTGCGTAGGTATTGGATTACTTCACAGAATTTCTGCCTCGTTGTGATCAAATCTTAAATATAGAAAGATGGGGTGCCTGGGTGGCTCAGTTGGCTAAGCTCTGACTCCTGATTTTGGCTCAGGTCATGATCACAGGGCCCCACATCGGGCTCTGCCTGAGAATGGAGCCTGCTTAAGGTTCTCTCTCTCTCTGCCTCTCTTCCCACCCACCTCCCACCAACTCACACACTCTCTCTTTCTAAAAAACAACAACACAAAAACCTTTAAATGTAGAAAGATATTCCACTCGGTCCTTAAATGCCTGCCACCATGTAGCAGATATTACCTTTTTCACCCATCACATATGAACACCTTCTATTGCATGCAGACTTTAAATTCTCTACTGAAAGTGAGGCTGATTGCTCTCTCCTTCACCTTATTAACTGCATCTAATTTTCAGCTGGACAAAATTTTAAGAGGAGAACCAGACTTCAACAACATTTATTCAAAAAGAGACACCTATAGTAACAATGGCCTACTAAGGCCATTCCCTTAGTAGTGGCAGGATAGCCAAAAAGAACTCTTCGTTTTATAAAGCCAATAGGCCTCAAGTGCTAAGACTTTGAGGAGATGTACTCTTGAAATTTAAAGTTATTTTCCCCATGTCATGTGAAAAAATACCCAACAGTCTTACAAATAAGTAAAAATTATTGCATTCCTGTTCATGGTTTACACATGTACTGAGCAACACTGATTAGGGGTAAATTTCTGACCACAGGTCCTGTGAGCTAAGTTGTCATATCCACTATCCATTCTTCATCATCAGAGATTAAGCTAGAGGTGTGGGGGTCTCAAAATATCATTGGCCAGTAATTTATGACCTGTGTACATCACCTTTTGCACAGAGGTAAGGAGCCATTCAGATTACTTGCTTCAGTATTTGGAATTGGGCAATATTCAGTGACTGAGGCAGCCAGTTTTGGGTCCAGAAGCTGGTCCGTTGAGAGATTATTTGATTTAAAAATAGTGTTGCAAGTGTCACAGGCAAGCATACAGTGTGAGGGAGCAAGACCTATTAAGAAGCAGAGGCATCTTGCTGATAAAGGAAGAACCAACTGGAAGAGCCAGAGACACAATCCAGGCCCTGAAAGAGAGGACTGCTGCAGTTTTTGACAGTTTCTTATATCCAATTATCATGGATTTTATCAGTAAAAATCTGATTTTTTCCTGACCTAACTTGAATCTGGGTCAGTCCTAGCTTTTACATAAACTTGACTAAATCATGATCAGTTCTTAGCTTTTACTTTCTATGCTTGACTAAAACAACATTTTGACAATGATCTGCGGGGGCAAATTGGAAAAGTATTCTTTCTTCACCTCATTTTACGGTCAGTATTCCTTTGAGGACACATTTAGAAACAGCCAATTTAAATTTGATATCAAAGACATTGATGATTTAGCAGCTTTAACTTCAGTGAGGAGACTGAAGGATTCAGCAGCTGTGACAAGGAGATTTAAGGGTCAATGGCTACCCATTAGATTGTTTCATAAAGAAGAGATGAAAACTGATTGATGCAATTGGCAAATTAATGACCTGCCAGAAACTGTCCCATTCAGGAAGCTCTGGACCCAGACATGAGCCGCTTGGGTGACATCATGAAAAGAACCCAGTCCAAACACATTGCCTATCTTATATTCTTTTGTAACTTACTAAGTACCCGCTGACTGTCAGGCACTGTGCTAGGTGTTCAGCACCCATGGGAGGAAAATCCAACCAAACAACAACAAAAACAAGACTATCTACGAAGAATTACAGCTTCCTCTGTTCAGAGATTTGGATTTTGCAGCAAATATTATAGTACCTAAAACTACCTCAGGGTGATAAATTTAAAGTTTCTCTTGGTTTATAGAAGTTATATTAAAATGTAATGTTTTTCACATCAAAGCTAATATATGAAATCATTAATAGTCCATAACATGTTAGCAAGAATTAATTAATTAGGTTAGTGAATTCTGAGCAGAGAGAAAATCGTGCTACTGATAAAATTTTCGGCATCAGAAACAGAGCACTGGAGAAATATTTATGGCAGTGACCTCATTGAGGCTCTAGAGATCAAAAACTACAGGGAACTCATTTTTTTCCTCTCCTAAGAATAAAGCAGACTTGACTGTGGAACAGACAACAAAAAGGTTATAATGTAGCATCTCCATGGAGAGTTCTAGAAAGTGAAGAAATGGCACCAAGGTACTGGGCATTGGGTAAGTGGAGGGATGTAATGGCGTTGAGGTTTAAGAGAAATAAGTCCTGAAAATAAGTAACACTTAGCAAAGGAGCAGCAATGAGAAGCCAGAAGAGAAGTGCTGGAAATCTAGATGATGTTCTGCCCTCATTTCAAAGATTGCATTGCCTGTTGTTTTGCTTCTCTAAATTGTGTCTCTTTGTGGAGACTTTTTAAAAGCCTCAGGTTAACCCTGAGAGCCACTGTGGAAAAGCATCTTCCCAAAATGAGAATTAAAAACTATGAAATGAGAGTTTTCCAGTATCTTTACCCTATGGTAGATTTAGAGTGGATCTGTAGTTTTTAAATATAAGAAATTTAAGTTCAAAACTAACATTATACTATTAATAATTATAGTGAAATGATACCTAGGATAGAAACTAGAGTTTATTAAAAGCAAAACAAACAAAAACCATTGAGCTGCTTTTGGAAAAAAATCAGACTTTCAAACTCAGGAGTATGTATAATTTAAATATCAGATTAGCATCTTAAGGCCTAATTGGCTTTTAGAGAGACACCTTGTTGAACTGGTACCTCATCTGACAAAACAGACATCAACTCACGGAGAGTAAAAAGAATGGTGACATTTTATGAATATGAAAAGCAATATAAATGCTGAACGACAATGATGCCATCTCCACATGACATCTGGGATTTTTTGGGAAAAATTCTGCTTGTACCTTAAATTACTGTTTCTTCTCTTCTGCATTAAACAAGTGAAATGAAATTATATCAAGAAGGAGAAAATGGGGGTGCCTGGGTGGCTCAGTGGGTTAAAGCCTCTGCCTTCGGCTCAGGTCATGAGCTCAGGGTCCTGGGATCAAGCCCCGCATCGGGCTCTCTGCTCAGCAGGGAGCCTGCTTCCCCCTCTCTCTCTGTCTGCCTCTCTGCCTACTTCTGATCTCTCTCTCTGTCAAATAAATAAATAAAATCTTAAAAAAAAGAGTTAATTGCTTAAGTGTTACCAGCTGTAAAGCTCTAAGATCTACATGCCAATACCAAGTCAAATACACTGAAAAGACAAGACTAAATATGGAAAGAGTTCACCACACAAAAGATGTATGTCTAGTCAGCTGTGGGAGACCAGAGATCAAGGTGGCAAAGTAGGAAGATACTGAGCTCACTTCCTCCCATATAAAAGAATTTTTTTTTTCTTTAATGGGGCTTGAACTCATAAGTCTGAGATTAAAGACCCTGAGATCAGGGGTCAGAAGCTCAACCCACTGAGCCACCCATGCACCCCTGAAAGAATTTCCTCTTAAAAAACCCTTAAAGATGGCTGAATGAAACTCCACATTAGGCAAACAGGAAGAAAACTGTGATGAAGAGGCTAGAACACAATCTCAGCACAAACCCCACCCTGGCTCAGTGACCCACAACCAGGAGAAATCTCGAAAACAAAGGCACTGCTCCCTGAGGAGCAAAGCATTCTAACTCCACATTGGACACCGCAGCTTTTAAGACTTGCACCTGAGAGATAAGCCCCCAAAACATTTAACCTTGGGAACCAAAGGGGCTCACAGCCCGAAACCCAAAAGACCACGGCCATCTGAAAAAGAGCTTAGGCTCTTGTACTCACGGTTCTGGAGCCCAGGGCAGAGGCAGCCATCCGCCTGACCTTAAAGGGAAGGAGGTTCAGCTGATTGTAGTGAAGCATCCACCTGAGGAGAGGCAGCTAATTTAACAGACGCCTCTAGGAGTTCTGCCTTTATGCCACATTACTGTCTCTTCTCTTCTGCGTTAAATAAGTGAAATGAAAGTATAATTAAAAAAAAATTAGTGAGCAATGGGTGGGTGGGTTTGGACCTGTGATTCTACAAGAATCACCAAGAAGTCCTCTGAATTCTGCTGAAGGTCAAAATAGAGTTCGGGATTATTCCCAACACCAAGAGAAAGGATGGCAGTTACCCATTTGAATCTTTAGTATTGGAAATTAAAAGGCTATGGAAGGCAAGAAATCAAAGCTGAAGCTTTAATTGAGTAGGAGAATATTAGTTGCATAACAGGAAGAAGATCAGTTCTTTCTTCCTCAAGGAAAGGGGCTCAAATTAACATAAGCAGGAAAAGGGGCTGTATCTGCTGAGTAATGGAAAACTTGAAGGAGTAAACAAGTTGGAGACCCACTGGGATCTTGACATTAAAACCATGGGATTAGGTATTTCTGTCTGCATCTCTTAATCCTGCTTTTATCAAGGTTGGTTACATTCTCAGGTTTTTTGTTCATCGGAATACAACCGCCATCACCAGATAAAATTGTCTTTCAAGTTAGAACACTTAGTGAAAGAGACTCTCTCTTCCAATAGTTTCAGCATAGGTTTTGGATCCAGGATTTGGATCCGCCCGGCTTGGTGCTGTGCTAAAGCTATCACTGAATCTAGAGAATGAGGAATCTGATTGGCGGGTCTGGACAATGTTTCCACCTCCGCAAGGGCGAGACTTACAGAGTGAGCAGGTTACAAACATACCTAAACACCAAGAGAGTGTTCCTCAAAAGAAAGAGAGCCAAGAAAGGGGGCATGCGTGAAGGGTAGCTGAGGAATACAGCCTTCCCATTCCATCACAGCCTTGTTTCTCACAGCGTGGTATGCAAAGGGGCAAAATCAACATCACCTGGGACCGTGTATAAATGTAGAATCACTAGGCTTCCCCTGGACATACGCAATTAGAATCTGCAGTCTAAAAAGATCCCCAGGGGGTTTGTATGCATGTAAAGATTTTAAACACACTGATTGACATTTCCCTAGAGGATTACATCCATAACCAGTTTCTCCCTCCTGCCTTCTGCCAGTTCATACTATTAATCCTTTTCTTACCCACATCTCCAGACTTGTAGGTTCTACTTAGTGGCACAAAGGTTCCAGAAAGTCTGATACTTTCCTCCTACAGCTCTTATATATCACAAGAGCAGAAATAATCCTCATGCAAAGTGACACGAGGGGTAAGTTAAGATTTGCTAGCAGGATTGATTATGACCATCAGTTCCCTTCTCTAGATAAATTTTAATTTAACATTGTCTTCCATTTTATCCTTGCTCAGCTTTTCTTTCTTTCTTTTTTTTTTTTTGTTAGATTATCATACAGTTCATGCAGCTAGAAATCTAGAAGGGTCACTGAATGTTCTTTTTAGTCATAGTCCGTGCTCAGACCTTGTATAAATCACTCAATTGGCGATTGCTTTTTCTGCTATTGTCTGGGTCAGACAAGGGTTGTCAAAAACATTCACTGTTCTTTTTCCTTCATGGCTTTGTTGCTATGCTGCTGTACTTGCTCTGGGTTAAAGTGACATTAGTCTCAGGAAGTTTTCATTTTGGCCATTACTAGCAGTTTCACTGCATTTTTTCCATGGCAGCTCATAAAACGCCCTGGAATGCCTTGTTACTAAGATGTCATCACAGGGCTAAGGAGATGTTGGCTTTCCTCATGGTCTCGTTTACTAAGATACATCAGTGGTTTTCAGAACCCAACTCTGTGCGGCCAATATTGCCTTAAACATGACATTTATTTGACCCTCAATTTAAAATAAATCATAAAAGGATCACTTAGTTTATTCTAAGGATTCACTTCTTTTAGCCACCAGTGTTCTCAATTCCTCACTCCTAAAGACATTTTGTTAAAATGTGTCATTCTTGGAAACCCCAAACAGTCTGCTCCTTTAAGTAGAATACTGACCCCTATTTTACGGCTTAATAGAAAGAGGGATGTAAAAAAAAAAAAAAAAAAAAAAAGAAAGAGGGATGTAGATATTTAGCCTAAAACAGTTTAACTTGGAAATTTAATGTTTATTTGCAATTACTTACCTGTACTTTTTTAATATTTGGACTACTTCAAAAGTAACCACAAATAAAATTACTTGAAAACAATCATACATTTTGGCTTATGCTGAAACGAGATGCTGAAAGGGTCAAAATTTAAAATGGCTTTTTAATGCATTTTAATATATCCCTTTCACAATGAAAAAATGTTTTACTTACCGTGTGTAAATCTCCACCCTCCCTCCCACTCCATGGAATAAATGATTAATTCCTGATCCTTATGATATGATTAGTTTAACTACCTTGGGACATAATTTGAAGCCTGAGTGATATATGCACAAAGCCATAAAATGATTGTTTCATCTCTGCTGGGAAGTCATTTTATCTTTTAAGTTGAAGGGAAAGGGCAGGTAAAGTGGACATTTTTCTCAGTAAAATGTAAAATTGCCTATCAGGTTTTAGAATGTTAAATGCCCATTATCTTAATTTATTAATTTAAATTTTAAAAGTGTAAACAGTACTATTTGTGAACACAGATCTTAATCTGAATCATTCTTAAATTTGGGTTCTAGAGGAGCAATATGATAGGGAATCTCAAATGCTTAGTATAAGCCAGACAGGTGAAGTAAAAGAAAAGTGGCTGAGATATAATAGTTCTCTCAAGTATTAAGTAATTTAGGAGAATTCCTTTTAGTTTCTACCCATATAATTAGGGTTAATCAACAAGCATGGAAGGTACAATGTGACTGTTTCAATCTATTCATTGTCAAGCCATCTCTTATGGGTCATGGAAGTTCCCTAAAAGGAAAAAAAAGTATTTTCCCTTAACTGTTTAGGCCTTTAGAATTTGTTGAGCTTTATGGGCCTTTATTAGCAATTTCTGATCTTTCATATGTAGTCCTAGGTCTATGAGTCTTTGTTAAGATAGATCTTTGCCATGTAACCTCGAGAGCCAGTGTTCAATATGATAGCCGCCAGACACATGAGGCCATCAAACAGTTGAGTTGTGGTTAGTTCAAGCTGAGGTGAGTTATGAATGTAAAATACACACTAGATTCTGAAAACTTAATTTGAAAAAAAAATATAAAATACCTTTTTACATTTTATATTGATTACGCACTGAAATGATAATATTTTGTATATACTGGTTAAATATACTTTATTAAAATTCATCTCAACTATTTCTTTTCAGAGTTTAAAAGTACTTACTAAAGAATTTAAAATTACGTATGTGGCCCTCAACTATGGCTCACATTATATTTCTTTCGCAGAGCTGATCTAGATTCTTTCTTGTTTCTGAAAAGAATTTAACTTATTACATAATTGCTTAATAATACTTAAATTCTTAGTTGATTAATGAAATATTTTTATCTTCAATATTTCTGGTGGCAATTGAGACAGAAGGACATATGCATCTCTAATATGGTTTGAGATTAGAATGTATAATGCAATGTATCTGATTGTGGAGTGCCTTTTATTCACTGTTCAAGCTGTCAAATAACTGCAATGTAGAGACTAACAAATGAGTTAACGCTTAAAAGAAAAGAACAGAAAAATATTTCCCTGAGTACTCTTTGGAAATACCGATGACCTTGGCATTGAGTAACCACATCTGTGACTTAGGTAGAGGTAATTGTTTTTTTCCATATTAGGAAAAAAAGCAATCTCTCAAAAGGAAGATTAAAAATAAATGAGTGGCACTATCATTTATATTATTAAGCACCAATTTTTGTTAGTTGTTGAATTAAATAGCCACTTTGTAAAAATTGAGTAATAAGAAAAGACCTAGAATAAGAAAATGAAGGAACAGTTGGTTTCCTAGGAAGCAATTTGCAGAGGTATTCTGCCACGTGGAGAGTTGATGTTGAATCTTGCATTGTTAAGTGGCTTTGCTCAAAAATTTTATTGGCACAATTATGATGCATTTTTCCATTAGAAAACCAATTTTCACTTAAGTGGTGAAATCAAGCTCCAGCTTGATTGTTATGGTGAGAAGGATTATACTGTCAAATCAGTTGGATCCATGCGAAGACAATGTGTTTGTTTAGACAAATACTGAAAATCATTTGAGTGCAAAAGATCAGCATAACAATAAACTTCCAACTTCACTGAGTAAACTTTAAAGAAAACTTGGCTCTTCTTTCTTAAATGAGAGTTTAAAAAGACTAGAAAATACCACAAACAAAATTTTACTTTTCATAATGGATTTAAAAATTTGATTTTGATCTTATATCAATTACCTGGAATACTATTTTGATGATGTTTTTACTGATGTTGTTACTATTTCCAGTATTTCCCAGTTGTACACTTCCAATATTGCAAGATATTATCCTCAGAGCTTTTAATCTGGCACAATTCTTTTGTTGTTTGTTAAAGTACATCATAAATGTACTCTAATGGGACAGGAATGGTTAATGGGACAGATCTGTATCCATACAGGCTTTGCTCTGGAGCCCTTAATTTTACCTCATGACCACTGAATGAAGCCTTGGGATTTTATCTATCTGCCAGTCTAACTTTTGATTTTTTCCAAAAGATTTAGCTTACCTTTCTGGCTCGTGGCACTGCCTGGCTCTAGTTCTGCCCTTGCAGATGAAGTATATATTCAGCACATGTTTGCTAAATAAATGAATGGACATCTTCACCTAGAGCTTTTTGTAAAGCTATTGTTATTAGTGAGATGTCTTTAGCTATGGTTTCTGTGAATTATGGAGCCCTAAGATGACGACTATAACATTATTTAACAAAACTGAGTTCTGTGATGGTAAATAAAGTGATTTGGCAGTGTTGATGTCAGGAATTATAGAAACATGTTTTTTTTTATTTGCTTTCCATTTTATATAATCCAGAACTATAAGTCTGGGAGTATATGCATTGTATAGATGCTTTCGAAATTGGACGGTTTTAAAGAACATCCTAAGAGCTAGGATTTCCATTGAAAATAATGGGGGTTAACAATCTACAGAGGTGGGGCGCCTGGGTGTCTCCGTCATTAAGCCTCTGCCTTCAGCTCAGGTCATGATGCCAGGGTCCTGGGATAGAGCCCAGCATCTGGCTCTCTACTCAGCAGGAAGCCTGCTTCTCCCTCTCCCACTCCCACTGCTTGTGTTCCCTGTCTGACTGTCTCTATCTCTCTGTCAAATAAATATATAAAAATCTTTAAAAAAAATCCACAAAGGTAGAAAAGCCTAAGGATGAAATGGATGGCAGCAGCCGTTGTAGCCAGTGAAAATCAATACATCTTACACTGAAGCAGAGTATATAAGTGATTATATAAGAGATTAAGTTTTAATTTCAGAGTATATAAGAGATCAAGTCCAGACTAACAATATTCCTAGGTTTGCAAAAATTGGGAAGGTGATGATGGAGGAGAAGCTATCTACTAACAGTACTACTGAAAACATGAGCAGATACTTCTAGCATTTTGAATGGTTGTGCTGGTCCATCTGGCAGGAATATCAAGCATTAGCACAATACTCAAGGATAAATTGCTGGTGGAATGTAGTAAGTCGCTAGCAGTTAGTGGATACTCACCTTTCTGGAAATGTATGAGGTGGTGGGCATTGTGGAGATCTGATTTTAGAAAGGATCATACTTTGTGAGATAGGAATCAGTGAGTATTACTTTCTGTCTTGACTAGGGCATCAGTCCAGAGAAATGCCAAAGTAGGGAAAAATTATTATTTTAGAAGAGTACTATTTTTAACATTGAGCTATAATTGACATATAACATTATATTAGTTTCAGGTGTACATAGCAATTTGAATAGGTATATATTGTATAATGATCGCCATGGTAAATTGAGTTAATATCCATCAACTATTTTTTATGTTCCAAGCCCTATGCGAGGTAAAGCAATGGTGAAAAGAATCAATCCTCATTCAGTTAACTTCCCAATGGTAGAAAAAAAATACATTCATTAAATATAAAATTAAATTAAAGATTAAATTTTAAAAAGCATTAATTTAAAACAAATTAAGTCCTTTTTTATAAAACAAATTGACATTGGCAATGTGATGAGCTTTATAAATGTTAGATTCATGGTGCCCTGAAAGCTTTAATGAGATTTCATCCTGTTTCTTAAAATACATTTGGAATATGGAATTCTAGATCCTTTCAGAGACTCAAAAGGAGAGCGATCCAGGAGGGAGAAGATAGGAGGTATCCTAGTGAAGGGGGTAGTATGTCTAAAGACTAGATATCCTTGGATACAGTGTCTCAATTTGCTACAGGAGAATGTCCAGCGACAGCCTTTCCCCTGCTTTCCTTTTTGTGGGTGATAAATCGGAAAATTCATAAAGAGGTATATATGCTTCTTTAATTTTGGTGAATATTTTATCTTTGCATTTTTGAACAGATGAAGACATAAGTACTTAGTCCAGTTCATCAAGCTGGGCCTTACCATCAATATTTTTTTTTTTCCTGGAGTTAACCATCCCCGAGTCTACCAGGTCTCACAAGTAGGATCCCAAATACATTGTTATACCTACCAGAAGGCATGAGGAATTGTCAAGCAGTGACCTACCAGCCCCTAGACTAGCCTAAGATCCTAAGTATGGCCCATTTCCCCCCTGTGCGTAAAAAGTTGGTTGATTTCTGTTTCTTCTGAGGTCACCAGGTCTGTACAAACAATGCAGACAGGGTCACAGCCTTGCTGGTGGACACTTTGTGAACAGCAGCTCCTAGAATGCTGCTAGTGCAGTGACTCCAAGGATAGTGTTCAGAGGTCAGTGGGTCCAGGGGGCTTTTGGAGTGATTGCAAGTGAAAGGCACTCCAAAGCCCAACAAATCCAAAGAGAGCCCTGTTCTTGAACTCAGAAAATCTGGTATCTACAATGACCTTCATTTGCTGTGTGCTGAGCCAGACGAAGGCTACAGAGACACTGGTGCTGGCCATGGTGAAGAAGTGACCCAATTTGGGGAACAATGCTTTCCCTTCTTTGCTAACCGAACACTGATTTCTTCAGGTAGGTATGGTCCACTTCCAAAGGGTAAATCCTGATTAGTCAAAGCATATCACGTTAATTCATGTTCATGTTTTTCACTGTTCATTGCCCAATATAGGTCTATCATGAGACCTAAAATTAATAAAATGCAAAAGGATGTCCACTGAGAAAGTTCTGGAAAACATTTTCCTCCCTACTAAGAAGAAAACCGTTGAGCAGAATGCCCTCAGTTCCTAGCTTAGGTGGTGTTCTCTGAACTGATGATGCGTGTAGCTTAGTAGCCCTTTCTGTGATAAGGGGAGAGAGACTTCATCACCAACAAATTCAGCAGAGAAGGAGAAACAAAGGAGACTTGAAGATATCACCAAGTTCCTGAAATACCTTGGAACTTTTCATCTCCCAGTGATGTCTTAAGTGAACAAGTAATAAACAACAAATGCCTTGAGCTTTATCACTGACCAAAGCATTCTCTTGGTTTAATTCCCAGCTAAGGGGTCTAGAGTACTTGCTCATATCCATTAAGTTCTTCCAGGATTCCAGAGACCTTGGCATGTGGACAAAGTACATGACTAAGTCAGTAGGATGGGCTTAGTTTTGACCACAGCTGGCTTGATAAAGAAGCATTAGCATGATAAAGCTATATAGGCTGCTATATCTATGTCCTCAACACTGGCTTTCAGTGTACTGGCCCCAGACCATCTCTTTGGAAAAGATAAATGGAACAGCACTGAATGGATGGGCAGTGTAGTGCCTATGCTGATGGCTCTTTATAATCTATTCCTGCCTTCCGACTCCACTTTCTCCTGCACTATTGCTCAAAGTGGTCTGTTGAAGAATATCAGTGGCTGGAGCTGGGAAAGGTTATAAGAAATTGATACATTCACAATGTCATTGTTGAATGCTCAGAAACAACCATCTGTTATTCTTTCCTTTTTTTTTTTTTTTTTTGCAAGGCTTTTTTTTTAAGATTTTATTTATTTGACAGAGAGAGAGAGATCACAAGTAGGCAGAGAGGCAGGCAGAGAGAGAGAGGGGGAAGCAGGCTCCCCACTGAGCAGAGAGCCCGATGCGGGGCTTGATCCCAGGACCCTGAGATCATGACCTGAACCGAAGGCAGAGGCTTCAACCCACTGAGCCACCCAGGCGCCCTTTTTTGCAAGGCTTTTAATGACAATCTCCTAACTAATTCAAGAAACTAGGGAAAAGTAGTGTTATTTTTTATTGTTTTTTAAAATTCTAGTATAATTAATATACAGTTTTCCCTTAGTTTCAGGTGTACAATACAGTGATTTAACAACTCTGTGCATTACTTAGTGCTCATCATGATACGTGTGCTCTTAATCTCCTTCACCTATTTCACCCATCCCTGCCCCACCTCCCCACTGCTAACCCTCAGTTTGTTCTCCAGAGTTAAGAGTCTGTTTCTCTGTTTGTCTCTCTCCCTTTCTCTTTTCCCCCCTTTGTTCATTTGTTTTGCTTCTTAAATTCTGCATTGGCATGAAATCATACAGGATTTGTCTTAGCACCATATTCTTTAGCTCCATCTGTGTTGTTGCAAATGACAAGATTTTAATCTTTTTTTATGGCTGAATAATATTTCATGGTAAATATGTGCCACATCTTCTTTATTCGCTCATCAATTGATGGACACTTGGGCTCCTTCCATAATTTGGCTATTCTAAATAATGCTACAATAAACATAGAGGTACATATATCCCTTCGAATTAGTGTTTTCGTATCTTGGGATAAATAACTTCTAAGGCAATTACAGGATCATAGGGTAGTTCTACTTTTTACTTTTTGAAGAACCTCCAAACTGTTCCCACAGTGGCTGCACCAGTTTGCATCCCCCCCCCAACAGTGTACAGTGGTTCCTTTCTCTAATAGTTTGAATTTCTTAATCTGTAATTTCAAAATGTCATGGCACTCAATAAAGAAGCAAACTCTGTGGGGAGAAGTAATTGCTGTAGGACCGTGGGAAAACTTCAGGGTACTTGTCAGGAGATTTTAGCTCTTGTTCAGACCTGCTACTGTCTAGGATTATTACCTTGGGTTCTCAGTTTATTCATCTGTAAAATGAAGTATTTAGAAGACTGAGTTTCTTCCACGAAAATATTGTGCAACTCTATGACAGTCCTCACGACTTTGTTGCTTTACTGGAGGCTTCAAACCTAAGCTGTACTCTGCGTTGCAGCTCTAATATATATTGTGCTATTTCATTTTTTTTAAAAATGAGGAAGAATGTATATATAACTTCTGGTAGCCACTGGGCTTTATATCAAGTAACTCTTGATAGTTTTATACCCAGAGGACATAATACATCAAAGTGATGATCCACTCTGTAACTCTTGACATATTTTACATTGTCAGACGGATGCGTTTACACCTACGTATGCCAATACTAAGGTTATACTCAAGGTCTTAAAGTATATTCGAACTCCTTAAATGAAATTGAGTTTTCTCTTTTAGTATCTCGTGTGTGGAAAAAAAATTTCTGTTTTGCTATGGAGTAGGAGTAGTTAATTGTTGCCAGTGATGACAGAAATTGTCTTTCTGGAGGACAAAGAGACAAGTGCTCAAGGGCTTTATATAAAACTCTTTATATATATAGAATTATGTGATATAATATTTAATATTTTACTAATTACTAATATTATTTGTCATAGTATTCATATTATTATTAATAATAATATTAGTATTGCATTTGGGCCAGATTGATTTATTTTAATTAATGGCCAAAGGCTTTGTATTCTCATACAGAGTCAATCTTAATATCCTAAACTAAAGACTTCCATGAAATTGATTTTCCTATAAGCCCATTGAGTACTGTAGACCTTAACTTACTGAAAGTAGGGAAAGGAAGGGAAAAAAGTGGGAAAAGAAGAGCTGTTATCATTCACATTAAGCATTTTCACCAAAAACAACTGCTGTGCTTGGAGAGAATCCAGATAGTTGCGGCGGGGGAGGGGGGGGTGTTTCTGACTCACCCACAAAGAATTAATCCAGGCTCTTTCCAAAAGAAGACTTATTGTTCTCTGTGTAGCCATAAAGATTTCCTCTTACTCCAAGAATTCAAATGAGGAACTGGCCGAGAAGCCAGACATTAAAATGAAGGTGTGATATCCCCTTCCACCTCTTTTTGGAGCTGATTTTGCTTTTGCATTTTCAATACATTTTCAATCAAAAGCAAGGTCTTTTTTTTTTTTTCTTTTTAACCATCCACACAAAGCTGTTACTACTGAACACCTGAAAATACAATTCTTCTCATCCTAACTGCAAAAGGCACTGTTAGCATAAGTCCTATCACTGTTGCACCTGTACTATTTTACTATTGCAAGAGGAAGATTCTGTATAGTCTAAGTGCTTCCTGCCACTATCATTGACAAAAAATAAATGGGGTTTTCAACTAAGAGTGAATGAGATTCTTGGGTTTGTTAAGACTCTGCCCTTGAATGGGGTGGGGTGGGGGGACAAAAACAGTGTCTCAGCAACTGTCCTCAGAGCCCAAATCCTAAGTCTAGATGACAAACTGCTGGAGTCATGGTAACTATGGGACATTCTCTAACTTCCTTCAATCAGAGGAGTAGTCCAGGAAGGTGGTTTACCCATCCAGTTTTCCATTTCTCCATGTATGTGTTTTGAAAATTCAAAGAAAAGAAATGTATGGGCCCTGGGAAATTTGGCAAAGGAAATCTGTCTTAAGGTGTCGCTCTACTGTTTTTCACAGGTGAATCCCAAAAAGAGAGACAATCTCCTCACTTACTCCCTAAGTGACCCCAAGGTTACTTAGCTAGTAATCTGCACTCATCCCCAGGTATGTCTCACGTTAGAGTCTAGATTTTGCATCCCACCAGTGATTTGTCATTTATACTTTGAGATAGTCCCACAATGCCAGAGAATTCCTCAGAGGTCTTAATAGAGTGAAAGTTAAAGAGTACTTCATGTTTGGGGTGCCTGGATGGCTCAGTTGGTAAAGAATAAGACAGAGGGGAATGGAACCCGCTTAAGATTCTCTCTTTCCCTTTCCCTTTGCCCCTCCCCTCTGCTCACAAACACATGCTTTCTCTCTAAAAAAAATTACTTTATGCTTTTATCTATTTTATATTTAACTTCTGTATATGACAAATGTTTTAAAATATTTTTCCATTATTTAAAGATAATTTGAAAATTGTACAATATTTTTTCTCCATTTCTTAATTTTGTCATATTATCAAGAGAGGTACATGGGTGGGTCTATGTGCCAGACTGACAAATTATATTCTCCCCCTAACCACCCAACCGTCCATGCTTTGTTTTTAACATATATATTCATGTACATTTTGCATGCATACATGCATACAGAGAGAAAAAGAGAGAGACAAAGAAAGGAAGGGATTCATGCAGTTTTGTTGTTCCTGGAACTTTAACCACCTGCTTCCTTCATCCAAAATGTAATATTTTGTCTTAATATAAAGATGGCCTAGTTAAATCTTATACCATTCTCTTCTCCCTTTATCATTTTGTCAACCAGAAGGCTTCAAGGGTGTGGGAAAGACAGTAAGTATCTTTAGTAGTCATGTTCTGTGGGAACACGATTTTCCACAAAATTCTGGATGCTATTGGCAGAAGAGGAACGGGTATTTGTTTGTTTCCTTCAAATGGGTCTTAATTATTGTTATGAGCAAAGAACACAGCAAGTTGTTTTAGACCTACAGTATATGAAATTCAATTTCATAGTGATAAAAATAACTGGTGATAGGACAGAAACCCTAGGCACTATGAAACTATGACAATTGAAGGTTTGGTACAAGATCAAAGACCATCCCTAATGACTTCAAAGAGTGTCAATAAAAGTGATGTACTTCTTTGCTTTTAAGGTGAGAAAAAATTCGTTGTAAATTGAAGGCTTTTACAGATACCTGACACTAATCAGCGGGGGAACATCCCAGCACAGTGAGCTACTACTGCTTTCTGCCTGTAGGTGGCAGCAGAGCACCTGCGGGCTTGTGGCGGCCTGTGGCCTGTGACCCAGGAACAGATCTCAATAAAGATCATAGACCACAGCCAGAAACTATAGAAGCCAAAAGGACAACTAAGGATCGGAGGAATTGACACCAAGTTAAAATTTAGCTGAGGCAAAAGAGCCTCGGCTAAATCCCAAATCAATCGCCTGCGCACAGATCCGGAGCTCAGGATTAAACTGCAGAATTCCCTAGTGATGATGAGGAAATGAGAAAGAAGCACAAGTCTCTGAATGGGTGGCTTATCAAGTTTAAACCTTTCAGAACATGTTTCTTCCTCTGTCGAAGACACTGGACCAGAAAGGAGATCTGGGTTCAAATTCTACCTCGGCCGCTTATTTGCAGTTTCTAGAATGTTCTCATATTTAGAACAAAGGTTCCTCCTGCTCAGACATTTTAGGGCTCCCCCACGGGTCCAGTCCTGGCCTCACTGACCCAAGGCTTGTGGCGGCCTGTGTCCTGTTCCTTTTCTAAATACTACTCTATCTATCACAGGAATTCAGGGTTTTGGTCCACAGTCTCCATCTCAGGTTCAATGTCTGTATAGGACCGGTTTCCTAGTCCTCACCTTGCTTCACATCACCCCGCCTTATGTGTGTGGTCTCTGATTTCATCGTACTTTATCTCTTCCCCTGTGTCCCCTAATCCAGATCCATCTCTGGACTGATTTGTCTTGTCCTCCCCCCACTCTCACTCGCACCCTCCTAAGCCAAGCAAATTACCAGAGTTTAGGTATCTTAACTCTAAAGGAGAACAATGCCAGAAAAACAAACAAACAAACAAACAAACAACAAACAAAACCAAAAAACCCTCTAAGTACGCTAAATGATAATAGAATTGTAAGCTATGGAAAAAAATAAAAAGCTTAGGAATCTTAGAAAATCTTTGTTTTTTTCATATAAACACTTTAGGTAAGTCTGTTTAAGAAAATATGAAGTATTTGGTATTTATTGAAAACATTCATGATTAGAGGAAAACAAAGAAGATAGCACATTTTATAAAACATATTTAAACATATTAATTGATTAATTTTCACATCCAAAATTAGATTTTGTAATGCACACTCTTTTTTCCTAAAAATGGCAAAAAAGCATTAAGAAATAAAATATAAGAAGCTTAATTTACTGGGAAACCCTTGAAAATAAGGACAAAAATCACTCGTCACCAGGAATTCCTGTAAGAAACCTCTAGAAAGCTCTCTGGAAACTATGTGCCCTTGTCAGTTTCGGGTTCTTGCTATGCCTTGGTATCTCTTATTTCTCTTTCAGCTAATATTCTCTGGTATCTCTTTCTCAGTAGTAACTGACCTTTGTTTTTATAAGTGTTTGCCATTTTCATAACATAAACTTACTTTACATGAGTCATTTCAGATCCATCTACTATGACGTCTGTTGACAGAGCTACATTTTGTAGCTGTGAAGCCATGACATCCCCAAGTGGAACTGTGTAGCCAGAGGGATCACACGTCCACTTGCTCTGCAGATGGCAGTGGGCTTCGGCAGTGGCCGCAACAATTTTTGTGATGGATGATCTTTAGAAAGATATCCTCAGGCTAGGAGTGCCTGGCTGGTTCAGTCAGTTAAGCAGGTGCCTTCGGCTCAGGTCATGATCCCAGGGTCCTGGCATTGAGCCCCATATTGGGCTCCCTGCTCAGCCAGCTTCTCCCTCTCCCTCTACCTGCCACTCTGCCTACTTGTGCTCTCTCTCTCTCTCTCTGTCAAATAAATGAATAAAAATCTTAAAAAAAAAAAATCCTCAGGATAGAATGTGGCTTGAGGTGCTTAGCAGTCCAAAGCCTCCTGCCTGGATACTTCCGTGCACTTTCTTGGTTTCCAGAAGTTCTTGGGAACCAGATTGCCCTGCAGAAAGAGACTGAACTTAGATCAGATGAGTTAGATAATCCTAGATTTGAATTCATGTTCAACCTTTTACAATCTGAGTGATGCCAGGTGAGCTCCGGCACTTTTCCGAGCTTCTATTTCCTTTTTTGTACAGTGGAAAGAATACCTTATAGTGGGGTTTCCCGGCCTTAGCACTATTTGGGCTAGATAATTCTTGTGGTGGGGGCTATCCAACACTCAGCAGCATCCGTAGTCTCTCCTCACCAGACCAGTACTGCCAATCTAGTTGTGACAACGAAAAAAATGTCTGCCGGCATTACCCAGTGTGTCCTGGGGGAGAAATTACCTCTGATCGACAACCCGCTGTCTTACAAGATGTGAGGATTAAATATAATATTTGTGAAATACTTAATACATGGAAATAACGAATTAATAAATGGCAGCCTCTTGGGTGTCATTTTCAGTTCTGATTTGAGTTAATATTTTGGATACTGAGGAGGAAACCACACAGACCAATGAAACAGGAGCCTGGAACCCAGTGATCCTAAGAAGGAATTTAAGGGGTCACTGAGGCGGAGTTGGGCATGAAAGCAACCTGGACAATACACGTTGGTCTGCAGGGATTATAGTGTTATGCTGACCATCTAAATTAGTGATATGCCCACAAGCCTCTTTGAACTAGGCAAGAGAAGAATAGTGCCTTTTGTTTTACAAGGGCGTAAATGATTTAATTTGGGAGGACAGGCGATTTGGGCATGTGGCAGCAGTCAATGATAATACTGAAGAGTTTCTAAGAGTAACAAACTGAAAAACAACCCAGAGACAACCAGGAGACGGTCTTCCTGAGAGAAATACATATTGCAATCCAGGATCTGTTATTTTTTCAGCAAGATCTTAAAAATGCCTCCCAAGAGAAGATTTCAGTTTTCAATTGTCTCTTCTCTGTCGTTGTTTTATTGTGTAATATGTAATATTTCAACATGATTTACAATGTAGTCTATGAATTATAAGTTGAAAAATCCAGAAATCTGTGCCCAGACTCTTCTATGCAACTATAAATATTTCCTTGGAAATCTTTGTGGCAATACACTATACACTCTGGGTATTGCTCTATGTAGTGCGGACAGTTCTATAAATTAGCTTGAAAGGAAAAGGGTAGTAAATGTGAGTCATGGCACCACATGCTGCTATAAACAAACTGGGGTGGGCTCAGTGACATTTTGAAGTCATCCAGAAGTGTTTTGTGAGGTCACCTGTCCTATTAGATGCATATGCTTATTAATGGTTTCTCTGCCTTTTTTTTTTTTTTTTTTTTTTTGGTGAGGCGACTAGGAGGAGCTGAGGAAGAAGTTAGAGGAGTGCAGACAGGAGGGAGAAGTGTCAGCACTGGCAATTAAATTTATTAACT
>CM053607.1:64377881-64461442 GCA_028646535.1 Procyon lotor
AAGCAGGCGCACACAGAGGTATTCCCTCACAGGCTGTCTGTGACAGACTGGGCCGTAAAAGCTTAGCTGGGCTATGCCCTGGGTTTTCCTTCTCTTTCCCGGCTCTGCAGCTCAGGTGGTTCTAGAAGTTTTAGTGACCACTTTAAATCTGTCAAGCTAAGTATCCAGTTAGCCGCTCTGTAGGCGGCATCTACCCTGTATTCTGAGGTCTGAAATCACTTATTATTTTATGAACAGTTCCAGGGTGATCCTTGGACTGCTAAGACGTCAGGGAAGGCATCTGAATATTTAGATCCTTTGTTCATTTATCATATCTCTATTAAAATATGCTAACTGCTGGGCCACCTGGGTGGCTCAGTCAGTTAAGCGACAGACGCTTGATTTTGGTTCAGGTCATGATCTCAGGGTCCTGAGATAGAAGGGCTCTGTACTCAGTGAGGAGTCTGCTTGAGATTCTTGCTCTCTTTCCCTTGACCTCCCCCCCCCACTCTCTCTCACTCAAATAAATAAATAAGTCTTTGGAAAAAATATATATGCTAACTACTAAACACTAGGTTGGAAAAATAAGGTCAAGGAAAATAGTACTATGCCGCACAGAGCTCTCAGGGCAGGCTAAAAAACCCTTATGTTTTATGAAATGTCTGGACAATTATGATGTGTATACAGTCTGACGCATGTGTGGATGGTTAGGAGAAACTTCTTGAAAGCCCCTAGAAAGGCATGTCTAAGCTAGAGCGGAAGGAAGAGTGAGAGATAATTAGGTAAAAAGTGGAGAAAATAGGGGCGTCTGGGTGGCTCAGTGGGTTAATGCCTCTGCCTTCAGCTCGGGTCGTGATCTGGGTCCTGGGATCGAGCCCCGCATCTGGTTCTCTGCTCAGCGGGGAGCCTGCTTCTCTCTCTCCCTCTGCCTTCCTCTCTGCCTACTTGTGATCTCTCTCTCTCTCTAATAAATAAATAAAATCTTTAAAAAAAAGATTAAAAAAATTAAAAAAAAATATAGGCACACGAAGGATTTCAGATTTTGTGCTGAGATCAACCAAGACTAACAACACAGAGTTAAAAAAACAAACAAACAAATCGGGGTGCCTGGGTGGCTCAGCTAGTTAAGCATCTGCCTTTGGCTGAGGTCATGATCCCAGGGTTCTGGGATCAAGCCCCGCATTGGTTTCCCTGCATTGGACTCCCTGCTTGGTGGGAAACCTGCTTCTCCCTCTTCCACACTCCCTGCTTGTGTTCCCTCTCTCGCTGTGTCTTTCTCTGTCAAATAAATAAATAGAATCTTTAAAAAAAAATAACAACAACCACAAAAACCAAACAAAAACACAGAGGATTTTCCCTTTCTATAGGTCATTTGGCTGGCATTGAGGAAGTGAGTAAAATTGGAGGTAAGATGACACACGGCAGCTGCAGCAATCCAGAACTGAAGTGGGGAGAATCTGGCAGCATGCTGGTAATCATGGAAGGCGTTTAGAGATAAACAGCGAATGGAATCCTTATTATTTGGTGACCATTTGGATGAGGGCATTGAAAGATCTGAACTGAACAGCATTTCCTGCTAGAGTTGGTCTATTTCAGATTCTGACCCTGAGGTGTAGCCACGGGGGGTCCTCAGCCACAGTGACGACAGTGTACCAGGGTTCTGTGATCCTACATGCCTCGGACTGCAGTATTTCCCTCTGGCTCTTTGTGCCTGGTGAGTGCAGAGCTCAGATCCTGTGACGTTTACAATTCTAGGAAAGACATCCACTTTCTCTTCCTTGGAGATGGAAAGTTTCCTTACGATAATTATTACACACATTAGCCTTGCAGATTGTCCAAAAAACTTAACAGGTTCTAAAACCGATTTACAGACTTAAAGAATTTCCAGTGCTCTTCATACTTATGGAAACACAGCAGTGATCTCCCTGACAAAGCAGGAGTGAAGACAGGTAAAGGCTCTGATATTGCCTAACCCCTGCTTTTCATAAAGAAGGTACTTCTACGAGGATTATATGGGGGTGTCCATCTTGCTATGCTCACTTCAGTAGCATTGAGTCCCACACTATGATTAAAATTAAAGAAGACTTACCAATTCAGCAGACAGAATGATTGACAGAATTGACATTTCTCTGTTAATTTATTGATAACGAGGTAAAGCTAAATATTTTGAATATTTGTCATGTTGGTTATTTTCTTCACTCATTTGTTTTTACTTTTCCTTGCAGTGCCTTTTACTTGCAAAGTTTTTTGTTTTTTGTTTTTTTGTTTTTATGTTTTTATGTGTGTGGTAGATATATCTGAAGGTGACCTTTTTGTCATGGACTTATAAAATATAATAAAAGTGATGGGATTGAATTGCATTATAGAAGACTCCGTCTTAGCAAACTGGTGTGAAGTTCTCTGTGATACTAAAGAAGTAAACTACCGTGGTATCATGTGGCCTCTGAGAGAACCACGTGCAAAGGAATTGCTGATGGTATCTAAGAACTAAGGGTGGCCGCTGGCTGACAGGCAGCAAAAACATGGGGATTTACATCCTATAACCCAATGTTATTGAATTCTGCAAGCAACTACGTGAGCATGGAATCGGACCCTAAGCTATAGAACACAGTCAAGATGAGGCTTGAGAGCACGCTGGTGAAACCCTGAGCATAGGAGCCATTTTATGCCTTTTGGAACCATGAAAACTGAGATTATGAATGTAGACTGTACCAGTTGCAAAGTTGGTGGTGATGCGTTATTCAGGATAGATAACTACTACAACTGTCATTTGATCAAACCTAGTTTTGTGTGATTTTTGCACTGTTTTAATTAGGTAGAAATACTCTGCCAGATCATCAAAGAGTCACCTAGTGGTGTGTTCAAGTTCAGAACAAAGCCCCGGCTGGCACTCACTAGTAAGCAAAATCAAAGAAGCCTCCATATTTCCAATTTATTAATTCACTCTTGATTCATGGAGGCATTCATATTTATCTAATAAAACTATTAACCCTCTTAACACCAGTTTTATTTCATCCTTCCCAGATTCTGTCAGCTTTAACAAAGCCAACAAGCCTCGTCTGCTGTCCTGATATTGTTGCTTTGTAAAACACTCAAGATTTTCATGACCTTTATTATCTCAAAATGTTACTGTGATGTAACTTGGTTGAGGATTTTGTGTTGGGTGTTGGTGTGTGTTCTAAATGGTACCTATGCAATTTGGAGGCGGATTTCTGAAGTTATTGAAATGTTGTTTCAGATGTTATTTCTGATGTCATTTCTCAAGAATGATGCCATAATTTACCATCTTCTTGACTCCCATAATCTGGAGTTGAGAAGCTCTGTGAACCTAATATATTAGTGTGAAGACAGAATTCAAAGGAGCCGGTGATAACTCCTCCATTCTGTGCTGTTGTAGAAACTGAGTTATGATTAGAAATGCCCTATATAGGTAAAACACATTACTGAATGAAACTTCTAAGGGTGCTTCCTGACTAGAACTGCTCATAATGAGGTGAAATTGCCTACCTTAGAGCTCGAAGAAAATAATATTTCAGATGTACACATAAATGAATACACACATTCTATAAATCCAGTAGCTTGGAGAGAGATTTTGCTGAACTGATACCATTAAAAGAGCCCAGTGATCAATTGTGCAGCTCTTGCACCCCAGGAAGCACTCCTGGGCCTTTCTTCATTTGATGGTAATAAAACTCTGTTTGCATTTTCATGTTCATTAATGGAGGCTTTCTACCATCGGGAAGGATTTAAATTTCCATAAAAATGCAATGAATCTGGAGCTGGCATAAATGTGTCTATAAGATGACAAGTTAAGATCAGTGCTTCGTTGGACGTGGTGGTCCCCTCTTTATTAATCCTAGCAGGAGGTCATTGCATCAGCTGCTCATTAGTCATTTCTCCTTCAGTGAAATGACTTTGAAAATGTAGCAGTGCGTAACGTAGCTGTCGTTCCATAACAAGCTTGCTAAATACTGGTCTTGCATGACTCAAAGTAACTAGGCATTTGGCAATGGATTTGCAACTAATTTGTGCATTTGGTATTTGCTTTCGCTAACTAATAAATAACAAGCAGGGTTCCAAAGGTTCAAGAAAAAATATGGGAGTTTAAAAAACAATATATTACAATTCAATGTGCTATCTCCATATTTCTTCCTAAAGAATGTTACAACACCTCTAATATATTATATTAGTCATGGTTTACCTTGGTTCAAGTGCCACAGTTTGAGTATGACAAATCTACCAGTCTTACATGAAGAACTTCTGTGATGAATTATAATAACATACAAGGCAATAAATGACTACTCATGTTTAATCTGCATGAAGACTAATTCTGAATAAAGAGAGAATTAACACTGGAGCCAGTTGAGGAGGGTGTTCATATATTATGCAAAATAATTACATACAGATTCAGCATTGTCAAAAATGTCTGGGACAGAGTGAATCCAGGTAAATAGATAACACTGTTAACACTAATTTTTAAAATGAAAAACAAAATGGAAAAAGTATAAAAAATGTAAAGATAAATACTCTTAAGTAAAAAGTATACAATATCCCAGTGTATAGGAATGCGTTCAAAGTAAAATAGAAACTTTCTTTTTTTTTTTTTAAGATTTTATTTTTATTATTTATCAGAGAGAGAGAGAGAGGACACAAGCAGGCAGAGAGGCAGGCAGAGGCAGAGGGTAAAGTAGGCTACCTGCTGAGCAAGGAGCCGGATGTGGGACTCGATCCCATGACACTGGGATCATGACCTGAGCCGAAGGCAGCTGCTTAACCAACTGAGCCACCCAGGTGTCCCCAAAATAGAAACTTTCAATATTTGTTTGTGTCGGGGCACCAGGGTGGCTCAGATGGTTTGGTGTCTGCCTTTGGCTCAGGTCATGATCTCGGTTGGGGTCCTGTGACCAAGCCCTGCATCAGGCTCCTTGCTCATCAGGGAGTCTGCTTCTCCTTCTCCTTCAGCCTCGCCCCACTGCCCCCTCCTCCCCACAAATTCTCTCTCTCTCAAATAAGTAAATAAATAAAATCTTAAAAAAAAATGTGTAATGAACTAGAACATAAAAAGGAGAGGACATAAAAATACATTTTACCGAGACTATATTGACATATATTTGCATCATGCCTATCTTTTGGAGAAATGGTATTTACCTCTAGATATTCTTTATTATTATTTTACAAATCTGAATTTTATCATTTAAACATCAAATTGAAAAGTGACTGAAGAGTCACCTTGGCTGTGCCACATTATATCATGGTTTCTACGAATAATTAAAACTAAAATCTTTAAATTTTTTTTTTACTTGATAATTTTGGTTTAGCTGCCATCCAGTGGAATTGTTTCATAAAGATATGGATAAATTGATGTATTTACTACAATCATATCCCAATTAATCCAAGCATAGCCAATATATAATTAGAACCATGCTTATTTTATTTGGATCTTTATTTAACTACGTGATCTTTTTGCTATTGTGGTGTCATTAAGAGTGGTATCATTATGCATTCCATGCCCATTTGTTTCATTGTTGGAAAATAAATCAATTACTCCAAAGGCCCATCCATTAATTCTTATTCAGTATTTTATCTAAAGGCATCACTGTAAATTTAGTTATAAAATTAACATTTTTACTTATAAATAACTATAATTTCATGAAATCTTAATACTCCAACAGTGCCAAAGAAAAGTAGTAAAAGAACCTAGTTTTGAAGATGATTCAGGATAGTTTTTCAATTACGAGAAAAAGGGTTAGGAGAGCTTTGACATTTATCTGGATCTAAAGTAATGGTAATAGATCGTAGACACATTTCGGGACTTACCATAATATTAGTTTCCTCTTCCCTCCCCAACAAGTATTCTGTAAGTCTATGAATTTTAATTTGTTAATCACGCCACTCAAAAAGAAACGAGCAAATACCATCAACACACAACTTTATTCCTCATGTCTTTTTTAATTTCAGGAGATGGTCAAAAGCCAAAAATGCAAAAAAAAAAAAAAAAAAGAGAGAGAGAGAGAGAATTAAAACTTTTCTAATTATTATGACTGTTAGAAAACAAAACAGATTTTTTAACACCTGATGTTTGTGTCACAAAGCTAATCAATCGAGTTAGATTCAGGTTAGATGTGTATATTTCAAGATATTACTATACCCAGAACTGCAACCTGCAGTAGGGATTTTTATGTTCATCTTTCCTTGATCAAGAGTATGGGTTGCAGAGTTTTCTCTCTCTCTCTCCCCATCTCTCTCTATATATTAAATTTCCAAAACCTTGGAAAAGGATGCAAGAGGTTCTTAGTGGCCAAAATGGCTTCATTTTTAAAACCTAATTTATTTTTATGCTTTGTTGGGTTTGTCTTATTTTACTAAAAGTCAAATAATCAGAAATTAAGGCTTTGAGTGTTCTTATCTTGCCAGATTATTAGCCTTTCATATTTGAATGGAGACTAAAATTATTTTTTTCCATAGATAACAGCATCATTCATGCATTAGAGTAGAATGAGCAGTTAGGGGTTTACTTCTCTTCTGAGTTTACACACCTAGTCCAATTGCTAAATAAAGATCATTTGAAAACACACAGGCTGTTAAATGGAGAAATCCATGCCATATAACTCTTAAAGTATTAGAAGATTAAAACAGGATAAGGAGAATTCCAATGTAGGTCTCTCTCCTGGAACAATAAGGCAAACACACAAAGAGGGGTGGGGGAAGGCTCTTGAGTACAAATGTGACTGAGGCTGTTTCATTTCTCTTTGGCTTCTCTTTCTTGGCTTTTCTTTCTTAGCTATATAGCAATAGGGATCCTGTTTTGACTTCCACAAATTCCTAGAAGGCACTACTCTAATGCATTATGGGTTTAGTACTGGGGCTAAAATTCAGGGACTAAGCTAATAAATCTTGATCCAAATTCCCTTTAAAAATTACATGTGGAGATCACCTGTCTGGAGTTCTCATTTTGCATTATCATAATGTAACTTAATTGTGCCAGGGTGTCATATATAACACATTTTCATTATTTCCCTACAATTTTCATAATTTTTATGAGAATTTACTGAACTGTAACAAAAATGATACACTTTCTGGAGCATTTGCAAAGAATTATTTTTACTACTAAAGGAGTTAATCTAATGTTTAGTAATTTTTGTTGTTACTAATAAAGACCTGTAATGAAAACTCTTAAAACTCTGGAGTTATATGAGTTTGACTATTTTATATTCCTTATATAAGTGAGATCATACAGTATTTGTATTCCATTTAGCATAATGCCCACCAGGCCCATCCATGCTGTCAAAGATGGCAGGATTTCCTTCTCCTTTAAGGCTGATTGATATTCCACTATATGTATATACCACACTTTATTTTTTAATTAATTAATTAATTGATTGATTAGACAGAGAAAGAGAGAGAGAAATGGCTAGAGAGGGGATACAAGCAGTGGGAGTGGGAGAAGGAGAAGCAGGCTTCTAGCTGAGCAGGGAGCCTGATGTGGGGCTACACCCCAGAACCCCGGGATCATGACCTGAGCCGAAGGCAGATGCCTAATGACTGAGGCATCCAGTTGCCTCTATGACACACTTTATTTATCCATTTATCTGTTGATGAACATTTAAGTTTTTTGTGGGGAGGGGGAAATTGGGTAGTGATGGTTAAAGAGTCCAAAGTTTCAGTTATACAAGATAAATAGAGATAATAAAGAATTGGAGACCTACACCACAGCATGGTGCATAAAACTAACAATACTATATACTTAAAATATTTTAAGAGGGCAGATACTATGTTAAGTATTTCTACCACATATACACAAAAATTGTAATAATAAACAGGGTAGGAGGAAACTTTGGGAAGTGATGGATACGTTTATGACTTTGATTGCAGTGATGGTGTCATGGTATGTACTTATCTGCAGATTCATAGAGTTGCATATATTAAATATGTACACCTTTTTATAAGTTAACCAATCTCAATAAAGTGGTGTTAAAAAAATATCCTCTGGTTGATTATGCTATATTTATGCTTCTCTGTGATCGTTATCTTGGATAATCCATTCCTAAACTAAATCTTGGTTTGACCATATAATTTGTTTTGGCTTTTTGGATAATAGGTCAGTATCAAAACATGATAAAGGAACAGACACCTGAGAAGCACTTTCTTGTGCTTGATCCCGGGGAAACCCGCTGCAAGTTGAAAGACATATAGTCCAGCCAGCCCCACTGCCCCATTGACAGCCAGTCAGCTCTGCAAAGCAATATTTTCCAAATGACCAACATTTGAATGCAGATGCATGAGAAAACACGTCCAGTGCCCGAAGAAGGACCACCTAGCTGAGTCCAGGCCAAACTGATGACCCGTAGAATTGTGAGCTAAATAAATATTTGGGGCTTTTTTTTTCTTTACTAAAAGTGGATATGGTTTATTAAGTGGAAAAAAAAGTTAACAGATATCGAAATTGGTACCAGAAATGAGGCACTGCTGTAAAAGAATATAAAACATGACATTGGCTTTGGGACCATGTGACAGGCAGTGACAACAAGGAACTTGTTAATGCAGTCCGAAGAGGTGGGGAAAAAACTGTTAGGGAAGGTTGAAAAATTTGGTGAGGAAATTGTTTTGGATGCTAGAAAGATGGCAGCCTGTGTGGGTCTGTAACAGTTGATAAAGCTGTCACTTGTAGATTTTGGAATCTCAAAAAAGTCCCTAAAACTTTTTGGGTCTGGTTAGAAAGGATGACAAAAACATCTGTTAGGTGTGCCTAACCACACAAAATAAGGTATTGTAACAGGTAGCTGAACTAAACAGGGGACCATTTAATATGTAAACAAAATTTAGAGGGCAGACGAACAGGATTTGCTGGATTAGAAAATAAACTTGACTCTCAGTTCATCCTCTCTAGCTTATAAATGATTTTTAAAGAAAACACAGTTTAAGAAGAAATAGACAGGCAAGGATATGGCTGTACGAACCACAAACTTCTCCTAAAACTTCCCAACTATTTAAGTCACTGCCTAGTAGATAACTACAAACAAGACCAGGGTTTTTCAACCTCAATACTATTGACATTTGGGACTAGATAATTCTTCATTGTGGGGAATGTCTTGTTCATTGAAAGATGTTTAGGAATGTCCTTGGCCTTTACCCACTAAATGACAGAACACCACACTCATTCCAGTTGTGACAACCAAAAAATGTCTCCTGACATTTTAAAATGTCTCCTGAAGAGCAATTCACCCTCCACGGAGAGCAGATGAGTCAGACAAGATTCTAAGGATCTTTATGACATTGTCCACAGAAGCCTGAAATGTCCAGAGTGGAGAAAGGCTGATCTCAAAAAGAACTAACTGTTGGTGCATTTCTGCTTGAATAGAGTGGGCCTCACTTTGATAGGCAGAAATTCCAGATTAACAGAGTTTTATTAACAAATGACCATATCAGATTAGATAAAACGGGGATGATACCGCTAAAGTTTCTAAAAGATTTTTGGGCTTTTCTATGAGCAAGTAATAGGCTAAGAAAGCAACTACATTGTAAGTACAGATCGTGTGTTTTTTTTTTTTTTTACATTAAAAAAAATGTAAAAGAATCCAGAGAGAAAAAAAGCCAAGAATAACAGAAGATAATGGTAGGGGAATCACTCTTCCAGAATAGAACTGGGCTCTCATAAAGGAACATTCCCAGTGTATAAGAGCGGTGGCAACAGGTGCCTTTCATGACTTCAGAAGACTTATACAGCAGACTATATATGCCTTTTGTCCCCCTGCCCTTTGACCTACAGAATCTTTTGTGACTATCCCATTCCTATTTCATCATGGGGTGTCATATGAGAAGGACAGATAACTTGCTTTTTATTTCATAGGTTTCAGAATCAAGAATAACTATACCAAAAATTTTTCATTTAATTTGATTATAGACTTTATGGTCTTGGATTTCAAGACTGATTCCATGATTATCCAATGAGACTTCTTGGGGTCCTGGGGAGAAATAAATGTCTCTTGCTTTATAAGAAAATTAAAGCATTGGAGTGTCAGGGCACCCTATGGTAGATACTGGAATAATCATGTTCTTATTTTATCCATGCCTTGCATATTCATGCCTGCAATGGTCTCTTCTAACACTGAATCATGGACTATCCATATGGCTTCTTTTGGCCAACCGCACAACAGCAAATCTACTGTATCAAACGAACAGATGATTGAAAAAAGCTTGCCTCTTGGGGCTTGTCCTTTCTTGATGCTCTTTGACTCTCTACATTTTTACCTTATAGAGATGGATGCACTGGCCTACTGGAGGAAGAAGACACGTGACCAAGTTAGTCTCATGACCTCAGCTGATGAGTCAACCTCCAGAAGCAGAAGTAGCAGCTAAACACAGAAGCACGAGCAAACCTAGCCAAGACTGGAAGAATAGCTTAGTGGAGCCCGAGTGAAATTACTAACCTACATACAAACCTTTGAGGAAAATAAGTGACTGCTGTGTTAAGCCACTAAATTGTGGGCTAATATAATATAATAATTAGATAATTATTCCCAGAGAATCTGCTGCTAGTTGTAATTTGTGTTAAAAATACTGTAAGAATGGCGTGCCTGAGTGGCTCAGTCGTTAAGCGTCTGCCTTTGGCTCAGGTCATGATCCCAGGGTCCTGGGATCGAGCCCCGTGTTGGGCTCTCTGCTCTGCAGGAAGCCTGCTTCTCCCGCTGCCATTCCCTCGGCTTGTGTCCCCTCTCTAGCTATGTTTCTCTCTGTCAAATAAATAAAATCTTTAAAAAAAAATACTGAAAGAATGTTAGATTTCCATACCACTATATTTCCTTTTTACTAATGTTTGCATAAAGCCTATCCACAGTAGCCCCTCAAAACATGTGTAGAGAAGAAAAAATAATTGTAAACAGCTTTTAATTGGTTTAGATAATGGTGTCATGTTTTGGACAATACAAAACTTGTCTTTTGTGATAACTTAGAACATATTTCCCCTTTAGATGAGTCCTCTATTACTTTCAAATGATTCATTCTCTCTCTTTCTTTCCTCCTGATTCTGAGACTTTGTGGTTAAAGGAAGCTTTCAGTAAAACCTGTCAACATCCTCACAAAATAAGATCAACGTGATGATATATAAGCAGTTGCTGTTTTCCCTTAAAAATTATTCTTAATGATGAGAATGCCCTTTATTAACAAGATTATAGAAACAGTTCATTTGCATAAGCATACTAAAAGGGAGCTAGAGAGGGCAGCTCTTCATCTTCATGTGGGAGGAAAATCGAAAATAGCAATATGCTCAATAGGCTATGTGCATAGTCTAATCACAGGGCTGTGCATGTCACTTTATTAATTAACATATAAATGGCTGCTATTTAAAGCTCTATCTCTGAATGAATCACTACAAGATACATCAACTAGATATTCCCATTAATGAGACAGCATTGCATAATATTATAGAAAATGGGTATCTGTATTAGGACACTGGGAAATTGGAGGAAATGGTGAAGAGCGTGACAGATGTCTTCATCAGACAGAGCTGTGTGACAGGCACCCAGATTCACTTTGATTGGAATAGCCCTGGGAGTAGGAAATGAGCCAGGGAGGGGTGGGAGAGGGGTGGTAACATACACATAATACGTGTTACCTATTACGAAAGGATTTGCTTGATGCTTTTGTGTAGTTTGATGGGATTTATTTTTACAACAAATCCCTAGCCAGCATCATTTCATTTGAAGACAGAACTGTTATCTGAGAGAATGGGAAAGAAGTGATACACAGTTCCTATTATCTTACGAAATATTTGAAACTAAATCATTGCCACCTTTTGTTGAAAAACAGCTTGTTAAACATTGTTCTCTTCTATTAAATACCATAAACCAAGTAATATATTTTCATGAAATATATAATATTTTATAGAAATATTTTAAACACATAATATATGAAATTGTATAATGCTCCAAAAATTTTGGAATAATTTTTTAGCCAAGAAAAATTTATTATTGCTTTTCCTGGCCAACAGTAATAAATGTAATACACAGCAACATTTTTGTATTGAAAAGTGAAGAGAAACAAAGGATGACATGTCCCTACCTAAATAAATTTGGAACATTTAGTTAACAAATTATTTTCTCTAGCTACATTATTTTTAAAGCTATATTGAGCTTAAAAAAAGATATATATATATATCTATATATTTTAGGGGCACCTGGGTGGCTCAGTCGGTTAAGCAGCTGACTCTTGATTTCGTCTCAGGTCATGATCTCAGGCTCCTGGGACGAAGCACCAAGTAAGGCTCCGCACACAGTGGGGAGTCTGCTTCAGGATTCTTTCTCTCCCTCTGCACCTTCTCCTGCCTGCTCTCTCTCTCTCTCTCCAAAATAAATAAATAAATCTTTAAAAAATATATATTTATATATATTATGTAATTTTAATCATATAAATGTAAGATTATATATATTGACATCTTTACAATCTTACAGAAACAATCTCTTCTGATTTATATACAATTTTATAAAAATCAATTTTATTTCACAGCAATGGTTGCATCTAGATGTTTCCTATGTATGTTAGTACTATGCACATTATATTTTTCTTTAATAATTCTAATTTCAAGTAATATTTCCCTGCCTTCTTGAATGGGTTTCTTGAATGGGTCATTAGGCCTGGTATTATACAATACTACTTAATTAGCTTAATAAGTATTACCTAATACAAATCTTATAATTAGAGAATAAAACTTTTTTTTTCAGTAATTAAAAAGGGATACACTGAAAACCTCCTTATAATCACATTAATTTTTGTAGGGTAATATTTTTGGAATGTATGATGTTGACATATTTATAGTTTTTGTATACATTTTTCCATCATGGAATCCTTTTTAAAAAAGGAACAATGAGACATTCCTTTCTTACCATCCATGTTTGATTCAGATTTCCACAACTGCAAAGATTTCATCATCATTTCTGGTAGGAATGAACTCACTTCATTTTATTGTAACAAGTTATTTTTGAAGGTCAGTGCCTAATTTTGCATGACATTGAATGACACAGTGTTCATTTAAGAAGGCTTCCCAATATTTATTCCATTAGTATATGTAGGTTAAATTTTTAATTTGATGGTAGAATTGGATTTGATTACACTTAACATTATTGCCTACCTAGATAATCTGATTCTAAGTAGATACATTTAAAATATTATTTTATGTCAAGAAGTTGTTAATTTTAAAATTTTACCAAACATTTTGAATTTTACCTAAAGCTAATTTTTCTGTAGTTTTTATATATTATGCCTTCTCCTGTAATATTTTCAGCCCTTGCAACAATCTTTAGTCCTACATCTGTCAGATAATTGTATCTTCCTTCTTTTTTTAAAATTTCATTTATTAACATATAGTATGTCATTATTTCCAGAGGTAGAGTTCAGTTATTTATGAGTTGCATATAACACCCAGTGTTCATTATATCGTGTGTCTTCCTTAATGCCCATCACCTAGTTACCCCATCCCCACATACACCTCCCCTTCAGTAACCTCAGTTAGTTTCCTATAGTAAAGAATCTCTTATGGTTTGTCTCCCTCTCTGATTTCGTCTTATTTTATTTTTCCCTCCCTTCCCCTATGATTCTTTGTTTTGTTTTTTAAATACTACATATGAGTGAAATCATATGATAACGTCTTTCTCTGATTGTTTTATTTTGCTTAGTGTAATATCCTCTAGTTCCATCTATGTTATTACAAATGGCAAGATATCATATTTTTGATGGCAGAGTAATACTCCATGATCTATATATACATCTTTTTAATCTATTCATCTGTCAATGGACATTTCGGCTTTTTCCATAGTTTGGCTATTATGGAAATTTCTGCTATAAACACTGGGGTACAGGTATGCCTTCAGATTACTACATTTGTATCTTTTGGGTAAATATATAGTAGTGCAATTGCTGGGTTGTAGGGTAGCTCTATTCTTAATTTTTTTAAGATTTTATTTATTTATTTGACAGAGAGAGAGAACAAGTAGGCAGAGTGGCAAGCAGAGGGAGAGGGAGAAGCAGGCTCTTCACTGGGCAGGGAGCCTAACATGGGGCTCAATGCCAGGACCCTGGGATCATGACCTGAGCCAAAGGCAGATGCTTGACAGACTGAGCCACTCAGATACCCTTATTTTTAAGTTTTTGAGGAACCTCCATACTGTTTTCCATAGTGGCTGTACTAGCTTGTATTTCCACCAACAGTGTAAGAGGGTTCCCCTTTCCTTGCATCCTCAACAATATTTGTTTTTTCCTGACTTGTTAATTTTAGCCATTCTGACTGGTGTGAGGTGGTATCTTGTGGTTTTGATCTGTATTTCCCTGATGGCAAGTAACGTTGAATATCTTTTTGTTTGTTTGTTGGCCATTTGTGTGTATTTCTTGGAGAAATGTCTGTTTATGTCTTCTGCCTATTTCTTTATTGGATTATTTATTTTGGGGGTGTTGACTTTGATAAGTTCTTTATAGATCTTGGATACTAGCCCTTTATCTGACAAGACATTTGTAAATACTTCTCCCATTCTGCTGACTGTATTTTTGTTTTGTTGACTGTTTCCCTTGCTATGCAAAAACTTTTTATCTTAATGAAGTCCCCATAGTTCATTTTTACTTTTGTCTTCCTGGCCTTTGGAGAGGTGTTTAGCAAGAAGTTGTTGTGGCCAAGGTCAGAGAGTTTGCTACCTCTGTTCTCCTCTAGGATGTTGATGGTTTCCTCTTTCACACACTTAGGTCTTTCAACCACTTTGAGTCTATTTTTGTGTATGGTCTAAGTAAATGGTCCAGTTTAATTCTTCTACACATGGCTGTCCAATTTTCCCAAAATCATTTGTTGAAAACACTTTTTTCATCGGACACTCTTTCCCACTTCGTTGAAGATTAGTTGACCAAAGAGTTGAGAGTGCATTTCTGGGTTCTCCATTCTGTTCCATTGATCTATATATCTATTTTTGTGCCAGTACCATACTGTCTTGATGCATACAGCTTTGTAATAGAGCTTGAAGTCTGGAATTGTGATGCCACCAGCTTTGGTTTTCTTTTTCAACATTTTTCTAGCTATTTGGGGTTTTTCAGGTTCCATACAAATTTTAGAATTGTTTGTTCCAGCTCTGTGAAAAATGCTAATAGTATTTTGATAGAGATTGCTCTGAATGTGTGAAATGCTTTGGGCAGCATAGACATTTTAGCAGTATTTGTTCTTCCAATCCATGAGCACAGAATGTTTTTCTACTTATTTGTGTCTTCCTCAATTTCTTTCATAAGTGTTCTATAGTTTTCAGAGTACAGATTCTTTATCTTGGAGCTGATTCTTTGAAAGAATTAATAAGATTGATGAGCTCCTAGCCAGACTTATCAAAAAGAAAAGAGAAAAGACCCAAATAAATAAAATCATGAACATAAGAAGAGAGATCACACCAACACTGGAAAAATACAGTAAATTATAAAAGAATATTACAAGCAATGATAGGCTAACAAATTCTAGGCAATAAATTCCTAGAAACATATAAACTACCAATATCGAAACAGGAAGAAATAGAAAACCTAAATAGACCCATAACCAGCAAAGAAATTGAATCAGTAACCAAAAATTTCCCAAACAATCAAGAGTCCAGGGCTGGATGGCTTCTCAGGGGAATCCCACCAAATATTAAAGAATAATGAATACCATTCTTCTAAAACTGTTCCAGAAAATACAAATGCAAGGAAAACTTCCAAATTCATTCTATGAGGTCAGCATTACCTTGATCCCAAAACCAGACAGTGATCTCACTAAAAAGGAGACTTACAGACCAATATCCCTGATGAACATGGATGCAAAAATTCTCACCCATATACTAACTAATAGGATCCAACAGTACATTAAGAGGATTATTCATAATGAACAAGTAGGATTTATTCCTTGGCTGCAAGGGTACTTCAACATCCACAAATCAATCAATGTAATACACCACATAAAGGGCAAGAACCATAGGATCCTCTCAATAGATGCAGAAAAAGCATTTGACAAAGTACAGTATCTTTTCTTGATTAAAACCCTTTGTAATATAGGGATAAAGGGAATATAACTCAATATCATAGAAGTCATATATGAAAGACCGACAGCAAATATCATCTTCAATAGGGAACAACTGAGAGCTTTCTCTGTAAGGCCAGGAACATGACAGGGATGTCCACTCCAGCATAGTACTGGAAATCCTAGCCTCAGCAATTAGACAACAAAAAGGAATAAAAGACATCCACATTGGCGAAGAAGAAGTCAAACTTTCATTCTTCACAGAAGACATGACACTCTATGTAGAAAAACCAAAATACTCCACCAAAATTTTCTAGAACTGATGGTGGAATTCAGCAAAATTTCATCTTATAACAACAATGCACAAAAGTCAGTTGTATATCTATACACTAACAATGAAGCAGCAGAGAGAGAAATCACGAAATGCATCCCATTTTACAAGTAAATCAAGGAATCGATCCTATTTACAACTGTACCGAAAACCGTAATAAATCTAGGAATAAACTTAATATTGGTCTTTCTTTTATCTCTTCCTTTCAAATTCTTTTCCAATTTCTGCTTTCTCTAAGAACATGTCATATAATTTCTATACATACTCTCAGCTCCTCAGCAAGGAGATACAATATAAATCATTAAATCTTTTGCAAAGGTGATCTAGAAAGAAAATCACAAGAACATTCTCCTTTTAATGAGCCTAGTTATCTTACTTCTTTATTACATTGTTACCATGATTTTATTAGCTGTATAATACTCTAACAGATTCAAAATTGGACATATTAGAGGAAATTTAATGTGAAACTGAAGACCTTTGCTGTGTATGTGTGTACATATGTACAAAATCAAGTGACAAATCCTAGGCAGAAAAATCTAAATGTAGACTACCAGTTGTTTCTAAAATCATGGAGCTTATTTTTGAGAGTCTTGTACTGAAGAATGTCATGATTTACAGTTCACCAGAGTCTCTAGCAATGCTATATAAATACTTCATGAAATATTCTATTGAGAGTATTAGCATTTTGAGATACAGCAGAAATTATTTATATGCCTTTCCTTTTAGTAAACAATTTGTGTCAGTAAATACGAAGACATAAAGGACTCATATGTTTTGTTTATAGTTGGGAACTCTTGCTTGGGAATTTACTGTAAGGTGAGGCTCTGCCTGCTGAAATTCTATTAAGCCTTCATGGCAATTGAAGGAATTTCTTTTTTTTTATTTTTAATATCTCAAGATTAGTATCATTAGGAAATGCTGCATTTTTGTAATTTGAATTTGTTCTAAGGCTTCTTTTACAAATCTTCAGTATTTTAAGGAGTTAACCATTTCCTATGGGCCAAAAGCACATTTTCCTTCTTCATTCAACTTCAGAAAAGAAAGAATAAAACCTGCTTACATGAGGCTGGGGAGGCTGAAAACTACCACTCCAAATAAACATAAACACCTACCCAGACTCCTGGACTTTCAATATATTAAAAAATAAATATTTAGATATAATAGACCTAGATGCCTCTAATTTCTCCATTGTTCTTAATAATCCCTTGATCACATCATATTTCTAAATTAACACCAATGTTAAGTAATTACATTTATTCAGCACTTCAGGGAGAATAAGATGAAGAAATATGGCCTGTCCTGCTTAACATTGATCAAATATCTGCTCTAGTCCAAGCAATCATTGGTTGTGCCATGAACACAAAAAAGAAATACCATGTGATGCTCGCCTTTGGAGTACTTTAAATTAGTAGGAAAGAAGAAAAAAAAGATGTGTACACCATAATGGAAAGAATTAAAAAAATAATTGTTATGACACACATGAAAATAAAAATAATTGTTATGACCAAATGATACTGCAGATAATAAGGAGGAATGATTATTTTGGAAAAAGAGAACTAGATCCCTTTATGAATTAAGTTAATAATGTTAATGTCCAGAAACTTCTAATATATGCCTAACTTAAAATGTTTAGGGCAAAGATAATTCTATTCATGATAGAGTAAACATCATGTAAACATAAATCAGTTTTTTCCTATGTATTGTTTTAGTACACATTCTTCTAGACCCTTTTTGATTTTAAAGAGTTATGGGAATGACAAGACATGATCAACACATGCTTTACATGTGTTAGTGATTTAAATTTATATTTAAATTTATCATCACCTTTCTAATTGGGAATTAATACATGATGTTTTAAAAGTGCTAAATCCCAATTGTTTTCTGTGTCATAATTTTTAAGTTTAATTTCTTCTGTGTCCAGATATTACTTGAAAGCGTTATATATGCAGTTATTGAAAGTGAAAAGTATATCTTAAGTCTAAATATCTGAAGATACTGAAGAGAAGTCCACTTCTCCATCCCTTTCTCCAGATCAGCTCAAAGAAGGTCATTTAATATACACCCATATATGCAGGTACCTCTGATCCCTCAGTGTGACTATTGGCTCTCAAGAAAGATATGAAATTTGAGAGAGTCATTGGTTGGTTTGAGGGGTTTTTTTGTTTGTTTTGTTTTTAACTGACATGTCTGGCAGCCATTACGTAGAGAGAATTTTTGCGCTCGTTACATCCTGCCAGTTTATGGATAAGAAAAATCACATTCTTATTTCTTAAAAACAAACAACTAAACTTGAAACCAAAATCAAATAAAAAGATAAGCCAAAAACAACACAAAACAAAACAAAACTCTCTAATATCCAATTCTGCTGTTATTGTTGTTCGATTTTACATAGATTAACTTTCTTGCATTAGTAGGTCATAGAGTAAAACAGTTTATAAACTTACTTAAACACTATACTTATGGCCCTTAGGAAAAAAATCTAACCTTGATATCTTTACCTTATTAGGGAGAGTTGCAGATAAAGATCTCACATTAGTAAAATCTCTGTGGAACCTGACTCACCTCTCTTTTATGAAGGACCTAAAGACAGAATATTTGAAGTTCCAAACTGCTCTGATGGTTGAATCTGTGATGTGGAAATCCTTGCACATAAGAACCTTATCAGAATCATGATATTGAAAACTACTATTGATCCACTTGTCTGGGAGTCTTGAGCAACATATATATAATTTTTCAGGGTCTATTGTAGGACATATAAATTCTATGTGATCTACAGTCTCTTGGAAACTTGACACACCATCCATATTTGTGCTTGTAATTTACTTATTTATGTGCTCATTTATGATTTGGTCTACAAGAGAAGTGTTTGAAAGACAGCATTACAGTGTTTGGAAGGTTAAGTATTCCACTTGGAAGAATAATAGAATGTAGGATAAAGATAAGTAATCCCATGAACATCGTCATGTTTGGTGATATACTTAGGGGTTTTGTTACAAATTCTATTTTGTTCCTACAACACACACACACACACACACACACACACACACACACACACAACTTCTAAACCTCTGGGTATTTACATTTTTTTTGTGAGATCATAAAGGCAATAAACATGCTTACCGTGGTTTCTAGACTTGGTGCTAAAAGCTGTGATTTAAGAAACAATCAACATTTAAATAGGGAAAATTAGAACATAAAATAACTTGTTGTCACATAAATTATTTTTATGATATACTACTGTAGCTATGTTATGCATGGGCATGTTCTCATTTAAAATTGGGTTGCATGAATATTGTTCATGCCTTGACAATATGCATGATTTTTTCCCTATAAAAAGATCCTAAATGCTTTTTGCATATTCCATAAGCACATCCTACAGAGCTCTTAGTAATAAAGCACTGGCTTAAAGGTTAGAAGAGTTACCATAAATTTGTGATTGTGCCCTACTCTGCTCCTCTGCTTTCATGGCCTCTAGGTACTTAATTTTTTAGGACAAATAATGTGGAATGGCAAATGATGATCTATTCTAGGCTAATTTAGGGATGCAATACTGACATACTGATATATGTTTAATGTTCTTATTGAATAATGGTATAGTTCACAGTTTATTAACATAATATTTCTAGTAACTTTTTCCTACTGTGGTATATTTTGATACTTCTCCCATTTAACAGAGTTTGTAAGAATATCCCCAGTTAAAATTCCAGGACCATTAGTTCATGTTTCTTTCATGGGCAGCTACTGGATCAAAAACATTACAGCTAAAGCAGCCCTACTTACACCTTTTAATGAAAAAGGTCTTTAAAAAAAAGTTGTCCTACTGACAATGATTTTAGGTGTGGTGTATTGTAGAATGTTTAAATTGGGGTTGGACTATTTATAGACTATCTCTATATTAGGTAAGAATTATGAAATAAGATAGTTTGAGGTAATGATATCCTGAAATTATCAAACAGTTTAGGGATAAAAGTAGAGATGGCCTGTTGATAACAAACTTTCTATATTCTGAGTTGGCCAAGTTTCACATATGGCTTAAATTATTCTCTGCCATTTTCTCTCTCTGCCTTTCTCCCTCTCCTGAATATGTAAATTGAATGCGTGGATGCAAAGTCTTAAAAATTACACAAACTTCCCACTTACAATAAACCTTTTCAGCATCAAAACCTCTTAGGCATACTCACAAAATTGGCCCTGTGAAACCCGAGAGAAGTCTGAGTCAAAACTTTTGCTTTTTTACCAGTCTTTCTCCTTTCTCTTGGGGTAAATATATTGCATTGCGAAGAAAAAACTGCCTTTATCCTTCCAAGTTCACCATTCTCTCTACTGCTATGTAACCCCCCTCAACAATAGCTCACGCGTCCCTGGTACTTCTCAGTTTATGAAGTGACTATAGCACTCCATTTGATGTACACAGCTACCCTTGTGGTGAGCTAAAAAGTTAGCATCTCTATGTGGAATGCAGATGGGGAGGCTGAAGTTCAGATGGCTTAGTGAGTCGTAGAGCTGGAACTGGAATCCATATCTAGTAATTAATTCTGATGCTCTTCAGATTGTTGCCATGCAGCCCATCATACCCATCCTGTGCTCGTGCTAACCCTAGAATTGTAGACCTGGAATGGTCCCAGAGTTGCTTAACTAGTCTCAGTACATCTGCTTACATACATGCCCCCTTTAAGAAAATCAGAAAAATGTGCTCTCAGATGGACCCTCCTTGTACATTACTTGTCTAGCATAAAGGGGTGTGCATGTGTGTGTGCATGTGCATGCACAAAGAAAAAAAAAAGGCTTCAGTTTTGGTGAGTAGTGACCCAGCCTACTCATGGCATAACCAAGGCAAGTAAGAGAGCACAAGATCTCTGAGTGAGCTTCCAAAACAAGGGGCTTCCCTTCTCACTGCGTGTGCTGCATTCCAGCCCATCTCCCTTCTACTCAGCACTCCCTTGTACTCACCACATTTTACATCTTAACAAGATAAAAATAAACTTGTTTTCAATTTCCATATTACAAAACCTTGTCAGTGGTTCTGTCAGGTATATTGCTCCCTCTCATATCTGCTTTTTCATTTTCAAAGAGCTAAGACATTTTTAAAATATAAATGAAAATATGTATGAGCAAAACACAAATTTTTGAAGATAAAAAAATATGATTTTACCATAATTAGAGTCCCATCAGTAGAACTTGAGGATCAAAGGATTAGGCACAAATCAGGGATATGGGCATTCCTTGTAGTTTAGTCATTCAATTTTTTAAAAATTATATCCCTTCAATTTCCAACTTCCTTTTTCTGTATTCATTTTTTATGTTTTTGAAAGATTTAGTGTAATTCTGTGGATTTGGAAAACAACATAATTGATGGGTTATTTGTATAAACAAATCCACATTAATGCAAAGTTAGAAATATGTTACAAATGAGTCTGATTTCTCAATTTGGCTTCCTCAGATGTGACTGGTAATTGGTCGTAAGAAACAACTCACTATTTCCTCTTTCAAGAGACTTATGACAGTTGAGCAGCAATCAGGAATGAATAAACCCAAGGGCGGAGAACAATCACACACACCCCAACAGAAAATAATTGCAGCATTCATTTCTAAAATCTGTAGCAAAGCTTTGAACAGATTCTCTTAAACTCTATTACAGCATATACCGCAATATGGGTTCTATAAAGATGAAATATAACAACTCACTTTTGCTAAATTAAATGTAGACTTTAAGTTTTTGAATCAAACAACTGCCTTGATTATAAAGTCAATATAAAACTAAAAAAATTCAAGAATGTATCAAATAAGTCCATGTATCATGCAACAGCTATACTTCAATGAAATAAAAATTCATCAGAATTAAAAGTTTAGAATCATTTTGAGAGACAAGTTAACTTTCTAGTTTTGAATACTATACAATTTTCATATTTGACATCAACTCTGCTCCTTTGTGTACCTCAAATGATTTATGAAAACATTTTTAAAAATAAACAGGAAAAGGTAAAACAGTATTTATTTAGAAATTTATCCAATAGGTATTGATATTTCACATCAGATATTAAAACAGAAAAATAAAAGCATTTGCTTTCTAAGATTTTTGAAATATTTTATTTCAGCATCATCAACACTATGGTTGGGAATACAGTAAAAACTATTTATTGTCGGTGCTCAGTCTTTCCTAGAATCCTGAGATTTATGGCTTAATATGTAAAAGATCTCAACAGTGGGCAATATCCTTTTTAAATTCTTTTTTTACTTTGGCAGTCTACAAAGAGGATGTCAAAATTAGGCAAGATAGAAATTAAACTGACTCACTAGAAACCAATAGGGATGCTGTTAACTAGAACATTGACTTTGATTTAAAAATATTTATTTCTTATGCACCATATACCATAACCCACCATATAATCATATGTAATATATAATTAATATGTAATATTAAATTATGTATTAACATACTAATAACATATCAGTATTAATATAAGTATATTGATATAATATATTATCAGTATGAGTTTTATAAATATGTTATATAATAATTATATACAATATATAATATGTATAAAATATATATATTTAACAACTGTTTTTGTCAAAGTAGGTTAATTACCATAACAAGCAACCTCATAAATTAAGGGGCCAAACATAATAAAATTTTATTTTGTTTCCTGCTTACGTAATGATCCATCACAGATATTCTTGGTTGAGTAGCGCTCTTCAAATTGTCATTTTGTGTCTTAGGTTCCATCTATTTTAATTCTGCCTATCTTTAAGTTTGGGAAATGCTTCATTTAATAGTCAAACAGCCTAAGGTCTTAAGACTAGGAGGACTGAGAATTGAGACTTTAATCAAAAATGTGTTTCCTTATAAGAAATATGGGGAAAGACAGGAAGCAAGTCTCTAGGCTTACACTTTTGAGGGTAGTACCATGGAAATACAAGTGTCATTTGATTTTGACCATCCTATCTCCATAACTCCTCTTGTCCTATTCTCAATAGCTCTTCTATGTCCTACCAGCCTTTCCCAGGAACCTCTCCTCCTTATTCCAAGAGAAAGAATCTTTTGCCCTTTGTCCCTCCTTCCATCTTAAAAATACTGATGTATTTACCAAGAGCAAATGAAATTCCACTTAAAACATATTAATATTCTTCAAGAATAAGACCAGTGGAGTTACACATAATGTAAACATACTCATTTTATTAACATGCACTGTACTTGCTTCTTGTAAAAATGAACTCTGGCATCACTGTACTAAGAATGAGACAATACCTTGATGAGAAGACTTTCATTACACAGGATTTCCACAGTAGATGCAAATGCTTTTTAATAATTGCAATGGATGACCCCACTTCCCAACTACAAATATTATCTTATCTCTTTGCATTTCTGCCTTAATAGAAAGGGAATGGCAATGTCCACTTATTTTGCTACACTAGAAAAACCTGAAAATTGAAATCTCTATAAAATTGTGCAACTGAATGCTGAGACAAATAAAATGTATAGAGGAGGACAGATGCTAGATCTTTGATAATGGCTTGATATTCTACTAGAAAATGCCCAATGTATCTATCTTTTTTTTTCCCCAAATATGTTTATTTTATTTTTTCAGTGCTACAAGATTAATTGTTCATGCACCACACCCAGTGCTCCATGCAATCCCAACCCCCACCCTCCCAAAACCCTCAGTTTGTCGCTTAGAGTCCACAGTCTCTCATAATTCATCACACCCTCTGATTCTTCCCATTCACCCTTCCCTTCCTTCTCACAATGCCCTCCATGTTTTTCCTTATGTTCCACATGTGAGACCATAAGATAATTGACTCTCTCTGCCTGACTTATTTCACTCCGCATAATCTCTTCCAGTCCTGTCCATGTTGATACAACATGTATCTATCTTTTTTTTTTTTTTTTTAAAAAAAAGGACTTTTGGGTGCGTGGGTGGTACAGTGGGTTAACCATCTAACTCTTGGTTTAGGCTCAGGTAGTGATCTCAAAGTGGTGAGATAGAGCCCTGCATCAGGGCTGACTGTGGAGTCTGCTGAATGTGGAGTCTGCTAAAATTTTTCTCTCTGCTTCTTACTCTGTCCCTCCACGCATACACTCTCTCTCTCACATAAATAAATAAGTCTTTAAAAAATAAATAAAAAAATAAAAGACTTTACTTTTCAAGACCAGTTTTAGGCTTACAATAAAGTGAGAGGAGGGTACAGGAATATCTCATATACCCCCTGCTCCCACACATGAATAGTCTTCCCCATTGTCAAGATCATCAGCACAATGGTACATTGTTTACTTACACTGACAAATCACAATGACCTGGAATCCACAGTTTACTTAAGGGTTCATGCTTCATGTTATACATTCCATGGGTTTGGACAAATCCATAATGTCCTATATCCATTTTTATATCTCCAGAGTATTTTCACTGCCCTAAAATCCTCTGTGCAATGCTTATTCATCTCCCACTGACTCCCCACATCTGGCAATCACTGAGCTTTTTGTTTCCATAGTTTTGCCTTTCCAGACTGTCATATAGTTGGAATCATACAGTATGTGGCCTTCTCAGTTTGTTTTCTTTCACTTAGTCATTTGTATTTGTTTCTTCCATGTCTTCCTGGCTTGATGGCTCATTTCTTTTGATTGCTGGATATTAGTCCACTGTTTAGGAGTACCACAGTTTATCTACCAATTCTACTGTAGGACATCTTATTTTTGTTTCGTAAGTCCATAATTATGCAACCTGACACACAGTGGGTGCTTTATAAACATTTGGTAAACAAATGAATATTACTAGAACATCATTAAAGACTGTAGGCCTTAAGTGAGGACTGGTTTTTTTCACAACAATCACATTTTAAGAATAAGTCACACTTTGAAACTGCCTACTAAGTTACTTAAATCAAAACTTGTTTTTTATTAATATTGATATCAATTCAGAGAGGACAAATAAAAGATTCCAGAACAGTTCTTAATGAATATTCATATAAGAGCTCTGATTTCAAAACACAAAAATGGAGTAGAAATAACAATAAAACCTCAGTACACTAAAATTTGATTATATACACTTTGTATCATTCAAGTAATGTTTATGATTTTGGGCTTCTGTTCAAATTTAATTTCATGTTTTCTGGCAAAAATATTCATCTATAATAACAGCTGTGCTCCTCACATGTAAGTACTATTTGTTTGTATCTTGAACCTGGCATTAGTGTGTGAAGAAGAGGATTTGGAAAACATTTTGAATTAGTCTATTTAAATAAATAGTGATATGTTCATTCTGTAGGTGTGGCTTACTGAGTGGAAGGGTTTACTTATCTGTAAGGTCAGATGTGCAAAAAGGCTGTTTTATTGTTGGGTAAACTGAATTCCTTATCTGATGTAGTTTTAGGATAACAGCCTAAATGTTAAATTATACATATGTTTCACAGAAATTTTAGGGTCTATGGTTTAATTAGTATCTTCAATATTTATTTCAGCGTTTTTAGCACCAACCATATTAGAGAACAAGGTAAACTGTCTTTCAGATTTCCTGGATGGAGCTTCGGTTCTGGCAGCTCCTGTTCTTTCAAGAGGACTGAGAAGTGTATACTCATTAGGAGAGTTTTCATCATATATATATCTAATTATTATTCATTTCACTAATTGAGAACTCATGCATAAGAGTAAAGTTAGGAGAAGGGCTTCTTTAATGTGTTTTCATCTCTCTCTCTCTCTTATTCTCTCTGTGTGTCTCTTATAAATGTTCCTGTTTCCTCTGGAATCATTAAAATACTATGAGTTTTTAAAGTAATGCTTGCCTATGTACACAGATTAAGGGATGCAAATGTGAAGCTAATAATATGTGAACAGGTTTATTAGGGAAGGTAATATTATATTGCTATTACCCATTGTGTGTAATCTTTAGAAAGTCAAAATCCAAGGTCAGACAACAGTAATATTTGAATGTTGAACTGAAAACTCACCTGTAAACATTTAAAATCATGCAGAAACACAAAATAATCACTGAGAAGAAAAATTTTACAGATACTCCAATGAAGTCAACTCTTAACTTTATATATGTATAAAAAAATAGGACTTCACGTGCCATCATACTACAGACAAGATTGTTTTTTATATACTCAGTGAGTCTGCTCTCTTTCTGAAAATAAAACAAATGATAAATGCACTTCCTCCAAAACAAGACAGGACCAGTCACTTTGTGCTTTGGCCTTATGTTTACTTCCCTTAGGAGCATCTGACCCTAACAGCAGGTGCTTGGCAGTTTCCCGGAGTGTAGGGCCAGTGTGTTCTGCACTCACCCTGGAAATCATCTAGTGGAGCCCATGTGGCAAATGATGCATGGAAATAGGAGGAAAAACATCTCCCACACTGTTCTCTTAAGCCACGTACATTAAAAGAGAAAGAGATATCTGTACAGTGTTGTTTTCCTTTAGTCTTATTTCAGAGCATTGGGTTGAGCTTCAGAAGAGATAGCTGCATTATATTTGTTAGGATGAGAAAAATCTATTTAAAAGGATGTTCAAATAAACTAGAAAAGAGCAAAGACATAGAAGGAAGCTAGATAAAAGAGCTGGTCTGATCATCAGGTAGAAGTTATCTTGCAGAGAAAATAAGACCTGATTTTCCTGTTTGGTTTTGTGTTCTCCATTTCTAGGACAATGGATCCTTATAAAACGACTCTTTGCTCTTGAGACCAGAAATGCCCAGCCTGACCTGAATTACTTTAGCATTTTCTTATTGTTTAGAATTTACAAGCATTAACACCTCTTTTTTTACTGAAAAATACTTTTTTTTTAAAAAAGAAACTACTAATTACAATTGCTTAAGAGCTCATCTTACAATTTAGAAGATAAATTAGTTCTTTTTCGAAAAGAACAGTGTGGAGATATGTGTCCCATCCTAAGACTGAGTAGGCTATGCAAATATTAGAATTTAAGAAATATATTGACTACCATTTTCTTTTTAAGATTTTACATTACTCTTCTTATTTAAAAATATTTTGAAAGTCATTAAATTAAGCAAGCACAGCCAACATGGTTTTAATACTTATTTTTAAGGCACTCATATATTAAAAACCAGACATAAATGTCTAAAAGATGTCTACATAAAATATATAATACAATTTTTTAAAATTTTTCAAAGGCATGGAGTAAAGAAAGTCCACAGAGCCCCATACTACCAGGACTAGATTGATGAAAATGAGACCCTATTTTCAAAAAATATGAAAATATGGAAACATTGGTAGTTTTGGTAGGGGAAGAGGGATTGAATGAATTGAAGAATTTTAAGAGTTTTCATAGAAGTAACAATGATCTATTAAGGTCTTAGCAAATGGTCAATGCTGGTAATCTTCCCTCCATGGAACCTAGCAATAGCAGCTCCAGCAGCAGTAAGCAGGAACAATGAGCAGTACTTACTACATGCTTCCGATTTGCCAAGCCCTCTGTTAAATACTTTTTATGGGTTGTCACATCAGTATGTGGTGGGTGGACTCCCAAGTAGATGCCTACTGACCCAAGAGCACATGTGCTAATCCCTAAAGTGTCCCCCAAGGATTAAATAAAATATAAATCTTGGATCTCCTTGTGGTAGAGATAATCCCAAAATACACAACAGTAAATGATTAGGTACAGGCCTTTATATGATAGACTATGCAGCAGGATAAAGGGAAGAAGGAAGTCAGCGAACACTAGACTGATTAGGAAAAGCTTTTTGGTAACCACTGAAAATGGGTAGCATCTACTGGTTGTTGTTAAAGATAGTGGGGATGGTGGAAAAAGGTAATTCCAATTTAGAAAAATACATGAAACAAGGCACAGAACATAATGTACCTATGAGACTGCATTTAATTAAAGAGCACTGGCAGAATTCAACACAATTCAAAATTGCTTGAGGACCCCCTCCCTACTCCCTCTATAGCACAACCCAACCAGATACTTTGGCAGAAATCACTATGTTGTGAAATAAATTGCCAGTGGAAACAAACTGAGGAGAGTAAGCTATTTGGAGCTTATTCTTGAAAATGACTCATTCAACTCTGTATGATTTTATATTCTCAGTCTAAAATGATTAGCTACATGACTTGAATAGCTAAACATATTCAAAGAATAAAAATGTGCTTGTATCTAGGAAATAATGGCAAAATGAAATGGGCAATAGGACAAAGATGTGGGCATTTTCAGGAAGAATTTTCCCCTGATGCAAAACATTTTTCCTGGAGTCGGGCACAATATACTGTCTCCATCACTTGCTTCTTTGGAGGTGAAGAGGGAAATATTATTCAATTTAATGGAAAAAGAGACCAATTCAGTGAAGAATAGTTCAATGCCGGACAAGATTAAAATTTCAGGTTCGTCTGTAAGACATTAAATAACTCACTTATCTTACCATAGAAATCCATAGATTCATCTCTATTTTTTTAATTTTATGAAACCAAATTTTTTAAAAAGTTATTGTTAAGTCTGTGAAATCAGAATAGAAAAAAAATATTATCTAGGTGATTTTAGATAAAATAACATGATTAAATAAATATTACCTGGGTGATTTCTGATTAAATTATAGATTAAATAAAGGAATTCGACTTTTCTGTCTAATTTACCCTTACTCTGTCCCTTGCCCCAGGTCCCAGAGAAGCCAGAAATAGCAGAAGGGGTGGAGAAATTAAGTATAATATAGTAAGAAGAGAAGAAAAAAAAATAGACCCTGTCCCCTTTCCTATTTTTGGCCTGAGAATCCTAGGGATGGTCTGAGTTGCAAAGGGTATTAAATTTGAATTGAAGGAGAGGTTAAAGTTTTGATTAGAGCAATAGAGTATATGTTTGATTAAAAAATAGAATGAGTATGACAATTTTTAATTTTTTCTGAGAAAGAATAAATAATAAAAGAAAAACCCTTCTACTCTTCCTTCTTACATTTTTTTTAGCATAATGGATATTTTAAATGTAAAGTACATGATGTACTTTATATACATCATATGTACATAAATGTAAATGTAAAATTTACATAAATGTAAAATTTACATAAATGTAAAATTACATATTTTACTTACAATAAAGTGTTGTGACTTAGGTTGCAGAAATTAAGTTGCATAAACTTGCTACATTTTTCTTATTTTTATTATTTCCTGGTAGAAAAAGCAGTTTTAGAGTGACTTTTGGTCTACGGGTTGGACTGGGACCACTTGATCTTAACCAACAGTTTGAAACCATTTTATAATCTTAGTAATTGTGAACACAATATGAAATTAACCTTATTTTGTTTCCTCTATGGACTTCAAACTAATTTTCTTTAAACTCCTCTTCCCTATTCTTTATCAAAATCTGAAATATATTCCCTAAATTTTCTATTCATTCTCAAGGATTATAGCAGTTTCACTTCTGTTATTTAAAAATCCTAACAATTTTTTTTAAAGATTTATTTATTTATTTGAGAGAGAGAGAGTGAGTGAGTAGGGAGAGGGGTGGAGAGAGAGAGAGGGAGAGAATCTCAAGCAGACTTCCTGTTGATCACAGAGCCTCACACCTGGCTCAACCTCATGACCCTGAAATCATGTTCTGAACCAAAATCAGGAGTTGGATGTTTAGGGGCACCTGGGTTGCTCAGTGGTTAAAGCCTCTGCCTTCGGCTCAGGTCATGATCTCAGAGTCCTGGGATTGAGCCCCACATTGGGCTCTTTGCTTGGCAGGGAGCCTGCTTCCCCCTCTCTCTTTGCCTGCCTCTCTGCTTACTTGTGATCTCTCTCTCTGTCAAGTAAATAAATAAAATCTTGGAAAAAAAAAAAAAAGAGTTGGATGTTTCACTGACTGAGCCACCCAGGTGCCCCTAAAAGTCCTAATAAATTTGAATCAAAACTTTAACCTCTCCTTCAATTCAAATTTAATACCCTTTGCAACTCAGGCCATCCCTAGTATTCTCAGGCCAACAATAGGAAAGGGGACAGGGTCTATATTTTTTTCTTCTCTTCTTACTATATTATACTTGATTTCTCCACTCCTTCTGCTATATCTGGCTTCTCTGGGACCTGAGGCAAGGCACAGACTAAGGGTAAATTAGAGGAGTCAAATTCCTTTTTGCTTGGTGCTGAGGTACTTTTGCACTTTATGGTACGTGGCTAAATTCGGGCTATCTCCTGCATGAAGCTCTTTTGTGTAATTTTGAGACTCTTCTTTTGGGGACTGTTGCACTGAACTATTACCTGCTGTCCATAATACTCTATTCAAATAACTTCTTATACATTCTCCCAAACTCCTGCCTTCCAACACTATACCTCCAGCCTTTCTAGTAGAATACCTGGGCCTAGAAGGCAAATATCGTGGGTCAAATTTCTATAAGATAAACATACATATCAAAGAGCAAAGGCCACTGGAATCCAGGCATTGTTACAGTAACAAATTCTAGAAGCACAGGTCACATTCACTACTCTCCTCTTTCCTTGTCCTATTCCCTAAGCATTTACAACCAACTGTTATACTTGAGAATTCAAGAATCAAGTTCAAAATTTCACATCCTTCCCAAACTCTAGAGGACATTACATTTACCAAACATTCTTCCATTGTGCTAAATGATGTGCCACAACAGGGTCAAATATGTTTTTATATACTAGCTAATGTCCAGCCAGAAAGAAAATCCTGGTCTCTACTCTGGAAACCAACCCAATGCCACCACCTCCATCACAGTCTCATCCAAGAATTCCTGTGTTGCTCGCTTGACTTGAAGTGGGTAAGGGAGTATGCCCCAGTCCTCTCTATTTCTGCTAATTGCTGTAAATAATTATTTTTTTCTCCTCAATGAATCTCTGGCTTTCTTTTACTTAGCCTGCGTACTGGTAGCTGAACTATTTTTGATACCTCTTAGCAAAACTCTGAAGTGTGTGGCCTCGAAATGTGGAAATTCCTTGTCCATGGTGCTAAGAATTGCCATCTCAGACAAAAATCTCTGAGAAAATCCAAAATGCCCTACCTGAGCTTCGTGAGATTTATTAATACTTTTGCCAAGTCATTTGTTTGAATATTGTGAAAGACATTGATCTAGATAAACCCAAGTTATAAATGCTAGAGGTTTCTTTTTTAAGTGAAGGTTAATTTTAAAGCCTTTATTACTTAAAGAAAATATAGAGAATGACACAACTCTGCTTGATTTCAGAATGGGCATACATAAGAACAATATGCTTCTGTCTTCTACTTGGAAATTTTAATCTACAAAACCAGTGCTGTGTGACAATGTTTCCAAGCACAGTACTCAGGCTTAATCTGAAAGTATGGTATGTGATTCCCAATAGAAATTTTACAAGCACTGCTACTGAATTCTCAAGAAATTGCTATAGGAAAACTTTCTTAATGTTTCTCAGTGTAAGCTCTCTCAAACCCACGTCTCTGGCAAAATGAATGGCTTATTTATAGCCTTTATAGGATAATTTTCATTTTACAATTCAATATAGCCAAATTTAATATTTTGATTCTTCGTGATTGCATAATGTGTGTGCGTGCATGTGTATGAGAGAGAGAGAGTTGATCAACGTCCTCGACAATCTCTAATCTCCTTTAATTACCAAACACAATACGTTGGAATCAATCCAAATATGAGCACCAAACAATGAAAACCAGAGCATCAGGAAAGTAGATAAATGGCTACGGCTTCCACCTTCACTCTTCTTTTACACATTCATCCAATTCACCAGTTCATCGTGGGGGCTCATGACAGCTGGTGACTTACTATTAATGGTAGCAGTGATGATGATATATTAACATCTATTTATTGGATATTTTACAAAGACCAGAAAACTAACATCACATGATATAAAATGTTGCCATTTTAAGCTGATATATTTGTAATCGTCTTTCACATAAAGAGTAATTTAAAAAGATGAGAAACTTCATTTTTATGGTCGGGGTTTAATTGATGAAAATGTTCAATTGAAAAATAAAGCAAGATGAAACCATTGTATTTTTTTCTTTCACACCATTTTTTAGGAACACATGACATAATTATTTTTAGATGACTCTGAGTAACTTAAGGGTCATAAAATACTAACTTTTTTTAAATAAAATGCTAACTTTTAAACAAGATAGAATCATATATTAAAATGTTCAATTATGTACGTATTAGTATGAATTTGGCTAATAAGTCAGAATCTAGACTTAACAATATCTTAAAATTACACTTTTATTGCAACAAAGATGTGCATTTTACTTAGAACCTAAAATTAGATTGCAGAATTAAATTTGATGGCAGATAGGAAAAAAAGGAAAAAACTTGACATCTATCTTTACTTTTTTTCCTACTAAGATAGTATTAATTTATCTAAAATTTTAAATTTTCAGAGAACTTATTTTGTTTTCACTAGGTTGACGCAAATTTTGTAGGAAACAATGGATTAGTTCTCATTTTTTAGTTGGGAATTATAAATATTGGGTGAGGATTTTGTCTTCCTAACTCTTAGTATACTTCTCTTTCCTAGGCTAATTAAGCTGAAAAAAACAGATGATTCACAGCTATTCACCAAATTATACGGAAGACTGTCTTACTCTAGCAAAGTGCCTAATATATGGTGAAAAATGCATAAATATGTGGGATAAATGAGCTTACTTCCACCCTAAACTTAATGAAATAGGAAAATACTAAGACCCGAGGTGGAGGTATTATTTGGTTCTTACTTTAAAAATGTTTGGGATGACAAAATGAGACATTAAAACATGGGAAAAAAAAACATGGGAAAAATAATGGCAAGCTATGTTTCAACAATGGCTGTTAGTCACATTATTTTATTCATCACTTTATCTTTTTTCTTTAATTTTTTAAAAAAGATTTTATTTATTTATTTGACAGAGAGAGAGATCACAAGTAGGCAGAGAGGCAGGCAGAGAGAGAGAGGAAAGCAGGCTCCCTGCTGACCAGACAGCCCAACGTGGGCTCTATCCCAGGATCCTGAGATCATGACCTGAGCCGAAGGCAGAGGCTTTAACCCACTGAGTCACCCAAGCACCCTTCATTATTCTATGTTTAGATAACATATTTCATCTCTATCCCCTCTTTAGCAATTAAGAAAAAAGCCAAAATCAGTATAGAAATGCCACTCTTAATATATAGCAAGAGGCAAAGAAAAAAACCTATAGAATGTAGCAATGCTTATTTGAAAGACATTTTTGTATCATCTAGGGAAAAATATGCATTCAATGTATATCTGAGTATAGTAATTTGGTATCATCAAATATTATATATTTGTTTATATCTCATCTCTAAAATATATTTATATTTATTTATAATAAATGATATACTTAAAATGAAGATGTTAAAATATATATAGACCTAGCAAACCGAGGCTACAAAAAAAGAGAAGGAATATAACATACAAACCATAAAAGGGTAATGTTATTAGTCTGACTTACATTACCTTAGGCTCTCACCATCCCTCTTAGGAGAGTCTCCCTTAAAAGGAACCTCTGTCTAATCAGGATGGAAGAACACACAAGCTCTTCTAGATAGATTACAGTTTTCTTTGCACTAATTTCTTTTTTTTTTTTTTTTTTTTTTTTTTTTTTTTTAAATTTTTATTAACATATAATGTATTATTTGCCCCAGGGTACATGTCTGTGAATCTTCGGGCTTACACATTTCACAGCACTTAATAACACATACCCTCCCCTCTTTGCACTAATTTCTATCTGGGGCCTCATATAAGTAACACTGTGTGATGACATACCAAAGGCTATAATAAAATATGTTTATGTCAAATATAGTATATATTTATGTGTTATCTCTTACACTGTTCACTGATAATGTCTATGCCATAGTATTAAAATACAATTGGAATTCACACCCAACTTTCCCTTATAATTACGCTCGTTAGGCAAGTGTTTCAACAGGTTTGCTATAGGTTCATATGAATTTGCAAAAAAAATGAACAGGGATTATGTAACCAATTATTCTGCCTTAATACTTTTATCACTTGGGCATATGTGTTTAGCACCTCTAGTTGCAAGATAAAGAAATCCGTTCATATTACTGATAGTTTCTTGAAGGATATATGGTTCAGATTACACAGTTTAGTTCTTGGGTCTGTTTTGCTTGTCATTTCCAGGGTCTTGCTTCCAAAGAATTTGGTACAGAGCTCCTTGCGTTACGGCTGTTGCTTCTATAACTGGGTCTCTGATCTAGAGAATAACAACCTTCTTTAGATGCAGTGAAGGAGGGACTTCACTTGGTATCCATGCCAAACCTTCTATTCTATCAGTAAGATTGATTCTTTTAGATTGGTATAGTTTTAGCTCATGATATCTCTCTGATACCTCTGATACTTTTCAATTTCAGCTTTCTTATGACCTAATGTTTTAGTGCTTCTTTTTCAGATTCCTCAAAATAATTTGAGCCAGACAAATTAATTTTGATCCTTTTTTTATACTGGACAATTCTCTCATTTGTTGAACAACCTATGGCTTCCCATCACTAGGGATCCTTGCGTCATCCCCTCAATATAGGGGGCTGAGCTAGTGTAGTGTGTTCTACTCCTCATAGATGTTGAGGATATTTTAAAGATGTTTGGATGGACGATTTCAATTTGGCCCTTGATTTTAAAGCAAGGCTACAAAAATTAAAAAATTTTTTATTTCTTTATTTTTCCTTTTGAATCTTTCTGTCCTTCCTATTAGTACTTCCACACACCTACCTTCCTTACTGCCTGTAAAGTTTTATCTGTGCAAGTCTATTTCTCCTATCTTCCATTCATTCAAGTGCCATCCCTTATCTTAGAAATTTGTTTATTTTTAGCCAATCCAAAACCAACAAAAAAGAATGGTCCATAATCCTTTGTTTCTATATGATGAACTTGAAATTTTAGATGGTGTAGATCTTAGACTGGGACTTGAGGAGACTGATGCACAGAGCTAATTGCTTGACTGCATGAAAGGAATGAGACCAACTATTTATAAGAACAATTTGCATATGAGTTAATTTATTGGGTAAACTAGAAATTAGGAGAAAAGTTCTAAACTCTATTAGTTATCTGGAAAACTGGTAATATATGGGAATGGTTATTGATTAAGGAGTGAAATGATTCAGATAAGGTAACTTATTATAATATCAGACACATAAAGATCTCCAAATAAACTCAACATGCACAGATGTGGAATGTGAACAGAACTTCATGTCTACCATACAGCACTCTGATTAAATACATGGATTATAAGTCAGATACTAGCAGTGTATTTTTGTCGAAGAATTGAGCAAAATATAGGAATGGAACTGATTTATACAAATTATATAAATAATATAATCTCTGTGGTTTTAATTCTATTTAAGATCCTGTTATTTAGGGCTATTATAACTGTAAATGATAAAATACTAATATAAATTCTATTTTTATTATTATTATTATGATTTTTAATTCTATTTATTTATTTGACAGAGAGAGAGAGGGAGAGAGAGAGCGAGCACAAGCAGGCAGAGTAGCAGGCAGAAGGAGAGGGAGGAGCAGGCGCCCTGCTGAGTAAGAAGCCTGACATGGGGGGCCCAATCCCAGGGCTCTGGGACCATGACCTGAGCTGAAGGCAGTTGCTTAAACAACTGAGCCACCCAGGTGCCCCTAAATTCTATTTTTAGATTGAAATTTGGGGCTCAAGTAACTCTATAATTCATAGTGACGGATGTGGCTAGCTTTAGTCAGTCTAGATACTGGATCTCAAATGACAGTGTCAGAGCACAGTTTCTTTCCATTTTGCAGCCCTGCTTTTCTTTTTGTCTCCTTCTTTTCAAGTTAGCTCACCCCTCAAAAAGTCCAATATAGTCATCAAAAGTTTTGTTTTAACATTACATTGTTTAACAATCCTATAGAAATTATGTGCTTTATTTTGAATAATATCAGCAAAATTATTAATTCTCTGAGCTGACCTGGATCATGTGTCCATCACTGAAATAACTGTCAGCCCACAGAGTGGAAGGTACTGACTGGCCAGGCCTGCAATCTGTGCAAACTGGTAGGTAGGGAGATGCTGAGTTTTGGAGAGTGACACTACTGCCCTTGCCAAAACCACATGAAATGAGGACAGGAGAGGGATGGTTTTCTCTCCCCCCAAGTACATCATTCGTATGAACAAATGAAAATGTGGGTAACTCAGAACCATAAATGACCAATTCAGAAATAGGTGTAGAGATTAAGTGATAAAAGCCAGATGAGCGATTTGACCAACGTCATTAGATAGCTCTTCAGAATTAGTGGTAGATCCCAGTTGTTCTGGTCTCTAGTGAGGTGTCCATTCCTTTTGTCTCCTGTAAAGCACTGTTTGTGATAATACTGGGAGCTGGGGGCTGGGTTTTAGGCATATTCTGTGATTGTTTTCTTTTAAAATGCATAGTGTTCCACCTCTGGTCAAACTTTACTCTTGTGCAAACTTAAACACATTTTGGGTGATAGAACTATAATATACAAAAATCAGGGTGTACTCAATAATGTACATGATCCAAAAAAAAAAAAATAATGTACTTGATCCCACTGTCCTCATTTGGGGCATCCTATAACTGTCTGCCATGTGATGCTAGAGCTTTGACGATAGTGGGTACAGTTGATTCCTCCCCAGGACATCACCTTTGGCTCTTTAGAATGTCCCAGTAGCTTATAAGGTCTATTCATGGACAATATAAGAAATAAAGTTGAATAAGTTACCATCTTATTTTATTTCATATTTATATTTTCTAGGGCATTTAAGATTTTAATGGTCATAATGCATATCTTTTTTTTCTTGGAGTTACTATAAAAATCATACCTAGGAAACAAATTTTTTATACTGTTTATAAGAAATACATGCTAAACAGTATATAAATAGCTATCATAAATATATCATAGTTGCTATACTGAAGATAGCAGGTTGTTCTGGTTTTGTAATTATCTGGTGGAAAAAACACTGATGAGATCATGGATGTCACTGGTCATCATAGAGGTCAGTCAATACTTCTTACTGCTCGTGGTAGATGAAATTACATGAAGAAAACTGAAGCTATCACATGGAAATTTAAATCACATTGCAACTAGGTATTGCAATGCCTCTCTGGTGGGGGAAATGAAATGCAAGGTTCAACAGTTTCTGAATCTTTGCATTTCTTACACATTTTCTTAGTAACAAGAAAGTGTAATATTCTATTCTATTTAATTCAGAAACTCTTTTGTCCAGAGAGAGAGAGAGAGAGAGAGTGATTGATGACACATTACGCTGTCCTTTCTTCCCTAAAACCATAACTATTTCTATGACTCCAAACTTGTGAAACAGAGATGATTCTATTGTCTTGATTTTTCTTATACTTTTGGATTTACTTGTGTGTAGACCCAAGTTGTTGAGAGATTCTAAATGACTGCTTATTCAGCAAACTCTCTAAAGTTCCTGAATTCTCATTGTTATCTGCCAATCTATATACAGTCTCAATTTACTGCCTTAGAATAAACACTACCAGTAAACTAAAAAAGAACCACAAACAAAAAGAACAAAAACAAACACAAACAAACAAACAAAACCCTTGCATTTGCTTAGCAGGTAGTTTGGGATGGAATCAAGGGCGGGCATCCATACTTTAAATTCCTGAGTTTTACAACATGAATGCATTGTAATGTTAAACTCCCCTTTGGTAAATCTATCAGGTGTTAGGAAAGGGAAGTCTGTTTTTCAGGGCTGCATATTCATTTCAAATGTTTGCTTTTGTTATATCTGCCCTGATGCTGTCCTTTACAGGCTGAGGTCTGTCCAAGCCTGCCCGGTCAAGACATGCAAAGTACAGCTTAAGAGTCCAAGAACATTGATGCTGAACCTTTAGTGAAGAACACAGTAGGAAATCGTTGAAAGTGTATGTACTTCCCATTGTCAAGACTGATGATGTGGAGTGCTGCCCAGAACAAGTGGAATCTAGCGCTCCTCCTTTGCCTTGGCAATTGCCAAAGTAAAAATAAATTTTACCTGCTAGAAGCTGCTTATATCCTCATGGCCTCAGGCCTTTTTTATTCAGGTTTTATAATGACAATACAAATTTTGTAGTTAATTTGTGAATTGCAAGGCAGAATAACCTAGTAACATATGACTTGAGTGCACACACAATGCTTTTTATCATATGAATTCCTCAAAAAAAATGGGATTGAAGCATATTTCCAGTAATTTAAGGTACTTGATGTAGTATTTCCTGTTGCTAGTGATTAATCTTACCTCTTGCAACAAGAAAGAATTGAAGATGGATAGTATCTCTCAATTTTCTGAGTGTGTGGTCACGCACTTCTACGTAAAAAGAGGCAATGTGGGAGACACTGACAGAGAGAGGTCCAGTTCCTTCCTAATCTCTGAATACCTCCCTAATAACTATTTTAGGAACTAGACCTGGGAAATAAATAAGCTCACATTGTGGAGGATGTGAGGCTCTCCTGATCCTACAGGAGGCCCACAACTGGAAAGTGTTTTAGGATTGGAGCCACCTTCAGATAAGGATGTAGTTGTTACAGGAATATAATCTTGAATACAATTCTGCAGCATTTTCTCTCCCTTGGGGTTGAGATGAACTCTCCAGTGGCAAAGCTTATACGGTTCCGTATCTCTGGAGCAGCAATAAATAAAATGCACATAGTTATACCAAAATGTTCAGATTGATTTCATGTATTTTATAATAAAAAGTAGTCTGACATATTTTGGTAATTAAACCTCATCCCTGCTAGAGCAAGGCTCAGAAATAGTCTTTAACAATGATTTTAGGCTTGATTTTCCTGTTTGCCTCTTCTAGGAATTCAAGGGTGACAGAAAGGACAATTCTGACTGCCTTTCCAGAAATTAAGGGACCAAAAGATTGAACTGTTACAAGATCTATTAGAATTTTGAAAGTTTTACTCAGATATGCATATGTGTTTCCCTTTTTTATTATTTTTTGAGGGGTATGTGGAAGCTAACAATATGGCATCAAGTCTCTGATAATCCAGAGATGAATTTATGTAAAGGCCTCTGGGTTAACCAATATAAATTGCATTTTGTTCATTTTTCTAGGAACTAAGACCAGATGCTTGGAAGGAGCAGTGGTGAATCATCTCTGGAAATTCTTCCTTCTGAACTGCACCTTAGATGTATGGCTTTCCAGGGGAGATAGGTTTAAACCTTCTCTTGAGTTCCGTAAGGTTTGTGTTTATGACGGTAGGAGAAAATGGAAAAGAAAGTAGCTAGAAATGAGAAATGTCATAAATGAGAAAATGGAAAAGAAAGTAGTTAGAAATAAAATTATACAACAATAATCTTAGATCACGTATTTCTTTTTTTTTTTTTTTTAAAGATTTTTTTTATTTATTTATTTGAGAGAGAGAAAGTGAGAGGATGAGAGGAGCGAAGGTCAGAGAGAGAAGCAGACTCCCTGTGGAGCTAGGAGCCTGATGTGGGACTCGATCCCGGGACTCCAGGATCATGACCTGGGCCGAAGGCAGCTGCTTAACCAACTGAGCCACCCAGGCGCCCCAGATCACGTATTTCTGTTCAGTGTTAGGCTTTCATAACGTGTCTATGTGACTAAATACTAACGAAAGTCTCTCTAACTCACCTGGAACCACCCATATGTGAAATGGATCCTCTTCCTATTCTCTCTGGGCTATGGTATTACAGATTATTTTTCAGTTTCAGACTTGCTTTTTTATGGCATGGAATGGGCTGTTTGACATTGTAGTAGCTGCTCTTATTTGAATATGGAGCCAGAAGGGTGCAATGTTAACCTTACATTTTTAAATCAGGTAAAGGTTTGTTTTTATTTGAACATTTCTTTTTTAATTTGGAGATTTTGAGCTACACATACTACTTTGTGTTATATAGATCTCAACCAATGTTTAGCATATTTTCAAGATTCCAAATCTTAGTTAATATATCCTTTTATTAGCTATTAAATAATAGAAATAGGAGAATAAGACCAACATTCTCATATTTTATTGGGAAATATTCTGTGAAAAAAATGTCTTCATTTACAAATGCAAATACTTGCTTTTTTGTTATGCACAAAATAAGGGCATTGATTTAAAGTAACAAAACAAAACACAAAGTTAGGCACGGCAAATTAAACAATATTTGAGATGCATTTTATTCATGCAAAGGTTTAGGTTAATATAAAATATGTATCACCCATTAATTTTGGAGGCATACAAATTTGGAAAACAATGCCAATTGTCATTTATAAATTTCCCTAGCATATAATTAGAGTCAATAATATGGAAATCTAATTTGGTGCTGATCATCTTCCATTCATTTATTGTTTCCTAAATTTACTGTAATGTCTCCTTGGCTCTTATAATATGTGATTTCCCTGTGATCACTTAGATTCTATTTAAAAGGAAAAGGCTATGGAAAAGACCTTCTTCACTGTCAATATCTGACCTGTATCTATCTTTGAGTTTGTCTTTTTCCAATTTTGATAGCAAACCCCTTATTTCCTTGCAGAGCTCTGAACTACTATTAAAAAACATGTCCCATCTAAGATCTTTTATATAGAATGGAAGTAAGAAGATTACTTAATTTTAATGCCAAGTCAGAAATATGGTAGATTTGCTGACAGTTTCTTCACTTCCATGACCTTCCCCAAAGCTCAGCCTAGGGGCACTTCTGACAGAGAGGAGTGCTAAAATTCTTGCCTCACCTAATTATCAAGAAGGAAGCCAAAATTTCCGGAAAGAGTTGAACCACCAGACTTTGTCAGGCAGTAGGAAGGAAAGGAAAGAAAGTTATACATCATACTGGATAGTATCTTAGAATTATTTTACCAAGATTAATAACCCATACTCAGAAGGACTTTCTTGGTCAATGAATAGAGCAGGCTTTTCTAATGACATACTCCCTTTGCCATATGAGTGATGTCATATCTAATTTTAAATCTATTTTGTATTTATTATTTTAAATAATAATAATAGTAATAATGGCAATAACATTTAAAAGGTACAAAAGACCTTTTCACAAAAGGGAAAAGTAATTTCCCTTACTCTCTTACCTTCCAACACCCTGTTCTCCTCCCCTGAGATGACCACTATTAATAGAAATTTGCTAATTAGCTGAATTTGAAAACACTAATGTTTTTTAAAGACTTATTTTTTGGAGCAGTTTTAAATTCACTGCAAAAAGGAGAGGAAGATACAGAAATTTGCTGTATATCACCTATATCCATCATGCATAGCCTCTCCTATTATCAATATCCCCCATCAAAGTAGTATATTTGTTACAACTGATTAACCTATACAAACACCTCATCACCCAAGTTCATAGCTTACATCAGAGTTCATTTTTGGTGTTGTACATCCTACAGACTTGGACAAATGCATTGTATATATTGTGTATATATATATATATATATAGTGTGTGTGTGTATATCTATATTCATATAGATATATTATTATGACATTATTATGACATATTATGTCATCATATTATTATGACATCATACAAAGTATTTATTATTATGACATCATACAAAGTATTTTCACTGTCCTAAAAGTCTTTTGTGTTCTGCTTGTCCATCCCTCACTTCCTCCAATCCTCCAATCCCTGGCAACCACTGATTTTTTTTTTATTGTCTCCATAGTTTTGCCTTTCCTATAATGTGTCAGACGGTTAGGATCATACAGTGTCTAGCCTTTTCAGATTGTCTTTCACTTAGTAATATGCATTTAACTTTCTTCCATGTGTTTTCATAGCTTATAGTTCACTTTTTTTTTTTTAAGATTTCATTTATTTATTTCAGAGAGAGAGAGAGATCACAAGTAGACAGAGAGGCAGGCAGAGAGAGAGGGGAAGCAGGCTCCCTACTGAGCAGAGAGTCCGATTTGGGGCTCGATCCCAGGACCCTGAGATCATGACCTGAGCTGAAGGCAGAGGCTTTAACCCACTGAGCCACCCAGGTGCCCCAGTTCACTTCTTTTTAGTGCTGAATAATATTTCGTTGTCTGAATGTACCACAGTCTGTTTGTCCATTCACCTAATAAAGGACATTGGTTGCTTCCAAAATCTGGCAATTATGAATAAAGCTTCTATAAGTGTCTTTATGCAGATGTTTGTACAAACACGTTTTCAATTCCTTTGAGTAAACAGCAAAGTGAGCAACTGCTGAGTCATATGGTAAATATATGTTTAATTTTCGAGGAAACTGCTGAACTGTATTCCAAAATGACTATACAATTTTGCATGCCTACCAGCAGTGAATAAGCATATGTACTGCTGTTCATCCCTGCCAGCATTTGCTGTGGTCAGTGTTCTGGATTTTGACCAATACAATAGGTGTGTAGTGGTATCTCATTGTTTTAATATGCATTACCCCAAAAACATGATGTGGAATGTCTTTTCATATGCTTATTTTCCATTTATATATCTTTTTATTGGGGTGTCAAGGTCTTTAGCCCATTTCAAAATTGGGTTTTCTTATTGTTGAGTTTTAGAAGTTCTTTTTGTTTTTTGGACAACAATCCTTTATCAGATGTGTGAACATATTCTCTTCATCTGTGACATGTTTTCTCATTCTCTCGATGTTGTCTACTGCAGAATAAAAATGAATTTTAATAAAGTCCCGCTTATCAACTCTTTATGAATCATGCCTTTGGTGTTTTAATTAAAACTTATTACCATACCCAAGATTATCTAGGTTTTCTCCTATGTTATATTCCAGGAATTTTATAGGTTTTTGTTTTACACAAAACTATAATGGAAGAAAAATAATTTTCACTTTATCCTTCTAAGTTCTTGGCTCTGCCCTTGTAATGAAAAATAGGTAAAAAGAAAAAAACAAACAGAAGTTTATTAACATATATATCTTATATATATTGACATATGTTTCTTATATATACCATGGGCAACACCCAGGGGAAATTAGAATTTTGGCCTACATACTATTTTCACTAAATCAAAGAAAGAAGGGTGTGGGGAGACCAATTATGAGGTGACCAGGAGAAGTATGGTAAACAAAAGTAGGATTGTTATGTAGATTTAACTTGGTGCCTTCTTCACTGATATGGGCCCCTTATGATTTAGTCATCTTTCTCTTCCATATATAGAGAGGTAGCCAAATTTTTAAATGAAGATTTCTTTTTAAAGTTTAAATTTCCTTTACAAAAAGAAAGTAACTTCTACTCTGTTTTCAGAGCTTTTTCTGTGATTGTTGTTTTTCAAAATAATCAGCTCAAAATAATTCTTATGCCAAGGGTGCTATATTTTTCACCCTTCAGGTCTAAGATTCATTTTGAGTTACTTTTTGTGAAGTGTGTAAGGTCTGTGTCTACATTCATTTTTTTTTTTGTATGTGGATGTCCAGTTGTTTTAGTACCATTTGTTGAAAAGACTATTTCTGCTCTATTATATTGTCTTTGTTCCTTTGTTAAAAATCAGCTAACTGTATTTATGTGGGTCTATTTGTGCACTCTCTATTATGTACCATTGATCTAGTTGCAAATTCTTTTCCCAATACTACACTGTCTTAATTACTGTGGCTTTATAGTAAGTCCTGAATTTGGGTGGTGTCAGTCCTCCAACTTTGTTGTTGTTCTTCAATATTGTTCTGATTTTTAAAAATGTAATTTCCTCACTTCAGAGACATATTCAGTGAAATAATTTTACCTATACAATGGACCTAGAGGGCATTATGCAAAGTAAAGTAAATCAGACTGAGAAAGACAAATACCATATGATTTCACTCATTTGTGGAATATAAAAAACAAAACAAATGAACAAAGGAAAATAGAGACAAATCAAAAACCAGATTCTTAACTATAAAGAACAAACTAATGGTTACCAGAAGGGAGATGAGTGGGGGATGGATGATAAAAGTAATGAGGATTAAAATTACACCTATCATGATGAGCACTGAGAATTGCTGAATCACTATATTGTATACCAGACGTTAACATAACACTGTATATTAACAACAACAAAAAGAAATGAATAAACAAACAAAAAGCAGAATCAGATCCATAAATACAGAGAGCAAACTGATGATTGTCAGAGAGAAGGAGGGTAGGGGGGATGGGCAAAAAGGGTAAAGGGCAGTGGGAGATACAGCTTTCAGTTATGGAATGAATAAATCATAAGGACAAAAGACACAGCATAGGAAATATGGCTAATGATACTATAAGAGTACTGTATGGTGGCAGCTACACTTGTGGTGGGCACAGAATTATGTAGAGAGGAGTTGAATCACTACGTTTTACACCTGAAACTAAAGTAACTTTGTGCACCAGCTACTCCAGTAAAAGGAAATTAAAAAAAAATTACCTATAGAGGTAAGGACATTAGGTCCTCTCCCCTCTTTTGGATCCTCACAAAAATATATTTTAGTTTGCAATGAATGCATTTGTTAACACAAACACAATTGAGGGACTAATAAGACAGTCTTAAGAGGAACAACTTGTGTCTTGATTCCCAGGAGTGAGGAAGAAAGGGGGCCTGGCATTAGCTCTGAATTGTAGCATCAAGCATCCTCAGCTCAGTGCAGAGAGGCAATGCAACCTCTGACAACTGTGAAAACCCTTTGGAAGATCAGTATATCTAGCAGGGATTCTAACATATTAACCGATGATGAGGAGAACTGAAGCCTGAAAATGTGTTGCTTTCACTGGCGTCATCACTTCCGTCCTTTGATTTCTGTCTACCTCAGACACATGTAATCTATTACAGTATCCTTCCTCTCAATTATGTTTGTAGTTGTTTATTCTCCTTTAGTTCCTAAACTACGATCTCTAAAGTCCTTCACGTAACTTCTCTCAACATCAGAAGTCAGCTAACATGTGAAATGGAATTAGTTTTTCTATCTGAGCACATACCACCCAAAGGGTATCAAATCAAATCATCTTCATACCTGAAAGAGCACTTAGAAACTCCTTCCTTTAATGTTAATAGGCACCAAGGAGTGCCAATGGCCCAAACTACGTGTCTAAATCTCCATTGGTTGCTGAGGCTTTGCCAGCACCTCTGAATTGAGCAAATTGTCACAATGACATATGTATTTATTCTCAAGCCCAAGATTAGATGACAATAATTTGCTTTCCTTGAGGCTATTTATCTTTCGAATCCAGAAAGTAGGCTTAGAAAGAATGCATTGAATCAGTTGTTGAAGAATGCTCTCAGCATGAAACATACACAAAAAATGTTATCATGTTAGTTCTACCACAACCACAAACTCCCTTAGATTACCTGAATATTTTTTGAAATTGATTTCCCTCATGATTATATTTTTGTAAAAAACTATCTGTTTTATTCATAATTTCAAGTAGATTGAATTGTTTGGGGGAAAAGATATGTAATATTCCATTCTGCTTAGGATAATATACTTTGGCTAAGTGACACTTTCATTTCCATCTGTTTCCTCTTAATTAAAATATCTAGAGTTAAGTCTACTTAATTCTATTCAAAGAATATGTCTTGATTTCTGTCAGGTGAAATGTTTTTTCCTGGTTTTTGTCATCAGGAGAATGTTTTTTCCTGTTCTCTGCTCTTGTTTTTATAAACTCCCCCCTTTGTCTCTTTCTTTAGAGATATATTTCCCCACCTTCCTTTTGGTTTAACAGAATTTATTGTAATTTCTCTCATCTACAAGAAAAAATATTTATGCTTAAGAATGTTTCACTGCACAAAAACAGCTACTCTTCAAATCCGCTGATATTGTGGGAGTCTATTTCTGAGAACACTCTGACAGGGAGACAAAGGAGAGAATTTCCCATAAAACAAAACCAAACAAAGTGGGCTGGTGTTCTTCAGTTATTTATTTATTTTTATTTGATAGGTGAATCTCAGTCATTAAGAGATTGGTACAAAACCAAGTACTGTACATTTTGTAACAGAATGCAAAATATCCTTAAAATTTGAAGATAAACCCAAAGATCTAGGACTACTTGGGCATGTGAAAGGATGTTCGGATGATGTGTATAGGACCCCTGAGATACTTAATCTAACTCTTCTTCCTTCAGGAATAGTTTTATAGGAAATCTAAAGAAAGACTGATTTAGTCAAAACACACCTGAATTTCACCAGGATGCCTCAGAGTTTCTACTGATGTTTTAAAAATTGGCTAATTGGTAGTGAGATTTCCATTAAAAGAGTTATTTATATAAAGAGACTGGACCTCCAACTGACAGAGATATCACAGCAAGAAATCAAATAGATTTGCAGTTGAACTTAATCAGATTTAAATTTCTTTCTAATATTCATGAACTTAGGTGGTCTTGTTCGTTTCCTTGTTTATTTGGGGACTTTAAGCTTTTACATGCATTTTTCATAACTTTTATTCCTTTTCATTATTCCCTAATTGAAACAGAGAGTTGTTATCCTTTAGTCAGAATTTCATATTCTTCTTTCAACGTTTAACATGGGTAAATAATCCCCATTGATTTTTGCTTTTTTTCCTTCTTTACTTTTTTTTAGTTCAGTTCCATTTGTCTTTGACATTCTATGTATATATTTTCTCTTAATCTACTTTAAGTGCTACCTTTTAAAAACAGAAATTTCTAGATTTCTACAATAGTAGATTTCTAGGTTTAAAAAGAAAAACTGCATATGGTTTTATTATTTATAATATTAAAAGTTTCAAATTAAAAAATTCTCTAGTATACTTTGTAGGCATAGAGATGGCAGTTATTTTTCTTTTTCTACACACAGATCCTTTAAAATATATTAGCAGGTAGATAAAGGAAAGGTATGTATTTGTAATTATAAAATAAACTGCTAAGCAGAACAAAAAAACAAAACAACTGAAATCCAAAGCCATTTGTCACAGTGTATTTGAATGTCTATCATTTGTACCCTCAACTAAGGCAAAGAGCTGGGGATGGTGCGGAAAAAAAGCTTGGCTTAAAGGCTAAGGTAGTATACTCTCTGACTGGTTGAAAATCAGTCAACAAAGGCTCAATTGTCATTTAACAAATGTTTAAAAATCGGAAAATAAATGAAACCCAGGGTAGAAGCAGTGATTGTAATGCTTGCAGAACGTAGCCTCCTTAAACGCTAGGACATTTTTGCTTATTACATCCTTTCTTGGCCAGCTTTCCTGCTGTGTACGACACACTGTGAAAAGCAGGCACTTGCAAGGCACAGCTGGAGACCAACTATAACAGGATTTCAGAACCCAAAACATTCTAAAATTTCCCATCATTTCCCCCACATGCTTACTTAAGAATGCTGTCTTCCATTGCTAACCTTTCTGTGTGTCTGTGGTTCCTGATTAATTACACTCCTTGAAATGCAGCTTGAAAAACATAGGTCATAATAACGATAATATTTGGGAGCTATAAAATTTTTATTCTACAGAGTTTAAAGTGCGGGGTTCGTTCTTGTTATAACAGTAAAACTGGGGAATATATATCTGTTACTGTCTGGAGGTGTATTAGTTAATTGTCACCGGAACTAATTCAACAAATTACTTTACAAGATATTACAGATTATACAAAAGAGATAGATTTTATGGGTTCAAGTTATTTATTTATATATAAGAAGATGGTTGGATTAGACTGTCTCTGAGTCACTTTTTTAATAACATTTTTCTGTTGTAAGAAGAGATATTTAACATTATTCTTGATCATAAATAGCGAAAGTCTCATATCAAAGCTTTTTTCTTTTTTTCTAGATCTTTCTGTCTTTCTTTGTCTCTCTTTTTCTTTTACACTCTCTTTCTGGTTACAGAAAGTTGCTGGAGGCACAAAAGTTCTTGTAGGATATTCATATGTGTAAAACGTACTGTAAGTGTTTAAATTGATGCAGGTTCTTTATACAATACTAAAAATAATTGGAAATTCATACATAAAAGTATATGGAGAGAACTCCCGGTTTCAGATCTCACATGTAAGGAGCTTGGAAGTCATCATGCCTATCCTTAAAATAAGATAAATCTGGAAAGACTGATTGAGTGATTTTTCTTGGAGCCTACAGAGAACTGAAGTCTTAAAGCAAACAGACCCCTGAAAATCTGGAGAAAAAGACACATGCAGAGAGATACAAAAACCAAGATTTGCTTATATAGTGCAGAAGCTGCTGGAGATAAAAATTGGTAAGGACATTTAAGGGTAATTTTGATGAACTGCTGGAAGCTGAGAGTGGATTAACAAGAGTGAGAAAATCCTGGAGGTCACAGTCTTAGGTGAGCCCCCACATTTTCCTGGGCTTTTTTTTAAGGGTATCCCACCAAGTGTATACAGTGAGGATCCAAGAATTCAAGAAAACCTGGACTCATGAGGAGAATGAGGAAAACTCAACAAATCCACTATTTTACTCGTATCCTTCATCACTCTTTTGTCTGTAATGAATAGCAGGCAGAAAGTCAGTAAGGATATATAAGACCTGACTAACGCTACTGCTCAACCTAATTTGAGTGATATTTATAGACTGAATCCAGTCTATAACAACAGAAAAATCCATATTCTTACCAAGCACACAGGGAACAATTACCAAGAAAGGCAATGTTCTGTACCATGAAACACAGCTCAATAAAGTTAGAAGACTAAAAAAATCACACAAAGTATATTCTCAGACCAGAATGGAATTAAACTGGAAATTAGTAACAGAAAGTTGAAAAATCCTCAAATAGTTAGACATAAAACAACACATTTCTGAATGAGCTTGGTTCAAAAACTCTCAACAGAAGTTTTAAATAGCATGACTTAAATGAATATGAAAATAGAACTCACCTAAATTTTTCCTAAAGGAACATTTAAAGCATTAAATTAATATGTTATAAAATAAGGAAGATTTAAAATTTTAACCTAAACTCCAACCTTAGAAAAATATAGAAAGAAGGGAACTATCAACTTAATTCAAGAAGAAAGAAAATAATAAAATTAGAGCATATTTCAACAAAGCTGAAAAGAAGAAAACAGCAGAGAAAGAGAAAATTAAATACAATATTGGTACTCTGAAAAGTTCAGCAAAATTGATAAGCTTCTATCCGGGCTAATCAAGTAGAAAGAAGATACAGGTTACTAATGTTGGCAATGAAAAAGGGGTCATCACTACTGATTCCACAGACATTATAAGAATAATAAGGGAATAATATAAATAACTCTATCCCTACATATTTGATAATTATTTTTCATTTGATAATGTAGATGAAATGAACCAATTCTTTGAAAGACATAAACTATCAAAACTGAAGCAAAAAGAAGTAGGTAACCTGAATAGTCTTAGATTTATTAAAGAAATTTAATCAATAATTAATCATCCAAAACATCAGGCTCAGATGGTTCATTAATGAATTCAACCAAAATTTTTAGGATGAAATGATAACCAATTCTCAAAAATATTTTCCAGATAATAGAAATATATGGAACATTTGACTAATTTCATGAGGCCAAAATTATCCAAATATGAAAACCACATAAAGACTTCACAAGAAAACTATGGATTTATATTTTTCATGACCATAACTATAAAAATAGTTAGCAAATAAATGCAGTAATATATAAAGAGGAAAACACATGATGACCAATTGGGATTCATAAAAGGAATGGTGGTTCAACATTGAAAAATCAGTCATTGCATTTTATCACATTAATATAATAAATAGAATGCAAAACTATCTTCATATCAATAGAAACAGGAAAAATATTTTACAAAATTCAAAACCCATTCATGGTAAAAAACTAAAAAAAGACAAGGAATAGAAGGGAACTTCCTTAATTCAGTAAATATTATAAATGAAAAAATTCCTCTAACATCATACCTAGTAGGGAGAGACTAAATATTTGCTCCCTAAGATTGTGAATGAAGTATGTTCTTCCTAACCAGAAGAATAAATAAAAGGTGTTAAGATTAGAAATAAATAAAACTGTTTTTATTCACAGATGACATGATTTTTCATTTAGTAATTCCCAGAGAATCTGTTAAAATAGATAACTTGAAACTAGTCAACAAGAAGAACAAAATCACAAGATATGAGATTATTAGATGAAAATCAATTGTTTTTTCATACATGAAGAATATACATTTTTAAATTGATATTATTTTATTTTAAAGTTTTATTTATTAATGCAATCTCTACATCCAACATAGGGCTTGAAATCACAACCCCAAGATCAAGAGTCACACATTCCTCTGACTAAGTCAGCCAGGCACCCTTTAATTTGATATTATTTTAAAAATACTGTTTAAAATGGCACCCAAAATTTGGATACTTAACTATATATCTTGTGGTATATACATAGAGCTATATAAGGAAAACTATTAAAAAGAGCTAAAAAAAATCCTCTAAATAAATGGGAGATTGTTTGTGTCCATTTTTGGCATTCTCAATATTGTTAAGAATGCAATTATTCTCAACCTGACCTACAGATTTAATGCAATCCCAACTAAAAGCCCAGCAAGTTTTTTTTTGTAGATATCAAGCTACCTACTCTGAAATTTATATGAAAAGTCAAAAGACAATTGGAAAAGTCAATATCCAATAAAAATATTGGAGGGTAAGAAGAAGAATAAGGAGGAGGAAGGAGGGGAGGAGCAGGAGAAGGAGGAATGTGAAAAAGAGGTGAACAATAACATGAGCAATGTTGAGGGAAGCACATTACCTTATTTTAAGATAGTATAAAACTACAGTGATCAAGACATGTATTGATGAAAAATAGACACACAGATCAATGAAACATAATAGAGAACCAAGAATAACAAATATATTCAATTGATTTTTAACAAAGGTGTAAAGACATTTCAATGGAGAATAGATAGTTCATTTCAACAAATGATGTTGAAACAATTGATCATCCATGTGCAAAAAAAATAGAGATGATGACTTTATGTCTTACACATAAATTAACTCAAAATGCATCATACACCTAAATGTAGAAGGCAAAACTAAAATTTCTAGAAGAAAATGTAGAGCAAAATCTATATGACTATGGTTTTGGTGATGATATTTTACATACAATGAAAAATACTCTTCTTGAAAGATAATAATGATAAGTTGGACTTTAATAAAGTTAAAGATCTCTGCTTTAATAAGACATTGTTAACTGATTAGAAATATAAATCCCTGCTTGGGAAAAAGTATTTGCTAACCATAAATTTGATAAAAGACTTGTATCCAAAATGTACAAAGAACACTCAAAATTCAACATTAAGAAAATAACCCAATTAAAAATGGATATATATATATATATACACACACACACACATACTTTATCAAAGAAGATATAGAGAAAGCAAATAAACATATGCAAATGTGCTCAGTATAATTTGTCATTAGGGAAACATTATTTATTTTTTAAAGATTTATTTATTTATTTTAGAGAGAATGAGTGGGAAGTGTAGAGAGAGAGGAGAGAGAGAAACTCAAGCAGACTTTGTGCTGAGTGCAGAGACTGACTAAGGGCTCAATGTCATGACCCTCAGATCACAACCTGAGCAGAAGGCAAGAGTCCAATGCTTAACCAACTGGGCCACCCATGTGCCCTTGGGAAACACAGTTTGAACAACAATGAGATACTGCTACACATGTAGTGGAATGGTGAGAATTAAAGAAAGACTGCCAAATTAATAGCAAGTGAGGATATGGAGTAACAAATGCATTCATTGCTGGTGGGAATACAAGATGGTGCAACCACTATGTAAGAAAGTTTCTTACAAAGCTAAACATACTCTTACCATACGATCTAGCAGTTGTTACTCCTAGAAATTTGTCTAACTTGTTTGATAAACTAGATCAACACAAAATGCTTCATGTGAACATGTTTATAGGATATATATTAATAATTGCCAAAATCTGCAAGTGACTAAAATGTCCTTCAATACGTTAATGTATGAATGAACAGTCTTAAACCCATAGAATGGGTTACTGTTTAGTGACAGGACGGAATGAGTTAACAAGTCATGAAATACATGATCCCATATTGCTACATTAAAGAATCCAATATCTGTGATTCCATTTATGTGGAATTCTGGAAAACGCAAAACTGTAGAGATGGTATACAAACCATTGCTTGCCAGGGTTTTAGAGAAGGTGGAAGTATGAATAGGTGAAGTAAAGGAGATTTTTTTAAATGGTAGTTAGATAGTCTGTAGGATACTGTAATGCTGAAAACATGACACTATGCATTTGTTAATTTAACAAATGAAGTTCCCAGCTCAAAGAGTCAACGCAAATATATGCAAATTAAAAAATAATATAGGAGATTGGGAATCCCAGAATGGTATGCAGACTGTGACAAAAGAATGTAACTATACAAAAAAATCTATCAACTAGCTTCACTGAAGGAGCACGGGAAAAATGTGCTGACCTAAATGACTGAAGACTTTAAAGATAAAAAACTGCACATAAGCCCTGTATTCTCATAGGTAAAGCTGTTTCTATGGAGTCACGAGTTAATGATTCATAAACCATTATCAAGTGTGTGCCATATGTATACTGACTCTGAAAACTAGTATGTCATTAAACTGGAAATGAACAGTTATGTACATAGGTGGCAGTGATAAGAGCTAATTTTCTCATTATTGGAGTATCAGGTTACAGACAAGCAAGGCAGGAGGATGAAGACTAGAATGATCCATATGGTGCTGGGTTAGAGTTGCAGACATCAGAAAGGACCCATGTTGACTTTAATATAGATATAGTTGTTTGCATGTAGAAATATTTATAGATATGTGTATATAAAAGGACCTGGCAATATCCATACCTAGAGCCTATATCTTGATTTATATAAAATCATTAAGATTTTATATATTTATTTGAGAGAGAGAGAGAGAGAATGAGTGGACGGGGCGGGGGGCAGAAGGAGAGGGAGAAGAAGACTCCTGACTGAGCAGGGAGCCCAGCGCAGCCATGGGGCTTGATCCCAGGACCCTGACATCATGATCTGAGCTGAAGGCAGATGTTTAACTGACTGAGCCACCTAGGTACCTCTACATCTTGATTTCTAACACCAATCTCCAATAAAATAAACCAGGGATCCTTGGAGAGATGACCAATTCTAGGACTGCAGAGGAAAATATACCAAATGAGCCTGGAGCACCCCATAATTTCAAAATTTCAAGAAATGCTAAAAACAAGAAACCAAACCAAGCAAAAAACCTGATGTGATTATATTGTAGGAACTAAGAAACAAAGGAAAGAGCTCCCAATGGCCAATGCTGAAACAATTTGAATCACAAAATAAATAAAGTCATATTGGACTACATCCCAAAGTATAAAATACATATCCATGAGTCAATACTGACATAAATGAATTATTGAATAAAAAATTAAACTCAGGGTACAGACACCGAACTTCAGTGCAGAATTAAAATAATTTATATATATACATTCCCCTCACATATATAGATGCTAGTCCTTCACTCTCTAACTGTAAGCTGGGTTTGAATGTGCAGTTTTACAATGGAGAAACCTCTCAATCAGATGATCAATGTCAATATCAATAGTGATGTCATAATCAATGCCAATATCAGTAGTGATGTCATACTGATAATATGTACCTTAGATATGATGGGATGAAAACAGCACTTTACCTCTGTGCTCTTCCTCCTAAAACCCCATAGCCACAGAATAATCATGAGAAAGACAACAGATAAATTTCAATTGATAGACATTTTATAAATGCATTAATATATGTACAAATATAAATGTATAAACAAATGTAGAAAGTATCTGACAAGTGCTCCTCAGAAATGTCAAGACATTAAAGCAAGGAAGTCAGAAAAATTGTTAGAGTCCAGAGGAAACTCAGGACACATAACAAATAAATATAACATGGTATCCTGAATGGAATCCTGAAATAGTAAAAGAACATTATGTAAAACTAAAGAAATCTGAACAAACTATGGTCTTTAGTTAGTAATAATGTATCAATATTGGTTCCTTAATTGTGACAAATATGCCATACTAATTATTGCAAAACAATAGTAAAGGAGACTGGCTATGCTGTATTTGGTAATGCTCTGTACTATAATCTTAATTTTTCAGTAAATCTAAAACTGTTTTTAAAGTTTATTTAAAAATCTATTCCTATTTCCCTCTTTAAAAAGCATGTTAAAATTATATTACTTCTTTCTTATTTATGTCATTTTGGATATTATCATGCTAAAATAAAAATAATTCATAGTTGAAAAACTGTTTTATATCCATACCATGAAATTCTATTCAGCAATAGAAAGAAACCAACTATTTTACACCATGAATTGGATGAATCACCAAGTAGTTATGCTGGTAAAGCAGAGAATAGAATGTGTTTGCCATGTCCCAAGGAAAGGTGTGCATGGTTATGAAAAAGACACATAGGGACCTTAATGGTCATAGAACTGTTCTGAATCTTGATTGTATCAATATCCATATTCTGGTGGTGAAATTGTATTAGATTCATAAGATGGTAAACTAGGTAATAGGTACATAAGATCTCTCTGCATTCTTTTTACAGCTGCATGTGAATCCATAATTATCTCAAAATAAAAAGTTTATTTAAAAAAAATAAGAAGAGAGACACCTGGGAGGCTCAGTTGTTGGGCATCTGCCTTTGGCTCAGGTCATGATCCCAGTGTCCTGGGATCAAGCCCCCCATCAGGCTCCCTGCTTGGCGGGAAGCCTAGTTTCTTCCTCTGCCTGTCACTCCCCCAGCTTGTGTTCCCTCTCTCACTATGTCTCTCTCTGTCAAATAAATAAATAAAATCTTTAAAAAAAATAAGAAAAGTCTCTAAATAATGACCACAAACTAAAGCTAATGAAATTAAATGATTTATCAGTCAGTGGCACAACCACTAAAAGAATTATTCCAGGAAAACGTATCGTGGAATTTGGTATTAAATCTGAGATACAGGTAAGCACGGAAGTGTGAGAATAATCTTCTGTTTGCCTCTATTTCTTGTGTGAAACAGAAAGCAGAGATCAGTTGAAGATGCGGAACAGCGCAAATGTGCCGCAGCTGAACTGGGAGAATGTCCCAGTGAGGTGACCACGGAAACAAGGCAAGATCACCAGGCAGCACTAGGACCACACCTGAGGCTACTGAGGGTGTATTTAAAGTGAGAGGAAGTTAGCAATTGTGTATTTTTCTTAAGCAAGGATCATCTGTGGATCTATGTAATAGAGAAACGGCTTTCGAACAGGAATTAGGTTTGCTAGGCTAGTATCACAAATCAAGACAGAGGTAAGGCAGTTAAATTTTACGCAGGACAATGATACTGATGGACCATGAAACTTTAGCTGGGTAATGAAGGTAATGTGAATATGAGGCTGTGGATTGTAGTGAGAGAGTCATTGGATCAACGGATCATAGGATCAAAGTCCTGAAGTCAAACCCCCATCTGCTGGCCAGAGATGAACATGGGCAACTGCCTGCTTTGCTGTGATCTTTTTTTTTTTTTTTATGTATAGCATGCAGGCTTCCTAAAATCTCCTGACATCTAATAGCCTTTGGCATGCCTTACATTCTGAAGTTTTTACAGGTCGTAGTTTTCTATTTATAAGCTGCTGTAATTACATTTGTTATTCACAGGACAGAGCTTCTTCGTAATTGTTTTTAATGTGGCTCTTTTTAGAAAGTAGCCTACCTGGGTGGGATATGTGGCTTCCTCTAAGACAAGAAAATACTATATGTAACACATATTTCTTAAAGATTCTATCTGAAAAATGTGAGTAGCATATATTTATTTTAGATTCAATAGTACCCTAGAAATAAATGGATGGAAATGACATCTGCATGGGTTAGCTAAGAAGTAATATATATATTTAAGCTGAGAAGTGATCTTATAGCATATTTGAATATAGCAAAGCTAAGACACAGAATAAAAAGTTATTAAATTTTATGTATCTATAGCAGCTATACACTTGCTTTAGAAGAGAATTAGGAAGACGGAAAAACTTAATTGTTACTAGAGTGTACAAAGGAAAAGAAAGCAGTTTAAATGAAACATCTATAAATAGCTCTGAATGGACTACTTCTCTGTGTATTTTTAAGTAGTTGATTTTTTTGTTTTTAGGATTTTACTTAGGGATGCCTGGGTGGTTCAGTCGATTAAGCATCTGCCTTCAGCTGCGGTCGTGATCCCAGGGTCTGGGGATGGAGTCCCACATTGGGCTCCCTGCTCAGCAGGAAGCCTGCTTCTCTCTCTGCCTGCCGCTCTCCCTGCTCATGCTGTCTGTCTCTCTCTCTTTCTGACAAATAAATAAAATCTAAAAAAAAAAAAATTTACTTATTTACTTGAGAGAGAGAGAGAGAGAGGGAGAGAGGGGGGGGAGGGGGAGGGTAGAGGGAGGGGAAGGGGGAAGGGCACAGGGAGAGGGACTCCAGGTTTGATACCAGGACGCAGGGATCATGACCCCAGCCAAAGGTAGACCCTTAACCAGCTGAGTCATCCAGAAGTCCCAGTAGTTTATGTTTTTAAAATGCCAATTAAGTCTGTTTTCTGAAATAAGGTATTTTTCTTCCCATTAGTTTCATTATTCAGTAACCACTCTGTGCAAGGGTTTGACCTAGGTAATACGATACAGTAACAAAAAATACATAGTATTTAGTCATTGCCGCCCAGGAGTTTTAATCTGCTATGAGAAGAAGAAACATGATTTAATGCATGCATATGTTTATTTTAGCAAACATTCATGGTGTGTCTAATAATCATTGTGTGGAATACTGGAAATTTAAAAATGGAAGTATGCATTTATTCAATAAAAAATTATTTTAAATTCTATGATGTATCTCATGTTGCTCTAGGTGCTATTGAATCTACAGTCAACAAGACTGACAGGTTTACTGAAGAGAGGAAGAGATTATGTTCTGAAGCATAAACCAGAACAAAAACAAATTATGAGATCATGTTAAATCATTTTAAGGGAAATAGAAAAAAACAAGGAAAAGTTGATAAGTTCAGGGAACTGATCTTTATTCTGGTTTGAGGAAGATGGCAGTGGACATGAGGTAGGGATTATATCATTCTGCATAGATTGTTGTGTATGTCCCAGTTTTTATTTAGTTAGCTATTTATTTGGGGGTTGTCATTTTGGAGGCATTTATTACATTCTTAAGATGGCTAAGTGAATCATTAAACCTGGGGCATTCATGGACCTGTGATGAGAATGATGTGCCATCATAAACTAAGAATAATGATTTATCTAATTTGGACGGTATCTGCAGTCCACAGTGAGAAGGAGAATTAGAGAATGAGAGTGAGAAATCTATCTTTTCTACATTCTTTTTCTTCTTCTATGTTTCTTTTAGATTGTCTGCTTCCTTCTTTCCCATTTTAGTTGAGATGCTTGGAAATTTACCTAACCATAAGCATTTTTTAAAACAAAGTTATATTGATACTTTTACTCTCCTCCTTCCACAAAAAAGGGAGGTTAAAACAATTAAAGTCTTGTTATCCAAACTCATACACTATTGTTCTTGTATGTTTTGGTTCACACTCATTTTTCCTTAACTTCCCAAATATTTACTACTATTATTCTCTCTAGTCACTTGTTTAAATCTACCTGTATATGTCTCTCTTTTCTTTCTCTTTATTCCTTCCAACTGAGATCATTTTTCTTCTAGAAGAAAAACATTTAGGAATTTCTTTATTGAAGGTCTTTTCTATAGCTTTCAGACTCCTACCCTTCCTATCTACCTGTTTGCTAATTTTTGTTAATTATAAGGTTTCAGGTTAATACATAAGAAATTATATTGCATACAGATTATAACTCAACAGGTCTGGGTTGTCCAGATTTTACATTTCTTTTTTTAAAGATTTTATTTATTTATTTATTTGACAGAGAGAGAGAGAGAGAGAGCGATAACAAGCAAGCAGAGAGACAGAGGGAAGCAGTCTCCCTGCTGAGCAGAGAGCCCAATGCAGGGCTCGATCCCAGGACCCTGAGATCATGACCTGAGCCGAAGGCAGAGGCTTTAACCCACTGAGCCACCCAGGCGCCCCCAAATTTTACACATTGCAAAGAAAGGTTTTGTTCTTGTTCATCTCCTAGGAGTTAACCTCTAAGTCCTTATCCTGTCTGTACAGACTGTGCTTGTTTAGAATATCCTGCTTGCACAGTGTGTTTATTTATCTGATTCTGTATGCCATACCATAGAGTTTATGCTAACCATGTGATTTATAGTGGAAACCTTAGGCCATGTGGAAGCAGCCTGATCTCTGGAAGGGATAAAAACTGAAGGTCAGCCATGCAGGTGGTCAGCTATTCCTACATGACCAACCCCCAGCAAAATCCCTGGACACCAAGGCTTGGGTGAGTTTTCTTCCGTGTTTGGTAATACTCCTTGCATGGTGTTATGCATCTTTGCTAGGACAACTGAGTACTTTCCACATGACTCCACTGGAGAGGACAACTGGAAGCTTGTGTCTGGGCTTACTAGACCCTACTTTATACCTTTTCCTATTGATTATTTTAGTCTGTCTTTTACTGTAATAAACCATAACAGTGAGTGTAATGGTTTTGTGTACTGAAAGCCTTTCTAGCAAATCACTGAAACTAAGCATGGTCTTGGGACCCTCCAAACACAGAGGACGTATAAAAATTTGTTCTCGGCTGAACAAACATGAATGATTGCCTTCTCAGATAAGACTCAGACAAAACATAGATCTTATCCAATATCAAGCTTTGTTGATCATTTCAAGGCTATAGGTAATCAAGATGGAGACAAAGCAGGTCTAAGACATTGCACATAGCTATGGAGCCCCCCCCCCCATTGTTGAGATCTGATGCTAGCCTTATGAATATTTCCTTAAAAGTTAGGGACTTTTGAATAATGTTAAGTCTACTGTCAGTTCTCATACCTAAATCTATATCTCTTATTAGAAAATAAAAGAAAATATTTTGTTTACTACTAGTATTTTTCAGCCAACAAAAACTGTTTACATAAATTAGTAAATACACAGGAAATTGTAGCACCATGATCAAGAGCCAGCAGAGAAAAAAAAACTTAATCATTCAAACACTAGAATGATCAAATATACAATATAAAAAATAATATCTCAAAAAATAAGAGAGAAGCTTAAATATGAAAAACTATATAAAAGAAGAACCAAGCAAAACAACTAGAAATAAAAATACAACTGTGGCAGTTTAACTTAGTGGATTCTTTTTAACAAAATACTATTTACGGGGGCCCCTAGGTGGCTCAGTCGTTAAGCGTCTGCCTTCCGCTCAGGTCATGATCCCAGGGTTCTGGGATCGAGCCCTACATCGGGCTCCCTGCTCCGCGGGAAGCCTGCTTCTCCCGCTACCAATCCCTCTGCTTGTGTTCCCTCTCTCACTGTGTTTCTCTCTGTCACATAAATAAAATCTTAAAAAAAAAATACTATTTACTCCTAGAGAGAAAACTAAGAAAACAAGAAGACAGACTGAAAAGAAATTATCTGTATTATCCCAAAGCGGTTCATCCGTGAAAGATAAAAGGAAGGATAAAGTGAGAAAATCTAATTGGAGTTTCAAAAGAAGGGGTGAGATAAAGTTATAAGAGATAATTGAGATTTTCCCAAAACCAATGCAGAGTACCATCCACACTTTATAAAGCCCACAAACATCTAATATCATTTTTAGATGATATAAATTACAAGCAAGATTCTCCCTGATGTCTTCCGTGTTCTTCTCCAGCCCAGCTAGTATCCTTGTGATTCTTGCTTTAAATTCTGGATCAGGCATTTTACTTACATCTGTTCTGATTAGATCCATAGTGATGACCTTTTCTTGTTCTGTCTTTTGGGATGAATTCCTCTATCTTGGCATTTTGTCTAGGTCTCTGTCTTCTATGGTTTAGGAAAGTGTGTTATGTTTCCTTCTCCTGAGAGTAATAGCTTTATTAAGAAGAGGTCATATAGTGTCCAGGCTCTGGTACTTCAGGAAGTGTGTCTGGTGTGTGCTGTGTGCACTCTGCTGCTGTGTTATCAATGCTCTATCCCTCAGCTCAGTCCTCTGCAGAGTTTCCCCTTGCCAGAAGTGGGGAGTGTTTAGACCTTGGGCAGAGTGTGGCAAGTTTTAACTAGGCATGTTCTGGTCAGCCTGTTGAAAGAAACCTGATGCTAGTCCCACTAGATTTGAAGCTTTGCAGAACTCTGTGGTCATAGATGTGATACATGTAGGGGTTTGTTTTCATCTGGGGGAGAGGCCACCACGCTGGCTGTTAGGCAAACTTGCCCTAGAAAAGCAGTACCAGTGGAGTGCAGAGGGATGGGACTTGGTGTAAACAACGTAGGCAGCCAGGGGTGGTGCTGTGCTATTTACTGAAGTTGGTTTATGCTGATGGGTGGAAGAAGGGAAATGACACCAGCCTATTCTTTTGTCCCTGGGAAGGGGAGTCACTACTTGCTGCTCTCAGGGAAGCTCTTTCAGAGGAGCGGATAATTTCCCACTCATGTGTCACAGGTGTTTTTCAATTGCTGATTTCACACTGTCTCTGGGTCACTTGCCTCCCTGGAACAGTGCTGCGCAGCTTGGGCTCTACCCTAGCCACCTTGCTAACTTTTAAAATTCCAAACATCAGGGACCTGGTATGGGGAGGGCCTGTGCTAATCCTCTGGGAAAGAGTCTCATTGTGCTGGGACTGTTGCAGGTTTGATCCAGAAGGACAGTTGTGCCAGAGCACAGGGGTGGGGATTAGGAGCAAGCAAGCTAAACAGGAGTGACTCAGTAAGCTGTGCTCAGCAGGTGTCTCTGCACCTCTTCGGGGGTGGGGGGAGTGGGGGGGCAAGTAATAGGGCCCGCTGGTTCTTTTGTTCCTGGAAAGGCAATGCCACATCTCACAGAGGCACTCCAAAAAGTATGAGAACTCTCTCCCTATTCCCCTTAGGAGATCCTCAGATTGTGCAACCTGCCCCAGGATTACTTGTCTGCCTCCACTCCAGAAGTAGGACAGTGTCCTCAGGTCTCTACCACTGCCAAGTCTGGGGACCTCTGAAATCCTAGTCTCTGACCCCCCCTGGTTGCAAAAACTCAGGAAATTCAGCCCTTCCTCTCCCCCCAAGCAGTGGCTTTGAGAAAGTGTTCTCTTTGTGTTTATCCTCGTGCACCGCACTCTCTCTCACCTTTCTCTGCGACCAGCCCCCTCACCTCCTCAGCAGCCATAATCTGCTTCTCCCCCAAACCACATCTCCGCACTTTCAACCTTCCTCAGAGTGACCTCTTCTGTCCCTCTACTTGTGCAGTTTGTTCTCTCAGGCCTCAGACTGATTTCTCCGGTATTCAGAATGATTTGATAGTTATCCAGCTGTGTTTGAAGGACTAGGCAAGCCTAGGGTCCTCCTACTATGCCACAAGCTTAGCTCTCTCAAGTTTAAGATCTTTTTGTTTAATGCTAGATCCTAAAGCTTTTCTCCTATGTGTTACTTCTAAAAGATTTCTCATTTTACCTTTTATATCTAAGTTTGTGATCCAATCTCTTTAATTTTTGTAGTGTGTAAGACTTAAGTCAGAGTTCATTTTTTTTTCTATTTTCTCTGGGTGTCCAACTGTTCCAGTGTACTGTTGAAAGACTCTTCCTTGGCAACTTTGCCAGATGTCAGCTGAGCATTATTTGCGTGGGTCTGTTTCTGGGTTTTCTATTTACTTTATTGATCCATATCTTTACCTCTCTGCCACTATCACATAGACTGGATCGATGGTACCACAGAGTAAGTATTGGAACTGGGTAGAATGATTCCTCTCACATTCTTCTTTTTTGAACATTGTTTTATTCTATTTCCAATGCCTTTGCATAAAAATTTTAGAATAAGGCTTTCTATATGTGCAAATATTTTGCTGGGATGGGAATTTTGTTAAATTTGTATGTCAGTTTGGGGAGAATGGATTTCTTTACTATATTGAGATTGTCATGGCGTGACTCTCTATTTTTATTAATTTGAATTTCCATTTAAAAAAATCTTTGATTTCTTTCATTAGTGTTGCACAGTTTTCAGCATGCAAACAAACCACCCTCAGTCTTTTTTTTTAATTTAGAATTAAATTAAAAAAATTTAATTAGTTTTAGTTTTTATAGTTTTATATATAAACTTTTTATAGTTTTATATATAAACTATAGTTTATAGTTTTATAGTTTTTCTTAAACTATAAATTGTTCTTCTGATATAAGCTGGCTATTTTTTTTATAAGGTTAGCAACACTTTCATGTATTAAAGGTATTAAGTATACCTTTCAACTCTGCATTCATTTATTTTTGTAAGAGTAGCTTATGGACCATGGAAATAATTTGTTAAATGATGTCGACATTTTCAAACAATAGTGCCATCTTTGTATTATAAGGAGGGTATGACACAAGGCTCAACATCCTACCATTATTATTTCCCTTCTCACACAAAATTACAACATAGTATATCAATTTTCTTGAGAAAAATACATTTCCCTTTCATTTTAAAATGTAATAAACCATAATCCATGAAATTATCAGATATCAGCTTTGCAAATTGTGGAACATTTAAAGTTTTTCAAGTAATACATATTGCCTGCCTGTCTTCCTTCCTTCCTTTTACTTCTTCCTTCCTTCTTTCCTCTTTTTCTTTTCTTCTCTCTTTCTAGGGCAAGAAATTTCTCTCTTTATCCCTCTCTTTCTTTCTTTTTCTTTCTTGTTGAAAAAGAAATGAAAATCCATTGTGGTAAACTCAAACCCTATCAAGATGGTTTTTGGTCTTCAGTCGCAAAGACTCTAATTGTGGGGCAAAGGGCAGAAAGTTATAAGGTGGCAGGGAAAGGTCTGATATAATGTGTTACCTGCAACCCAAAATACACAAACTTTATAGTGAGTTTATTTCATACTCCATTTATTTTACTAAATTAAACTAACAGACAAAACAAAAATTTGAAATGATTAATCTAAAAAATAATGCTGGAAAGCATAAATATGTATTTCTATATGAATAATACTTATTTATTTGCTAAAATACCAATTTGGAGCTTTAACTGATTTAAATTCAGCTCTTTCTTACCTAACCTGTATTCACAGGGCATCTATGTTTTCAGTTTTGGTTTTTTTAAATTAGACAACGAACTTAAATCTATTTTAAAAGGACTTGACAAATTTAAATACCTTCATTTTCCCCAATCTTGTTTGGCATTCTCACATTTAATTTCATTTTTATTTTTGTGCAATGTTGGAAGCATTTAACCTAATGAAATTAAGTAATTACAATGATAACAAAATTGGTATAACTAAGTTTTGGGGAAGAAAACAGTACTACTGTTGGAAGCGTTCAACTCCACTGTTGAGCGGAGAAATGCATGGGCACCCTGGACAACCAGTGTACATGACATCAGTCTACAGAGCACTGGTTAAACCTACAGGACAGTTGTGTGGAGGGAAAGAGGACAAAGCTATTGAATGACTCTGTTTTACATTCATTTCATTTGCTCTATGAAGGACAGGCCAGAAATCATCTGCACATCCTCACAAAGGGCCTGGGACATCTCTACTTTCTACCTCCACATGTGCCACCTTAAGCAAATACAAATACCATGAACAACAGTCTGGCTTCATGTGAATCCAGCTCTGACTAATGTGTGGGTTGATGTATTTTCTGCACCTACTGGTTCTTCCCTATGATTGGATCTAGAATGGTGACAGGTATTGTGAGCTTTATTATTCCTCTTCAGGAAGAAATCTGAGTGCACTTAAATTTCTGAAATAGTTGTATGCCATCCTATCCAGCTTGCTTAAACCTTCCTTATCCTGTCATATCACAAATAGACTCCTAAAGACTAAGCATTGAAATACGTAGTAACCTATTGTCCATCTTGCATCAGGCATGTAATACATTCAGAAAAGCAGAAAACAACTTTTGAGAACTTGATCTCTTTACATTTCTACATGACTAAGAATGACTATGATGGTACACGGCTAGTGACAAGCAACTTAAAAGGTCTCTAGCAACCGGCCCTTACTTCTACTACATTTAGGTTCCAAATGCATTCCTCATACACTGTGTTTTTATTTTAACTTTTAAAAAAGATCTATCTATCTATCATCTATCTATCTATCTATCTATCTATCTATCTATCTATCTATCAATCATCTATCTATTTAAGAGTGAGAGCACATGGGTGTGTGTGCAAGTGGGGGGAGGGGCAGAGGGAGAAGGAGAGGGAGAGAGGGGAAGCAGATTCCCCTCTGAATGCCCAGCCTGACAGGGGGCTGGATCTCAGGACCCTGAGGCAATGACCTAAGCCAAAATCAAGAGTTGGATTCTTTACCTACTGGGCGACCCATGGTGTCCCATGTTTTTATTTTAAATAGCCCCATTCTTCTTTCTATGTGAAGAGGATCAGAAGACCCAAAATATGCCACTTTGATATGAAGGCATTTGAGAAAAGCAAGACATGTGATACCTTTTCCCTATCAGTTTAAAAGCTGGGCACAAATATCCCTTGTGGAGGTGTCCTCTTTTCTTGTACCAGGAGGGAAAGAGTATTCTTTATTCAGCAGAGATAGAGGCAGTGCCAAGATGAGCCTGCATAAGCAAAATCTTATAAAATAATCCTTATCTTCCACTAAGCATTATCTTTCATATATCTACCTTCCATAATTTACCACCCCTAGAATCTCAAACCCCTTTTCCTTCATTGTAATGAAGAGGAAAATTACCCAGAGCAGGTCCATGCTGGCAGGCCCCAGTAGGTGAGAAGTTACTAACAATAAGCTAGAGATAACCAGAAGCCCGCTGGGAGTAAGTGATAACCAGCTTTGTCTGCTTCTGTAAACAGGCTTTCTGCCTAAAGCAGGTCCCCCCACCCCAATCCCCCAGTTTAAACCCACCTACCAGCAGTCAGGAGGACCCTTGGAACCTGACCTCCTCCAGTCCCCTATAAAAAGCCCTATAACCCCATTGCCCAGGGCCCAGAATTTCAAGTGCAAGCTCCTCCGGGTCCACGGGGGTGAAATAAACCCAGGTCTCCTACTTGTCCAATTGTCACTTGATTTCTTGCCGGTCTGATTATTTTTTCTGCAACATTTCCACTTCTCCACAACTTGTCACCCTTTGTTAAAATGATATATAACTCTTCCTCTCCCTACCCTCCCCCTGCTCCCACACTGAGTCTAGCTGCTTGTTTGGATCTTGACTTGAAGGCTTCCATGTACTTAAAAAATTAAAAGAGTAACACAAAACAAAGTTTGAATGCCCTTTTTTTCCAGTTAATCTGTCTTTTGTGCATGTAAAGCACAGGTCCCAGTGATGTAACATAACACAGTAGAGGAAAAGTATTTCCTCCCTTATACATATTAGAAATATATTTTACATTTTAATCCCCAATAACATTTTACTTCCCTTTACGACTCTGCTTAGTACCTAGTGGTAGGAAGAAATAGTGTTGTGATAGATATTATGTTAGAAAGAGTATCATATAACATTTAAGAGAGTTCTCTTGTCAGACTGCCAACTTTTAAATCTGCTCCATCACTTATCATGTAACCTTGAGAATTTAATTAAAATCTCTTGCTTTAGAGGGTTTTATTTATTTGTTTATTTATTTATTTGGGTATGAAAACAAATTTGTTTCCTCACAGAATTATGGTGAAAATTAAAGGACTCTATAAATATAAATCACATCGAACAATAATACCTGACTCAGAATGCTCAACCAGTGTTAGCTTTAAACAGTAGTATAAATATCCCAAACCCCCTATGTCGTAGACCACAGTATCACAGTTGTACTGTAGCGAAACAGCAGCTTCACATGTCACGAAGCCTGTTAGCTTGAATGTAATTCATTTTGATGCTTTAAAAAAATTAATTTGCAATTCAGCCTCGGTTTTGTTTCTTTAAACAGTCCCTCAGTTGACCCACGTATAAAACACACTGTCTTCTATCTTCTGCCATTACCCCAAGTCATGACTACTCAATCGACCCTAGAAAAGCATGCATGTAAGTAGTATATTGGACAATACAAAGATTAGGAAAGTGTGGCTTCTGGTGAGAAGAAATATAGTTGTTTTCTTTTTGGTAGCGTTCTAGGAACCTGCTATCTCTTCTGGTAAATCAGGAAATTTTGAATACAAGTGGATTGTCAATTACTCTTGTAGTCGAATAACTGAAATGATGCTTTTGGTTTATAAGACAATGGGAATAAAATTATATGTTTACATACAATGTAATCCCATCTGCATTTTTTGTAAAAGTTAAATTTTCCATCTCTCTAATATATTCATATAATCAGATAAAAAATTTACCTCATTTCTTATATCTAATTACTGACATCATCAATAATTTAACATATACTTTCGTCTAATATAAAACTAGTCAGGACTCACTCTTTCTGGGGATTTTTTTCTAAAGCAACTTCTCCTAACTATCTGGTTCTTTTTTTTTATTCCCCCAAATACGTTTATTTTATTTTTTCAGTGTTACAAGATTTATTGTTCATGCACCACTATCTGGTTCTTAATTTTGTTCTGGATTTTGGCATAGACACGAAAAGTGGAATGATCTGACAAGTATAAAGTAACATAATCCCAGTGCTTCCATGAATCGTCCCCAACCCCTGTATGATGACTACTGTGATTGATTTATTTAGTATTGTAGTTGCATTTTGCACTCTGCTTGAAATGGTCAACGTGTATGAGCAAAAGGTTTACACAACACACTATCATGTGTTTATAACACTAAATATCTTATCACTTGTACTTAAATAAAAACCTTCAGAGAGTGATTCTGTATCATCTAAATGATATTTTAAAAATCATTTTAGAATACATATCCAATTCTGGAAAAAACAAAACTATAGAAAGACCAGGTTTTCATTTGTAAATGAAATCACATTAAAATAAGTAGGACCTGGATCTATCTTTGGCATAGGCAGCTTCCCATGATGAATCTCTTAAGATGCTGAGGGAAGGTGACCTTTTCAGAAAATATCTCTGCTCCGAATAGTCTTCATTTAATCACGTTGCCTCAACACTGACCAATTTGGGTTAGCAAGCTCCTTTTAAAAAAAAATCTAGCTGTCTCAGGATGTATATTAATTTGGTTTATTAGTCATTCATACCTATTATAGAATATTATGAAGAATTTGAATTTTAGAACTTCACCGAAACTTAAAAATTCATCTAGTACACCCACATATTTAATAGCTCAAGATTCAAGGTCATTTCAGCATAACGGTCAAAACCATTGCTTCAGAGACTGGACTGTCTAAAGACTGCCGGGAAGTAAGTTGTGAGACCTTAGGGAAATTACTTAGATTCTCTTTGCCTCATCTTTCTCAATTGTGAGATGGGGATAATGTCTGATACCTTAGTAACAACTTCACGGGTTATTGTGAGTAGTAAAAGCCATAGTATGTATAACATGGTTAGAAGAGTACCTGCTCTATGGTAAGTGTTCTTTTGCTATCATTACAAACTTACTATGGGATCACAACCTACCTTAAGTGAATACCAGGGTTATTATTTATAGACACTTACAAGAACATTTTTTTTAGAAATTCACTAAATGTCAATGGGCACAGTAAGTAGAAGGGAACTCGTGCATTCACACACCTGGGTCAGAGTGCTACCAAGAGGTAAGCCTCACCACACCTTCTTTAAGTGGCGTGTGCTCTGGAGGAAAGAGAGATCAAGAAGAGACCTTGATTTTTGGGAGGGGATAAACAGACCAATAGAACAAAATTACTGAAGGCCAGGCTTCCTTTGCCTTCTGTCTGGTTTCCTCACACCTCAAATAATCAATTAAATAGTGCTCTAGTAAAAACAAGAAATAATAATACAAAATTAAAAAAAAGTGCTCTGATACATGGGAGAAATTTATTGATTGATCGATTGACTGATTGTGTATAAAGGAGCCAAGCACAGTTAAAACTAAATTCACTGAGTTAGCTACTTCTGTCATCCTCAAATACAGTTTCCTAAGATCAGAGTGATTTGGGTAGAAATAACAGCAAGAATCCAGTTCTAACATAAAGACCTAATACTCTTGGGGCACCTGGGTGGCTCAGTCAGTCAAGGGTCTGCCTTAGGCTCAAATCAGGATACTGGGGTCCTAGGATAGAATACTGCCTTGGGCTCCTTGCTCAGTGGGGAGCCTGCTTCCCTCCCTCTCCCTGCTGCTCCCCCTGCTTGTGCTTGGTCTCTCTGTCTGTCTCTAATAAATAAATAAAATCTTAAAATAAGAAAAGGCCTAATGCTCCTTTAGCAGAATATGTAAGAAACCAAAGATAATCATCAGTCTTATGAGAACATTGAAGGATGCTTAAAAAAAATATAACCTTTGGTAAAAACAGCAAAGAACTTTAAGATGTTTCTGCAATATAGACAGAAAAGGTCCATTTAATGACTACTGCAAGTGCTCTAATCACACCCTCAACATTAGAGTCCAATTGCTTTCTTTTCAAAAACCCCATTTCCCTAACGATTTTTTCCCATGACATATTAGGATATATAAAGGATTATAATGTTATGATGTTTCCAGTCTACCCAGAATACTAGTTGGCCTTACTCTCTCTTCTACATAGATTATTTAAGTCAGTAGTTATTCTGCCTGCTGAAATCCCCCTTACTATTTGATATAAAAGCTAATATTACTTTGTGGCTGTGGGTTTCCCTTGCCTTTACTTGTAAGACTACTTCTCGACAAATGGCAGCCATTTCTTCTCAATAAAACCTGAGAAATTCAACACAGGGAAGTGAAAGCCTTTCTTCTTGAAGTGTGTCTTCTTAGAAGAAAGAAGCAGGGATGCTAGGTCTAGAAAGGGCCCAGGTCTTATACGGGAGGAGTTTTCTCCCCATTCATACCTTCACTAATACCTGGGTCATGGAAAGGGATGAGTTTGTAGGAGGATGAAGTTGAGTGCTTCTTTTTTTTTCTTTTTTAAGATTTTATTATTTATTTACTTGGGAGAGAAGGAGAGAGAGAAAAAGAGTGGGAAGGAGAAGAAGAGAGAATCTGAAGCCAACTCCACACTGAGCACAGAGCCCAAAGCAGGGCTTAATCCCACAACTGTGAGATCACGACCTGAGCCAAAGCCAAATGTCAGATGCTTAACTGACTGAGACACATAGGTGCCCCCAGCTGAGAGTGTTTCTAAAAGGCAACTGCTCTTGTTCTATATCTATATATGGTTCTAGATGCAGGCCAGTTTAGGGTATAAGTTGAATCAGAAGATGGAGGAAGATACACCAAACAGATTCAGTTCATAAGTTTCATTAGGATCTAGTAAGGATGGCACTCAGGACAGGCAAGACAGGGAAGAAAATGAAAGTTGAAGGCAACAGTTATCCTATCCAGAAGTTACCAGATCCAGGATGAGAGGTTGAGAGATAAAATATTGGGAACATACAAAAAAAAAAAAAAAAAGAAGAAGAAGAAGAAACTATTGTAAAATCAACATCAAAATGTACACTTTGGATTTTAAAAGCATTTCACTTGTTTGCTTTATTTTCATGACTGTTCTTTTTCTGACTCAGCATTTGTTTAGGTTTCTGTTTAGATCTCACGGCCAAACAGCAATGTTTCTGTCGAAGCAGCACACGATACAGAATCAGGGTCAGAATGTGAGTCCTGCCTTGGCACTCATTATCTTTGTGGTCGCGTGTAAGGTGCTGTAACTTTTCTTCTTATTTACAAAATAGGCTTTTTCACAACATATAGCTTATCTGGTGTTATAAAGATTACAGAATGTAGATGGTAAACATTTTGTGAGATATAAAGTAGTATGACCACTAGAGGCGTAATAATAATAATGTAACAGCTAGTGTTAGGCAGATTTATGTGACTTTAAAATTAGAGTGAAATGTGAGGTTCCTGTGTGGTGCCAGCTTCACCTACTCTAGTTCGTTAGTCTTTTTGCAAAAGTAGCCCTTGCTGCTTAGGATCTCTGATTTTGGGTTTAGTTCTGCTTGAGCTCTTTCACCCTCCTGCTGGCTAAGGGTTCCTGGTCAGTGTCACAGACCTGGAAATTTGTACCCAAGTCAGTATCTGGACCTGGGCAGAGAGCCTGCATAAAAGAGATGAGTCCTAATGACGAAGTTTTGGCATATAGGCGAGGTTTGGTGGGGTGAGGTCTGGAGCTGACGACCAGGAAGGAATTCTTGAGATGTCTCTGGTGCAAAACGGTGGTTTTACTGAAGCACAGGGACAGGACTCATGGGCAGAAAGAGCTGCTGCACTGGGGTTTTGCGGAGTGACTGATTGTATACTCAGGAGTTGGGGAGGTGAGGACAAAGGAGGTGTCCAGAAGGCCTGTCATATGCTAATGAAGATGCTCAGGCTACTGGAGGCTTGGTTATTGTGATGCCAAGGCGGTTTTTCCCTCAAATGAGGCACTAACTGAAGACACTTGGGAGTTTCCTGGAATGTTACATTCCTCCTATCACACGTCCTTGTCAATGGGCTTCAGGCTTAGAAGAGATTCAATTATAATTACATTTCCTTCCACCTCACCTCCCTCAATTTCATGGAGTGGAGGGTGATGTTAGGGCTTCAGGAAACTGAGTTGTGGGCCTCTGGAAGTTAGGCTATTAATAAGAAAGCTTCTTCCTTGTAAATAACTGGAACATTTATAAACTGAGGGAGACTCCTGTCCTGCAGGACTGGGATCTCTATCAGTTAACCATTTGTTCTTCCTTTCGGTTAGACAGCAGTGCCTGAGGAATGTCACGCATATCACCCGGGGGGGCCGTAAAGGGTGCCAGTTTCTGCTTTGTCCTCGGGAAGCCTTCTGCTTCCTCACCACTAAGATCTGAGATGCTGTCCGGGAATGGATGGCAACCACTGGACCCAGAGGCCAAGGCAGTGGGAAGTTCTCTGGGTCCTCGGCAACAGCTTTTCAGAGTTGTCTATACCAGTTGTCTATACCAGTTGTCTATACCAGAACAACCAGAAGCTGTTCTGGAATCTTCCAGGAGGTGCTGATGCTTTCAGGGGGGCAACCTGCCAGGCTTTCTTTTTCAATCTTACTCAATCTAGCTATTACAGTTTAATTTCAAAACATTCATGATTATTTAACATCCTCAGGACCGTGGCCCAAACCACTTCCTCCCTCATTTCTGCTCTTCATCCAAGATTTTTGCAGGAGTTTTGTTTCCAGGAATTTAAAACACTACTGCCTCTCTATAAGTTACAGATTTTTTGCTATGTTCCTAATGAGCCATGATTAACAGCTATAATTGCAAAATAGCCGAGGCGAAAGTCAGAAGCGATTTCAAAACCTGAATCCACAGCCTGGGCAGCTCTCTGCTGCTGAGAAAGGACACATGAATTCGGTAGGCCCCCTCCATGGAGATGCCACTAGAGATTCCACTAATATATGTCACATGAAAATCTACCTTTCAGTTGTCAGAGCATGTCAAAACTTTTTGTTGTGTAGCCAAAAATGGAGACATGCTTCGACATCTAGTTAGTCAAGATTAAGGACAACAATAAAACGAAAGACCAAAACCAAAGGCCCTGACCACATTTTCCCCTTTTCAATTGATGGATTAATTTTTGCTTTTCAGCATCTTACTGCTACAAAAGTCATACAGTCTTTTTCTAAACATGGATGATTTTTTTTTAAATTACTGGCAAAGGATTAATTTTTTGCTCTGCTTTATGGTAAATTATCAATCTTTTCCCAAAGCAAGAGTTTTCCTATGACTAGTGTTCACAATCCTCTGTTTTACTGTTTTTAGTCAATGATAAAAGCAAAGCTTACTTGGTCTTTCAACAAGCACCTCTGTTTTATGTACATCTACATTATCTTTCAGTTATATATCTATTTTCTCTTCTGTCTTTGTGCAAAAGAGTGAATAAAGAGGCAAACTTTTCTGAGTCACTGAACATTTTTTTTCTTTTTTTTTAACTGAGGTACAACTGACAAAATGTATTATTCTTCTTAAATCCCAGAAAATAAGATATCAACTGTGTTCCCATGTCCACCCTCTCATTTTATCTTCAAATGTTCTTTTCACCTGCTCTCAGCAAACATGCTCAGAGGAGGTTGAGGGAAGACCCAGGAGTAGATAGAAGCTATTGCTCTACGTCTTTTGAAATTTTTGTAGATTTTCTAGTCTGTAAGGAGTAGTTTATAAAGTAAAACTCTTTTTTTTTTTTTAAGATTTTATTTATTTATTTGACAGAGAGGAGAGAGATCATAAGTAGGCAGAGAGGAAGGCAGAGAGAGAGGGGGAAGCAGGCTCCCTGCTGAGCAGAGAGCCCAATGCGGGGCTTGATCCCAGGACCCTGAGATCATGACCTGAGCTGAAGGCAGAGGCTTTAACCCACTGAGCCACCCAGGTGCCCCTAAAGTAAAACTCTTTAAAAAAATAAAATAAAACTCTTTATCTCAGTAACACCAGAAAAGATGTTTAAGAAACTGGTGCCATATCCCACTATTACTGAGTTTTCAATTACTTTAAAATGCATCTTTGCTTCCAATACTAATTTATTCATAGGTCTCCAGTTGGGTCTTGTTCTGATCTGATAGGTTATATTTTCTAAAGGTGCTCATTATTAAATAGGAGGGTACAGTGACAAAAGTTAGTTTAAAAGTTTTTCAATTCCACCTTAGAATCTTGTCATCATTTTATCAAAGTCTGCTCCCTTGTTATTATGTAACCAATATTTTTCTATGGAAACTAACAGTTTTCACTGAATTGTCAACATGATTTAATCCTAATAGGATTTACTTAAACATTTCCCAAAGAGCAAAATCAATTCTTTAGAATTTCCAAAGTAGAAAGGAGATGGAAATAGGGCAAATGTGAAGGCATAGTTTATTTTATTTATTTTTAAAGACTTTATTTATTTATTTGACAGAGAGAGAGAAAAAGATCACAAGTAGGCAGAGAGGCAGGCAGAGAGAGAGGAAGAAGCGGGCTCCCTGCTTTTTTTTTTTTTTTAAAGATGGCACCGTGCTCTCTGCAGGAAGGGCAGATTTTTTTTGGTTTTTTTTTTGTTTTTTTAAAGATTTTATTTATTTATTTGTCAGAGAGAGAGAGAGAGCACACACACAAGCAGGCAGAGTGGCAGGCAGAGGCAGAGGGAGAAGCAGGCTCCCTGCTGGGCAGAGAGCCAGATGCGGGGCTAAATCCCAGGACCCTGAGATCATGGCCTGAGCCGAAGGCAGAGGCTTTAACCCACTGAGCCACCCAGGCACCCAAGGCATAGTTTATATATAAATCCTTATTGATTCTTTCAGCATACTTGTTCATTAGCAGTTGCTCAAATTACAGTGTAACAATTCTGGTACAATGCAAAGTACCCACGTGGCAATTACCCAGTTTATTTGATCTTATAGATTTGGTCAGGCTAAAGAATATGTGGCTTTCTGAATGTGTTTAGTTTGTCGTTTTTCCAGACAGATAGTCCAAAATAATTAAATTAGCAAATAAAGGGCCCAGAGCTAAAATTTTAATTACTTAAAGCTAAAAAAATATTTGTCACAAAGGAGATCTAGATATATATGGAGATGTATATCTGTATCTCCCAAATTTCCAAGTCCCAAATTCAGGTTTATTTTGCTATCATTTGAATCAGTTCCCTAAAAACTGGTTAATGAAAAGAGGCAGGGATCATTACATATCTTTTTTTTTAGAGAAAGTGCTTTTTTTTTTAAATTTTTATTTATTTGACAGAGAGAAACACAGCGAGAGAGGGAACACAAGCAGAGGGAATGGTAGCGAGGGAAGCAGGCTTCCCGCCAAGCAGGGAGCCCGATGCGGGGCTCGATCCCAAGACCCTGGGATCATGACCTGAGCCGAAGGCAGACATCTAACGACTGAGCCACCCAGGGGCCCCAGGGCTCATTATATATCTTATAGAGATATAACATCATATATCTGATGTCGAAGATTTTATTTCTGTAATAACCAATAATATTACTTTTTTCCCAAGTGCATATTTGGTAAATTATGGAAAGCATAACACAAACATTATCTCCTATAACCCTCTTAAAAGCAAGACAAGCGCAGATGAGGGAAGCAAACTACTCACAAGCTGTGGGACTCCTGAGTAAATCACTTCACCTCCCCATGACTTCATATCCTCGTCCATAAAATTGAAATGATGATATATAGCACATAACTCCTAGGGCTGCTATAAGAATAAAATGCCATAATTAATATGAAATACTTAAGAGACCTAATACCTAGTAAGCCCTTTATAAATGCCCCTATTGAAATGATAGGATTGCTCTTATTACCACATTTTATGGAAGAATACAATAAGCCCTAGTTTAAAGGTTTTCATGAGCACACAGGTAATGGATTGTGGAGCTGGGATCTGAACACGGGTGTACCTGATTTTAAAGCTACAGTTATTTATTGCTCTAGTCTCCCTTACTGCTACTGAGCTGTCCATCACTGAAAGTCCAAATACAGATTTTCAGAAAGTGTCTCTCTTAGAATTACCATTTGTTTGAATGTGAATTAAAAAATGTTTATTGAAAATATTGTTCTAGGCAATCAGGACCCCTTATTTTCTCACTCAAAATCAAAGGCTTATGCTAATTAGGGGGACATACTGTTTTAATAGTTTACTTGTTTATGTAATAAATAATTGAAGACAATATATGTTTAAATCATTGAAGAAAGCTCCATGTGTTAAAATTCATAAATATTTGAAAATGAGTTTTTATTTTCAGTTTTATATACCTCATTATTTTTTTCCTTCAGATGTACAGAAATCAGAAAAAAAGTGTCTTTTTTAAAAATAAAGGTTCGGCCTTCCAGAACCACTGAGTTTTGCCTTATCTCATTCTAGTACTTGAATCCTGCATATGTGTTTTACTTCTCTGCATGTTAATGCTGACCTTGAAAGCTGAGAAAGTCTTTGAAATACTCTCTGAATATCCACTTTCTCCCCCAACAGCCTCAGCTGCCTAATACAGATACTCTGGGACCACTGCTTTTATCAAACTCTCACCTCTACTACCTCTAATCTTTGTCTCAAAAACACAGTTTTTGGGTGACTGCCTATTTTTATTTTATTTAAATTTAGACACTATAAATTTTTATAAAGTCCCATAAAAATAGGTATTAACTTCCTTAGATATCTTTCAACATCCCGTAGGAATGAAATGAAAAGCAAATAGATTTTAAAAGCATAGAGCTTTTAACAAAAAGAAAAAAAAAATAGGGCAAAGTGGTGAGTTCAGAGCCACTGTCAGAAATTCAAATGCCATTTTAAAGTTAGAAATTAAAAGAGCCTGAAGTTAAAACAAATCACGTGGATGAATGTTAGAAAATAGGCACTTGAATGAAATTTCTAGTCTAAAAAAGAATATTTTGAGTAGGACTATATATGATAAAAAGAAAGTTTTGAAGTGTATACCAGGCCAGAAAAATAAAATGAGCTACTTGGCTGTCTCTTACTCTGTATTTCTCTTTTTCTCTGCAAGTCTCTCTGTGTCTCTGTTCAACAAGCCCAACAATTCCTACAGCAATCAGCTCCACATGGCGGGACCTGATTAATAATTAACTGATTACCCTATTTTTTGTCTTTGTTTCCAGCCTGGGACCAATGAAAGCCAGATATGCAGTCCTCACTCATCACACAGTGGTCCAGTTTCTGGTTTTCCTATGTACAGCTTCCTAAGGACAATAGCCTTCAAACAGGGCACCTGCAGGCTTCTCTCTCTTCTATCCAAGCCTTTGTACTCTTCGGCTGCCCTCTGAGTCTGCCAAATGCAAGTGGTGGTGGCTGACTTTGGCAAGCTTTTGCTTTTGCTTATTTGGACTATCTGCACTTATTTCATTCACTTTGCCACCTCCCTCTCCCAGAAGAAGAACAGGCAAAGTGGTTTGAAAGTTTCATCATTCCCTTTTATAAACTCTTCCACCTGATTAGTCCTGCCTACTCCATCTTTGACAACCACATACCTTCCTTCTGTCTTTATATTTGTGTGAATTTTCTAGAAATCTATATAAATAGGGGCATCCGGGTGGCTCATTCTGCCTTCGGCTCAGGTCATGATCCCAGGGTCCTGGGATCAAGTCCCGCATTGGGCTCCCTGTTCCACAAGGTGTCTCCTTCTCCCGCTACCCCCGTCCCCCACTTGTGCTCTCACTCTCTCGCATGCTCTCTCTCTCTCAAATAAAAAATAAAATCTTTAAAAAAAGAAATTTACATTAAAAATCATAAACTATATACTACCTTATGTCTGTTTTTTTTCATTCAGCATAATTGTTTTGAAATGCATCCATGTTGTTCCATGTGTTAATATGTAATTCCTCCTAACTGTTCAGTAGTATCCCATTGTAAGGCTCTGGTACAATTCGCTCATTCATTCATCTATTATTGACATGTGGATTATTTTCAGTTTTTTACCATTATGATAAAACATAACAAATACTCATCTAGAACTCCTGACACAAACATATGGTTTTATTTTTCTTGGGCAAATATAGAGGAGTCAAATAACAGGGGTGTATGATAGGTGTATGTTTAACTTTTTAAGAAATTGCCACACAATTTTCTAAAGTGATTTTATTATTTTACATTCCACTGGTAGGGTATGAGACATCCAGTTGTTCCAAATCCTACCAACACTTTGTATGGTCAGACTTTTAATTTCAGATATTCTAATAATGATGTAGTACTATCTACTGTCTAATGATATTAACCCAGTTTTCATGTGCTTATGTACAATCAGCATATCTTCTTTGTTGAAGTGATTCCACTTAATTTCATGTGAAGGCTAATAAACTATAGCTCATTAAAAGATAATCAGCTCTTTAAAGAAGAGTGATACAACATATTTTGGGACTTCTAGGATATGGAAATAAAAGGTATAACAATAGCACTAAGACTGGGAGGGAAAAAACGTGATGAACAGATAAAAAACAACTACAGGTAGAACTAAAATTTCTTCACTCTCATACCCAGAGGGCAAGGTGATGTCAAAATATTGCTTTCATGCAATAGTGGTAAATGTGGTTAAAGGGAAAGTCAGAACAAATTTAGAAGAAATTTGGGTCATCATCTTTGTAGTGGTTCCTATATCACCCACTCCCAAACTTAAAGAAAGTCCAGATCCTTTACCTCACCCCTTGGAATAACATTACCTAAGCTAGCTAATTTGTCTGAGAAAAAATTGCTCCCGGGAAAATCTATGAGATTTTGATTAAAACACTGGTCTAAATAAAATATAACAAACTGAAAAACTGTACTAGATGAAGCAATATTAATAAGCAAGCCAAAGTAAGATTTACAACACTCTCAAAGATATGAGATAAATTTCAATAATATGGAGCAGTAACAAAGAGAAGCAACTGCTTTATTACCAATTGTTAACAGAAGGACTAACTGGAAATATTAAACATAAAAACAGTTTAAATAAAGAACTTCATGAATGAGATTTATAAAAGAACTGACACAGGTAAACTACAAATTAATGAGTTCAAATACTATGTCACAGAATTACCTCAAAAGGCATCAAGAAAAAATAAAGAAAAATTTAATAATTCAGGTGATTTGGAAATTATAAGTAGAAGGATAAATATCTGTCTATTATGAGTGCCAGAAAGGGAAAACAAAGAAAGATAGGGAATGTTAAAAGAAAAAAGTCCTTCAAGCAGAAGGAAATCCACTTCAGAAAGTAACATGAATCCACCTGATGCAAGTAAGAGAAATTGAAATGGAAACAATGCAGGTAAATACAGTATTTTATTTCCTGCTACGAATTTTAAAAAATGTTAACTGGAAAATACTCTATTTATTGCAAGTCAAAAAATCTTAGATTGAACTGAGTTGTTGTATACCAACCAAAATTTGCCAAACAAAAAAAAAAGTATATTGCTTTCCACCTTGCCTGGTGACGATGGCTAGGCCAAATGTTATTCTGCAGGAGTGACTTAACCACTTCCAACTTTATTTCTGCAAAATGCACCTGAAAGCTTCCTTTATGTCTTTCTTCCTGCCATGAATGCAGATATCACTGCTGAAGCTCCAGATCATCTTCCCGCAGCCCCAGCAACAGAGCAACAGTCGACCTCAAGACTTTGTGTGGGTAATTAGAACACTGGTTCTCAGCAGGAAGGAGGCAAGCATTTTTTTTTTTTTTTTGTTACTGTGAATTCATTATCTTTATATCAAAACACTTTTATTTTGTCAGTGTACTGCTATTTCAGACACTGGTCAACAGCTTAATGCACTTTTCTGTTTTTTTCCTAATTTTTCCTTCCCCTCCTCTTTTTTAATCCCTTCCCTTCCCAGTTATCTCTGATATCTCACCATAGGCCTTCATAATTTTCTTTACCCCTGACCTCCTTCACCCCCTTTGCCTCCTTCCGTTTCTACTCCTCTATAAAGGGTTATCATGGACTCGGAGGAAAACCACAAAGCAGGAGAAGCTCTCACTAGGAAAAGGGATGATGTGCTGGGGAAAAGTACTGCAGCTCAGAACCATCGGAAAGATTGGAAGAATTTCTGGATATAGTGGCTTTGCAAGTGCTCCCTCATAAGAGTTAAAGATAAAAAGAAAATACTGAAATCTTAGCAGATAAACCACATTAGAAGTGATAGGTATGAGAGTGTCCTTGATAGCAGAGCAGGCTTCTATGGAAGGACTAATATAGCAGCTAATAACTTATACTAGAATGTTAATAAATGTTTAACAATTTTATGCTTAAAAATTTATCTTTTCCTGATGGATTATATGTTTTATTTAAAATACAAAAATTTAATTCTACCCTTCTAAAATTAATTTTGAAGAATTTATTTTTAACAACATATTAGAACATCAGATTTTAAAAAAATACCAGCATTCTGCTTAGTTGTTGTCTCCTGTTTTCCCACAATCCTCTTGCATGAGAAAAATAAAGCCTTATATGTTTGTTACTGTCTTTCTCTTATTTGCAAGCGAATAAACACATTTCTAATAAAGGAACTATATTTCTCCTTAAGATACACATTTGTATATAAATTAAACAGATAGGAAAGGGTCAATTATGATCTATCTAATTAACAATGTGTGTCTATCAAGGAGTGTTTCAATTTTTCTCTCCTGCTTAAAAAATCATATCAGTTGTGTAAATGAAATAAAAATTAAAAAGCACATGTGAAAAAAAGCAAAGATAACTAGGACCAGTTTATAATTAGGATCCACCGAAGAGCTATTATTGGATAATTTCAAAAGGATGACATGGAGAATGAAGTCTTTCAACAAGACTATTTCCATTTTCCTCATATTTCCAACCCATTCCACCACCATCTCATACCTCCTCATCCTCATTACTTTTCTTGCTCTTATTTCCAAAGAAAATAGAAACCTGTAGCTAGATGCTCCTTCAAGTGAAGTTACCAGATATTCAATGATTCCCTCCTCTGAACACATCCTCTTCTTTAAATTTTTTTTTTCTTTATCTGAGAGAGAGAGTGAGAGAGAGAGCATGGAGGAGCAGAGGGAGAGGGAGAGAAGGAGATGACCCACTGAGCATGGAGCCCAATTGGGGGTTCAATCTCACAATCCTGAAATCTTGATCCTGAGGTCATGACCTGAGCCGAAACCAATAGTCAACCACCTACCTGGCTGAGCCACCCATACGCCCCTAGCATCTGACTCTTGCTCTCAGCTCAGGTCTTGATCTCAGGGACTCAAGCTCCATAAGGTGCACATTTAAGCCCAGCATGGAGCCTATGTAAAACAAACACAAACACAAACAAAACCCAAAAAACAAAAGAAGTCATCTCATATACAGCATGGCTGAAACAGAAATCTTTCCCTCTTCAATTTCTCCCCTTGCTAATTTTTATTTTGCTTTTGTCATTTTTAACTATCTGTTTCAAATCCAGACAGATGCTAGGTTTCCTTAATACAATCAATCCTTCTTCCATCCAACTAATCAGTAAGTTCTGTACATGTTTTACCTTCAGAACAGCCAGAAGTCCAACCAATTTCTTGAAAAAATTCTACTATATGTGCTATTTTCTAATAGCTTCATCCCTTAAACTACAACCTAGACACAAAAATGATATTTTCTATGCATTTTTTTCATTCTCATTTTCAATATTCATGAATAAAACCAGAATCATAATAATGACTATTTAATTCTCAACTATGAGTATACTTCTGTAAATTAAAAAACTCAGTGCATTTCATTTTGAGGTTATAAACAAAAACCCTTAAGATGACATGCAATTCCTCACTAATCTGGCCCTTGTTTTTATCTGATTGTCCTTCCTTTGATATCATACTTCTACTTCCCCATCATATTTCTTTTTCGTCCTGGAACAGGCCACCTTCCCTCTTGAAATTAGGTATTTACATATGATCTTCTCCCTGGCTAGAACAGTCACTTCTTTCTTGCAACTTATTTAAAATCTTATTTTTCAGATAGCTTCAAGTCTTTCACATTCTTTTTGATGCCTTCTCTGGTGTTCTCTGTGAGGTAAACCAGCTCTCACCCTAAGATTTTATAACTCTACCACTTTTACCTATTTAGCAGTTTTCACATTTTAAAATATGTGTTTAGTTAATTTCTCTCTTCCCAACCTACGATGGTAAAGATTGTATATGTTTTTGAATACTCAGTGTCCAGCCATATATCAAATATATAGTTAGATGGCCAAGAGATATTTAGTGAACTAAATAAAATGAGATGAGTGAATGAATGACTCCATCATTCAATCAAACAACACTACATTGGACAAATAATATTTGTGACTTAGCGTGGAAATTCTTGTTTCCACTATAATAAAATTAAGGCACACATAGATATTTTTTAGACACTGAACAGATTTCCACTGGAGATAGAGAAAAAAATGCAGCAGGTTGCTTCTGGAAAAGAAACATCCAGTAATTGAACAGATATTTATTAGCCATCTTCTGGATTTCAGTCATTTTGCTAGATGCTGAAGATACAAATTCCAAAGTACACAGTCCTTTCTCTTGATAGATGAAGGAAAAAACATGAAATACAAATGTGAATTCAGTAATGGGGTGAAAAGTAGCAGATTCAAAAGAGGTTACAGTAGGGAAAATGGAATTATTTTTATGCTCAGGTAATATTGTCTTTGTAAGATAGTACTAATTTTGAAATACTCCTAGTATGCCTATAATTGCTACCTTTGTGTGCCTAAGACCTCTGAAAACAGAATGCATTTAAAACCCATTTTGTTTGCTATCTAGCCATAAGTTTACCCAGTGATAAAATACACATGATGATATCTACTTTCCATCCTATCTCACGAGGCTAGAATGAGGTAATAATGTGAACATATTCTGGAAACAAATATAAACTACTATATTTATGTAAAATATTATAATTTTCTTGATTCAGCTGAAATTGATACAAAATATTTTGGAAACAAACAAAAATTTTGCAACAATACTAGACTTCAACATTCCTACCTTGTTTAATCTCCAGAGCTGTGTCACAGGATGGACAATTGAAGACATTTTCATATAGTCATAGACACTATCATTTGAATTAAAAGTTAATTTTCAAGCCAAAATTTCTAATTATAATGCAAAATATATGTTGGTACTACTTGTATAAAGACCAGAGAGCTGAACTATTTGTATATTAAGATACTCTTCATAATATATTTTTCATGAAGTTATATGCAACTAGAATGAAATAATGTCACATATCTGTGTCCTGGGTCATGATACTGAATTAACATTTATGTATTATACAATGCTGGTGAATTATGTGGAATATGAATTACATTTTCAATAAAGCTGCTCTAAAAATATTAGCATTTATGCCAAATAGTGAAATAATGGAATTAATTGAGGTGCTACATTGGATGAAAAATAATTTTTTCATGTCATTAATAAGATAAAAGGGAATTTTCTTCAAACTTAGAAGAAAATGTATGATAAAAGTAAAATAACATTTAATAGAATCAAAACTGAATGTATGCTATGGGAGTTTATAAGTATTAAAAAAATTTTGTTTTTCTTTAAGCTCTGTGTTATCCTGGAAAAAATTACTCACTGCAAAAGTAGATGGGCATATTCAGCAAAAGAAGTTCTAGATCATCTATTTTGATTAAATATGGCAACAGAAGAAAACAAAATGGATGACTGCAAGTCATGGTTTTTGATATCAGAATGATGCATTGATCTTATACTATGAAACACAAAGGTTGAAGGAGAGAAGCTTCTTTAGAGGCCCATATTTCTGAGGCAGACAGGGATCTTTGTATTGCTATCTAAATTATAGGTAAGCCAGTAGAACTGCTAAATCAAACCATTATAGCAATAAATATATGATAAAAAGTACTTCCTTCAATTCAAGGTAAACAATGGAAATAAATATGGTGTTTATAGAAACACTAATACATGGCTAATGTTTTTGTTTATTATTCCAGATACATATATAATTAGTTTGGCCTACATCTGGTAACTGCTAATTTCTAGGCTGGAATCTAGTACTTTGGTACATAGATACCGTCGTATGAAGATTAGGCCAAAATTTAGTCCACAATAAAATTTCTATCACAAAATCTAGTGAATGCACATACATTTCTTTTTCCTGGCTATAAAGATGATATAATCAGACTTACTTTTTTTAAACAGATTATTTGTTTGAGAGAGAAAGCGAACACAAGTGGAGGAGGAGCAGAGAGAGAATCTCAAGAGACTCCCCTCTGAGTGCAGAGCCCCACATGGAGCTTGATCCCATGACCCTGAGATCATGACCTGAGCTGAAACCAAGAGTCAGATGCTTAACTGAATGAGCCACCCAACCACCTCATAATCAGACTTTTTTAAAATAATTTTTTAAAAGATTTTATTTATTTATTTGAAAGAGAAAGAGAGATCCCAAGTAGGCAAAAGAGTTTTTCACAAGTAGGCCTGAAGCAGGCAGAGAGAAAGGGAAGCAGGCTTCCTGCTGAGCAGAGAGCCCAATGCAAGGCTTCAGCTCAAGACCCTGAGATCATGACCTGAGCTGAAGGCAGAGGCTTTAACCCACTGAGCCACCCAGGCGCCCCCTCATAATCAGACTTTTTAAAATAATGGAGAATATCAGGATAAATGTATCCATACCGTTAGCTAAATATGTGATTGAACTGGTGAAATTCCTGAGTAATTGACAATGGTATGAAATACTCAAGCAATAACACTAGCTTTTCTTCAGTGATTGGTCAGTGCGTAATATACCTGATGGTGTATGTTGCTAAGTAGTATAACTTGTCTAAGAATCTCATTTTTCAGTAAAAATAGCAAATGACAAGTTATTTCTAATTTAATGTAAACTGTAGATTCAATAAATGTTTACTGAACGAATGAATAAAAAGGGAAAGTTCAGTTAAAAAAGGATGGATATTCATTCATTCATTCATTTATTTATTTATTTATTTATTTATTTATTTATTTGACAGAGAGAGATCACAAGCAGGCAGAGAGGCAGCAGAGAGAGTAGGGGAAGCAGGCTCCTTGCTGAGCAGAGAGACTGATGCGGGGCTCGACCCCAGGACCCTGAGATCATGACCTGAGCTGAAGGCAGAGGTTTT
>CM053607.1:64461942-64494363 GCA_028646535.1 Procyon lotor
TTGAGCAAAAGACATGAAAGATATTTCATCAAAAAGCATGTGCAGATGACAAAAAGAGCATGTGAAGATTAACATCATTAGCTATTAAAGAAACACTAATTAAAACTATCATGAGACATCACTACACACCCACCAGAATGACTGACAAAATATAGCAGTAACACCAATACTGGTGAGAAAAAACACTGCTGGCAGGAATGTAAAATGTTATAGTCTGGTAAATCCTTAGAAAGGATTTCCTTATATTTCCTATAAGCCTAGACATGGAATTATTATATGGCACAGCAGTTGTACACTAGGGCATTTCACTCTGAGAAATTATGTTCATATGCTCACACAACACATACATGAGATTGCTTTTTCTGTAAAAACCACAAACCGGGAAAACACAGATGCCCTTTAATGGATGAACGGTCAAACATACCATAATTTTTATATTAATTTATGATTCAACAGTAATTCTAGTTTTGAATATTTCCTAACTCCATCAGGAAACCTTCAACATAAACTATATATTTTGAATAAATTCACCCTTCTAAGAAGTTGCCTCACACCTTTTGTAATCTCTCCCTCTTTTCCCCATGTCATCCTCCCCACCCTGGAAATCATTGATTTGCTTTCTGACATTATAAATTAATTTGCACTATATGGAGTTTAATGTAAATAGTGTAATATGTATTATTCTTTCCATGATTTATTTCACTTATGTGCCATTCATATATATTCTTTCAGGAAGTTTCATTTCAAAAATTTGGCCCATTATTTATTAATTTAGTAGGGTATTTACCTTCTTGTTAATTAAGTTTTAAATGCTTTAAACATATTTTGGATATAAGCCTTTTGCCAGGTATATGATTTTCATATGTTTTATCCCAGCCTGTAACAAACCTTTAATTATCTTAACATAACCTCTCAAAGAGCTAACTTCTTAATTTTTATGAAGTCTGCATTATCTTTCTTAATAGCTTGTGCTTTCAGTGTCATAGCTAAGAGATCTCTGCCTAAGTGAAGTCACAAATATTTTTTCCAATGTTTTCTTTTAGAAGTTTTATAATATTAGCTGTTTCACTTACATATGATACATCTTAGTTAATTTTTTTTTTAAAGATTTTATTTATTTGACAGAGAGAAACACAGTGAGAGAGGGAACACAAGCAGAGGGATTGGTAGCGGGAGAAGCAGGCCTCCTGCGGAGCAGGGAGCCCGATGCGGGGCTCGATCCCAGGACCCTGGGATCATGACCTGAGCCGAAGGCAGCCGCTCAACGACTGAGCCACCCAGGCGCCCCAATCTTAGTTAATTTTATACATGGTGCAAAATACAGACCAAAATTATTATTTTGTACATGTGGATATACCACTGATTTAACCCATTTGTTTAAAAGGTTTCATTCCTCCACCGAATTGCCTTTGTATCCTTGGAAAAAAAATAATTTTCCACATATTTACAGTTCTATTTTATGACTCTTTCTTCAGTCCCAATGATCTTTTATCTGGACAATAAACAATAACATGCTTTCTTGATTAGTTGATGATCATAGTCCTATAGAGTGAATAAATCAATTTTGGTATTTAAGTAGCTAAGTACATTTATCATTTCAATCGATTTTACATAATTTGTCTATTGGGCTTTACTAAGACTTGTACTTATTTAGGAAACTTCTCCAAGAGGAGTAGAGCTACATATATTTAGTATGTATGATTCACCTGTTACTTAACCAAGTGTTATACTTGAGAATGTGTGGCCCAATTAAATGTTTACACATGCTAGGGGAATGCAATTACTATGTCAGAAGGACTGCTTCTGAAAAACTCAGGAATCTCATAAAGAGTAGGTGAGAAATTTCAATATATTTTTTTCTGGCAAATTATATTTTTCACCTAAAACTGTGAACAGCAAACTTTGAGTGCAAACAGATTTGATAACACATTCTTCCTATTATCAGCTAAGGCTGGCTGAAAACTTTGACTTCTGCATAAATCAAACAATTAAAATGAACTTCAGTGCACATCATTTTCCTGAAATTTCTGCCTTTTCCATTTATTGGTTGGGATGTATTTTCTAAGTATTTCTAAGTATTATCGGAAAAAGTTAAATGTTCACTTTCTCCTTTTTTAATAGAAGATAAGGCTAGAAAATCATGAAAGTCTTTGATAGTTGCCAAGCTGACAAATGACACTAAGAAGAAAATAGACCCTATGCAGAGGAATTAATTTTGACTTTCTAATAATATATTTTATGTAATTATAATGTCATCCTTGATAGATAGAGTCTTTTATTCCTCATTTATAACTTACACAGTGTCTTCCACAAGAAAAAGACAAAGTTACTGATTGTTTGAAGCAAGTTTGCTCAGAAATTCACTAATTTTTATCATAGATTTATTTAGGTATTTAATTAACATGACCAAATATTTATAATAAGAGCATTTTATGGCCTTCAATAAGTTTATCTTTAAAAATAATTTAATGCAAAACAGTTTTGTAATATGTGCATATACATGCTGGTTAAAAAAACCTCTCTTTAGAATGATTATAACAAATCAACAAGAATGTTCTTTAATTCTTAGTAATCAATATAGACTACCAAAATATAATTGTGAGATTAATAGCAAATTAATATAAGGGTAGCCACATCAAATTAAATATTGTACATGTTATGTGAGGTTTCCGATTGTATAACAGTACAGAGGCATGGGAAATGATATGGTATCAAATTTATGCTAATAAATTTCTTGGCAGTATAAATAACAAGCAAAAACATTTAAGATAAATTCATTAAATATAACAGAGTATTACTATAATGAATAATAAAATTCACCAAGAATATATAACTAGCATAAATATTTTTGTCACCCTGCAGATTTTATCTATATCTATACTTACATCTACATGTATATGTATAGCTACACATATATATGGATGAATGGATAGATAGACGCAACTATTAGGAATATAGGGGAAATTGAAAAAAATTCAGTAATATTAGGGTAAGCTAACATATCAACCTCTCGCTTCTAAGAGTGTTATTGAAAAGCATATAAGTTAACAAATTGCCAAAATCTTCAAGGAATGAGGGATAGTAACTGAGATTTCTGGAATTGATTGAAACAAGATGGAGAGTGAGTGGTATTACCCAATGGCATGGGTTGTTTGGTTTAGGATGAAGGTAGGGACAGCAAACTGTAAGTCATAATGAGAAGCAAAAAGGGTCTCTGGTGCTAGTAGAATGAGGAAATAACTAGTCACCTCTTAAGAAGCCCGCAAAAAAGAAGTTCCTCGCAGACAACCAGGCTTTAACTTACACGATAAGGTAGGAGGATGTAGAGCAAGGTCAAGAGTAGATAGTTGATAGACTATTCGTTACAAATTGGAAGGGTTTGGGACAGAAGATAGAATTACACAGAATATTGTTGATTGTACTATATCATTTTTCCCTGAGTCACAGTATATCATTTTCACCTGCAGATTCTAGTCTTTCCTTTGGGAAAATTTTCTTCTATCTGGAGTATTTTTCATTCGTCTGTTCTGCTTTCTTCCTCAAAAAGGAAGCTAATTCTACCAATTACTAAATCTACCAACATATTCATATTTTCCTTATAAACTTTTATTTAAATTTTCTCTAGCCTGCCTACAATAACTTCCTGAGTTATAGTCTTTAATGTTTTCTACTTCTAATGTGATAGACCATTTTATAATGTCTTATATACTTTTTTTGCCTTTGTATACTCTTTAATTTATTGTGATCTGTTGTCTTGCTAATTATTCTTTACATAAATTATCTTTGAACCTTTATACTGACATATATTTATTACAAAGGTACAGATAGATGAGCTTATTCAAATGGATAATCATGTAACAATCACCACAAACAAAATATGAAATATTTCCAACATCACAAAAAGTCCTCTAGTGCTTTTGTTTGCTTTATTATTTGTCTTTTTTGACAGCTTTATTGAGATATAATCATATACTGCGAATTTATCCATTTAAAGCATACATTTCAATGGACTTAGCATATTCAGAGCTATGAGACCAACACAATAACAGATTTTAGAACATTTTATCACTCCAATAAGAAATCCTATACCCATTAGCAGATACCTCAACCTCACCTATCCATCTTCATCTCCAGCCCTAGGCAAAATTATTCTACTTTTGTTCTCTATAGATTTTCCTAGTCTGAATATTTTATATAAATTGTATCATATAATATGATATAATAACATATAATAATATAATAACAGAAGTATTGCTGATTTTTTCACTTATAGTTTTCAGAGTTCATTTATGTTGTCATACATAGTATGTTTTTGCATGAATTATCACTTTATTCTTTTTAACAGCTAAGTAATATTCCACTGTAAAGATAAACCACATTTTGCTTATTTAGTCTTTGGTTGATGGACATTTGGTTGTTCCTAAATTTTAGTTATTTTGAATATGCTGCTACAAACATTCATATAAAAGTTTTTGTGTTTTCATTTCTCTCAGGTATTTATGTAGGAGTAGAATTGCTAGATCATATGGTAACTTTATATTTAATAACTTGAGGAACTGTCAGACTGTTTTCCCCAGTAGCTGCAAAAATTTTACATTTTACATTCCTACCAGCATGTACGAGTGTTTTAATTTCTCTACATCCTTGTCAATACTTGTTATTATCTATCTTTTTTATGATAACCATCATATTGGGTATGAAGTGATATCTCAGTGTGGCCTTGATTTGTGTTTGTACTTAGATAATGAGCAGCACTGCATACATTTGTTGGCCATTGTAGAACTTCTTTTTTTTTTTTTAAAGATTTATTGATTTATCTTAGAGAAAGAGTGAGCATGAACAGGAGGGTCACAGGGAGAGGGAGAGAGAATCTAAAGCAGTCTTCATGCTGGGCAGAGAGCCAGATGCAGGGCTTGATATCATATGAGGCTCATGAGATCATAACCTGAGCCAAAACAAGTTGGGAGTTCAACTGACTATTCCACACAAGTGCCCCCACTGTATATTTTCTTTAGAGAAATATCTATTCATATCCATTACTCATTATTTAATTGGGTAATTCCCTTATTATTCTGCTGTAAGAGATGGATATACATCTTAGATACAAATCTCTTATCAGATCCATAGGATTTATTAATTTTCACTTTCCTGTTGGTTTCTATAGAAGCACAATTTTTTATTTGGTGACTGGATTGTCTTTTCATTTGCTTTCATTTATTTTATCTGTTGTCTTATTATTAACCAGTAAGAGTCCATTATATAGCATAGTTATAAGTCCTTTGTCTGACAGTATGTTTTACAAATATTTCCTCCCAGTCTGTGACTTGTTTTTCATTCCTTCAACAATGCATGGTGAAGAGCAAAAAACATCTTTTCAGATAAGGCATAATATTTACTTACTTTTCTTAAACCCATCTGGTTTAAACTGTGTCATTTTCCTTCCTCCAGAGAATTGCCATGGCACTTTTGACAAATATCAATTGACTATACTCCTGGACTCTCCACTGTTTTTCATTGAGCTCTAGATTTCTTTTTCTGAATACCTAGCTATCTTGATTACTATAGCTTTATTATAAATCTTGAAATAAGTTTAAGATAACTTTTGCAGCATTATTTTTCTTTTTAAATATTCCTTCAGACATTATAGGTGCTTTGAATTCTTTTATGACTCTTAGAATTATCTTGTCAATTTTTAGAGATAAAACCTGCTGGGGTTTCATCAGGAATATACTGAATCTAGACATCCAAATGGGGAGAACTGCTCTTATAGCACTGTTGATACTCTGATCCATGAGCATTACCTTTCTTCCCACGTATTTAATTTCTCTCAGCAAGGGATGCCTGGGTGGTTCAGTCAGTTAAGTGTCTGCCTTAGGCTCAGGTCATGATCCCAGGGTCTTAGATTTAAATACCGCTTGCTCAGTGGGGAGCCTGCTTCTCCCTCTGCCTATCGCTCCCCCTGCTTGTGTGCTTTCTCTCTTTCTCTGACAAATAAATAAAATCCTTAAAACTATTTCTCTCAACAATACTTTTACTTCTTAATGTAGAACACGTGTGCATAACATTTTGGATAGAGCCTTAGGTATTTTTTGCTACCATAAATGGAATTATTTTTTTATTTCAATTTTCCAATCTTTTGTTGCTACATATTCAAATACAATTAATTTTTATACTGAACTTGAATCTGCCCACTTGATACATTTAATAATTTGGCTTCTTAATTACAACCATTGTAGATTTCCTAAGATTTTTCGAAATAAGCATAACATCTACAAATAGGAAATTTTTACTTCTTCCTTTTTATTCTTACACCTTTATTTTCCTTACCTTATTAGAATGGCTAGGTCCTCTAATAAAATGTCAAATACAACTGATGAAAACACGTATCCCAGTATTGTTCCCACTTAAGGAGAAAATATTCAGCATTTCACCATTAGTATGATTTTTGGCTACCAGTTTTTTGGAAGCTATCCTTTATCAGCTCCAGTTCCTTAATATTTCAAGTTTGCTGATCATTTTTATCCTTAATGGAAGTTGGGTACTGTCAAGCAGAACAGTGATTTATTCCTATTTATTTTATGGGAAAATTGAGTAAATTTGGCAATTTTTCCTTTTGAAATGTCTAATAGAATGTACTAGTGACACAACCTGTGTCTAGTATTTTTTTCAGAGAAGATTAATATAAATATAAATATTTGGAAATATTTGGTGCTAATCAGATCATCTATTTCTTCTAATCAGTTTGCTTGCAATCCTATTTAGTCTATGCTTCATTTCAGATATTCTATTTTTCTCAAAGTTTTGTTTGTAACTTTTTCTATTTTGTATTTTGCTCATCATATATGGAGAATATTGATTGTAACATTTTTATTTATTTATTTAATATTTATTTATTATTTTGTTATGTTAGTCACCACACAGTACATCATTAGTTTTTGATGTAGGGTTCCAGGATTCATTGTTTGCATATAACACCCAGTGATTGTAAAATTTTTAATATCCTTTCCTTTGTTCTTTGCAGATCTCTTTTTACTGAATTTTTGGTAAATGACAACACTAACAATTTAATAAAATAATACCCCAAAAATCAGCCCATTAATATGTCACCTATATTCCAAGTTTAGCCTACTGAATTTTAGTCTTTTGAGTTAGACACTGAGCATCTGAGCATCTTGATTTTTTAAAAGAACACTCTAGTTGTTTCTTATTAAAGTTACTGTAACACTGGCATAGAAGTTAACAGTTGAGTTTTAGATCAGACAGTGGTTTCCTTGCAATCTCTAAATATTTCACTTACTAACCTTGGTAAATATATTGTATTTCTGCTCAACAACATACAATTCTTTTGCCAGAGCCAACATAATAGTACCCTACCACCTTGATAACAAAATCAGCCATCTGATTTGATTATGACAATGAAATGTTAGTGTTAGTTTTGAGGATTTAAGGGCTGTTGAAGTAGTCAACAGTGTCCTAGGCTGCCTGAGCCATTATTGTCAAAGATTCATGATGCCAAAAATTAAAAAGCATAACTACCAGTGCTATGAACTTAGCACTTACAGAGAACTACATGTTTGTGTTTTTCAACCATTAAGATTAGTTTTTGTTCATTTATTAGTAAGAGCTATGATCATTTATTAGTAAGAAATAAATTGGTGCATACATCACAACTGACATTTAATTGATAGTTAATGGTGTTTCCTACCAGGTTCTAAACACTGCTATAGAATCAATATTAGACTGTGTTCCAAAATCTATACATTATTTTGATAGAAATACAAAATTATCTATAGAGATAATATTACACAGAAAATTCCTAAACCAGAATTGGCAGTTGGGATGGGAAAATTATTATAGCACAAATTCCTGGAGTGGAAAAGTAACTCATTTAAATAAATGTATCAGGAAAGAAGTTGATTTCATTTAAATTTTTAGAAGAAATTATTTTATGGTGATTGAACTTGGCCAGTGCACTGAAGGATAATAATTTATTTAAATACCTTTGAAGAACATATTTGCATTGTTTCCTTGTCCATTAAATGAACTATTTAATGTTTGGTCCAAAATAATTTCAATCAAGGGGGTTTACATTTATCAAACTGTTATTATTTTTCATTAGAAAATTTTTATTAGCCTAATTTCACTGAAACATGTATGACAGCTGGTGCTTATCATAGTCTAATACACTTAATATTAGGACTATCCTTGCCAGCTATTGAAGTTGACCTGTTGATCCAAGACAGTTTTAATCCACCTTGATGTATCTAATTAAATGCCACTTCTTCAATCCTCCTCGTTAGTCTGTAGCATGTTAAAATTTTATCAGCTAAGAAATTACTGTATTTTTTGTCCAGTTTCTTTATGTTTGAGAAGTATCAGAGAGACCTTATATCTACCTGTTTTCTGTACTTTCAATGAACATATTTGCAAATATGTTTTCAGAGTGTAAAGAGGTAAAATGATCCTTTTAAACATTCAATAATTTTACATATTTATTGTCATTTTCTAAAACATATTAATTATTTTTATTTCAGAAGTGACTAACAAACTAAAACTAAGACTTCACTTACATTTCAATAAACTATTATCCCTAGGGAGAGTGCACCAAATGCTTATATGTCTTTGTGGTTGATTTCTTTTTCCCTTTCTTTCTCCCCCGCTTTTCTTTCTTTCTTCCTTCCCTTCCTCCCTCCCTCCCTCCCTCCCTCCTCTCCCTCTTTCTTCCTTCTCTTCCTCCCTTCCTCCCTTCCTCCCTTCCTCCCTTCCTCCCTTCCTCCCTTCCTTCCTTCCCTCTTTTCTTTCTTTCTTTCTTTCTTTCTTTCTTTCTTTCTTTCTTTCTTTCTTTCTTTCTTTCTTTCTTTCTTTCTTTCTTTCTTTCTTTCTTTCTTTCTTTCTTCTTCTCTCTCTCTCCCTCTCTCCCTCCTTACTTCCTCCCTTTTTTCCTTCCTTCCTTCACCACAAAAAATGTACACTTCAGTTTTAATATATAGTTTTGTTCCCAAAAGTTCCTTTATGTTCATAAGATCATTAGCCTTTTTCAAAGTGAAAAGTGAAAAAGTTTTTTAAGTATAATAACAAATTTGAGGTAAATCAAAATTCTAAACTTAAAACTTTACATAGGCAATTTGGGCTTTTTTCTTGAATCACTCAATACTTAAAACTTACAAATGCTCTTTAAGAGAACTTTTAAACCCATTAGCTTTAGGAATATAATATTTAGAACTGTTTTGAAAATTTAACTTATTACCATTCTAATACACAATAGATAAGAATTGTCCAAATTACCTATGTTGCTGGTTTCCAAAGCGAGAGAGAGTTTCTTCCTAAAATTCAATTTGATCACTTTCTTTCTTTGCATTGATCTAAAATTCTTATCACTTAGAATTTCATTGAAGGCCCTGAGAAATTTAGTTTCAGTCTACCCATACCTTTCACTGGTTCTTCATATCTATGCATTGAAACAATTGGGCATTTTCCTGAGACATTTCATATATTACCTGAAAACTTGGTAACATGCATACAAAAAATTTTTTAAAGAAGTCAAGCAGCATTTATTACCTTGGTCTATCATTCTGGTCTTGTTACTTTTCCTTCACAATTAAATGGTTTTCTGCCTTCTCTCTCTTCCCCCATCCCCCCAGTCTGGCTATTACACAGTATATCCTTGAACCATTACCTCACAGCAGCACTATGCTTATTCTCTTTCTCTAACACCATTCATTCACAGATCAAAGTTCTGGTGCACAAACCCTTCCCTGTAGAAAGTTCAGTGCTTGTGAAAGAATTTGTAATAATCCAGGTCCCTAGGATGGCTAGCTCCAGTGAGATGAGGATGGACAGTAGCTCCTTGTTGGTTGTACATTGGTACATTCTAACTGGCCACGCTACTCCCACAGCTTTTCTGGGATTTCTGGGACAATTTGGTTAGTCTCTGTGGCAATCCAATGAGAACACTCAATAGTCTGGGTGGCCCAGTTTATGCTGTCAGTACCTTGCAGAAGCAACTCTCTTTAAGACCGCAACCCATTCATATGCCCATTCTCTACAGTGTATGTGCCATATTTTGTGTCTCCTCACCCTCCAAGTGGGGCTGTTAAAGGTATGCTTCTTACTTTCTGATGAAGGTGTGGCCTTCTGGTAGGTTTGAAGCTTTGACATCATAAATTTAGGGAAAAACAGAGGTGCATAATGTGGTTCCTTTTCCATTTCTGCCAGAGTTTCATTTGCAACAGGAACGTTGCTTTTCACCAAAATCTCTGATCAGCTTCTTCTTCTCTTCTGTCCCTGCCATCCACAGGAGCCTCTCTGGCACCCCTCAAATGTGTTCACGGAGGCTGTGGAAGATCTCATGAAGTTTCTTAAAATGCTACAAAGAAGGTGTAGGAAGTGGCCACAGCATAGGCCATGGTCTAGTAGTAGTTACTGAGATTTGGGTCAAGAGGTCTACTCCAATCCCCAGGGTCAGCCATCCAGCCCCACACATATTGGGGCCATCATCACCACCACTGCCTGGGACATGGTGCTTCCTGCAGCTAAAATATTTTTTAATATATGAGGGAATTCATTGTTTAAAGGAGAAAATCCTCTCCCTGAAAGTGTTCTCTTGTTTAATCTTAAAAGACTGCTTTTTGGTTAACTTCCTTTATCAAGATAATTGTGGGAAAACAGTATTTTCCTTTGGAACATAGATCAAATGATATTATGCAAAGAAAAGACTATGACTTGCCATGTAGAACAAGATAGTAACATTCTTTTGGACAACTTCTGGGTCAAAATCTCCTGCCTGCTATAAACTGATATTTTAGAATTATCACATCTGCAAATGATTTCATATTTTGATTAGTTCCGTTTGTTCCTTTATACTTTGTTTACCTCTATTTGGCTGGTTAGTGTCCTTTATATTATCCATAGCCTCCGTTGTTCAAGATGGTTAAGTTCATCAATATTTAGAGTTCTCTTTACTGATGATCGATTACTATATCTTCATTGCTTCTTTGGAAGCTTATGGTATTTTTATTAAGGATCATTTGCAGAATGAACACATATAAATCAAATCACTGTTTTCATGATTTTAAAAAAAGTAAGCCTATTCTCTCTCACTTTTTTCAGTGATAATTAGAATAGCCATTATCACTTGATATAATTAACCACAAATTTTTGTTACCAGAAGGAAATGATTTATACTGTTATTTTTTTCTATAAGGCAAAGAAAAAAGTGACAAAAATAGATTTGTCAGTATCAAAGATATTACATATCACTCAGGTTAATACAAAATACAGCATCATATCAGAAAACTACTTAGGCTGGAGAGAGAAGATTAAGAAATTGTTCTATGTGATTTCTGACACATAGATGGTGACAATGGTTGACATACCATTGCAACATTTATATATTTTGGTCAACTGAACTGCTTAATGAAACAATCACAAAAACTTTACAGTCAAACTGAATGTATAAAATAACAAAGGGGGGGTGGTGTGGTAGACAAATTAGGGTCATTTGGATATATATATATATGGATATATATATCCATATATATATATATGCCATATATACATATATATAAATATGGGAGAAGAAGAAGGAGGAGGAGGAGGAAGAGGTTGGAGAGAAGGAAGAAGTGGAGGAAGAAGAGGAGGAGGAGCAGGACGAAGGGGAGGGGAGGGGAGGAAGAGGAGGAAGGAGAACAGATGAAGAAAAGAGAGATTACTATCAACCCAAAGATTATAGTAGCTATGGGAAAGCTGTGATACAGTCTTTTAGTCAGACTTCCATAGGAAGTAGATAGTAGCTTATCAGTATCAAAATTTCTAGATTTCACATGTTTCACTCGTAAAGACAGAGCCTAGTGTTTCTGGAATAAATGGAAGGGGACTAGTTTTCTGCTGTGAACAGCTATAAAACTGGACAAAGCTTATGAGGCATCTGGTTTCACAGAGTGCAAAGCTGCGCATGATAAATAGAACAGCAAGATTTTAAACATGGAAAGTATCAGTATCATTAACATATATTATATATACACACATATGTATATAGCCTCAGGCTCCAATATCCAATAAAACAATTCAAACTAAAATTCTGAAATACACTAAGTATACTAATGAAGTATACTTTAATATGTTGCATCATACTATGACTACATTACTGTATTTTAAGTGTTTATTCTCACTCTCTTAGGAAACCAATAATTTAATTTTTGTTTTAAACTTAATCATGCATTCACAGCATTGTAGAAACTAGCAGCAGTTGTATTTTTATTTTATTACACATTTCTAAAAAGCATCTTTATTTCAATGTTCACTACACTATTAAAAGGAGTTAGTGTAGAATATATGGGCCTTTTCTGCAGAAAGGATCGAGGATAATGATATATTAAAGTAATTGGAACATGATAATAATTCAGAGGCCATAATTTGAATGAGGCTTTCACACTATTGCTTGCATCTGATGGAAATTTGAAAAGTCATTTAAGTACCTAATAAATTGAACTATACTGTAAGCCCACATCTATAAACATCAGACAGAAACAAATAGACAAACAACTAAACAGTAAAACTAGATTCAATTATTTTTGTAATAAAAAATTGACTATTACCAATGACATTACAAAAGAGATGAGACACTATGTTGACAATGGAGTTGATAATACAAAATATAGAGACATTCATGTTGCAAAAATTTTGCTAAGCAAATTTATGCAGTAACTAAGATATCTATTTTATGAATCTTATTTTATAATATTCCCAGCGGATATATTACATACTATGATTCTATTCTTGTTTTTATATCCTAACAAAAATAGTGCTACATTGTTGTTTTAATAGCTAAATATAATAAAAATACTTAAACCTTTCAGAAAGTAATAAATGTAGAGTTGCAGTGACAGATTTAACAATAAGGATATTAAGTCAAATTAGTGAAAATTCTCTTAAATACATGTTGACATACATACAGAAAACAACAAAGGTGCCCAAAAGAATTGCAGGATCTTATTATGGTAGCTCTGTCTTTAATTTTTGAGGAAGCTCCATACTGTTTTTCATAGTGGCTACACCAACAGTGCACAAGACTTCCCTTTCTCCATACGCTGGCCAGAATTTGTTAGCTTTTATCTTTTTGATAATAGCCATTCTAACAGGTGGGAGGTGATATATCATGATGGTTTTGATTAGCATTTCCCTGATGATCAGTAATGGTGAGCCTCTTTCATTTACCCGACAGCCATTTGTCTTTGGAAAATAAGTCTATATCTCCTCAATTCTTCTGCCCATTTTTAACTCACATTATTATTATTATTGTTTATTAATGAGAAGTATAAATTCTATATTTCTTGGATATTAGTGTCTTCCCAGATAGATGATTTGCAAATATTTTCTCCCATTCCATAGACTGACTTTTCATTTTGCTGATTGTTTCTTTGGCTTTGTAAAAATTTTCTTTCACACAATGCCATTTTTTTTAACGAATCACATTTGTTTAGTTTTGTTTTAATTACTTGCACTTTTGGTGTCACATTCAAAAAAATTATTGCCAAGACCAATCTGAAGGAGTTTACCTTTATGTTTTCTTCTAGGACTTTTACGGTTTCAGGTCTTACATTTAAAACTTTAATCCACCCACAGTTAATTTTTTTGAGTGGTGTGAGATAGAGGTGCAGTTCCATTTTCCTTCATTTGAATATCCAATTTTCACAATGCCATTTATTGAAGAAACTATCTTCTCTTCATTTAATATTCTTGGCTTCCTCATCAAATATTTGTTGACCATATATGTGTGGGTTTATTTCTGGGCTCTCATTCTGTTTCATTGCTCTTTGTATCTGTTTTTAGGCCAGTGTCACAGCATTTGTTTACTATAGCTTTGTAATTAAGGTGGAATGTAGAAGTGTGAAGACTCCAGCTTTGTTCTACCTTTTTGGGATTGCTTTAGCTCTTTGGGATCTTTTGTGCTTTCACACAATTTTTAGGTTTTGTTTTATTTTTATTTTGTGAAAAATGCCATTGGAATGTTGATATTGAATTGAATTTATAAATTGCTTTGGGTATTGTTATTTGGGCATTGTCATTTTGGGTATTGTTAACAGACATGTTAATAATGTTAATTATTCTGATCCATGAACATGCGCTATATTTCTATTTATTTGTGTATTCTTCAATTCCTTTCATCAATGTCTTGTAATTTTCAGTGTACAAACTTTCATCACCTTGGTTAAATTTATCCCTAAATATTTTCTTGTTTTTGATGCTATTGTCAATGGGGTTGTCTCATTTCTTTTTTCAAATATCTCATCATTAGTGAATATAAATGCAACTGATTCCATATATTAATTTAATATACTGCAACATTATTGAATTTGTTGATTAGTTCTAATGGTTTTTTTGATGTAGTCTTTATAGTTTTCCCTATGTAAATATTATATACAGAGATTGTGTTTAACATGATCACTGCTTAGTTAAAGCTATTTTTATTACTGTTTATTTTCTATCCCAATATTCTGACCTTAAATGTAATCTCTTTACCAGAAAGATTCAGAGAAAAGTGATCTGAAAATCAGTATAATACTTCTTGAGATTGTCTATTAGTTCTTCCATTCATTATTTTAATTCAACCTCTTTTTCAGGATTCATATCATTGGTTAGCATTATCTCCAAATGAAATAATTTTTTGATATAATACTTCTATTTCTCCCAAACCTAACTTCCTAAAACTTCAGCATGGTAGGTATTGAAAATAAAACTTTAAAAATTCGTGTTATAATAGCTTTAAAAAATGGCACCTTATAAAAGTAGATTACTCACATCCAAATCAAAAACCTGAAAAATATTCTGAGGCCTTATTAAAACTAAAAAGCTGTGTAGAAATAATAAGCTTCTAGGAATAAGAATTGTCATTTAACTAGTTTAACTAGGGTCTTCAGAAGTTCACACTGAAGAGGATTAAATCAACATATTAAGTTCTAAAATCTAACATAACAATTAGATCTTGAAAAGTTACAGAGGAAAGCATTTCATGAATCATCTTTAGTTTCTTAAACTTAACGGGGGCTCAGTTGGTTAAGTGTCTGTCTTTGGCTCAGGTCATGATCCAAGGTCCTGGGATTAAGCCCTGTGTCCAACTCTCCACTAGCAGAGAACTTGTTTCTCCCTCTCTCTTGGACTTTCCTCCCAGCTCATGTTCTTTCTCTTGCATGAGTTCTGTCTCTCTCTCTCTCTCTCAAATAAATAAATAAAATCTTTAAAAATTAAAAATAAATAAATAAATCCAAATATGACTCATTAGGTCCTTTTAGCTCAGCTGAATTATGTTCTTTACTTCTCAAAGGAAAGATCAGATTTTTACTTTATTAGAAATGCATTACATTTCCCTTTAAATGCTTTTGGGGCTTTATTCAAAAGGGTGACTGCTGGCTTTTCTTCTCAGGAAAACATGTTATTTTATAGTCATAGTTAATATAAAAATACCATTTTGGCAATACTTTTCTTGCCATATTTCCTTTCTTCCTCACAGAATGTTTATTCTATTTATTAAAGCTTTCCTGGAACTACACATTCCTCTCCAAATAAAACTAAAGAGCTAACATCTTGTCTATATCTAGATACAATCTGCATGTTTTCATTTTACTCAAAGTACATGTTTTTATCAATATTGCTAATAAAATTGGAAATGAAAATGTCTTGCATTGATACAAAACTGGATATCAATTTTCACTATTCGCATTGACTTTATAGGGTCAAAATCAAGTTTTAAGCATCTCTTCTTCTGAAAGAATATTAATCCTAAAATTAGAAGCTGATAAATCAAAACAATTCTCAAAATTTATGTAAAAAATGCCAATGATTTCCTGAGAAGACCAAAAATCTAAGAAAGTTATCTATTATTTTGAAAGTAACTTGTCAACATGAGAAGCAATTTAAAAGTCACTTAATTAAATGAAAAACTTTCATTTACATACAAGAGACTGGATAGTTTGCTTTTAAAAAAGCTTGATTATTATCTATTTGCAAAATATGCAATTTCAAACTATTAAATAGATCAGATATGTTATTATCACTTTGTGTATTTGTGAGTTTTATCAATATGCAGACTAATCTGGTCATATAGAAATAATGAACTTTATCCAAATATATTATAATCCTTTGTTAGCAAAATTAAAGTATAAGTCCTCTTTATCTAACTTAGTATAGGATTTTAATTCATGATTTTAATTTGGTTGGACTTTTACATAGCACACTGCCATAGCTTTTTGTCTAAATCTAGATTGGTATTGATCTTCCTGAAGTGATCTTAAACACACACACACACACACACACACACACACACACACACACACCCCTGTACGTGTGTGCTTTAGTACTTGGTTTTCACCATTACTAACAATTATTAAAACTATTTCATCTATTTATTTCCTTTCATACTGCTAGTGATCCTCCTCAATACACATAAAGGCAAGTTCAGATTATTCATATTATCATGCCTGTTAAATAAATACCACAGTGCTCTTCTTCACTGGTTTCTTAATTTCTAGTCTATGATGATATTTTTCAGTGTTTCAGGAATGCACTGGCCAATAATCAACAGCAAATAAGTTCAGGACTTACTCCGGCCTCACTCCATTTCATTTGCTTCTAAATACCTTGCCCTTCTGCATAGCCTCAGTTTCTCTCTCACATGTTTTTCAGAGTATGTACCCTTTTATTCTAGCTACATTACAATAAAGGAACACACTTTATACCATTCACCATGATCACTCTTATCACTTCCCTAAGGTGGTGGTACTTTGGGCTATTTCCACCCAGTTCCGTATTAGGGCTCTAGGCAGGGGCTGCCTCAGCTCTGTACCTTTTCTGGTCCTCCAGGAATCCTGCCTGACTATAGTCGTCATGCCACTTTCTCACTTTGCTTTAACATAGACCTTAGTCTCATCACTACGTTCATATCCAAACTATGTTTTGCCACTCATCTACACAAATTATGAAATCAGTAACACTAAATTGAATTGTGAGTTATTTTCAGTATTCCAACCAGACCACAGAAAATTTAAAAAATGCTACTCAATGTTTTACCTTGAATACATAGCACTTTAAATATTTGAGTAGTATTAATGGGAAGTGGACTACTACTTAATGAATGACCTTTGATAGAAAAAATGGCATGATATAATACAGTTGATAAAAAATGGTTTAATGACAGAAAAGAGATAAGTTTCTAGCTCAACAAAATGGAAAATGCATTAAATACAGCTTATAACAAAGCAGGATAAGAATTCTGTAAACTTAAAAGTAAATTAGAAAAGCAAATATGACCTCAAAATATGTTTTAAAAAAATCCCCTCTAGGACACGAATGAGTTTTTGAAACTTCTGGGGTTACCCTGCTTGCCACCGATGCTTAGGAAGGGCTACTGTCAGTGGAATTTAGTACCCAAATTTAGACATCTGATATTGTCTTAAGACTCAGATAAATCAATGTTTGGGGGAAGAAAAATCAAGATAACCTGGGGATATCTTGTTATTTCCAGAAAGCAAAGATAATTTCAAAGATGTCCAAAACAGTACCAGTGAGAATGAAGAAGCCAGGGAATTAGAGTTCCTACCTGCCAAATAGTGATAATTTGAGATTCATAACAAGAAAATAGTAATTACTGTCAGTTTTATCAAGTTGATTTTATAAAAGTTCTAAGTCCAAGGTGACACTCAGAAAGGACAAATACTTAAAATGTGGTAAAGGTAAATCACACAGAACTTTCCCAAATATGTTTACAAAAAAAAATTTCTATATGCTGAACCATATTTCAACAGAATGCATCTTAGGTAATTATGTTTTCACTTATTACATGAATCATACAAGTAGTATATACAAATTTCCGTAATTGCCTTGCTGAAAATCATATGGGATATACAACATTTTAAGAGGATAAAAATAACTTAAAAGTATTTATACTGCTTATTAATGTTCATTAAAAATGTTAGAATACATTGAGCCATATAAAAGGTAATATTAAATAAATGCTATGACAGCAGTATTATAAACGACATCGTATCAAATAAAACCAATAAAATATATGATATACGAGAAGATGGGAGAAGTTTACACCCCCATTATATTAGATACAGAAAGAGCTAGAGAACTCAACAATAAGTTTGTTACTACTTTCTAAGACAGGATTAACCAAGATCAATAAAAGAGCTTATCAGAATTTTCATAGAATCTGACAACTAGTCAGGGTTTCATGACCTTGATTTTTTCTCCTTGTTAGAAATAGAGACATTTATACAGCACACTTTATGGGTGACTTTGGGAACAAATTCTATGGCACCCTATTTATGCTGGATAGTATAGAAGATCGGGCAGAAAAAAAAAGTTTCTGAGATAAGGAGGAAGACTGTAAGTTAAATTATATATACATAGAGAGTTTATAAAGATAACATCTATATACATATATGTGTATATATATGTATCTATCCATATATATGTATCTAGATACATACATATATGTATCTATCTATGGTTTGTTTCTTTTAAAGCTCATTGAAATATTAGTAATTTAACACACTCTCCAAAGAAGGTTATGATATATGATCTAAAATGCAGAATGCACTTTAAGAAATTATGTTTTCATTTACTGCACAAAAATACACAATATCCTATGAATTGGACTAATAATGCACTTTGAAATTCATATTTCCGGTAGTTCTAAGATAGAAGCCAAGTTTTGTTGTCTACGGAGTGCTCATGATGCTTCTAAGATTACACTGGCATTACCATTAAGTTTGACAGTATATTTTTAGCTAGGCCTATTTTTTATAGGAAAACTTTAATAAGGGAGAGAAACTGCTTTTTTTGTTCTCATATAGTACTCAGTATTCAAATTCACACCATGCTCCAATTTTTCTTTTCTAGAGCTTAACATATGTAGACTAATAAAGAGTAAGTAATTTCTCTTCTGATTTCTGATTTGAGAACCATAACAGTAAAACAGCTTGCTCTAAAAGCATATTTTATAATATGTCATTCTAAGATTTCTAGAAATGCATTATAATAGCACTGGGAAAGATCTAGGAGGAATATAATAGGAAGTCACATTAAAGTAACATTCTCTCTTGAAAGTAAAAATAGTACTCATTATTGCACATTTGCAATTCCATATTCCTTTTCCTCTGAATACTTCAAATGCTCGGAGTGTGATTATAATGGTGGCAGGTTCACCTAACAGGATTGGGAAAAGAAGGATGCTGTGCAAGTGAAAACACTGTGTATTGTTAGAGAAAATTTGTTTTCACAGCACTTGTATAAGGTTTTGTTTCTGTGGTTATCGCAGAGGTAGTTTTTCTTATTCTGCCTAATACCTTTCAGGAAATTAATGGGTTAGCAAAAAGTCAGGTATTTGGATGTACATTCATCACAACAGCAAGTGCTTATTTATTTAAAGTAAAATGCTAAATCCAAAAATAATAGGCCGAAAGATACAGCACAGAGTGACATAGTGGAAATTCTACTGTGATCTCTTTAACCTCTTGAGGACAACTGATTTCAAGGGCCTTTTTCAGTGTGAGCATCACACAGTAAGAGATGAACTCTGAGTCGACTTGCCATTGATCCTTCTATCTGACAGCTGGATCTCACAGCGGCCTTACACAACCACGAAACTACTCTGGAACTGTAGGTTCTAGAGACTTCAGTTCTGTACTCCTGGTGCCAGATTTATGACTGTGCCACAGGTTTTCAACTTGACCGGTCTTACACATTACGTAAGAATTACCACACATGCACATTTCCAGGCCTGGGGCTTTGCCAGCAACAGTGGCCTTGTCCTGTCTCACTGACTAAATGCTCACATTGTAGCTAATATTTCATAAAGCACCTCTGTGAAGTTTTTTGTATTTTGAATCTAGTGGTTGCCCTTAGAAAATAACCTTCAATTAGCCCAGCTGAAGTGCTGGCATAGAAGTTAACAAAAGATGCTTCTGAATAGACAAGCCTTATTTTTCTTGGATGAAAAGAACACAGAAGTAAAGGTAGCAAGAGAATGAGTGGAACAAAGTAGGGCTCCAGGCTCTGCCCTATTTTTTTTTTCTAACATTAGTAGAATGTATTTTTTTCTTTTTTTAAATTAAAACAGTCTGGGTGGATTTATTGAACCCAGATGAATTCAAGGACTCATAGGAAGGAAGAAGGCAAAGCTATAAAAATTGTGGGAGTTCCTGGGTGCCTGGGTGGCTCGGTTGGTTGAGCGACTGCCTTTGGCTCAGGTCATGATCTCAGATTCCTGGGATAGAGCCCCGCATCAGGCCCCCAGCTCTGTGGGGAGTCTGCTTCTCCCTCTGACTTTCTCCCTTCTCATCCTCTCTCTCTCTCTCTCTCTCTCTCTTAAATAAATAAAATCTTTAAAAAAATTGTGGGAGTTCCAGAGGGTGACTATTGTACTCACCTGCCAGCACAGTCAGACCAGCTTCCCTCTTAGTGTGGGATTGGCCTTGTTCTATTCATACTCACAAGAAGGTTAATTAAAACTTAAATAAGGAGGGGCACCTGGGTGGCTCAGTGGGTTAAAGCCTCTGCCTTCAGCTCAGGTCATGATCTCGGGGTCCTGGGATCGAGCCCCGCATCGGGCTTTCTGCTCAGTGGGGAGCCTGCTTCCTCCTCTCTCTCTCTGCCTTCCTCTCTGCCTACTTGTGATATCTCTCTCTCTCTGTCAAACAAACAAACAAATAAATAAATAAAATCTTAAAAAAAAAACTTAAATAAGGAGCATAAAAGTCTCCTTTCCAGGGATATTGGCTTGTATACGGTTTCCCTATTCAACTATTCTAATTTTGAGACACAGTTTTTACTGACGTAGAACATCGACTATATCCCAGGTATGTAAAAGACACTCACACATCACTGTGATTGTTTAAGCCTCAGTACACTCTGGAAGAATATTATTATTTTACAAAGGAAGAAAAATTAAGCTCAGACTAAAAAATTTTACCCAAATCATTGGCACTAATAGGGAAAATAGGAAGAATTATTACATAGAAAAATGCCAAAGCTAATTCTCATTCCTTCATAAGGTGGCCCATTCATTTATTTACATATTGAGTGGTTGCTGGAGAGACTCACCTAGCATTGAGTACTGAGCTAAGTGAAAGGGGGAATGTGACAGTCACTGTGAGTAACTTTTCAGGAAGATAACCTCTTTGGAAGCTTCCCCAAGAAATGTCTCATGATTGACCCTGTCCAATCATAATCCCCTGCCCCTTTGGTGGATACATACTTTTCTTATTTCTGTTGCTATGGAGTTAGGGGCAAGATTTCTGTGAAGCATTAGTTCTTTGAAGATCAAAAACCACAGCCTTTCAAAGTGAAGACCTTACTCATACTCTTTCTTCCTGCTGGGTTGCTGGAGTAAGAAAGTAGTGTTTGTAACTGTGATAGCCATCTTACATAAGACAAAGATGACAGGCCACGTGTTAAGGAGAGGGGAAAAGATGGAATGGGTTGATGATACCTGAGGCACTGAGTAAGCTCTGGTCTATCTCTGAATTTTTATAACTTAAATGGGTCACGAAAGACTTCTCTAAGGGAGCAACAAAGACCTGAAAAGGATCAGTAAGAATTAATTAAGCAAAAAGAGCACTGTCCTCTCAAGCTGCTATGTAGCATAATGTGTTCTAAGAATATAAATATATGATATTGTGGAGAAAAGGATTAACTTTGCCAAAAGAAACATTTGACTTGTAGTCAGCTCCTGGAAGATCATCTCAAAGCCCCTGAAATGTTCTGCCAGATACGAGTGTCTTTTTTCACCTGGACCATTAGCTGATCCACATAGTCTACGCTAACAAGATGATTTATGGTGGGGGCTTGGAGGAGCTGGAAACTTTGGAGGGACTCATTCCTTGGAGGGGCTGGAAACCCAATTCAGTCATGTGGACAGTCAACCATTTCTATGTGACATAGCCCCAATAAAGCCTCTAGACACCAAGGCTCTGCTAATCTTGATGGCAATACTCCATGCATACTGTGACACACAGTTGCTGAAAGAAGAAAGCTCTGCCTGCATCCACTGGAAGAGGACAACTGGAAGGTCCATCCCTGGAATTCTCCTGAATCCTCTTCCATATACCTCTTCTTTGGCTGATTTTAATACAGATCATTTGATTGTAATAAACTGTAATTGTAAGTAAAATAGCTTTTTGTAAATATTGTGAGTCCACCCAACAAATTATTAAGACTGATAGTGTTGGGAAAACCCCTGAACTTGTAGTTAATGTCAGAAATTGATGTCTTAAACTTTGTAGATGGTTTATAATACTTATATCTCAAAAAAAATATAGTATTCCTTACTTATATTATTTACTACACCTGGTTCTTACCCTTTTATAGCTTTTTTTGATGGCTGGAAATGGTGTGTAGAATTATATATACTTGATCATTAAAAGAAAGTTAATTAGACTGCTTCAATTTAAGTAGTCTTTTTGGATGAATCCATTTGCCAAGAAGATTTTAGATAAATATTTCTGTATTAATTTTCTAGGGTTATGTAACAAAATACCACAGACTAGGTGGCCATAAAAACAGAAATTATTGTCTCAGTTCAGGAAATAAGAAGTCTAAAAATCAAGGGGTCAGCAGGACCTTGCTTCCACTGAAATCTGTAAAAGAATCTCCTTTTTACATCTTCCTAACTTCTGATGATCTGCTAGAGATATTTTTTTTAATTTTTTAATTAATTAAACAAGGTTTTTAAATTTATTTTTTTATTAACATATAATGTATTATTTGCCCCAAGGTACATATCTGTGAATCATCAGGCTTACACATTTCACAGCACTTACCAAAGCACATACCCTCCCCAATGTCCACAACCCAGCCACCCTATCCCTATCCCCCCGCCTCCCAGTCACCCTCAGTTCGTTTCGTGAGTCTAGGAGTCTCTTATGGTTTGTCTCCCTTCCCATCCCATCTTGTTTCATTTCTCTCCCCCACCCCCCCACAACCTCCTGCTCTGCCTCTCAAATTCTTCATATCAGAGAGATCATGTGATAATTGTCTTTCTCTGACTGACTTATTTTGCTTAGCATAATACCCTCCAGTTCCATCCACGTCATTGCAAATGGCAAGATTTCGTTTCTCTTGATGGCTGCATAGTATTCCATTGTGTATATATATGCTACATCTTCTTTATCCATTCATCTGTTGATGGGCATCTAGGCTCTTTCCATAGTTTGGCTATTGTGAACATTGCTGCTATAAACATTCGGGTGCACGTGCCCCTTTGGATCACTACATTTGTATCTTTAGGGTAAATACCCAGTAGTGCGATTGCTGGATCGTAGGGTAGCTCTATTTTCAACTTTTTGAGGAACCTTCACACTGTTTTCCAGAGTGGCTGGACCAGCTTTCATTCCCACCAACAGTGTAGGAGGGTTCTCTTTTCTCTGCTAGAGATCCTTGATCATTTGTCTTCCAGAAAAAATGCATAGTATCTGCCTGTGTCATCAAAGGGGATTCTCCCCTCTGCTTCTGTTACAAAATTTCCTTCTCATTATGAGGACTATAGGCACATTAGATTAAGTGCCCACCCTCCTGCAGTACCATTAGCTAATTACAGCTGCAATGACCCTATTTCCAAATAAAGAATATTTTGAGATACTGGATATATGACTTCAACATATATTTTAGGGGGACAATTCAACCCATAACTGTTCTCTTATTTCTCTTACTCTTTTTTTGTTTGTAAGATACTGAGACATTTGGAGAATTGCATGCAATCATATGGTGATATCCAGCTTACTTCCACGAAATTAAAGCTCTGGCAACTCAGTGGAGCGCTCATGCTTGCCTGAATGTGAAGACTGGCAAATTCTCTCAGGTTCTGCTCTGTAAAGCCCCCTGGTTTTCATTACAAATCCAAGTTTCCATAAAAACCTCTATCCTTTTTTGAGAGTAATGGAGAAGAAAAATCAGGATACTTGGTCTCACCCCTCTATTACCTCTCCTTCAGGTTTATTCCACTTTCAATGTGGTAGACATTTGAGAATGGCAGTGGATGTAAAAGAAGGGTGTGGTAAGAGGGGAGGGAATATACTTTGTATCTGGAACTGGGGAAGTGAAAAGTTCAGCTCTGCAGTAGGTCATGAAAATACAGTTACTGTGGAGATACTCATTGGGATTATTTCCCCTTATTTTCTAATCTTCTAAAATATCAATGTACTATACTAGATCAGATGTATAGGATTAAAATAAATGCAGTATACCTTTACCCCTATACTTCTATTTACTGAAAATTAAAATATAACTCTCTCCTAAGACCTACATGATACTCTCCTATTTAAAATTAGGAAATGTGTTTCTCTTGTGCTATGGATTTAATCAAGTATAATCTTATAACTTAGCAATGATTTTTCTGGCCAAGTGACATTAACTCTTTTGCAAAGTACTTAAACTATTTATACAATTCATGAGGATCCCCATGGTTTTATGCCTTAAGGTTAATAAAATTTTAATTCATAAATAATTAAAAATATTCCATGCATAAAAAGAGCATTTGCACTAGAATTTACTGAGTTATGACATCCTGGTTTTCACTGTAGAATGCCCACATAATTTAGTGGACCACTGATAGTGATATTGTTGAGATCCCAGTCCATGTCCTCCTATGAGCTATTGATATATTCTCCAATTTTTTATAACAACCTATTCCACGTATGGTACCCAGGCAAGAGTTTTGAAATCATAACTCACTGGGAGGTGTTTAGCTCTCTGTAATAACACAGCCACAGGAATTTTGTATTTGTTGCTTCATATGCTTAGCATGCTTTTTCACGCTTGTTGCATAGTGGATTCATTTACATCTTTCTTGGTTAAAATGTCATCTTTTGACATCTCTGTTAAAATCTCATCTTTTCATAGAGATCCTCTATAATAATCTGAACAATGTAGCCCTACTAATAATTCTCTATACTACATTCCTTCTTAGTTGTAGTTTTTCTACCTGAAATGATCTCATTTTAAACCTGACTCATCTGTCTACATCTTCTAAAATATAAGTCCAGTGAAGATAAGGATGGTATATGGCCTCTGGCATTAAATATCCAATAAATCAAGATGAAATATAATAACAATAAAACATGATTCCAGCTAAATTAAGAAGTATAATCTGTAAATCTCTGTGATCTTCACTAATAACTTTCCATCACCTTGGATTTGGAATAAGAGCTTTGAAGAGTGGACTAGAAAGGTAGTAATGTACCAAAAGGAAACTGAAAGTCAGGAATTTGGCAATTTTGAGAAGAATAAAATATAGGTACTGAGAGAATGAGAGATTAAGTATAAGGTATGCTCTTAATAACAATTATGTTCAAATTGGTTTCACTTTCTATGGGTTTTCACCCATAGAAAGCATATCCCCAAATATGTTTTCAAATGAGCTCTTCCATAAGTTGATTTTCATGATGACTAGAGTTTGGCTTGTTCAGAAGACAGGGCAAGAATTTCTGAGGAAAAAGTAGATATGGGGGACCAATTTTATATAAGAAGTTAGACCAGAAATGAATCAAGAGGGAAACTCTTTCAGGAAGGCAAGGATATTTTAATGTCTCTATGTCTGTAAGTTATTTTCATTCTCTCTCTTCTCACTTATCCATGAAATTTTCTTGGGCTCACACTCCCAGAATTCCTCAGACACTATAGATAAACCAATAAATTACACAAGCCAATTCTTTGCCATTATGATATTTATAGCCTAATGGGGAAATATAAACATTAAATAAAAACTTACTCTGGTTAGATACAAAAGATTGAATGCCTTCAGGTAGAGTCAATTCTTCCTTAAATGTCAGAAAGCAACAACAACATCAATTAATATGGTTTAAGAGATTGTTATAAGCAACATTCTACAAGAACAGAGAGAACAGAGCAGGGAATACATTTCTGAAGCTAGAAAGAAATGACTGAGTGGTAGAAGATTTAGAGTATTAGAATCTGTAGTATGGAACACTAATAAGCAGTTTTTTTAACCTACCAGAATTTGCACAAAGTTTCCAAAATTAGTACTGCCAGATGTCTTTGAAATTGTGGGATATGGGCAAGGCTAAAATTAGTAAGACAGGTGAAGTTTCTTTAAGAAGCTGTAAGTGTCTCACCTTTTCCCCCATTCCATGCAGGCTGTGATATTATTTCCCTACCATAGTATAAGATGCAGGTTGTAGTTTCTGAAGAGAATTAAACAGAAGACTTGGAAACGAGGTATGGTTGAGAGTTAGGAAACTATATGGAAAATATACAGAATAAAAAATCAGTTGTATTTCTTCCAGGTCATTGTAATCCCAGTGAGAAAATAGAAAATTGTGTTCTGGGAAATCTTTCAAGTGCAAAGTAGACTATTTAATTCAAATTACTTAGTTAGATCCCACTCAGCAATCTCATTATACTACCCTTAGCTTTAGGTAAGTCTTAGTGCATTAATCTCATAAATGATGAGACAAATAAGAATTCTCAAATCAGAGAAAAATACCAGATATGTAAGAAGGAGACTGAAGCAAATAAATGAATAGCAGTCTCCAGGAAACAAACAATTTGAAGGTAAAATAAATACAAAAATATATTTTGAATATCAATAGAAAAAGAAGATATTTTAACATTTGCAAGAACAGGATAGTATTAAAAAAGTATATACAGAATATTTTAAAAATTATATAAAATTAATAACATAATATCAGTACTTAAAAACTTAAGAGAAGTTTAAGTAGTGGGAATCTTCCAGAAAAAAAGCAAAACACAATTGTAGAAAATAAAAAGGAAAGCCAAGGGGACTGCATGATCCATTCAGGCATGTTAGCCTCTAAATAGTGAGACCCTAAAACAGTGAACTCATTAGAGAAATAAAATATTCAAGAACATTTTCAGATCAACAACAATAGAATGTTTTCCTATGTATATCTTTAACCTAGTACTGCAACAAACAAACAAACAAAAAAATGAAAATAAACCCACACCATGTAGAAATTACTATGCATTCATTAAATTCTATCTTTTGGGGCACCTGGGTGGCTCAGTCAGTTAAGCGTCTGCCTTCAGCTTAGGTCATGATGCCAGGGTCCTGGGATTGAGCCCCACATCTAATGGAGAGCCTGCTTCTCTCCTGTCTGCCATTCCTCCTGCTTCTGCTTGTTCTCAGTCTGTCTCTCTCTCCCTCACGCTCTCTGTGTGAAATAAATAAATAAAATCTTTAAAAAAAAAAATAATTGTATCTCTTTTGAGCTAAATTGGCTGTGAAGCTATTGTGCTTTCTATACTTTCTTTCCACATGTGCTGGCTGGATAGAAATGATCAAGCAGATGACTCCTCCAAGGGAGGAGAGTGATATATTACACTGAAAACCATATTCGAAGTACCTTCCAAACTGACTGATAGATGAACTATAAAGTAACCTTTGTAGTGGCAAGCTAGAGAAATTTGGGATTGTTTGTTATAGCAGTAGCCTCTGTGATTAATAGAAAATGTAAACACTATTTCTCTAACCTAAATCCTAATATAACCACATGAGGGATATGGAAAGTGAAAGTATTGAAAATGTGTTTGTGCAGCACCTGGGTGGCTCAGTCAGTTAAGCATCTTACTCTTGGTTTTAGCTCAGGTCATGATCTTAGGGTCCTGTGATTGAGCCCCGAGAAGGGCTCCATGCTCAGCACCAAGTCTCTGTGTCCCTTTGCCTCTGCTCCTACCCCTGCGTGCACTCTCTTTCTCTCTCTCTCATAAATAAATAAAATCTTAAAAAAAGAAAAGAAGAACTTGTGTTTGTAGAGGGAGGGGACGGGACAGAAGAGAGAGACATATTCTTCATTCTTTTTGACAGGAGAAAGTAAACAGAAAATGGCTCAAGGTAAAAAAAATCTAGAATTAGGAAGTTAGTCTATTATTTAGAAATTATATAAATAAATGTCAAAATAATTGGCTAAAAGAATTAAAAAATACTATGCTTGTAGAAAAGTAATTGTGGCATGGGAATTTGGGAATTTCCTTTTCCTTAAGAAGGACATTTATAAAACTATTTGACCTTTTAAATTGTATGTATATATGATTGAGTTAAAACTCAGGACAAAAGAAAAATATTTCACATATGAAAACTTTACAAATGGGTGACAAGAGATTGCAAAATTAAGGAACCTAACCTGGAAGGAATGGCAAATCAGGGAAGACCATAGATAATAACAACATCTGAGATCTGAAAGATGACTTGGTATTATGTAGGGTCTTTCATATTCCTATCAGTTGCTATCCAAAATTATGCGATTCGTTATTAGAAATCAGAAAAAGTTTCATTTGAATACAGAAATAATATGAAAAAAGTATATTACTAAACATTTTGAGAATATTAAACAAAATAATCTTAGAGAATTATACTGAACTAAAACCCCAAATCATAAGTTAGAGTGATCTAATTTATCCAAGAAAAAGGCATTAAACTTCACGTTTTTTTGCTAATTTGAAAAATATATATATACATATATAGAATGCAAGACTCTTTTTCCAATTTAATCATAATCAACTATGGTTTTGCCATTGGCAAATGATTATGCCATTGGCTAATGGCAAGTTGTGTGGGAATGTGTGTATCTCATCCTTCTCAAAACTCAGAAATAATAAAAATTTAGTACTAGAATCATATGGCTTTTAACAAAACTCACACATGTAATATGTCACATTTTAAAGCTTCCTCTAATTTGTGTTTTATGTTCTGTTCTCTCAGAACATCTAACCTTGAACACAGTGGACCATTTGTCCAATAACCTGTTGAACAACATGTACTTTTCACAATGGAAAATTCAGGGCAATTCTTTTCCTGAACAGTCTCGCCAGCAACCTAACATCACAGTCCTGTGCTTACTGGAGGAGACAGGAGGCATTTCCAACTCTATTATGGGTATTCCTCTTTCTTTACAATGTTTTCTAAAACTAATGCTGACAAAAATAACTTGGGGGTGTAAGAAGAAAACTTAATTAGTTGGAAGGAAAAACAACATATCAAAATCTACACCCGTGAGCTAAAATGCAAAACAATGTTATTGTTCTTAGAAGAAATCTTTTCTTCTTTTCAATATGTGAAAGTGTGAAGGAGATTAATGATCCTTTAGTTAAAAGACTCCAGCAGAAAGTATCTGTAAATCATTTGTTGGTTTCTAGGAAAACACCCCACGAAACTTTCATTACACGTTCTATTTCAGGAATAGTATTCTTCTTTTTCTTCAAGCCTTTTCTTCTTTTCAGAGTGGCTAGCCTTATAATCAATGAAGACATGCTAATTATGTCTCTCTCCAATGAGGCTTCTCTAGCACAAGCTTTCTGTCTATCAAATCCCTGCAAATGGGATTGCCAGACCAATCGACTCATTCCTACAACTTTATACACTTAAATAATTGTATCTTTAGTTCTTTCATCTTAGTCGTGAACATAAAATTTTACAAGAATGATTTCAAGCGTTACTTATATAGCACCTCCCTAGTCATTCTTTGTTTAAATTAGGAAAAAACTGTCTTCTAAATCTGAAAAAGAAAATTGTTAGGTAATTTATCTTCCACTTTACACTCACTGTGTTTTCCCCTTCTATATATCTTTTTTCGCCTCTCTGTGTTAACTGATGGTTTGGGGAGTACATGGATTGTTAAGTTTGGCGACATTTTGGGCTATTCAAGACAGATCTCAAATATTATTGGCACCCAGTGATTCATTATTAAATAAAGACTATATTATGGGACAAAATCAGAAAATAATAAGCATTTAGAGAAACCATATGTAATGAATGTCAAACCCATAGATGAAGACTTCGCCATACTTCCACATAAGGAGTAGAAACAGTGTTAATTTTGAATTAAAACAAAAAGAAAATGAGCAAGAATATCCATTAAACATTAAGAACGTGTATAAGAAATAGGTAAAAGAATTGCAAAGGAGATGTAAGTTAATAACTTCTTTTTTTTTTTAATTAATAACTTCTACTTAGGGGAAGCTTTCATTGAGAAGATAGTCTGTGTTCCAGTAACATTAATTCTATGTATTTGTTTACTAAAGAAAGATGTGTATTCTGAAATTCAGAAGTATCATTTATGTGTTCTTCAATTATTCACATTACTATATCACATATTTCACTTACTCAAAAAAAAAAAAAAAGGAAGTCATAGGTCACGAGGATAGAGTAAAATGTTACATGTCAAAATTATTTCCTTTTCCCTCTAGACTAAGCCATGAAATTCAAGTCAATAGAAACATGTTTCTCTAAAATTTGTTTGCCAAACAAAAACAAGAAAAATATGAATTTTTTAAAAAAACTTCTGATGCTACAGAGAATAAATATATTTTAAATGCATTTGATGTATAAATACAACATATTCTGTTTTACCAGTTTTTAAGCAGTCACTTTGAATTTACTAAGCATCATTCAGATTAGCATTTTGATAAAAGTGAGGCAAAGTATTTAATAAAAAATTTCTATTTTTATATTTTCTTTGACCAATATTTTTTCCTATACAAAAATGATAACTTTGAAATACGTTGTAATCTTACAAGTACTACGCTGCTCAGTACATGTGAATTACTTAGCATAACACTTAGCACAAAATAACATTTTATATGCATGCTAACTGTTGAACTTATCAGTCACCCTTTAATTATTATATTATACATACGAAGTATTTTGCTTGTGTAGATTTATGTCCCTGGAGGAGAGGGGCCCTCTGCATCTTTGTCACTGGTGTATCCTCACTGTCTAGCAAAAGTGCATACAGAAGATTCTTGATTACATGAAGAAAAAATGCTAAGAAAATAATAAGGAAAAGATATATTGCTGATACATTCTCAGCAAAGACAGAGAAATGATTTACTGCTTCTGATTCAGCATGTTACAAACACCCAAGGCAAAAATATCCTTGTTATAAAATTAGAATAATACCTCAAGTCCTCATTTGGCAGAAGGTAGGATCAGGAATAAATAGAGACTTGTATATCTCCATAGTAAATTCACTTTTTTAAATTCTATGATTTAATAGTTATTATAGGATCTAAATAATTTAATACATTTAGCAAAGCATTTTATAAAGTACTGTATTCATAGTTAAAATAGAGCAACAAAAGAAGACTTTGATGATAGTAAATTCAATTTTCAAATCTTTTAATTTAATCAAATTTAATTATTCTATACGGGATGCTTGCTGGCAGAAGCTGGAACATGGTCAGGGTGATTGGGAGCATGGGGGTTTTCCAAGAATGAAAAGCGAGGGAAAAGGGTAAATAGGATGCAGTTAGAGCCTGCAAGTTGCACTCTGTGGTTCTCACTGTGTGGGGGGAAAATAAGTGAGGGTCCTGATGGAGGGCAAGGAGAGGATGAGCTAGGATGCATTAAGCACCAGGGAGGCTCAGAGCATGGTGAAGTCAGACCACGAAGGCCATGCGGCTATGACCACTCTTCCCAGAGGAAGCCTCTCTCTCAGGATCTGGGGAATTCTACAGGATAGTAGTGATGTTCCACAATGAGAATCACCTGGGTGCCCATGTGCCAGACCCCTTGTGCCACACACATTTGTAAGAAGTCTGGCTCCTGCCACCAATCAAGTGAACCTCAATCTTCATCACACCTAGCCCCCCACCACATCCTCAGAGTCACAGTGCAGGGAAACCTCCCTCTAGGGCATACATGTGGCAGGCCCCCTTTCTGCAGGCAGAAAGAGTTACTAGGGTTTTATATGTGGCATGTGAGCTCTCCATGAAATACTACCGTTTCCCTTTCCATCTTAAAATGTTCAACATCATCTAAAAGAACTGTTGAAATACCATCTGGTCTTCCGTAATAAATACATAATGAATCAACAAGTTCTTGATTATACTTAATGAACATTTTCATTATTTGTCATGAACATCATTATATTTCCTGAGGATAAATGGGGGCTAGAAGTACTTGAAATTGTCTTGCTCAAGAATCTGAGAGACTATAAGCTTTTTCTATCCACATTATGTTTTTTATCATGACAAAATTTCCTGAGTATTTAAGGCAAATATCTACCTGTTGGTTATGCTTACCTCAGGATAGATACTTTTTGGTTTTATTGCCCTATTTTGGCAGTTGGCTTGCTCTAGAATGTAATGCAGCTGAATTAGAACTCTGTTTCTTGTCTCTTCTAGGGTCTAGTCTAACACAAAATTGAACATTAAGTAAAAATAAAAACTTAGTGCAAGTCTAGATTTATGACAGCTAAACTTTCCTATGGTGTAGATTTCTGAGAAAAAAGTGCAGGCAACTCAAGCATGCTAAAATGTCCAAAGATATCTGTTGGCCAGAACAGAAGTATATAGATTTAAGAAAAGGTCTTTATGAAGATGGACTTTTATCCTTAGTACATATTTCTTAAGGAATACGTTTTTTTCTCAGAGAATTCAGGGCTTAAT
>CM053607.1:64494463-64534884 GCA_028646535.1 Procyon lotor
AGCCAACTCAATTGATGTGATACAAGCAATGGACTAGAGAAATACATGGAAGACAGAGGTTAATTTGACTGGAGGAATGAAAAACTTGAGATGGAGATTGAGATAGACCTTAAATGAATGGACTCAAGAGGACTTTCTTTGATGTGAACATAGAGAGGAAATTCAAGGCATAGGAAATGGGTAACTGAAAAAAAATATAGGAAAGGTCTTCTTTATTTTAAATTTTCAAGAGTCATAATTTTGTAGCTGGATATGGAGTTCATTTATTTTATGAGTCTTCAATCACATTTCTTGTTACCTTTAATATAGAAGTGTTTCTAGGAAGTGAACATAAAGGGAAAATATTTTGCTGCAAAAATTAAATTTCAGTGCCAGTAGTCACTTCTAATTGCTCAATTTTACTGAAAAAGAAAATAGCTTCTTGGAAGGCACATGTGATATCCATTTTGTCAGAAATTGTTTTGCCTAGAAAATGAGATTCGGGAGTCCTGACTTGTATTCCAGTAAACTTTGCCTTAGCTTATTACTACCACGTATCTTTTTATCTATAAGGATTGAGCCAATCTTTGAAAATTAAAAATACAGCAGATAGGTTATGATAGTACTAGACTTTCATTTTTTTTTATCCAATAAATTGTTTTAAGACATGATTAATGAGCCTCTACAGTATGGTAGGCATGATTTATATGTATGAGAAGTACAGGAGGAAACAGAGAAAAGTCCTATTTGCATGAAGTGCAGATACTATCAGAATTTTTAACAACTTAATAATGTTTACATTATCATCATTATTATCAACACAAAAAGCACAAATGTGTAATGTTTGTAATTAAGAGAAAATACAGGGAAGTAATTTAAAATGTATGCTCTAGTACTAAACCATCAGTGTTTAAATCTAGTATCTACTCCTTATTGGCTGAATGATCATATGCAAATTGCTTAACCTCTCTGTGTCTCAATTTCCTCATTTGTAAAACTGGGTAGCTATGCTACTGAATTTGTAGAGTTGTTTTGAAGGTTTAAATGAGATAGTATGTAAAATTGAAATATTCCTAGGATTCAATATCATTTTCTTTGTCATTGTCTTTTTTTAAAGTTCATTTTTGTTGTTATACTAGCATATGCCTTTTCTAGTCTTTTATTTTTAATTTCTTTAATTAAAGAGGCAAAATAGACACAAAAACTAGAGATATTGAAAGTGTACAAATTTGATAAATTTTGCAGTAAGTATACATCAGTCAAAAATTTCACAATAAAATAATGAATACTCCTAAGTCTATTATCCGTAAAAGTCTCCTCACGTACTTTGTAATTCTTCCTTACTTTTCTTCCTATCCCTTACCTGTTCCTAGGCAACGACTAGAGAATATATTTGCATTTTCTAGAATTTTATGTAAATGGTACCATACAGATGTTCTCCTTTTGTCTGACTTCTTTCACTCAGCATAATTATGTTGAGGTTCATTTATGTTGTTGTATGGAGTTATCCGTTTCTTTATATTGCTAGAAATATTTTATTATACCAATTATGCCATAATTTGTTTATCCATTCACCTGTTGAAATATAATTCTGTTGTTTTCAGTTTTTGGCTAATGCAAATAAAGTTGCAATGAACCTTCATATAGGAGTTTTTTTAAGGACGTAATGATATTGTACAACTTTTCATGTGCTTACTTTTCCATCCTCAGTTTTTTTTATGAAGTGTTTGATCTAAACTTTGGATCTTTATATTGAGTTTTTTCTTATTATTCAGATTTAGGAGTTCTTTATATATTTTGGATACAAGTTATTTATGGTTTGCAAATAGTTTTCCCAGTTTGTGGCTTCTCTTCATTCTCTTGCAAATGCCTTTCGAAGAGCAGGTATTTTAAATTTTCATCCAGTCCAACTTAATAACATTTTTCCTTTATGAAAAATAATTTTTGTGTCAGATCTAAAATCCAGAGACATAAATAATTTTTCTGTACTTTTCCTGATCTTATGAGTTTTAGGTTGTACATTCAGGTCTACAGTGCATATTGAGTTAATCATTCTTTAGATAAAGATCCAATTTCACTTTTCTCTGCATGCAGATATCCCCTTTTAAATTACCATTTGTTCAAAAGGCTATTCTTACTCCACTGAATTCCTTTGCACAGTCATTAAAAATCAGTTATCCTTGGGTCAGCTGAGTGGCTCAGTCAGTGGTTAAGTGTTTGACTCTTGATCTTGGCTTAGGTCATGAGACTGAGCTCTGCCATCGGGCTCTGCACTGGGTGTGGAACCTGCAAGATTCTCTTTCTCCCTCTCCCTTTGCTTTTTGCACTCTCCTCTCTCTCAAGAAAAAAAAAAAATTAAAAAAAAATAAAGGGATGAAGTGGCCCTTTTTCAGCACTTCCCACACTATGTTTTTGTGTGTGTCTCTCTCTTTAAAAAAAAAAAAATCATTTATCCTTTTCTGTATTTCTAGACTATCTATTCTGTTCCATTAGACCAATAGAACACTGTTTCAAAAGTACAGCTTTATAAAATCATTAGTCTTCCATCTTCATATTTTTTTCAAAATTGTTTTGAGTACACTAGGCTCTTTGCATTTCCATATGGAATTTAGACTCAATTTGACAACTTTTACAAAAAAACACCAAAACCCTTCCAGGATTTTTATTTGATTAGAAAGAATCTATAGATCAATATGGAAAATATTTACAGTTTAATATCAAGTGATCTGACACATGACCACAGTATATCACTCCACTAACTTAGTGTCCTCTATATCAGTCTTCTATGTATTTCACCAAATTTATAAAAGATAAATTTTTTTATCTTTTATAAAGATAAATTTATAAAAGATAAATTTGGTGAAATTTATTTTATACTTTGTGATGCTACAGTATATGGTGTATTTTTATTTCAATTTTTGATTATGATACTAGTACATAGAAATACAATTGATATTTTTGTCTACTGATCTGATACCAGGCATACTTACTAAACTGACTTACTAATTCAGTTAGGTTTTCTTTTGTAAGTCTTACAAAATTTTCTACACAGATGATCACGTCTTCTAGGAATAAAGTTTTATTACTTTTTCTCTAATCTGAATAACTTTCATTGCCTTTTTGGGCTTATTTCACTGTCTAAAATCTCAAGATAACATTGCATAGAAGTGAGGATCTTAGGAGGAAAACACTCAGTGTTTCACTATCCATCATGCTGTCAGTACTAGGTTTTTCACAGATGTCCATTATAAGATTGAGGAAATTCCCTTCTATTTCATTGTTCATTTTATTAAATTATTTTTTTATATATCTACTGCCATGTTTATATGTTTTCTATTTTCCTTTTCAGTGTTAATATGGTAGGTTATATTAGTTGATTTTTGTATTTTAAGCCAATCTTGAATTCCTGAGATAAACCTGGTGATAAGCTGTTGGGTTCAGTTTAATTTTTTTTTTTTTTTTTAGTAGGCTCCATGGCCAGAGTGGAGCCCAGTGTGGAGCATAATGTGGGGCTTGAACTCATGACCCTGAGATTAAGGCCTGACCTGAGATCAAGAGTTGGATGCTTAATGGACTGAGCTACTCAGGTACCCCTCAATTTAATAAGATTTTCAAGATTTTTGTATCTACATTCTGCAGCTTTCTTTTCTTGTAATATCTTTGTCTGACTGGAATGTATTCTCTCCTCATCAATTATCTGGAAGAGTAGTGTAGTATTGATAGTAATTTTTTCTTAATTATTTCATAGAATTCATTAGTGAAGTCATTGAGGCTTGGGGTTTTGTTCTGTTTACCTTTTTAATCTACTGTGTAAACTGTGTCAAGGAATGTGTTCATTTCACATACACTGCCATGAATTTGTTAATAATATTCTGTTTATCTTTTAAAGTCTGCAGAATCTCTAGTGATGTCACCTCTCTCAATTTTAGAATTGGTAATTTCTGTCTTTTCTTATTTTTCAATTAGCAATAATCGCACCTCGGATAAACCTCATTGGCTACGATACTGCCACTGCACAAAGCTGTCTTTTCTTATTTTTTTTCCTTGATCTGACAATCTATAGGTTTATCAATTTTATAATCTCAAAAACTACTTTTTTGATTACATAGATTTTTTTTACTGATTTTACCTTATCTATTACATTATTTATCACTTTAATATTTAACATGCCTTTTTTATCTGCTTTGGATTTAATTTACTCTTTTCTAGTTTCTTAGGGTGGTAGCTGAGATGATTGATTTGAAAGAATTTTCTTTCCTAATAAAGGCACTATTGCTATGTATTTCTTTAGTACTGCTTCAGTGGGCTCTTGCAAATTAGAATTATCTTTTCATTTTCATTCTCTTGAGATATTTTGCAATTTCGTTTTGTCTCTCTTTTGATCTTTGGGCTACTTAGAAATGTGTTTTACTTCCAAATACTTGTGAATTTTACACACATCTTCCTCTTACTGATTTCTAATTTAACTCAATTGTGGTCGGGGAATATGTTTGTATGATTTTAAATTAATTTGCACTTGTTTTATGGTCAATCTTGGTAAATAATCCATGTATGTCCAAAAAGAATGTTGTGATCTTGTTTGATAGATTGTTCTATAAAAGTCAATTTGTTAAAGCTGGTTATTTGGGTTGCTCAGATACTGTATATCCTATTGATTTTTACTTCATTCATCCTACAATTATTGAGAGATAAATATTTAAATTTCAAAATAAAACTGTAGATTGGTCTATTTCTCCCTGTACTCATATTCATCCTCCCTGCCTTCCTTTTATTCATTGAAAATTTAAAATTTTAAATGCCTATTTCTGAGGAGCAGTGCTTCTGATTTCATCAGCAAAACATTTTCAGTAGTTTTTGTCTGTTCAGAGAGCAAACCATGTTTTGCTTTAAAAATGATCATCTTGGGGCGCCTGGGTGGCTCCATGGGTTAAAGCCTCTGCCTTCGGCTCAGGTCATGATCTCAGGGTTCTGGGATCAAGCCCCACATCTGGCTCTCTGCTCAGTGGGGAGCCTGCTTCCCTCTCTCTCTCTGCCTGCCTCTCTGCCTACTTGTCATCTCTCTCTGTCAAATAAATAAAAATCTTAAAAAAAATGATCATCTCAGTCAACAGCAGAGAAAAACTGTATGAAGATAAAAATCACATTTTTGTTTGATTGAGTGGATAATTCACTTCTGTTGAAATGTTTGATCCAGAGTTATGTGATCACAAATCCTTCTTAAAATCTCCTGAACTATTTTTACATATAATATAAAATACTATAAATAAATACATAATATAGTATTTGTACTCATATTACATATAAATATATAACTATAATCTATCACTATATAACCAATCTAAATTTCTATAAGATTATATATTATGTATGACTATAATATAAAAATATATATTATATAAATATATAATATACAAATACAATATTTAATATAATAATATATAATATATTTATGTATATAATTAATATTTTTGATATTTATAAAATATATATTATATAGATATAGATTATAGGTATAGATACATAGTTAGAAATATATGAATACATATGAACTTACTGATTTCCATAAACAAGATTCTTCCAGTGTGCCATCTTTTTTTAAAAAGATCTTATTTATTTATTTGAGAGCGAGAGACACAGAGAACACAAACAAGGGGAGTGGGAGAGGGAAAAGCAGGCTTCCCACTGAGCAGGCGGCTGGATGCAGGGCTCAAGCCCAGGACCCTGGGATTATGACCTGAGCCGAAGGCAGACATTTAACCAACTGAGCCACCCAGGGGCCCCATCCAGTGTGCCATCTAAAGATAAGAAGTTTTCTTCAATTGGTAACTCTCATGGGAGAAGTTTTCTTTTGTTATTATCTTTTTAAAGATGGATAATGTAGCTATTTCAAGAGAAACATTCTATTATACTGTTGAGAGTTGTAGTTCCTCAGCATAATGAGCAATTTTAATTTGGTCTGTGGATCATTACTTCTTACTTGATAGTGCTAGAATTCTGGTGTTTTTGAACTGCGGCTGTCATACAGCAGATTTATGCATTTTGTAAAATAACCACCCTGGAGAATTAGTCTTCCCCTGTCTTACACAGACAGGGACTTGATGTTGTACGACCTAATGACTATTCTATTTTCTCCCTTGAGACATCTGGAAAAATGTTTCTTCTTTCCCCGGATTTCTATAATACTTAGAATACTTTTTAAATTTGGAATAATGGGTAACCCTCTGCCATACTCTCTCCCTGGTGTACATGAAAGATTTAGTTCTCAGTGCACATTGAAATTTCTTGTTCTATACACACTGGAGTAGATGTGGCGGAGACTGCTTGCTCCTTTCCAAAAGGAAACATTGAATGTTTCCAGTTCCTGCACAAAATTCAAACAAGATGTCTGATGATAAAGCAGCCACCCTACATCCATAAGGAAATGACCAAGTGCATTGCTGAGACTTTAGATCTGATGTCTTTGGGACTCTGAAACAAAGCCATTAGTTGCCTCATTTTCATTTCTACTTGAAAATTTCATTTCTACTTGAAAATTATACAATTACAATTGTATTATATTTGTACACAGTATACAACTGTATAATTGTAATTGTAACAATTGTCACTCTGTTATGTTTTAGATCACTATTTAGCTTTTCTTTACACACAACTGCACTTATTACTTCATGGCTATGGCAGATACTATGAAGCTTCCTATTACAGTGATTCTGTATGATCTATGATACATTTTATATTGACTCTTTGGATGGTTGTCATTCTTGGTGATTCTAGCTTAAAAATTAGAAAATTCTAAGTTAATATAACTGGGGAGGTTGAGGGGACTATAAGCAATCTGGCTGGATATATACAAGGCTCTGCCTATGTTGTTCTGAAACACTTGGTGTGAATTGTATCTTCAGGCTGGTATCTAAAAAATTAAATTTATTCCAGGCCATAAAAATTCACTCAATTTCCAAAGGAAAGGAGAAAAATAACTTCTAAAACTTTTCTCAAAAGAGAGAAGGAAAGGCCCTTTGTAAATCTTCTATACTACTAATGTATATAACCAGGGGATTTCCAAGCACTGACTGTTTTAAGTCTGTCCCTGTCTAAATGAACTTCTAGCAATAGGATAGGATTACTTAACACTGGCTAGCTCAGAGAAGTGGGTTTAAACTTATCTGATGACCAACCTCATCAAATAAGAACATGTATTTACACTGTGAGCCATCAGGAACATGTGTACATACGCAAAACCAATTTTTCAAATAGCATAATTCCCACATTTTAGTTAATTTTAGTTATTTAAATGCTAATGACCACACTATAAGTAGATTTAATAACCTACAAGTAGGTTACAACTTCTGTTTATAAAATGAAGGCTTAGACCAATTGTGTCTAATCATACTGTCAATATTACTGACTGCATTGTGATATAATAGAGTGGGAAAATATTATTATTATTATTAATATGTGATATTATAGAGTGGGAAAAGTATTAAAGATACAGCCATATTAGTCCTTAATACCCTCAAAATACCACAATGTCACAAACACATATACCCTGATTCTGGGGGCTCACAAAAATCGCTCAAAGTACATGGGGTACCTGGGTGCATCAAGGTTAAGTCTCCACTCTTGATTTCAGCTCAGATCATGATCATGGTCATGAGACCAAGCCCCAAGTCTTGCTCCTCACTCAGCATGGAGTCTGCTTGAGATAATCTCTCTCCCTCTGCCTCTGCTCCTCCACCTGCTCTCTCTCTCAGTCAAATAAATATAATCTTTAAAAAAAATCCCTCAGAGTTCTCAAATCATGTGATTAGTGTATCTTAAATTTTAAAAATCTAATAAAAAAATAAGAAGAGTTTGCTAACTACCTTCAAATTTAGATTTTTTCTTTGGAAGCTTTTTAATTTTCTTATGTATGATAACAAAAAAATTATAGCACGGAAACAATGATGAAAAATTTTATGTCTGCCCTTTTAAGTTTGAAATGACTGTATCATGTATAGACACTGAATACAGGTCAATAAGTTGCAGGCAATGGTGGAGGCAACTTGGAATAGAAATTCATGATAACAGAACTTTTTTATTTTCATATTTTTTTAACTAAAATAATTCATTAATAATCCATTTGATATGTTTATTCTGGTAGCATTTCCCTAAAATCTGGTAAGAAACAAAAAGTTAGATGAGTCGAGTTAATTATTTAAATGAACACTGATAATTTTAGGATCCCTTCTCCATTTTTTTTTCTTTCTTTTCTTTTCTTTTTTTCTTCCTTCCTTCCTTTTTCTTTTCTTTTCTTTTTTTTTTTACACCTTTTACATACAAGACAGTCTGTTCTTCATTTTATGTAGTCAAAGGAAAAGTTCGGTTACACTGTGGTAACAAACTCCATAATCTCAACAAGTAATACTTTTTTTTTTTCCTGCTGCATCATTACTACCTCTCTTTTAGTAGTCAGCTCCCATCTTTCTTACTGTAGGATTAGGCTGATTGTCTGACATATTGCAATTTGCTACTGCAAAAAGAAAGACTGTGGTGAGTCATGCAGCGACTCCTAAGGCTTTAACTAAAGTAATAACTCTCTTCCATTCATGTTTAATCCACTGAGTCACATGGCCCTAATCCAAAGATTAGTGAAGAGCTACCCTACCATGGACCCATAGGGAAATTGGAAATACTTGGCAAGCTGTGCCAATGCCTACTTCATGTCTTTAAAAAATCTTCTTTCAAAAATTTTTAGTCAAAACGGATATACACACTGCAAAATTACACATATGTGATCCTTTTAGCAATGGACTCATGGAGCAATTGGAATAATAGCCAAACTGTTCAGAGTAGGAGCATTGCAGAAGGCTCCATGGATATGGCCTATAAACTCATTCTACCAGGATAGGAAGTAGCTGCAGAGGTACATGAGCAATCTGTCCTAAGGAAAGTACATGATCATTGCAGTGTGAAGGACAGACTAGATTAGAGTGAGAATGGAAGAATAAACTGTGAGAAGCCAAATGGCAGTAGTTAAGATGAAGGGCAATGAAAAAGGAGGAAATATAACCTGGAAGATTGACTGAATTTGGTCTATAGTAGATAGAAAAGTAAGCAAGAGACAAAAATTCATTGACAAATTCTGGTTATACCTTAGGGAAGTATTTCAGAAATGGAATCCTAGTTTGATGATATGGTAATTGCTATATTATTAAAAAAATTACTCATACTCAAATGGCATTAGAAAATATTGTACCCATGCTGTTCCCTCTTATAATTTCACCATAAATATTTGCCTGTTAAGGTCATGGGAATTCTTACAATAAAGAAACATGTTTAACTTAACATTCCCAACTTGATAAGATTTTTTTTTTATAAATATCTCCTAACACTCCATATACATAATGAAAACAGTTTAGAAGTTCTGATTTAGTACTGAATATGAGTTGTGCTTCCTGCTATGTGACTAGGAGTGTTGTGCTTAACGCAGTTCCACAAATGAAGTATCAATTTTCAAGGGGGAAAGATGAACATTAAAGATGTGCTGAATATACATGATAGTCTTTATTAATTCATAAGTCACTTTAGGGTATTGCAAAGTTTCAGAGTCCTCATTATTGCTATTATTTTAAAAGTAGAAAAATTAGGAAAGATTTTTAATCTTTATTAATCTCAATACATGTCCCAGAAATAACATGTATAAAATCAGGCTACTTCTTTGTCATTTGTGTTGACTTGACAGGAAATGAAAAAAAATTAGCAGTATGGATTTTGACATCAGTTTTTAAATATGTATGTATGTATGTAATCTCTATACCCAATGTGGGGCTCAAACTCACAATCCCAAGATCAAGAGTTGCATGTTCCACTGACTGAGCCAGCCAGATGCCGCTAATTTTGACATTACTTTTTTTTTTAATATTTTATTTATTTGACAGAAGCACAGTGAGAGAGGGAACACAAGCAGAGGGAGTGGTAGCGAGAGAATCAGGCTTTCCGCGAGCAGGGAGCCCGATGCAGGGTTCCATCCCAAGACCTTGGGATCATGACCTGAGCCAAAGGCAGAGGCTTTAACTCACTGAGCCACCCAGGCGCCCCGACATTACTTTTTAATATCTAAATACCTATATCTATATAAAACATCTAAATATAATAGGCTCTATAATCAGAAAATATGAATAACCTGAGATCTTTCTAATTCAATAGTTTTTCTTCTTCTACCTTCTAATGTTAGTATTGGTATTGTTGTTTTTCAGAATGACATACTGAATTTTGTTTCTGTCAAGATTTAAGCTGTTTAAGAAAAAACTACTATCTTAATGATCAAAAGTAACAAAAATCTCTGACACTTTTTCTCATTCAGTCTTGTATATATTAGGTGATCTAATATAGGTTGAATGATTAATTCATTTCCTCACAAATGAGTATGCAGGTGTTTAAGTATAAAGGAGAATCATTTTATCTTCAGATTCATTCTATGCTGTGTCATGAAAGTTATATCTATATTAATGAAAGTATGATCTATTCTTGCTGTTGTATATGATTATGCATACATATGCATCAAATATATTGGCTCAAAAGGGATTATATGTAACACATGCATTTATTATTAATTTATTTATGAAGAGTACATTTATCATAAATTTAATAGAAAAATAATAAATTTGTAAATTCACCTACACCTATATTAATTCTCATCATTCAAAACTTCTTTTCTACAGAGTTCATTGGCCCTTCATCAGTTACTACTTTATATTTATTAGTTGATATTCATGTTGATTCAGCCTCTGTCCAATTGGATTTATAATTCCTTACGGTCATGAACTGAGTCTCTAGGTTTCAATATACTCTTTTTTAAGATTTTATTTATTTGACAGAGAGAGAGAGATCACAAGTTGGCAGAGGCAGACAGAGAGAGAAGGGAAAGCAGGCTCCCCACTGAGCAGAGAGCCCAATGGAGGACTTGATCCCAGGACCCTGAGATCATGACCTGAGCCGAAGGCAGAGGCTTTAACCCACTGAGCCACCCAGGAGCCCCACTAGGTTTCAATATCCTATTAGATATACTTTCCCAGCACTGATAATTCTCATATTAGCAATGTGGTCAAAAGGAGGATTAGTAAACTTTGGTAGATTAAAATAGCCTTCTGCTCATTGTCTCCCCTTCTACTACCTGTACTGGCAGATGCATTCTCCTTCATTCTTTTCTTTCATTTCATAATTTTAATTACCCAGTGAATTTTTTATAATACACTAAAGAATACTGTGACTGAGTATAAAAGACTCTTGGGGGAAAAACATCAAATTGTTATGTAAATGAAGTGATAATGGGTGTTTTTACACATCTGAAAAATTGTTTGGGTACCAGATGACAGTATTTTTCTTTCATACCTTTATTCATTTAGTACTCCTCTGAAGCCCATTATTACTTTGTTTGCTTGACTGTGACCCAAAAAAATGTAGTTTGAATGAAGTGAAAGGATTATTTGGAAACAACTATGAGTGCATACACTTGCATGTACATGCACACACACACACATACACACACACAAACATATGTGGTGTATATATATATACACACCACATAATACTATATATTAAAACATGCTCTTTTGAAAGTAAAATGGTGAGATAAATGTAATACTTTGTACCACAAAGATGCCAGTTTTGAGCATCTAATTAGCCTTCTAATTTGAAACATACTGTAATTGGGTCTCCTCTGTTATGAGAGTTGAAATTGAAAACAAGTGTGTATTTCTTACATTTATATTCCTAAATTGCCAAACATAATTGTTTTTTTATTTCTGCAGGTAATTGACTTGTAATTTTTATGTTATTGCTATATATTTCTGCCTAGGAATCTCTTTATAATCTATATCCCCTGCAAATTCTTCATATCAAGGACTACAGAATGTTTTACAACATGAACTCACTTATATAGCTTCATGGAAATAGTATTGCCTAAAAAGGAGTCACTTTGTATATCAACTAATAAAACATTTAGCACACTTTCTTATGGTCCACAATCCTTTTTTACTATAAACTCACTACTATAAAATTATAGAGTATCTGGAAATAAAAACAGAATGCGCGATCATTTTAATTTCTTGAGATGTTTATATATGTTTACACTGATATCTATATATATATCTAGTTATATATAGAGATATATAATTTAAATTGTTTTACACTTTCAAATATAACACCCTGAAGGAACTAACAGTCTGAGAGAGGATGCTTCCTCCTTGAAGACCAAAAGTTTGTGGATTTACTTATTTACTTAAGATTTATTTAAGTATCAGATTGAATATAATTTATAATTATACTTTTAGTAATATAGAACAGTTGAGATTTGGTTGGTCATGCTACCAAAGAGCAGATAAAAAAGATAATTTGATATTGGAATATTTGACTAATAATGAGTGAATGGGAGCCTGAAACAGGAAGTATCTAGAACGGAAATACTGTTTACAGTAGGAAAGGGTACAGAAAAAAAAAATCTTACTAGGTTAATTCTACAAAATCATTCACTGTTTTTCACTCACCCAAATATCCAATGCATGTTTGGCTGATTCAGCTCCACAATATCATGAATGATCCAGGATAATAAAAGTTGCTTCTGCTTTTATGGTAATCCATTATCTGTAAAGATGAGGTATCTCTGGTCACTCTATCAGGGAAAGAGAGAGAGTCTCATGAATGATTTAGCCTAGAAGTAAAAGTATGTCACTCTGCTTATACCACTATGAGAAGAATAAGTAAGTTAAAATGCTCTCTATCGTACTGAAAAAGTTAGAAAATTTACTTTTCTCTGTGAGTCCAAAAGGAGAGGCAAATGAGGATGAGCTCTGATTATATCTACCATAGACAAATAGTCATACAGTTGATCCTTGAACATTACAGGTTTGAAATCCAGTTTCACCTATATAAGGATTTTTTAACAATACAGTACTATAAATTATTTTCCTTATGATTTTTAATAATCTCTTCTCTAACTTACTCTATTGTAAGAATACAGTATATACTACATATATCATACAAAATATGTGTTAAATAACTGTTTATGTTATCAGTAAGGCTTCCAGTCAACAAGTAGGATACGAGTAGTTAGGCTTTTGGGGAGTCAAAGGTTTTATGTGTATTCTTGACTGTGTAGGGGGTTGGTTCCCCTAACCCCATGTGGTTAAAAAGCCACCTATATTCTCATAATTCTAGCTGACTAAATATGAGTGAAAAGGCAACTCCACTAATTAGAATTATCTTTCTTCAGTGTATTTAGTGTGCTGACTAGTAACCCTCCAAAATTAATGTTCACTTGGAACCTAAGAATGTGATTTATTTGGAAGTAGGGTTTTTGTAGATGTTATTAGTTAAGATGTTAACATATTAGTTAACATATTAGTTAAGATGTTATAAGTTATTTGTGATTAGTTAATCACAAATCCAATGACTAGTATCCTTTTAAGAGGAGGGGATACCAGAGATACACAAAGAAAAAGGACATGTGAACATGTAGGCAGAGAGGGGGTAATGGAGCTTCAAGCTGAGTATCACCCACAACCACATGGAACCTAAGAGGCCAAGGAGAATTCTTTCCCAGAGCCTACAGAGGGAACATGACACTGCTGACATTTTTTTGGATTCTAGCCTCCAAAATATGAGAAAAAACTTTCTGTGTTGTTTTAAATCACCAATTTTGTGTTAATCTATTACAGCAACTCTCAGATTAATACAGTGTATTTCATCAAATTTTCAAAAACTCAATTTTATCTTGGTTTCCCTGAAAGTCCTATTAGTTTATCATGAAGCCTCTTTTGTAGGCAAGATTTACTTAAAATTATATTAAGAATTTTCACTTGTATTTGACACTCCTACTTCAACTTTAGATTTTACATAAAAAATTGTTGTAGCTTCTTTTGGAAGAGAAAATTCTTCCAAATTTATTTTAATTAAAATGACTATAATAATAAGATGCAAAGAATTAAAAGGATAAAAACCTAGAATCATAATTCTGCAGTTTTTTATACCCAATGGGACATATCTAATGTGGATTAAATTTTAAAATATATTTAAACAAAGATAATTATGTAATGTGAGAGAGGTACTAAATATGGCTACAATGACAATCATATTTTATAAATATATGAAGTTATCACATTGTAATTCTTAAATTTACACAATGTTACACGTCAAATAGATTAAATAAAAAATAAAAATTTATTTTCAGTGTTTCAAATCGTGTAGGTGTTCAATAAAGAGTAAATCATGTTTAATTGTGATGCAATTAGTACAATTATATATATGTTGATAATCATGTAAAGTACTATTAGAGTTAGAAAAGCAGACTTTTATTAGTATTTACTCCAAATTATATATGTGATTTTTGAGCTAAGTACACACACACACACACACACACACACACACACACGTACAGCTAAAACTGGCACTATCTCAAATGAGACTAGTAGGTTATATCAATATATCCTAGTTGTAATGTTGCACTATAATTTTGCAAGATGTTGCCACTAGAGGAAATTGTATAAATAGTACACAAGAACTCTGTATTTTTTCTTTAACAGAATGTGAGTCCGTAGTAATTTCAAAATAAAAATTTAAATATCAAATAGAGTAATAGAGCTACATTAAAACATATAATATTGAAAACAAACAAATAAATAAAAAGGTTCAGAGATAACTACCCTTGGGAAATAAGGGAATGTGTGTGCGTTTGTGTGTTGATAGATATAGTAGTGCTAATGTAAGAAAATCATTAAGAAATTTTTATGACATCTATTAAACTACTAATAAAAGGTTTGAAAATGATATTAAATTTGCAATAATTTTATTCATTCCATCAAAATTGCCAATTTTAGTTATGACTGTGGGTCACAGGACATGATCAAGAAATTTAATTTTTTCCATGTTATTGATAAAATGTGATTTTTCCTAGCTGTATTTAGTATCAATTTTATGTTAATTCATAAAAATACCTTACTGAATTTAAAAAAAGGAAGAAAAATATGGAGCTGAAAATTATTTTCAGTAAAGCATGATAAATGACTACAAACATTTTATCAGTGGTTAATATAATTTATTTTAGCATTTCCATCCTAAAGCCTCAATTATTATCTTAATGGCAATTTTAAAATTTAATATTGGACAGAGTTCAAGATGGTGGAGAAGTAGGACACCTTAATTTTGTCTGGTCCCAGGAATTAAATTAGATAGCTATTAAGTCATTCTAAATATCTGTGAACTCAACTGACAATCTTAGAAAAGAATAGCCACAAATCTATGAACAGAAAACCACCTTCTGCAAGGTAGGAGGTGCAGAGAAGTGAATTCAAGGTGATATAGGGGAAGATAGGCTTGGAGAAGATAGCTTCCATCAGCCCAATTCCGCCAAGTGATATAGCAGCAGAGCACAAAATCAGAACTTTTAGATATCTGCTCTGGTGAGGGATGTTGCTCTGGCAGCCAAGCGGGGGCAGTGAGGTCTTGGATCCTCAGGATCACAGGAAGATTAGGGGTGCCTCAATGCAGCAGAACTCACAGGTATCAGAACAGGAAAGCTGTTTTAAAGAGTGAGACCAGGAGTGGTCTCTCAGCTTAGGGTTGACATAAACCATGATCTGTGGCACAGTGGGGTGACTGCTATTTGAGCAGGGGCTGAAAAAGCAGCAGAACCAGTGAGAATCCCCTTCCACCCATCTGAAGAGTGGCATGGGAGCACACCATAGGAGTCTGAAGGGATTAGAGACTTGAAACAGATTCTGTGCCTGAGATAGAAATGCTTTCTCATAGGTCAAGTGAGCACAGAGTGTGGCTGGAGACCAAAGAGACAGTAGTGATTGATTGCTTTTTTTCTGAGGGTTCACTGACGATTGGGGGCCCAAGCTTTCAGCTCCAGGTCTGGAGATTGGGAAGCCACCATTTTCATTCTTATGCCCTAAAGCTTCAGGGAAAGCCTTTGAGGAACAAAAGCCACATAGACCAAACAAGAGCAGATTACTTAGCCTGGCCCTTTGGCAAGGGTACAATTCCACTTGGGGCAAATATACTTGAGAATCAATGCACCAGGCCCCTCCCCCAGAAGATCAGCAAGAACATCCAGCCAAGACCTAGTTTACTGATCAATGAGAACTGAAAAACTCCAGCACTAGGAGAATACAGCACATAGAATTCATGGCTTTCCCCCCATAATTCTTTAGTCTTTCAACTTTAAATTTTTTTTCTTTCCTTTTCAACCAATTTCTTATTTTATCAACTCCTCTTTTAAATATTTTTTAAAATTTTCATTTGTACAATTACACTCTATCCCTTCATTGTATTTAATCTTATTCTTACATGTAGGTAAGTTTTTCTTTCTTTAATTTTGGGATGAAGTTTCTTCTAACAGACCAAAGTACACCCAAAATCTAGTGTATGGCTCTATCCTATTCACCTATTGGATCATATCTCTTTTTCTTGTTGCTATTGTTTTCTTTTCTTTTCTTTTTTTCTTCCTTTTTTCCCACATTTTTTTTTTTTTGGTTTTGTTTTGATAAAGTCTTTTAAAATTTTTTATCTTTAGAGTTACATCCTATCCTTTCAATGTATTTAAATTTATTTTTGTATATATAAGTTTTTCTTTCTTTACAATTTTGAGATTTAGTTTCTTCTAATAGACTAACCAAAATATACTCAGGGGATAGTGTATTGCTTTGTTCTGTTCATCTGTTTGGTCATATCCCTTTCTTTTTGTTGGTGTTTATTTTTCTTTATTTTTTCTCTTTTGATTTTTCTTATCTTTTAATTACCATTTTTACAGTTACATTCTATCCTTTCACTGCATTTAATTTTATATAAGTTTTTCTTTCTTTACAATTTTGGGATCTAGTTTTCTACAAAAACAGACCAAAATACACATAGAATTCAGTGTATTGCTCTATTCTGCTGATTATATTTTCACTTTGTATTTTGGGTTTGTATTTTTTTTTCATCTTTTCCTCCAGTTTTGGATCTCATCTGATTTGTTTAGTGTATATTTCTCTGGGGTTGATGTTGCCATTTTAGTATTTTGTTCCCTTGTTCGTCTAATCTTCTTTGAACAGAATGACAAGAAAGAAAAACTCGCCTCAAAAAAGAGAACAAGAGGCAGTACTGACTGCCAGGGACCTAATCAGGATGGACATAAGTAAGATGTTGGAAAATAGAGTTCAGAATAATGATTATAAATATATAAGCTGGGCTTGAAAAAAGCATAGAAGACACTAGAGAATACCTTTCTGGGGAAATAAAAGAACTAAAGTCTAATCAAGTTGAGGAAAAAAAATGCTGTTAATGAAATGTAATAAAAACTGGAGGCTCTAACTGCTAGGATAAACTAGGCAGAAGAGAGAATTGGTGATATAGGAGACCAAATGATGGAGAATAAAGAAGCTGAGAAAAAGAGAGATAAACAACTACTGGATCATGAGTGGAGAATTCAAGAGATAAGTAATATCATAAAGTAAAATAATATTAGAATTATTGGGATTCCAGAAGAAGAGCAAAGAGAGAAAAAGGCAGAGGTATATTGGAACAAATTAAAGCAGAGAATGCCTCAAATCTGGGGAACGGAACAGGCATTAAAGTCCAGGCAGCACAGAGAATGCCCCATCAAAATCAATAAAAATAGGTCAAGATCTTGACATATACTAGTGAAACTTAAAAATCTCAGAGACAAAGAGAAAATCTGGAAAGCAGCTCAGGACAAGAAGCCAGTAATCTACAAGGATGGAAACATTAGATTGGTAGTAGACCTAGCCACAGAGACCAGGCAGGCCAGAAAGGACTGGCATGATACACTCAGAGTGCTATATGAGAAAAATATGCAGCCAAAAATTCTTTATTCAGCTAGGATGTCATTCAAAATAGGAAAAATAGAAAGCTTCCAAGACAAACAAAACTTGTAAGAACTTGTGATCACCAAACCAGCCCTACAAGAAATACTAAAAGGGATCCTCTAAGCAAAGAGAGAGTCCAAAAGTAACATAGACCAGAAAAGAACAGAGACCATGTAAAGTAACAGTCACTTTACAGGTTATACAATAGCATTAAAATCAATATTTCAATAGTTACTCTGAATGTAAATGAGCTAAATGCCCCAATCAAAAGGCACAGGGTATCAGATTGGATAAAAAGCAAGACCCATCAATATGCTTTCTGCAAGAGATTCATTTTAGATCCAAAGACATCTCCAGATTGAAAGTGAGGGAATGGAAAGCAATTTATCATGGTAATGGACATCCAAAGATAGCTGGGGTGGCAATCCTTATATCAGAATAAATTAGATTTTAAACCAAAGACTGTAATAAAAGATGAGGAAGGACACTATATCATAATTAAAAGGTCTACCCAACAAGAAGATCTAACAATTTTAAGTATCTAGGCCCCTAACATCAGAACAGCCAATTATATAAGCCAATTAATAACAAAATCAAAGAAACACATTAATAATAATACAGTATTAGTAGGAGACTTTGACTTTAACAACTCCATCACTGAGATGGAAAGATCATTTCAGTAGAAAATCTATAAGGAAATAAAGACTTTGAATGATACACTGTACCAGATGGGCTTCACAGACATATTCAGAACATTCCATCCCAAAGCAACAGAATACATATTCTTCTCTAGTGGACATGGAACATCCTCCAGAGTACATCACATCCTGGGTCACAAATCAGGTTTCAGTGGGCACCAAAACATTGGGATCCTTCCCAGTAGATTTTCAGGCCATAGTGCTCTGAAACTGCAACTCAAGTCACAAGAGGAAATTTGGAAAGAACTCGAATACATGGAGACTAAAGAGCATCCTATTAAAGAATGAATGGGTCAACCAGGAAATTAAAGAAGAATTTAAAAAATTCATGGAAACTGTTCACAATCTTTGGGATGCCACAAAGGTGGTGCTAAGAGGGAAATATATAGCAATACAAGCTTTTCTCAAGAAAACAAGAAAGGTCTCAAATACACAACTTAACCTCACACCTAAAGGAGGTGGAGAAAGAACAGCAAATAAAGCCTAAACCCAACAGGAAAAGAGAAATAATAAAGATTAGAGCACAAATCAATGAAATAGAAACCAGAAGAACAATAGAACAGATCAAAGAAAATAGGAGCTGTTTCTTTGGAAGAATTAGTAAGATCAATAAATTCCTGGCCAGACTTATCAAAAAGAAAAAAGAAAGGACCCAAATAATAAAATCATGAGTGAAAGAGGAGAAGATTACAACCAACACCGAAGAAAAACAAATAATTATAGGAACATATTATGAGCAATTATATGTCAGCAAATTATTCAATGTGGAAGAAATGGATGCATTCCTAGAGACATATATACTACCAAAACTGAACCAGGAAGAAATAGAAAACCTGAATAGACCCATAACCAGCAAGAAAATTGAAGCAGTAACCAAAAATCCCTGAACAAAGAAGAGTCCAGGGCCAAGGGAATTCTATCAAATATTTAAAGAATAAATACCTATTCTTCTGAAGCTGTCCAAAAAAATAAAAAAATACAAGTGAAAGTAAAATTTCCAAATTCTTTCTATGAAGCCAGCCTTACATTAATCCCAAAACCAAAGACTCCAGAAAAAAGGAATTACAGAACAATATCCCTGAAGAACATGGATGCAAAAATTCTCACCAATAAATGAGCCAATAGAATCTAACTGTACATTAAAAGGATTGGTCACCACAACTAAGTGGGATTTATTCCTGGGATTCAAGGTTGGTTCAACATCTGCAAATCAATTAATGTGATACAATACGTAGATAACAGAAAGGACAAGAATCACATGATCCTCTCAATAGATGCAGAAAAAGCATTTGGCAAAGTACAGCATCCTTTCTTGATTAAAACCTTTCATAGTGTAGAGATAAAGGGCACATGCTTCAGTATAAAAAGCCATATATGAAAAGCCCATGGTGAAAATCATTCTCAATGGGGGAAAACTGAAAGCTTTTCCCCTAAGGTCAGGAACACAACAGGGATGTCCATTATCACAACTGCTATTCAACATAGTAGAAGAAGTCATAGATTCAGCAATCAGATAACAAAAAGAAATAAAAGGATTCTGAATTGTCAAAGAAGAAGTCAAACTCTCTCTCTTTGCACATGACATGATACTCTATGTGGAAATTGCAAAAAACTCCACCCCAAAATTGTTAGAACTCATACAGCAAAGTGGCATGATATAAAATCAATGCATAGAAATCAGTTGCATTCTTATAAAATGACAATCAGATTAAAAAAAAAAAGGAATAAGGAGTTGATCTAATTTACAATTCTACCAAAACTGTAAGATACCTAGGAATAAACCTAACCAAAGCAGCAAAGAATCTGTACTCAGAAAACTATAGAAAATTCATGAAAGAAATTGAGGAAGACACAAAGAAATAGGAAATGTACCATGCTCATATATTGGAAGAATAAATATTGTGAAAATGTCTATGCTACTTAGAGCAATCTACACATTCAATGCAATCCCTATTTTAATATCAGCTTTTTTCACAGAGCTGGAACAAATAATCCTAAAATTTATATGGAACCAGAAAAGACCCTTAATAAGTAAAGGAATGTTGAAAAAGAAAACCAAAACTGGTGGCATCACAATGCTGGACTTCAAGCTCTACTGCAAAGCTGTAATCATTAAAATAGTAGTACTGGCACAAAAATAGACACATAGTGGAACTATGTGGAACTAAATGGAACAATAAACAATGGAACTAAAAAAAGAACCCAGAAATGGACCCTCAACTCTATGGTCAACTAATTTTCAATGAAGCGGGAAAGAATATCCAAAGGAAAAAAAAACAGTCTCTTCAACAAATGGTGTTGGGAAAACTGGACAGCCACATGCAGCAGAATGAAACTGGACCATTTCCTTACACCACCCACAAAAATAGACTCGAAATGGATGAAAGACCTAAATACGAGACAGGAATCCATCAAAATCCTAGAGGAGAACACAGGCAGAAACATTAAGACCTTGGCTGCAGCAACTTCTTCCTCGAAACATCACCAAAGGCAAGGGGAGCAAGGGCAAAAATGAACTATTGGGCATTAATCAAGATAAAAACTTTTGCATAGCAAAAGAAACAGTCTACAAAACCAAAAGAAAACTGACAGAATGGGAGAAGATACTTGCAAACGACATATCAGATAAAGGGCTAGTTTCCAAGATCTATAAAGAACTTATCAGGGGCCCCTCGTTGGCTCAGTGGGTTAAAGCCTCTTCCTTCGGCTCAGGTCATGATCTCAGGGTCCTGGGATCAAGCCTCGCATGGGGCTCTCTGTTCAGCAGGGAGTCTTCTTCCCCCTCTCTCTCTGCCTGCCTCTCTGCCTACTTGTGATCTCTCTCTCTCTTTCTCTCTGTCAAATAAATAAATAAATAAATAAACAAATAAATCTTAGGGGAAAAAAAAAAGAACTTATCAAAGTCAACACCCAAAAACAAATAATCCAATCAAGAAATGGGCAAAAGGCATGAACAGACATTTCTCCAAGAAGACAATCTAAGTGACCAACACACACATGAAAAAGTGCTCAACACCACTCAGTATCAGAGAAAAACAAATTAAAACCACAATGAGAAACCACCTCACACCAGTCAGAATGGCTAAAATTAACAAGTCAGGAAATGACAGATATTGGCAAGGATGAAGAGAAAGGGGAACCCTCCTGCACTGTTGGTAAGAATGCATGCTGGTGTAGCCACTCTGGAAAATAGTATGGAGGTTCCTTATAAAGTTGAAAATAGAGTTACCCTATGACTCAGCAATTGCATTACTGATTATTTACCCCCAAATAGAAATGTAGTGATCTGAAGGGGCACCTGCACCCCAGTGTTTATAGCAGCAATGTCAACAATAGCCAAACTATAGAAAGAGCCCATATATCCATTAACAAATGAATGGATAAAGAAGATGTGGTATATACAATGGAATTTTACACAGCCAACAAAAATGAAACCTTGTCATTTGCAATGACATGGATGGAACTAGAGGATATATGAAGTGAAATAAGTCAATCAGAGAATGACAAGTACCATATGCTTTCACTGATATGTGGAACTTAGGAAACAAAACAGAGGGAAGAGAGGACAAAATAAACAAGATGAAACTAGAGAGGGAGACAAAGCATAAGAAATTTAATCATAGGAAACAGGGCTGCTGGAAGGGAGGAGTTGGAGGGATGGGGTAATTGGGTGGTGGACATTAAGGAGGGCATGTGATGTAATGAGCACTGGGTACTATATAAGACTGATGAATCACAGGGCTGTAGCTCTGAAACCAATAATACATCACATATTAATTGAACGTAAATAAAATTTTTTTTAAAAATAAAATAAAATTTAATATTAATGCCAACATTGAGAATTTCAGCTATTGTCAAATTTAATATGCTACTCTAAAAGGCAAGTGTGTGTGAATTTAGGTTGAGTTAGTTCCTACAGAAGGTTGTATAATTAATAATATTCTTCTTGCCCTGAGTCTGCTGCTTCTCTCATCTAAATTCTAGAAATAATAACTTTTATTCTTATATTTCAAATTTTTCATTTTTAGCTTCTATAACTCTAAACAATACATAAAAGTAAAACATTACTGATTTATTAACTTCACTGAACAAAAGAAGAGGCTATGCCCATACAAATTCTTTCATCACAAATTTTCAAGCCTCAACTTCAAATTTGATATATTTGTGATAACATATGTAAATTTCTAATTCTTATTTTATTAGCCTAAGAGTATCCCTTGGCTTCTCATCATGTAATATGACCATCTTAGCAGCTTCTCCATTACCTTCATCTGCCCACCCTATCATAAATTTTCCCCTTCCAATATTTATCCCATTTAGTACTATACTTTTAAGGTACGATACCTCTAAAAGTTCTACAAGTAGAAACCAGTAAATGAGGTACATATTTTCATAACCTTGTAAATTACTTTTTTGTTTTAAAGCCACGAATGTACTAGGATTATTTTTGTCTCTCTGATTCCAATAACACAATTGTCTGTTATACAATGGAAATGAGTTCTAGGGGCACCTGGGTGGCTCAGTGGGTTAAAGCCTCTGCCTTCGGCTCAGGTCATGATCTCAGGGTCCTGGGATCGAGCCCCACATTGGGCACTCTGCTCAGCAGGGAGCCTGCTTCCCTCTCTCTCTTTGCCTGCGTCTCTGCCTGCTTGTGATCATTCTCTCTCTCTCTGTCAAATAAATAAATAAATAAATAAATAAATAAATAAATAAATAAATAATCTTTAAAAAAAAAAAGGAAATGAGTTCCAGATGGAAAATTATAATTTTTCCTCATGTTCCAAAAATCATGCCATATTTTATTTTGAACACTGTTTGGACAATTTGGATTACTATTCTCTTGTATTTGGCTTTCCCACCTATATCTAGCAATCATTTTTGTTCTTTGCTCTTACTAAAAAGATGGATTTCTAAAGACAGTTCCTTTCAAAACAACTCTATATTTTGAATGGAGGTGGGAATAATATTGGTGGTGTGCTGGAGAGATTGGGAAATATAGTAATGTATGGTTGGCAATATGTTATTATCTATAATATCAGATAGTCATCTAGGTCTCTTTATCACCTACCCAATGGCTGGGTCCTCTGGTATTTTGCTTAGAAGATGGGTTTTCATACATAAAATATATATTGTCAAAAACTTTTGTCCAATGATACTAATTAAGATGATAATTTTTGAGAAATTGTGATGTCTGTGAGAAGAGATAAAAGACTATTATATGAAAAAAGGATGGCTAAATATACCCAAAATATACTAACTTTCTAGATTTTATAAATAAGTCAAGATCTCTTTTTAGACTTTTATATTATTATAATTATTTATTAAACATAATATAGTTATGATTAAATTGAGTAATAGTACTTTACAGTCTATTTCCTCTCTAAAAGCATAGGTTGTATCAATATTGCTTAACATAATATTTTCACATAATGATAGGATATTTTCCTGATAATTTTTTGGGGAATAAAAAGATGAATAATGAGGCGAGGAAGGGGTTGTGTGATGTTTAAGGATACAATTATATGTATCCTTGTATGTTGCATTTGCCAGAAAGTTCTGGTCTACCAGGTAACCTTTTATTTTTTTCTCCTATAAAATTAGGAAATCATCTAATCAAATATACTCCAATTAAATTATTACTTCTTTAAATATACAACTTCACATATATTTCTCTATTTTATGTTAATCTTCAATACCATTATCATTGCTCACATTTCCATAACTAATACCCAATATCTCAACAACAATTTTGTCTATATAAGTGGATATCATACCCAGAAGATGGATTTAATGAGACATTTATCATGAGATAAATAATAGTCTAATAAATAAAAGTCTAATAGTCTAATAGTCTAATAAATAATAGTCTAATAGAGATAAACTAATATCTAATTAATAGATAAATAATAGTCTAATAGATAAATAATAATCTAATAGGCAAGTCTAATGAATGGCAACCAGCCTATATATATGATCACCAAAGTCTAAGATATTTACATGAAGATTATAAATCAATTTGAATTATTTAGTAATTCATCCAATGATAAATATCTTCTAGTTATAGAGTGTGAACTGGGTTTATAGCATGAATTTAGGAGAGAAAATGTTTATCCCTTAAAAAAATTTTACCCTTTCTAGAAGAGAAGACAGATAAACTAAACAGATAGAGTATTAAGAAAAGAGATTATGAGAACTTCTATAAATCAAATAAATAAGGAAATATGCTATATAGCTGAGAAAATTCTTTTGATAAGATGGTCAGAAACAGCATTTTTGAATACTGGACAAAAAAAATTTCAATGATACAAACAAAATTCTTTTTTTGAAACTTCTGCACATCAACTGTCACTAAGTTTTGTCAAATTCATCAGTGAGGTTATTACATAGTGCTTATATACATATATTTTTTATGTTTTTAAGAAAAAAGAATAAATTGTCTGACATATATAGAAAATTCCATGCCAAAAGCCAATATATATATATTTTTAAGTTAAACCACTATACAGCAGCAGGACAGCTAGGTATTTTCAAAATGATTAAAAGGTTGTGATTTGAGACTGTTTAGTAGGGCGTATATATGGGAGAAATAAGGCAGGATGAATATTACAATAATCACAGGAAGGCTTAGTTTAACATATTAAGGACTCTGCCAACTAGTGTCATAAGAGATGGGGTAAAAGGAATAGTTACACATGAATTAATTCATACATATGGCAAAAATCATTACTTGTGGGATCTGTCATTGTTGTTAAATGTTAATATTCTAATAAATATCATTTCTTTCTCCAGTTTATATTTTTGTTCCTGATAAGGAATTGCATAGTAAATCACTGAAGTTATCTAATAAGATAACTAAATTAATAAAATCTAGATTTCATTGCATATGCCATTCCAATAGCTTAGCCAACAGGTTAAAAAAGAAAAACTAAAAGTTACCTCCAAGGCAGTGCGTGAATGTAGTGATAACCTAGAAAGAGTTGGCATTTAGGATAAGCAATTCATTCAATTTAGGCTGCACTATAGTTTTAGACAGGTTCACAGAATTTCTATTGTAAAGCCTGCAGTCCAATTCAGCTTTTCATTTGTTGATACCTCTATTAAGGAGGAATTAATTAGGCTGGTGATTAACTAGAGAAGATTGGGACTGACCTAGGAACAGTTCCAATTACTGCAAAAGTCACCAAAAGTATAGGACTGTGGATCTATCATATCAATCTCCACATATGGAAGGATCTTTATCATTTGATGCTGTGCCACATTTGCAAACAAAACTGTGCCAACACTGAAGCATCAGCTTTAGCGGTAACCATTTCAACACAGTATTTCCAATTCTCTAAAATGTTTAACTCTCAAATAGAAGAAGTTGAATAGGGCACAGAGATACTCATTTATTTGGGCAAGATATCAACTCAGGGAAATACATCTAAGAAGTGTCCACCAATTGCTTCAGCACTTGCAATGTCCATGGCAGGTGGTTTGCTCATAAAGTGGTATACAGGTACCTCTTCCAAATTTATCACAACCCCTTCCCTAATTCTGTAGTGGCAATACAACATCTGGTTCCAGATAGACAATGAATAAAGATAGAGTCACTTATGTGCATATCTTTTATACTTCTTGAGAATTCTTCATGAGTTCTCTCTCAATTAAACATTTAGCGGTAAGGGCCTTCTATCAGTTGCTGTTATTCTAAAAAATAAAATAAAATAAAATAAAACATTAACTAAAAGAAAATGAATTTATTTTAATACATCAAGCTCAATAAATTTGTTCTTTCACCAGCTATCAGAAACCTATTATTAATTGTTCTGAAGTATTAGTAGAAATCTGGGAGTCTTAAAACCCTGATATGTTCTTAGCACGTGCAGTCTTCATAACAGTTTTTTCCTACTTGTCTGCTTATGCATTTTGCAGTAAATTCAAACTGCATTTTCATAAGTAGTTGAGTCAAGAATGAAGTTATGCCTTAAAGATGGCAAATTTGGGTGATCCTAAAAGACTTATTAAAGATTAGAATAAGATTTACAGAGAAAATAGTGATGGCAAATGAAATAATCCATTCCCCCTCTCTTAAACAAGTAAAAATAAAATAACACAGGTCCTTGGGAAAAGCTACCAGACAAAAACCAGTTAACCTGGGGCACCTGGTGGCTCTGTCAGTTGTGTCAACTCTTGATTTCAGCTAGGTCATGATCTCAGAGTCATGAGATGGATGGAGCTCCACCTTGGGCTCTGTGCTCAGCAAGGCATTTGCTTGAGATTCTCTCTCTCCTCTCTGTTCCCCCTATCCCGCCCCACTTTCTCTCTCTCTCTCTCTCATAAATAATAAGTAAATAAATCTTTTTAAAAAAGAAACCAGTTGGGATGCCTGGGTGGCTCAGTTGGTTAAGAGACTGCCTTCGGCTCAGGTCATGATCCTGGGGTCCTGGGATTGAGTCCTACATTAGGCTCCTTGCTCAGTGGGGAGCCTGCTTCTCCCTCTGCCTCTGCCTGCCTCTCTGCCTGCTTGTGATATCTCTCTCTCTCTCTCTCTTCCCCTCTCTAACAAATAAATAGATAAAATCTTTTTTTTAAAAAAAGAAACCAATTAACCAGTAAAGCCTATTTTCAGGCATCACAACATCATATTATTTGTTTTATAGGTTGAGACAATAAAAATATCTGGTGTTATGGCACTTGACAAAGATACAGTACAATGATTATAAAGGTTAACATTTTAAAAGTGTAAACTTTAATAACTTGACATCACTATTTCAGCCAGAATTTTAAAAGAATTATCAGCTACTAAGTCATCACCTGATAATGAATCACTGGTTGCTTTTGAAACCAATTTGTTTACTTTCCAAAGCAATTTCAGACAAATTCATAGGTATTAAAATAATTAAATACCAATGACATGCTGGGAAAAATGTAGAAGAGAGAAACCATTCTGAAATAGTCATTATTTCTTAAAAGTGAAATCCCGCAGATTGGACTACTGAGTTATTGGTTTCTCAATCAGCCAAACACTCAGAAAAGGGAAGTTTTTCTTTCTGTATTTTAAAATTAAACTTAATTCTTTAATTTAGCTATGATTGGCATGCAAAAACTGCACATATTTAAAGTGTGCAGTTTAATGTTTTGAGATATGTATACACTAATGAAACCATCACCATAATGAAGACACTAAGCATATTCATCACCTTCAAAACTTTCCTTGTGCCTTTCTCTCTGCCTCCCTTTGACCACTCCTAGAACCTCCTGCCTGAGACACCACTTATATGTGTTCTGTCACTATGGTTTAGTTTACATTTTCTAGAACTTTATATAATTAAAAAATACAGTATAGACTTCTTTTTGCCTGGCCTTTTTCACTCAGCATAATTAGTTTGAGATTCATCAATATTGTACTATATATCAATAGTGCATTTGTGTATTGCTGAGTAGTATAACGCTATGTTGCCGGAGGACAGTTTGCTTATCCATTAACCCATAGATAAACAATTTTGGTTATTACAAGTAAAGCTGCTATGCACATTGTGTAGACATCTCTGTGCAGACTCACACTTTCTCTTCTCTTGGGTAAATGTTCAGGAATGCAATGGCAGGATCATGTGAGACATGTTTGTTTATATTTTAAGAAACTGGGGATTCCAAAGTAATAATATTTTACATTGTCATGACCAGTTTTTAGGGTTCTACTTTCTCAATATGACTACTAAAACTTCATACTTGGCTAAAGATTCTAATTGTTGCATACGGTGTCCATTTTTACCTTAATTTTGTCTACTTTGTATTTTGCTAATAACTCATGATATTAAGTATCTTTTCTTATGCTTATTTGCCATTTATGTATATTCTTTGGTAAAGTGCCTATTCAAATCTTTGTGCTTTTAAAAATATTTGGGTATTTTGTTATCTTATAATTGAGTTTTGAAGAATTGTTTATAATATGTATAAAGTGAATAAAAATTCTTAATCAGACCAATAATTTGTCAATATTTCTCCAAGTCCCTCACTCTCAAACTTATCTTTTTTATTTCTGATATAGTATCTTCCAAAGATCAGAAGTATAAATGGAAGGAGGGAGAGTTAAGATGGCCGAGTAGTATGGGGACCCTATGCTTGTCTCATTCCTGCTAGAAAAATATCATCATTCTGAACACTCAAGAAATCTATCTGAGGGACACCTGGGTGGCTCAGTCGATTAAGCCACTGCCTTCAGCTCAGGTCATGATTCCAGAGTCCTGGGATAGAATTCCATATCGGGCTCCTTGCTCAGCGGGGAGCCTGCTTCTCCCACTGCCTGCTCTGCCTGCTCTGCCTACCGTTCCCCCTGCTTGTGTTCTCTCTCTCTCTCTCTCTGACAAATAAATAAAATCTTTAAAAAAAAAAAAAAAGAAATCTATCTGAGGACTGAGAGAACAAACTGCACAACTAGAGGAAGAAAAGAGGTCACTATCATGGAATGTAGGGGGTACAAAGATATGATTTAGGGGAGAAAAGGATCATGCTGCTGCAGAGGGAAGGGATCCCTGATCACAGAGAGAGGAGAGAGGAGGAGAGAGAGAGCACAATTAGGGGAGGCAAAGGGAGAAGCAGACTCCCCTGCCCAATGTGGGGCTAGATCCCAAGACTCCCAGGGATGAAGATCTAAATGTAAGGCAGACCTTTGACCAACTGACACACCTAGGCGCCCCCTGGGGGAAGGTTTTTTTGAAAAATTAGAGCTAAACATTTTCCTAATCTGAAGAAAGAAAAAGACATCCAAATACAGGAGGCACAGAGAACTCCCATCAAAATCAACAAAAGGAGGAGAACATCAAGACATATCATAACATAATTTGCAAAATATAGGCATAAAGAAAAAAAAAATCCTAAAAGTAGCAAAGGAAATGAAATCCTTAACTTATCAGGGAAGAAAATTAAGATTAGCAGCAGATCTCTCCAAAGAAATGTGGCAGGCCAGAAGAAAAAGGTATGATGTATTCAACATGCTGAACGGCAAAAATGTGCAGCCAAAAATACTCTATCCAGGAAGGCTGTAATTCAGAATGGGAGAGAAATGGAGTTTCCCTGACAAACAAAAACTAAAGGAGTTCATGACCAATAAATTAGCCTTGCAAGAAATATGAAGTGTGACTCTTTGAGTGGAAAAGAAAGACCAAAAGCAACAAATACTAGGAATAGCAGAGAAAATCTCCAGAAACAAAGACAAAGTAAGTAATAAGATGGCAGTGAATTAATATCTATCAATAATCACTCTGAATGTAAATGAACTAAATGCTCCAATCAAAAGACATTGATTATCAGACTAGATAAAGAAAACAAAACAAAACAAAAACCCAAGACTCATTTTAGACCTAAAGACAACTGCAGATTGAAAGTGAGGGGATGGAGAACAATTTATCATGCTAATGGACATCAAAAGAAAGCTGGAATAGTCATACTTACATCAGACAAACTAGATTTTAAGCCAAAGACTGTAACAAGATATAAAGAAGGACACTATATAATAATAAAGGGTCTATTAAATAAGAACATCTAACATTTGTAAATATTTATGCCCCCAACTTAGGAGAATCCAATATATAAAACAATTCATAACAAACATAAAGGAACAAATTGGTAATAATGCAATAATAATAGAGGACTTTAACACCTCACTTACACTAGTGGGTAGATCATCAAGTAGAAAAACAACAAAGAAACAAGAGCTTTGAATGACACATTGGACCAGATGGACTTAATGGATATATTGAGAACATTTCATCCTAAAGTAGCAGAATACAAAATCTTTTCAAGTGCACATGGGACATTCTCCAGAACAGATCACATACTATATCATAAGTCTGGCCTCAACAAGTACAAAAAGATTGAGATCATACCATTCATATTTTCTGACCACAACACTATGAAACTTGAAGTAAAACAAACAATTTGGAAAGACCACAAATACATGAAGGTTAAAGAACACCTTACTGAGTGATGGGCATGTGATCTGATGAGCACTGGATGTTATACACAACTAATGAATCATTGAACACTACATCAAAAACTAATGACGTTATTATATGTTGGCTAATTTAACTTAATAATAAAAAAACTTACTAAAGAAAGAATGGACTAACCAGGAAATTAAAGAAGAAATTAAAAAAATAGCAACTTCTCACTACATATGTCTCATAGGCAAGGGAGACAGAAACAAAAGTGAACTATTAGGACTTCAGCAAGGTAAAAAGCTTCTGCACAGTGAAGGAAGCAACCAACAAAACTAAAAGGCAACCTTCAGAATGGGAGAAGATATTTGCAAATGGTATATCTGATAAAGGGTTAGTATTCAAAAATCTATAAAGAACTTATCAAACTCAACATCCCCAAAACCAAATAATCCAGTTAAGAAATGGGCAGAGGACATGAATATAGACATTTTCCCAAAGAAGACATCATATGGCTAACAGACACATGAAAAGATGCTCCACATCACTCATCATCGGGGAAATGCAAATCAAAACTACAATTAAATATCCTCTCACACCAGTCAGAGTGGCAAAATTAACAACACAGGAAACAACAGATGTTGATGAAGGTGTGGAGAAAGGGGAACCCTCTTACACCACTGGTGGGAATACAGATTTGTGCAGTCATTTTGGAAAATAGTATGGAGGTTCCTCAAAAACTTAAAAAAAGAACTACCCTGATCCAGCCATTGCACTATTGAGTAGTTACCTAAAGGATACAAAAATACTGATTTGAAGGGGCATACGTACCTGGATTTTTTATATATATCAGTGCTTTATTTATATTTTATTTATATCAGTGCTATTAATAATAACCAAATGGAAAAAACCCAAAGGCCCATCAATTGATGAAAGAAGAAAGAAGATGTGATAGATGATAGATAGATAGATAGATAGATAGATAGATAGATGATAGATAGATAGATAGATAGATAGATGATAGATAGAAAGGCAGATAGATATAGATAGATATAAATATATATGATATATATAATGGAATATTACTCAGTGATCAAAAAGAATGAAATCTTGCCATCAGCAACAGTGTGGATGGAGCTAGAATGGTGTGTTATGCTAAGGGAAATAAGTCAGATAGAGAAAGACAAATACTGTACGATCTCATTCACATGTGAAGTTTAAGAAATGCAACAGATGAACATTGTGGGGGAAGGGAGAGGGGCAAACCATAAAACAGACTCTTAACTATAGAGAACAAACTGAGGACTGCTGAAGGGGAGGTGGTTGGGGGAATGGTTTAAATGGTGATGGGTATTAAGGAGGGCACAGGTTGCGATGAGCTTACAGTGTATATGAAGTTATGTATCACTAAATTCTACTTACAAAACTCTATTACTCTATATGTTAACTAATGGGAATTAAAATAAAAATTTGAAAAAGAAAAAAAATTAAAGACTTTCCACATGCCAAGCATTCCAGTGGACACTGGAGACACACAAATGAGCAAAAATAGTAATTATTCTCACTAAAATAGAGCATATAATAATCTAAAAGATCATAGTTGAACTATGAATAAGAGTGTTAATCTACTTGCTGGTCCACCAAAGAATTAGAAACCTAAAGTGATATAAGTTTCCTTGAATAAACATTGTATTAACATGTGAAAAAAAGAAGTATATATGGAAGACACTACTGTCATATATTTTAAACAGCAGTGGGAGTCATGGGAAAGCTTTTAAATATACTGACTCCCGAGCTACACTTCTAGAGTTAGTGGGTCTGAGAAAGAAGTTGGGGATACACATGAGTTTGGGTGAAATGTATATTATTGATGAAAAAAATCCCTACAATATCAATTCATTTCCTGATTAATCAACGGGATATAATTTACATTAAATAAAGTTCAGTGATTTTAAGTTTAGGGTTGAATATGTTTTGATAAATCTTTATTGTTGTATAGCTAACACCAAAATCAAGATACAGGATTCTATCTCTCAAGAGTTCCCTCTCGCCCCTGGGTAATCAATCCCTTCCTACTCAGGACTTGATATCATGCAACCAATGTTTTACTTACTTAAGTATAGATTTGGCTTTTGAGAAAATGATACAAATATAATCATACAGTGGTATTTTGTGTCTAGCTCATTTCACTTAGCTTAATAATGCTTTTGAGGTGCATTCATGTTGGTGGTGGTATCATTAATCTATTCTTTTTGTTGCTGAGTAGTACAGTAGTGACATAAGACATTTTTAGTATTCTTCCATGATTAATAGGCATTTGGTTTACTTCCATGTTTTGGTTTTATGTATAATGTAGAATATTTACTTAATCCATTTCTGTGTCGTATATATTTTTTTCATTTATATAATAGTGATATACCATTGATATATGACAGGTCTAACTGATTCACATCTTTTAAACATTTGGTGTTATCAGTATTTCTAATTTTAGGTATTCTAATGAGAGTGTGGTTGTATCTCATTGTGGATTTTGTTTGCATTTGCCTAGTTCATTGAAAAATAGTTTGAGGCAAAGTTCACATTTTTGTCCTATGGCTATGCAACTATTCCAATGTCATGAGTTGAAACACGTATCTTTGTCCCTCTGAATTATTTAGGCACACTTGTTAAAATTAAATCAATCAAAATATAGATTTCTGGACTTCCGATACTGTTCCATTGAGCTCTGTTTTTATCCTTAATGTCAATATCACTGAGTTTCATTAGTGTAGTTTGGAAATCATGTTAAGGTAGCTTAATTCCTTCAATGCTTTTATTTTATTTTGAAAAAATATATTTTTGTTGCTCTAGTGTCTTTCCTTTTTTTGTATATCCATATAAGTTTTAGAATCAAACTAAATTTCTTCAGTTTGCTGAATTTTTATTAGAATTTCAGTAGTGTTGACAACTTAACTGTAGTAAATCTTTTAAAATATGAAATCTTACAAATTCATAGGTTCATTTTCATCCTTGGTCTTTTATATTGTAGTTATTACACGTATTAAATCCAAATGCAGGGACACCTGGGTGGCTCAGTTGGTTAAGTGTCTGCCTTCGACTCAGATCATGATCCCAACTTCCTGGGATCTAGTACCACATCTGGCTCCCAACTCAGCGGGGACACTGCTTCTCCCTCTGCTTGGTGCTCTCCTAGCTTGTGCTCATTTGCTCTTTCTCTCTCTCTGACAAGTAAATAAAATCTTAAAAAAAATAAATTTAAATGCATTAAGAAATCCTGACTATTTCTGAAATTTTACTTTAAATATCTATGACTTGTAGGAAGTTAAGAGAGAAAAGACTAAAAATAATCTTTTGTAATTTGCCCAGTTATTTGCCATTTCTAATACTCCACTTCTTTATTGGCTTCCCTAAGGCTTGGAATTTCTAACTGGTACCTTGTCCCATTAACTTGAATGGCTTCCCTTTATCAATTCTGCTGACACAGAGCGATTTTATATTTTTTATCCAGAAAATGAGTTTATTTATTTCACTTTTTATCTTGAATGATATTTGGTATATAAAATTTTCAGCTGACAGTTTCCTTATGGTGGTGGTCTCATAATTATATGTGATAAATAAGGATTGTTATATGAATATCCCTTCCACAAATGATTCTGTAATTTGGCATATATAGGAGGAGTGGATTCACCTCTATTTTCCCTAACTCTTCAACCCTTCTCAAATAGCTAAATGCAATAAACAAACTCTCCCTATTAAAGGGTTTGGGTAATACAGCTTCATAAACCATGCCTCACTCTGTTATTCAACATCCAAAGGTTACCTTTGCAGTTGATACTCTTTAGCCATTCCCAAATAAGCTTTGTTCTGTTCTATGAATATAAAGAAAAATGTGTATCATACTTGTGTTTATATTTTTCTTCATTCAAAACATGGGAATTTATTACTAGAACTGTAATTCTATAGATAGATAGATAGAATTTATTACTAGAACTGTAATTTATAGAGAATGCAAACCTATAAAAAAGATTGAACTTTTTAATTTATCACAAAATCTATATTAAATGTATTTAAACCAAGTTGCATTTTTTTAAATGATTAAAAAAAAAAACTCCTTTGGTTTCACACAGGGTGGTAAAAATTTCCTGAGTTATAGCTAACAAATTCTGTTTTAACTCCCTAATTTTCTCAAGTGAGAGTAAGTTAAATTTTAACATGATAAACACAATAAGAAAGATAAGAGGAGGAAGGTAAGAGGAGGAAGATATAAGATATCATTATGTAAAATAATGATAGCTAATCAAATTCTGGCAAGATTCTGGTGATATAGGTGTACTTATAGACCGTACATTTCAGTGTATATTGGTAGAACCAACTGTAAAGATAGTAAACTGGGTTCAAAACCTAAAAAAACTCCTATATTCAAGGTCAATCCCCTTTTATTTTATTATTTTATTTTTTTTAAAGATTTTATTTATTTATTTGACAGAGAGAGAGAGATGACAAGTAGGTAGAGAGTCAGGCAGAGAGGGGGAAGCTCAGCAGGCTCCCTGCTGAGCACAGAGCCTGAGGCAGGGCTCGATCCCAGGTCCCTGAGATCATGACCCGAGCCAAAGGCAGAGGCTTAACCCACTGAACCAACCAGGCGCCCCAGTTAATCCCCTTTTAAAAGCCAATTCTAATTAAATAAATATATGAGCAAATTGTATGTATAACGATATTCATAGCTTGAAAAAATCTATAATACTAAACATTTGGAAATAACCAAAATAAACAATATGAAAATATAAAATAAACTACCATATAGTTACACAGTGAAATACAACAAAATATGAAAATGTTGCATTAAATATGTAGGGGCCCAATAAACTATTTGTCTCATAAAATTTAGGTCAAAAACAAGAAACATAGTATTATATAAGCAAATATTTAAAAACACACATGTATATAGAATAATACTGACATTGAATACATGAAAAGTTTAGAATGGTTCTATTTAAGTGGTGGCACAGCAGGTGATTTTTACATTATTTTGTGGCAAATGCCTTCTTCTGGGAATCATCTGTAACAGGTCATTCCTGTTGAATTGACAGGCTGACCAAGAGATGTGTATTTACGGGAACATGTAACAAGTTTCATCATCATTTGAGAATAGAGCAATGGTCCTTTCACTTGGTTTTATTACTTGTTTGATATCACTTGGTTTATTACCTCATCCAGACCCTATACGAAATATATGCAAATTCTTGGGAGATCTAAGAGATACAACTGCAAACTGACAAACTGTTTTACAAAAACCCTTGATGAAATTATGGGGCAGGAGCTATGCTTTTGGGATTCTCCTAAGTGTACAGAATAAATCATATGAGAAAGAAAAATTCACCAACTTTGCCATAGAGATAAGATTTACCATCTTTGTGTGATTTCATTTGTATCCACAGACTTAAAGGAAAGGCTTGAGTAAATTTAGCCTTTGCCTTTTTTTGTCCCCTGTATTTTGAAAGTTCTCTGTATTGTGCATGTACTGGTTTTATATTCAGAAAATAAATTATTTCATTTAAAAAAGTATATATTAAATCATTTTCGGACTGATGAAAAAATAAGGTAGAAATCAAAGAAGAGAACAGATATTGCCTTATAATCTTGATATTATGTTCTTGATAAATTCAACATATTTGTAGCTGCAAGGTTTTCTGTCAAGAATCACAATCATTAAATTGTGTTAAACTCCAATTTTATGTATCTGTGCAGCTCATTCTCTAGTAAACTGATGTTTCAAAACAGTGATTTTCTTAAAATTAAAAGATACGTTTAATGCAGATGAATATCTTATAAATAAGATGATCTCACAATTTCTCTCTTTTTAATTCAGAAGACTCTTTGAGAGTATTTTCTTATATGTGAGTATATATGGATTGTTATCCTTCAGGTCTAAAGTAAAACTAATTCATTTCATTTCTTGTCAAGACAAATAACTTTTTTTTCTAACATGTAATATCTATCCACAAAATGGAATCTTTATGGTGCAAATAAAATGGGCTTGACTCTGTCAAAAATTTCAATTTAGGTTCTCATATATGATAGTTCTTATCTGCTGTGAACTCCTCTGTCCAGACGCTGATTTGCTTTCATATGATGCTCTCACTAGATGTTCACAGTTAGAGTTTCACCACAGTGCCAAGATAAAAATTTTCTAAAATATACCCAGTATTTATAGAGTACCATTGTTACCCCAGAACCCTAAGATAAATAACACTTGGTTGTCCCACAATAAGAGAAGATTAAAATATAAATTTAAATATGTTAGCCAATGAATATCCTACCCGCTGAAATAAACACATTTTGGCTTAGAGAGTGAAAAATCAACTAGAAGAAACAGACAGAAGCAGACAACAGTATTCTGACAAGAAAATAGGGGGGAATAGTCCTTTACAATATACTATTGAGGTGTTGGGTGACTTTTATTATTCTTAAAACTAGTTTTTCCTTTTATTCCTTGAAGCAACTTCATGTACTAGTTTAATTCCCTTTTATTTTACAATTAGAAGATCATTTAACAGCTTAGATTGACTCTTAGTTTTATTTAGAAAACAGAAAAACCAAAACCATAATAGGTCAATGTCATGAAATTCCATAATTTCCTGGTGTGTGTGCATTTGTGAGTATGTGTTTATGGTCCCATTTACAAATCTAGAAACAAGATACACAAGTTTAGGGACTGGTGATACTCATTAAAATGATCAGTTAGAAAGTGCCAAACTGGAGGGAGGCGCAACATGGCAGAGTAGATCTAATATCATTGGGTCCCACAGGTACAGCTAAATAGTTATCAAACCATTTGAACACCTACAAATTCAACAGGAGATCGAAGAGAAGAAGAGCAGCAATTCTAGGAACAGAAAAGTGACCACTTTCTGAAAGGTAGGACATGCACAGAAGTGAATCCAAGGCTACATACAGAAAGATAGACCGTGGGGGAGGGGCTGGTTCTGGGCAAGCGGTAGAACAGCAGAGCACAAAATCAGAACTTTTAGAAGTCTACTCCACTGAGAGATGTCGCTCCAGAGGCTAAGTGGGGGGTGGAGCCCTCGCTGAGACTGTGTGGTCTCAGGACCTGTGGGGTCACAAAAAGATTGGGGGTGCCTGAGTGTTGCAGAGCCCCCAGGTATCAGAAAGTGGAAGCTGGCAAGAGACAGAGGGGCTCTCAGTTCAGGATTAACTTAAACTGTGATCTGAGTGGTAGATCTGGGGAGACCCCACCTTCTTCCTCTGGAAGGAGTGGCATGGGAGCGTGCTGCAGGAATCTGCTGGGTTTGGAGACTCCAAAGGGGGACATGCACCAGGGATAGAAATGCTTAGTCACAGGCTGGATGAGCTTGGAGTACAGCCAGAGACCAAGGAGATGGGAGTGACTGACTGCTTTTCTTTGTGAGTGCACTTGGGGGGGGGGGGCTCTAGCTCTCAGCTCTAATGTGGCCAGAGATTGGGAGGCCACCATCTTCATTCTCCTCCTCCAAAGTTGTATGGAAAATGTTAAGGGAACAAAAGCTATAGAGAGCAAAACCGAGCCGATTGCTTAGCCTGCCCTTGGCAAGGGCAGTGCAATTCTACCTCGGGCAAAGACATTTGAGAATCAATGCAACGGGCCCCACCACCAGAAGATCAGCTAGGACATGCAGTCAAGACCAAATTCACCAATCAATGAGAACTGCGGAATTCCAGAGCTAGGGGAGGGCAACACATCGAATTCATGTCTTTTTTCCCATGATTCTTTAGTCTTTCAAAGTTAAATTCTTTAAATTTTATTTTTCTCTTATTCTATTTTTTAAAATTTTTCCTCTTTCCTATTTTAATGTTTTTTAACTATTTTATCTTAACAATACCTTTTTATTTATTTATTTATTTATTTTTAAAGATTTTATTTATTTATTTGACAGAGAAAGATCACAAGTAGGCACAGAGGCAGGCAGAGAGAGGGGGAAGCAGGCTCCCTGCTCAGCAGAGACCCTGATATGGGGCTCGATCCCAGGACCCCGAGATCATGACCTGAGCTGAAGGCAGAGGCTTTAACCCACTGAGCCACCCAGGTGCCCCTTAACAATATCTTTTTAAAAATATTTTTAATTTTCATTGTTATAGTCCTATTCTATCCCTTAAATGTATTTAGCCTTATTTTTGTATACATATAGGTTTTTCTTTCTTTAAAATTTTGGGATACAGTTTTTCTAACAGATCAAAATATTACCTAAATCTAGTGCATAGCTTTGTTCTAATCCCTAGCCTGATCACATTCTTTCCTTTTTTTTTCTTTTTTTTTTTTCAACCAACTTCTAATCAATTCCTTTTTTTATCAATTCATTTTTTAGAATCTTTTTAAATTTTCATCTTTACAGTCATATTCCATCTCTTCATTGTTAACTTTTATTTTTACATATATATGTATAACATATATATATATATATATAAGTTTTTCTTTCGTTAAAGTTTTGGGAGAAAGTTTCTTCTAACAGACCAAAATACACCCAAAATCAAGTGTATGGCTCTGTTCTATTCACCAGTATAATATATATATTTATATATACATATATTTTTTTCTCCTTTCTTCTCTCTTCCTCCCACCCCATTTTGGTCTCTTCTGATTTGGTTAGTGGATATTTTTCTGGGGTCATTGCTACCCTTTTAGTATTTTGTTCTCTCATTCATCCATTCTTATCTGAATAAAATGACAAAGCAGAAAAACTCATTTCAAAAAAAAAAAAAGAACAAGAGGCAGTACTGATGGCTAGAGATCTAATTAATATGGATATTAGTAAGATGTCAGAACTAGAGTTCAGAATGATGATTATCAAGGTGCTGGCTGGGCTTCAAAGAAGCATGGAAGATGCTGGAAAATCCCTTTCCAGAGAAATAAAATATCTTCCTGGAGAAATAAAAGAACTAAGGTCTAGCCAAGTTAAAATAAAAAAAGCAATTAATGAGGTACAATAAAAAAATGGAGGCTCTTACTGTAGGATAAATGAAGCAGAAGAGAGAATTAATGATATAGAAGACCAAATGATGGAGAATAAAGAAGCTGAGAAAAAGAGAGATAAAGAACTACTGGACCACAAGGGGAGAATTCAAGAAATAAGTGATACCATAAGATAAAACAATATTAGAATAATTGGGATCCCAAAAGAAGAAGAAAGGGGGGGCAGAAGGTATATGGGAGCAACTTAGAGCAGACAATTTCCCTAATTTGGCAAAGGGAACAAACATCAAAATCCAGGAGGCACAAAGAAACCCCCTCGAAATCAATAGAAATAGGTCTACACCCCATCATCTAATAGTAAAGCTTACAAGTCTCAGTGACAAAGAGAAAAACCTGAAAGCAGCTCAGGACAAGAAGTCTGTAACGTACAATGGTAGAAATATTAGACTGGCAGCAGACCTATCCACAGAGACCTGGCAGGCCAGAAAGGACTGGCATGATATATTCAGAGTAATAAATGAGAAAAATATGCAGCCAAGATTACTATGTCCAGCTAGGCTTTCATTGAAAATAGAAGGAGAAATAAAAAGCTTCCAGGATGAACAAAAACTAAAAGAATTTGCCAACACCAAACCAGCTCTACAGGAAATACTGAAAGGAGTTCTCTAAGCAAAGAAAGAGCCTAAAAGTAACAGAGAGAATGAAACAGAAACAATACTGAGTAACTGTTACCTTAAGGCATACAATGGCACTAAATTCATATCTGTTAATAGTTACCCTGAATGTAAATGGGCTAAATGCCCCAATCAAAAGACACAGGGTATCAGAATGGATTAAAAAAAAAAAAAAAACCTATTGATATGCTGTCTGTAAGAAACTAATTTTAGACCCAAAGACACTTCCAGATTTAAAGTGAGAGAGTAGGGGCACCTGGGTGGCTCAGTGGGTTAAAGCCTCTGTCTTTCACTCAGGTCATGATCTCAGGGTCCTGGCATCGAGCCCTGCTCAGCAGGGG
>CM053607.1:64535384-64550991 GCA_028646535.1 Procyon lotor
CACCTGGGTGGCTCAGTGGGTTAAAGCCTCTGCCTTCAGCTCAGGTCATGATCTCAGGGTCCTGGGATTGAGCCCCACATCGGGCTCTCTGCTCAACAGGGAGCCTGCTTCCCCCTCACTCTCTGCCTGTCTCTCTGCCTACTTGTGATCAATCGATCTCTCTCTCTCTGTCAAATAAATAAATAAAATCTTAAAAAAAAATATCTTGCTTTTATAAAGAAAAATTCCTCAAAGATATGCCCTTATCTCAGTTTGTCATGTTAATTCCTTTAAGAGAGTAACAGGAAGTTTCCTCTGAAGGTGTCAAATAAGAAGACTGTATACTCAGGTGGTTAAAGAATAACCCTAGATCCAGTCTCTCTTGTTCTAACATTGACTCTAGCACTTGCAAATTAGTTCAATTTCAGAAATGTAAGTGCTTTGAATGTAGCATTCCTGATTCTTCTGAACAAACACTACAGAAGGACAAAGAGAAGAAGAAAATGAGAAGAATCTAGGTCTAACCTTTATAAAAAATTCTGAATATATCTGAAGCTGAATGAAGAAAATCTTGTAAATTTATAATGATAATACTTTGTACATTTGGTTTAAAAGTAAATTACAGGTTATAAAAGTCTAATGTTGGTATAATTAATATCTTTCAACATTTTGTACTTTTCAAGTTTGGTAATAATTCACTTTGGCAAATAAAACCTGTTCAGAATATGGCCTAAAAGTTCATCTTAGCCTCTTCAGTTGGTACATATAATAGGAAAGCAAAGCTGGAAATGTTGAAAGTTATTAATTTGAAATTAGAAAGTGTATGTAACATGCACAAATGCAAATAAGTTTAAGAATACAAGGCTAGGAACTTCCCTTTAACAGTTATACCATAAGCTACTTAATAAGTAATACTGGAGGGTTAATAATTTGCTGCCTTGCTTAAAAGGTAAGAGATAAAGAATTGAAATTTGATAAATGTAATTCCTCTGCTTCTTCTACTGAGACTCTGTGCTGAGTGTTGAGGACATCCAAGGACAGTTATGACTGCTTCAGTGGAGCAGAGCTCTCTACCCTAACCCCCATCTGAGAAACCTTTTATTAAAGAATAGCCCACTTATTATAAATCATTATTCCTGTTCATGCACTGTTAGGAAGGAAGAATGACAGTCCATTCAAAGTGATACAAAGCTCAGTGATTTCCGAAATCGCAATGAGGCAACATAGGGTTCTTACAGTGAATTCTGGTCAATATTCTTGCACTCACCTCTATCATATAATAAGGTGGGACCAGACCAGTTATTATTACCAAAAAGCATTTTTAAGTTGAGGTAAAATTGCATAAGTTAAAACATCTTTATATTTTCCAAGTTCTCATGAAGAATTCACATAAGCATAAAAGAATAAAGTTATTCTTTTCTGGTATACTTTAAAAACAATCTTAACATAAGATACTAGCTACCTGTTTCATAATTATCAATATTTTACCAATAAAAACTTTATCTTTTTAATACCCTAAGAATTATTATGCTTATATTTTATATTGTTCTTAAAATAATTAATATTCAAAGAAATATACATGACATACCAAATAAATTAGTCACTAATTTTTTCAGATCATGTCATCTAGTATCTTTTTGAGTTCTCTTTCCTTATAGCAAAATCACCCAGGGTGATTTATGACCTTTGTTCATTTATTTTTTTATTTTTTATTTTTTTAAGACTTTATTTATTTACTTGACAGACAGAGAGAGATCACAAATAGGCAGAGAGGCAGGCAGAGAGAGGGGGAAGCAGGCTCCCTGCTGAGCAGAAAGCCCTATGCGAGGCTTGATCCCACAACCCTGAGATCATGGCCTGAGCCAAAGGCAGAGCCTTTAACCCACTGAGCCACGCAGGTGCCCCTGTTCATTTAATTCTATGAAAACAGAGTAGCTAAACTTTTGCATTTGTGAACTCTTACAAGGTACAAACAATGCTCCTAACAAAACCACTTCAATAGGGGTACACTTTCTTATTACTTTGTATGGCTGTATTTTAGTACATATATGTACATATTAAATATATTGAACATATTTACTGATCAACCACCATATCCCCAAAGTCAAAAATAGGAAGAGATTTCTGCCTTCCTTAGTCTTACTCTGCAGTGTAAATCTGTGGAGTTCAAGAGAGAGAAGTGGGCTATAAATATGAACTTGAATATCATCCACACATAGATGATATTTAAAGCCAAGAGACTCAAGGAGATAAGGGAAATAAGGTAAATTTTTTAAAGAGGAAGTTTCAAGGACTAGGGGAAGGGATAAAGGAAAGAACTTTCAAGAAGTTTGACAGGAGCAATGAATAGGAGGTACACTGAGGATTTGCAGTTCTGGAAGGAAAGAGGTCAAATTTGAGGAGATAATGAGTGAATGAAATGTATGAAACTGATTATGTTGGAGGGATTGTGGATACTGGTAATGACAGGGTCTAGTTCCTAACCATGTGAGCTAAGAGCTCAAATAATTGGAAGTCAGTATCAGTGTAAGACAAGAGCTCAAAAGATTGAGAGGCCAGGCTCTTAGAAAGAGTCTCTAAATTTGTATTTTTTATTATTTGTTATTGTTTTTATTATTTTTTATTATTTGTATTTTTATTGTATTATTTATTAGAGCAAGGTGGGAAGACTCCTGAAATTATAGGCAACAAGATAGGAGATACATTTATTGTAAAATGAGGGAGATGACTGGGTTTTTATATCTGACAATACAATGAGGGAAAGTAGTGATACAGTGCCCTGGCAAGTTTTAAAACTTGGATTTCAGTTGGAGGGAAGTGGAAGGTTTGAGAAGTGACAAGGAGGAGCCAGAACCAGAAATCCTTTGCCTCTAAGTCCAGGACCCTCACAGTGAGAGAAAGCTGAAGGTAAAGCTGTATCCTCAGGGGAGAGCCAATGTCACTTTAGAGTAAAAAAAAGTGAAGGAAACACTCATAATAAAGGTTGACAACATGTGAGATTTCTTCACCTATTAAAGGGGTATGACTTCCAGAGGGCATAAGGGAAGCATTTGGGGTGCTGGGTAGAGATGATAAAGAGGTCTTAGAGATGTGCTTAGGCTTATGGGGAAAACAGCATTCAGATGACTAGGGGTGAGGTGGCAGTCAGCAGCTCTTATGATGACTGACATTCTGAAACCTAACGGTATTGGTCTTATGGAACTCCAGGTACACAGTGATAACAAGGCTCTGATTGTTCGGGATAGGTAGGGCAGCTGTAAATGAGATGCAGTGGTTTACTGGTTCTTCTTAACCCCTAACCATGCAGGACATGAGGTGTGGAGGATATCTCATATCAATCCATTCACTAAGATTAGTCCTGATCCCTATCCATGAAGGTGCATTTATTCCAAATGTGCATTTTTTTTTCCACAATGACCCTTTTGATGGAATTTAGAACTTTTGAGGAAGAAAGTCTTAATATAAGCATGATTCTCACGTGCCTCCTGCTGATGGAGGTAGACATCTTGGGGAGTAATGAAAAATATACTTTCCTTCTCTCAAATGACAAGGCCCATTTCAGTTTTCTGAACATCAGAAGGGAAGAAATATAATTTCTCTTTACTCTTTACTTTGCATTTTGTCACCGATATCACCCTATGTCCCTGCTATCTTTCCCATTAGGGCATGAGCTCTGAATTAAAGGGCCAAGGATAATTGTATCTCCATTTGTTCTGTAAATGGAGGAGTAATGGGGTTTTGAAGGATCATTCCAACATGGCCATAGAAATTACACTTAGAAAAGAATATGAAATTAAAGGATCTATTATATTCATAGGGCTTAGAAAAGGAAGGCACAGCACACCACACAAGGACCATATGGGAGGAGAGCCAACAAAGTGGGCTCAACCAAGCAGGTGAGAGCCAAGACAGAGAGTGAGGACTCCAAGATAAGGGCCTTTATTGAGGGTGAGGGTAAAATACACAAGTAAAAGGCATGAGAGGATTTTTTTGGTGGATCTCGATATTACTAGGTCACAATTAAGGAGGGCAAAGTGGGGAATTTTCGGCAGGGACCAGCCAGAAAACATTGGTGTACTCGTCACCTGTAGGGTTGCTCCTAACTTGTTCTGGGGGGGATGTTAAGGTATCAGGAACATATGAACACTTAAAGATTTATAATACAGTATTATTTACCAGAGGGTATGGAATATAATTGGTGCTCAGGAAACATGACTAGCTTGTGAGTGGCAGTAATATATTCTGGATACATTTCTTAAATCTGTTTAGTAGATTAGGGTGGAGCCTGAAATTCCACCACTTCTGAAAAGGCAGGAAAACCAGGTGATGTTAATGCCACTTGCTCATGGCCACACATGGAGTGGCCAGTTCTAATATGGTAGACATATGTAAGTAAGAGACTATGATCAATTACTGTCAGGTTATAAAAAGTCTATAGTTTTACTTCCTTGTTATCAATAGACTTATCTTTTTCCATACAAGGGAGCCATTCTTTTCTTCTTTAGAAATCTTTGCCACACTATTCCTTTAAAAGATTGATTGATTGATTTGTTTGTTTGTTTGTTTGTTTGTTTGAGGGCGGGGGGAGAGTGCACACACATGAGCAGGGGAAGGACAGAGGGAGAGGAAGAGAATCTCTGTCAGACTCTTGCTGAGCACAGAGCCCAATGATGATGATGCGGGGCTCCATCTCATAACCCTGAGATCATGACCTGAGCTGAAACCAAGAGTCAGACACTGAACTGAGACAGCCAGACACCACATTTTGTGATACTATTTTTTTTTTAATAAAACTTTGGTTTTCATGTTGTGCTTCAGGAGAAATTATATATTAGTCTATAGGAAACTGAATTAACAAAGTAAGTCACAACAATATATAAAGAAGAAGAGAATGTAAGTAACTAGAAATCAACTAGAATAATGTCCTCTTATAATACAGGCACCAAAAGTCCATTGTGATCAAGGGGGAGAGATTGTCAGATTTCAGCTAAGATGATACATTTTTATCCCTAGCTCACAGAATGCAGGACATCAGCTAGGGTAGATATGATAGATGAGGTTAAAGGAGGACGTTAGCTTTCAACAATTATTTTAGCAATCCAGTTTCTTGGACATTAAGTCCATTAAATTCATGATATTTATGCTCATAAGGCCATTGACAAAAATTCATTCACTGCTACAATTGTCATTCTGTTACTATAATGCTAGACACATTTGCATTTGGAGGAAAATCTCTGGTAATACCCTGTGGATCATATTTTAGGAGTGTACTGAAGGTATGGCTTGCTGAGAGTAAGGAATTAATTTCTTGGATTTAAGAGTATAATTAAATAAAATTATTTAAGATAATTTTGGCGCAAATTAGAGAGAAGAAACGCCATGACTTCTTTAAAATGTAATGTACGTGGTTTTTATTAATGTCCAGAATTCTTTCTGTAGATACATATATACTTTAAAGTTTTGCTTAGGGTTAATTTGAATCCAATCCAATAGATTATAAAAGAAGAAAAAGGCACTGACATTTAACTTATCTTTATAAAACTTCTCCTGGAAGTTATTTTAAAACATTTTATATAAATATTTATATAATATTTATGTTGAGATGTTGAGATACATGAAGTGAGAATATCACCCAAATAGAATAATATTGAAATTATATCTTTATAACTACATAATTATTTAAACATGATGTATCTATTAGGACCTTAAGGTTTTATGTCTTTTCCAATTTAATTGCTCTCTGTCTCCCAAAGTCTCTCTTTCATACACACAATTGCACCAACACACAAACACACATGCACGTGGACACACACACGCGCGCACACACACACACACACACACACACACAATTTATTTAATAGGAATGACAAGGTTTCTGACCCGCTGTTCCCTTAACTAACCAATAAACTTAGCAAACCATTAGATTTAGGTATCTGTTTCCAAAAAACTACAGAAAGAGCTTCCAGTTCAAAATTTATATCACATAAGCACTGTCCCATGCATGATGTTTCAGACATAAAATTATTTTTGTCATTATTTCAGTTATTTTAATTGGTAAACAAGTTAAAAGGCACTTGTTAAATGTCCAGTATGCTGATATTGCCATTGATTTACCTAATCTCTTTCTTTCTAAGCAATTAATATAATAAAAAATAAATGCTTAGAATTATAAGAATGACAGGAGGAATAGCGGATTACATTTGGGTACGACCAAATTTGATTTTATACGTATCACTTCAGATAACCACTAAACATTAATATCAAACCTAGTTTATGTTATCCGTGAGGGTGGCAAAGCTAACACATATCCTGGGATACATAAGAAAAGGTTTCAGTTCTTTGGTGCATTTCTTCTCTTGCCCTTCATGCTTTTCTCCTTTTATATTCTACTAGATTTGGCTACTATATCATCCAGCCTGTTTTCCCATTTACTTCCTACTGCTGTTTGTGATCTGTGCAAGTTGACTTAGGAATGTTCTTTTGACAAAGATAAACTACCTATATCTCTTACCTAGAAAACTGCCGCAGTGTTTTAGCCGACTGAGTAAAAAACACAATTATTCTCCTACATGTAAAAAAAAATACTATTCCTATAACACCATTCCATTCTATTTCTTTACTGTTGGACAGGTAGAGGTAAGAGAAAATTATCTCACAATTAAGGAACTCTGAGAAATTGGTTTTTATTGTTCCTAGAATCCTTGTGTCTTTGGAAGAGGTGACTTTTTATGTTCTTGCTTAAAACATAAGTATACATTTGAAAGTAAATCTTTACAATGTAATATCAATTACATGTTGTTTATTATGTTACAGAACTATTTTAGGCATTTTGCATTTATCATTCTATTTAATTTCCACCAGCTTATTTGGAAGCTCCCATTACACGTCCACTTTTACCAGTGTAGAAACTGAAAATATTATCCTTCACAAAAAAAAAAAAAGCCAAATGGTAAAATAGGTGTAATTCTACAATATTCAGATAGTTTACCTTACATAAATTATAACCTGAAATTATAACCTGAAATGATAACCAGTATTAATAAGGATTGTTTTTAGATTATTTCACAAAAATAATGAAAATTAATCCCTAAAATTATCAATTTATTCACTTACACTTTTAGTGGTAAAAGTACTACCTGATAGATTAGCATTAAGCATATGTTTGATATGATAAAAAATTAAAAATCAGGGATTTTATTTGATAAGATAAAACCTACTTTTCTGATCCAATTTGTTAAAGTAATTTAAATTTTCTCTTGGCATATAACATGTGCCCTTATTTACTTTTTACCATTATCTGTTTCTGATAAAAATTGTACCATATCACATCCATTTTAAAAGAGGGCTCACTGGAACTCCCTAATCATGACAGATTATAAAGAGTTTACCATATTTTGGGTTCTGATGAAAAGCACTTTGTATACATTTAGTATATATAAAGTACGTATTATGTATACATAAAGTATAGATACTATAAATGATTCTTTAATGGAACTATTTTTTAAATAAACCATTATTAAAATCTTAAATTTACCATTATTGGTATACCAGCAATTTTAACATTTAATAGTTGATTGTTCAGGGCCTTAATAGAAGGTCCTATTAATAACTTTTATTTTCTATACATTCTAGTACTAGTTTCCTATACTTCAAAATTTAATGCTATTTTACAGATATGAAATTAGATATAATTACAGACATCATCCCAAAATAATCATAGCAGTTCATTCAGTATTTTACACCTAACTAAAAAATACTGCATTTAGTTATAGTTTATGGATTTTAAAATGTCTTATGAAAGAAGGAGATAATATTCTATGATACTTTTTATCTTTCACTTCCTCGGAATGGAAATGTCTCTAATTTGCAGTGTCAGATATTACTTTTTTAAAAGTTTCTTTGATGTTCTGGCTTGTAAATGAATTTTGGCTTATGAAAGCCCCAATTTTGCTATCACATCAGATTAGCCCAGGTTGCTGTTTGGAAAATACACAAGGATGAAATAATGAGAAGTGATTAATAACAATATTTCACTCTTTTCTTTCTTTCCTGATTATAATTATCTTATTTTAAGAACAGATTGCCATTTATTTTTGTTGTAATCTGTTTACTATATTTTCTTTATCATCAAATTCATCAGTGATTCTTTTTTTCTTTATTTTGGAAGAACTGCAGCTTTGCTGTTCAGTATCATTGATTCAGTTTTCCATAGAGTGTGGCGCCTGGGTGTTTCAGTGGGTTAAAGCCTCTGCCTTCGGCTCAGGTCATGATCTCAGGGTCCTGGGATCGAACCCCATATCGGGCTCTCTGCTCAGCAGGGAGCCTGCTTCCTCCTCTCTCTGCCTGACTCTCTGCCTACTTGTGATCTCTCTCTCTCTCTAATAAATAAATGTAATCTTTAAAAAAAAAAAAGTTTTCCGTAAACACTTTATTTGACCCTCATTTTTTTAATCTTCGTCTCAACTTTTCTATGACTTTTTGCTTACGTTTCATAGAGAAAATATTATTTTATTTAAATTTATTTTTATATATTTATATAAAATTTATATATTAATTTATTTAAAATTTATTTTAAAATAAATTTTAAAAATAAAAATATTTTTAAACATTTCTTATAACCATCTCCCCCACACTTAAAAAAAAGAGTCATTTCTGATCTGATTTTCATAAAATGTGCGTAATGACCTTCCCTTTTCTTTGTTCTGTAATACTTTTGCCTTCCCTTTCTGGTTACTTATTTTAAAATGTGATAACCTTAGTTTAGGATAGGTGTTCATAAAGAGATGGTGTATGCACCGTGCCCACTCATGGCCTTATGGGTGTTGACAAAATCCTTGTATGAACTAAAGGGGCAGCCAGTTATGCACAGTCACTGTTCCAATCTTCTGTATGTACTACACAGTCAACTAATGTAGATTAATAAACATGCTAGAGTCAAATAGTTGTTCATCCTTGTACTGAAATTTGAATCTTGGCTCATCCCTGATCACCATACACTAAGTCATACTTCCTGACTTACATCTTCATTAGAACACATTACTTATTATGAATACATTGCTGTAATGAAATGCACCTGGTCAATTTATTTTTCTATGCCCTTATCTTCAGTACAACACACACATGTGCACACACACAGAGTTTTCTTATAGTTGAAGTTGCACACTGATAGTTGAAAATAGATTAATACTGATATGAACATGTGAATCATTGTCTAGTGATTTCATAAATCACTACCAAAATGTCAGAGAGAATGGATCGAGTTTTCTGTGTGGCTTAGATCGTGGGCCTATGCAAGAATTTAGTCAGTGAGGAGGGACAAACATTATCTTAAAATCTTTTAATTTTTTTTTTTTAACTAAGATCTGCATGGAGCATAATACAGGACATGAACTCAAGATCCTGAGAACAATGGGGTGCCTGGATGCCTCAGTGGGTTAAGCATCAGCTTTGGCTCAGATCACGATCTCAGGGTCCTGGGATCAAGCCCCACATCTGGCTCCTTGTTCAGCAGGGAGCCTGCTCCTCCTTCTCCCTCTGACTGCTGCTCCCCCTGCTTGTGCTCTCTTTCTGTCAAATGAATAAATAAAATCTTAAAAAAAAAAAAAAAAAAGGACTCTGAGACCAAGACCTGAGCTGAGATCAAGAGCTGGATGCTTAACTAACTGAGTCACCTAGGCACCCTTACCCTAAACTTTTTTAGATTGAGCAGTTTGCTGTTTTAGGTGACAGCACTTTCTTCCTCTATTTTCTCTCTCTGTTCAATTTTTCTCAAACTCATACGTAAAAAAAAAAAAAATCTAGTGATAATTTGGAAGTCATGACAATTAACCAGACATTACTTTCAACAAAGTTAGCTTTAGGAAAAAATTTTAATAATAAAGCCATATTATAAAGTAAGGAGTATTAGAGGATAACATATCTTATAAACATCTGAGAAACAAACTGAGGGTTTTGGAGGGGAGGGGGGTGGGGGGTTGGGCGAGCTTGGTGGTGGGTATTGAGGAGGGCACGTATTGCATGGAACACTGGGTGTGGTACATGAACAATGAATCTTAGAACACTGAAAAAATAAAATAAATTCTTTGAAATACAAATAGATATGTGGACAAAAAAATATTCATTGTCACGTAGCCCCTCCCACTGGACTTTTTCCTCTTCAAAATGCGTAGCATGGTGGATGACAATATAAAAGTGGTATTGAATCTATGACATTATTTGGAGTTATGGAGACTAAAATTATAATTCAAAGCACCATGTCAGTAAGGATTTCAGCAGAGGAACAATGAGAACAGTGTCACATGTCCAGTTTTCCCACATGTGTTCAAGAAGGCAGGAAGGACAAAGAGGAATTATGAGTAAATTTTTCTCTTTTACTGTTTTTATCTGAAACAAAACAGTAAGTAAGATTCTTTTCCAGAAGCTTTCCTTTAAATAGTGTTTGTTAGAATTGTGTCATATGTTCACCCATAAAAGAAGGCGGCTCTGGATAATTGAACATGACAGCTAGGAGTGGTTGCCATTTGAAAACTGTAGTTCCGTCCAGCTTCCTATTTCACCAGTGAATGGTTATATGCAAAAACTATTTCCTGTTGAGTTTGTTCTGTCTCTGCCATTTTCTTCATGATAAAATAATTTTAGCTTACTTTTCTTCTTGGTCATTTGCTTTTTGGTATAGGAAATCCTTTTACAGTACAAAAAAAATAAAAGACATATGATAGAAAAATTCAGATATTGGACATACACAGAGGAAGGCAATTAAAGGAGAATAATTCAGGGGAATTCTTCATACACTTAAAAACAAATCTCACAAGCAGATGCTGAATTTAACAGACCTATAGTTTAAACTTTAGTAGGGATAGAATTGTTTCCATTTTTGTAAATTGGGGATTAATGTCTGGGCAGAGCAATACATAGTGATAGATTCCAAAATGTTAACAACGTTCTAAACAGGATATTTGTTTTCTTTTTAAACTACTACCATATCCTTGATTTTTTGGAATTCCTGACTCATTAGGCATCATGTTTAGACTCTGAATAAGTGGCTCCTATTCCTGGAGCTAACCATCTAACCACATACTGGTATGAATCAGTTTAAGAAGCAAGACTTGAGAATACTTATCAAAAGGTACTTGATTTGTGGTACACATTGGTCAGATGTTTCAAGAGCACTATCAAATCAATACATTGTAGACCCTTAACTTACACAATATTTCAATTATATCTCAATAAAAAAAAATATCCTGATAACCAATAGTCATATAAATGTCTTTCTTTCTCCAGTAATTTGTAAATATCTCCAAGAGAAATTGGTCTATGTATTACTTATTGCCAATTTCATTTGGCACTTATATGTAGGTGCATGTCACTTCAACTTGAAATGAGTAGCACTCAACTCTGTAAAATATCTTATGGTAGAAAATGTATTAGTATTGATCCATTGGAACTTTTATTTCTTTAAAAACTATCCGGTCAATATATATCTGATTGGGATTGCTGCTTATTTCATTATACGCCTATCACATAATGGGGGTACAATAAATATATTTATAGTCTTAGGAAAAGAATACACTCCCCAAACTGTTATGTTCAAATAATTCAGTTTTTATTCCCAAGCTAATAATATCAATAAAGAATAAAAAGATGCCAGAATAGGTAAGGCATATCCTAAAAGAAAGAAGATTATCAGCATGATAATTACATAGTTTCACAAATAACAGATAATTTGGAATCTCACATTTTGTGAATATCTGTTTAACTTATGAAATTGTTGTTTTGTAAAGTTGTGTTTTATTGGAGTTTCATGATTTATGTCCTTTTCTGAACTCTCTGTTTATAGCTTTAACACCTTCAGAATAATAAGGTTGGCTGGTTGTCAGAAAAAAAATGTTCGATAAAGAATTTTGTGGAGAAGGCATGTAACTATAACTCACCGATTCTGTTCAAGTTCCAAATGTTCAAAGATTATTATGTATATAATATAAATCTATAGACCTATCTGCTTGTAATTACAAAATAGGTCCACATAACCTACAAAATTACCAAAAAGTCTTGCCATATCTTATGGTGCTCATCATGAAATACCTTAGAGGACTTCTAGGTTGTCTCACATTTGAATATGAATCATATGTCTATTAATGTCAGTTGTCACCAGGAAAGTTGGATCATCATAAGGGAGACTCCTGAAACAAAACCCTTTATTTTCAGGTGCCTCAACTTCCCAGTCTCTATTTGCTTCTAGGTATATATATCCACTTTGCATGTTTTGCTGAATACTGTGTGGAAATAATGGGCATTTCATAAGAAAGAGAATATGCCATTATCATCATTTTTTTCTGGCCATGGTCTTCATTTACCATGGTCCCAAAGGAAGAGCTTTGGTGTCACCCTAGTAATGGGCCTAGTAATGGCCCAATACTGGCCATTTCTAGACAAAGTCACCTAAAAACACTCATCAGTCTAACTAATCTGAGTCCTATCATAATTCTCGTAGGTCTTGATGATTCCTTAATAAGACTTTCTCAGTTTTACATTCTGGCAGGTTATCTCATGAAAAGAAAAAAGCAAACCCAGGGCAGTTTAGTTATCCAGTGAGAATTTTTGTTCACATACACACACACACACACACACACACACACACACACACACACACACTGGTTATCCTGAAAGTCACAGATGGAAATAGGTAAGAGTGGTTCCTAGCATCAGCCATTGCAGAACCATGAGTCCCTTGAAATTTTAGGCCTCAGAGATAATCTTTCACCTAACTTATCCTTTATCTAGGAGGTATATTTAATCTCAGTGGATCTATTTGTTTGTAGTCATTTAACTTCAATTATGGAAACCCCAATTTATCAGAAATATTTAAAAAACTTGATTCTTTTGGTATTTAAAATGGTCATGTTTCTCAATTGTGTTAACGAAGGGTAACTATTAATTTTGCTATTTCAGAGTTACTCAGTTTCACTATCAACTATTATTCTGTTATATGTTAATTACTTATCTTTTATATAAACATAAATACAGCCTTGCAGATTTCTTTACAATTTGTCTTTCTCTCTCTCTGTTTTTTGAGAGAGTGAGAGAGAGAAAGCATGTACACAAGTCAGGGGAGGGTAGAGGGAGAAGGAGAGAATCCCAAGCAGACTCTGTGCAGAGCATGGAGCCCAGTGCCGGGCTCTAATGACCCTGAGAGCATGACCTGAGCCAAAATCAAGAGTGGGACACTTCACCAACTGAGCTATGCAGGCACCTCTAGAATCTATTTCAAACATAGATTCTACCTGAAGTCTTAAAACAGGCTTATATGCCATGTGATCTAGCTTCTACCTCCTTTCTCTACTCATTACGGTTCTTTCATTGATCTACTGAAACTTTTCTGGTTTAATTGTTCCTTTGATTATTTTGTTTACACAACATGCTGAAGGCCATGGGCCCTGTTGTTGAGGTCTTTTACTTTATGGTTTACTCAGCTCAACCTTGATCTCTTTCACTGTACCAGTGTTCTTGGGCCTTCTTTATTCTACTCCAAAATATGCAGGAAATCTCTGATTCTGTTTACACCACATCTAGGCCATAAGTTAGAAAAGGTTGACTCCGTTGACTTCAGTCCATCCATCCAGACACCTTCTGCATAAATAGCCTCCAAAAATGCACTTGAATTTCCCCAAATTATGTCTTGAAAATGAGAAACAAGTAACCCTGCATTAGAATGCCCTCCGCATTTATTTGGCTGCTTTTCTTTCCCTTCCAGCCTGATCAGGTTTAATATTCCAATGAGGAAAAGCGAGTGGCACAGAAAAAAGGTGGACTTATCTCTAGCACATCAATTCGTAGTCTTTCTTTCAGACCTTGGAAATTAAAGTTTATAAAAAAAGAACACAGTAACTGGTTCTACACATTTTCCTTTAATTCTAAACTTCTTGATTGGAAGTTGAATATATAGTTTGTTGTTATTGATCTTTTTTTAAAAAAAAAGATTTTATTTGTTTATTTGACAGAGAGAGAGATCACAAGTAGGCAGAGAGGCAGGCAGAGAGAGGAGGAAGCAGGCTCCCTGTTGAGCAGACAGCCCGATGCGGGGGCTCGATCTCAGGACCCCGAGATCATGACCTGAGCTGAGCGCAGAGGCTTTAACCCACTGAGCCACTCAGGCACCCTGTTATTGATCTATCTGATTTATTGTTAACTTGAAGAAGAAGAAGAAGAAGAAGAAGACGACGATGATGACAAAACTTCTTCAATGGCAGCAATATCTGTAAAATTCACTTAAAATCAAAAGTCGTATAAATCTTTGATGTATTTACCATGTTTAAAGGAGGTAAAAAATTTATCTTCTCTATAGCCCAAAGTATAAAATAAATATCTAGGATTCCATACTTCTACAAATAAAAGATCGAATAAATAATAAATTACGGGTAAGACAAGTAACTCATGCAGAATAACTCCATTATTTATATAGATATTCCACTACCCCTCAAGGTTGTAGGGTAGAACTCCCCACCTCTTAAGTGTGGGCTGCACACAGTATTCAAAGCAGACAATGTAGAAAGAAGTAAAAAAGAATATATTTTCAGCAGGGAAACCTGACAAACACTACCTCAGTCAGGTGATCAAAGTAAATGTCAACAGTAATAAGTCAAGTTGCTAGTATGCACCCTTGATATGTAATGAAAATAATTTTTTTCTGTGGTCTCAATCTCCAAAACACATAAGCCCTATCAAATTATGAGAAAAATATCAAACAAATCTTAACTGATAATCCTCAAAACTGAAGGTCATCAAAAACAAGCATATCCGGGGGATGATTGAAGAAAGGGCATTCAGGAGGGCTGTGAATAATTTGACCCAATGGTGAAATTTCAAGTCAATCAGTATGACAGTGAATAATATAATATGAAAAAATACAGTTTATATTAGTTTGGAAGGGACCAAACGGTGATCTTTTATATACCATGTCAGGAAGTTTCCATATGGAGCTTTCTCACAGTTTTTAAGCTGCAATCTATGGTGTTGTAATTTATGGATTAGAAAATACAGCAGAAGGAGCAGACTAAAGCAAATTTATTAACATGATAACAAATGCAATAAAATGGAATTATCTGATTTTCCCCCTTCCTTAAAATGTTGATACATGAGTTTGAGTAAACATGTTTATTTCTTCATTATAGAAGGCTCTATAACTTTCTCAAATGGTATCTCATTTGAAATCTTGTCTTATACTTTTCAAATTTTTCTGGACAAAGACTATCACATATCCCCCCATTCTCATCCATTGCCACTTAAAACTAAGCATACAATTAATATATTTTTATTGATCAGTGACCCATGTAACAGTAGACAAGCTTTAGGGCAATACATTTCTACACATATGTAAGCTAATTTTTTTTTTTTGTAGTTTGTACCGTTTACCCATCATAAACAGTTTTTGCTATTTTTTTTTATTTTTTTATTTTTTATTAATTTTTATTAACATATAATGTATTATTTGCCCCAGGGTACATGTCTGTGAATCTTCGGGCTTACACATTTCACAGCACTTAATAGCACATACCCTCCCCATTGTCCACAACCCAGCTACCCTATCCCTACCCCACCACCCCCCCCCCCGGTCACCCTTAGTTCATTTCTT
>CM053607.1:64551491-64589603 GCA_028646535.1 Procyon lotor
GTATTAAAATACATTCAATATGTATTTGAATATTGATTCACCTTTCTCCCTTATTTAGTAAGAAAGAAGACAGAAATTAAAAAAAAATACTTGAAAATACTGTATTTGAAAAATGATAAAGAAGAGTATACATTCAAGAGAGTGACACTTTAAACTCATTTTGAATGTTGTATGACATTGAAAAATAAAATCAGTGATGAAAATGCATGATAGAAACACATCTTTATTATCTATGTCTAATAGGCAGATATATTTGGTAATTTAATAAAGCATTTGATTCTTGGTATTGAAAAATCTTGTTGCTTTTTTTTTTTTTTTTTTTACTTTAGGCTATTTTATATTTTATCCCACATACCTTTTTCTTCAAAAGTATGTTATATAAGAAAGTGAGGAGTCATGTGTATATATAATATTGAGAATATTCATTCAGTTATTTATCAATTGAATGAACATTTATTAAACAGCTGTCTTAGTTTCAGAAGAGACAGATACTGTAGTAACAAACCAGAAAAAGGACCCTTATGGTTAGTAAATGGATTGCAATTTACTGAATCCATCCCTACTGGTAAGCTTATAAATTATTTTGTTTTGTATTACTGTAAACAATATGTCTAAGATCACCATTTAAGCTAAATCTTTCCACTAGGATTTTCTAAAAATGGACTTGCTAGGGATAAACATTTTTGTGACATTTGAAATGCACTGTACAGAGACCTGTTTGCTTCCCATCTCCTGCAGAGAGATTACATGCTTTTTAGTGTATGTTTGAGGCTTTCAACCATTTGGTTTCAACTAGTCAATAGTGTTTCCAGTCTTATAACCCACTGAGACTGTACTCACTTACATAGGTACAATCCAGTTATAATAAGCTCGTTTGGTTATTGTGATTAAAAAGCTATTTCTGCCTCTTATTTTATTTTTTAAAATTAATTAATTTATTTTTTATATTGACATATAATGTATTATTTACCCCAGGGTACATGTCTGTGAATCATCAGGCTTACACATTTCACAGCACTTACCATAGCACATACCCTCCCCAATGTCCATAACCCAGCCACACTATCCCTACCCCCCACATCTCCCAGCCACCCTTATCTGCCTCTTATTTAAAACATATTGGGGTTCCTCATACCTTTGAAAGATACCTCTTCTGTGAAACCTGCCCAGGTCTGTGTTTCCTTAGATAATGTTTTTACTTCCCTCTTTGCATTTATGTGGTATTTCACGTCTCTAATACATCGGATGAAGGTGCATGTAATAAAAATGTCTGAGATTCTATCTTCATTCTTGGCATTATGTCTATTAGGTGTCCTAGGGCAGAGTTCATTTCAGTCATGTTTGCAGGTACCAAAAGGCCTTGTTCAAAAAAGCAATATATATCTGATGAATGTATTGTATTGAATATATCATTAGATAAGTGTAGCTTCCACCTTGTTGAGTATGGTTTAGGTGTTTGTAATATATGCATCAAGAGTTTTTACATTTCTACAAAATAACATGAATTCCAATAGCAAAGAGCAAAGTGGGAGTGTTAACTCTTTTTGGCACATTTGAGGCCTCTGTGCATCTAAGTGTCAGAGAACTAATAACATCTCCTAGCAAGTCTATTCTCAACTGAAATCTAGACATCTTGCCTGAGCTTTGAGTCAATATTTAAATTAATGAGATCTTTAGGTATCGATCTTCATTTCTTATTCACCCATATGTCCTTAGCTCTAACACATTTTTAAAATTTTTATTTATTTATGTACTTATTTTTTTAAGTTATCTCTATACACAATGCGGGGTTCGAACTCACAATCTCTAAAATCAAGAGTCAGATGGTGTACTGATTGAGGCAGCCAGGTGCCCCAGCTCTAATACATTTTAAATGCTCAATAAATATAAATGATTTCATGGAATTTTATATGACTATATTAAAAATTTAATAGTTCTGAATTCATTGAAATCATCAGAACTTTGAAAGTCTATGGTAATATCATTGTGTATGCAACAAACTATATTTTATATGATACTTTAATCTCTCAAGACTGTATAGAATTGGACTTCCCTGTTCTAAATGTATCATACTACAACACAATAAACAGAGTAAATCTTTTGTAAGAAATAAATGCTTTAAAAATATTTGTTTAAATGTCTGTGAGATTTGCAATCAGGTCTACTACAGCGATTTCAGAAAAGTCAACATGAAATTATTATGGAATATGAGACCCATAACCTGAATGAAACTGGTTTGCAACTTTTAATATGGCTTCTCTTATGGTTTTCCCATTATGCTTCTTTTTAAAACTGGAATTTTACTAAATGCAATTTTCCCATTTGATAGGCAGTATTCAGACAGTAAATGTGAAATAGACAACCTCTATGATTTTATTTTTAATAAATTATATATATGAATGGTCCACATAAACTATCAGAAACATATAGAATCATTCTGGTGATAATTTAACATATTTGTTCCTGTAATTTTCTTTTCATAATACTATCTATTTTAGTATAAATAAATCTTAAATCTTTTAGAATAAAAGATTTAAGGAAAAATCCCCCTTTCTGCATATATTTTGTTTATTATCTTCTAAAATATAAAATACTATTGCCAAGGGAGAAGATATTTGCGATTGCAAAGGGCAGGAAGCAGACGTATAATTTCTGGCCGAGGCTGGCATGAAAAGCAGTCTCCTTTGATTCTTCTAGCTCAGTGGTTCTCAGCTGAGGGCAGCTTCACTGCCCAGAAGAATTTGTCAAGAAATGCAGACATATATGGTGTCATAAGTAGAGGGTGCTACTGGCATCTAGTGGGTAAAGGCCAGGGATGCTGCTAAATATTCTATGAAGCCAAGATAAATATCCTTAATAATGAATTACCTGACCCCAAATGTCAAGGTAGAGAAACACTGGGCTAATGTTAATCAGCCCAATGCCTCAGTCCATGGATTTCTCTTTCCTTACCTTTAACCAGATATTAGCCCCAGTCCTCGTGGTTAAGAAACACAAAGATGTCTATCAGATCCCATGGAATCTGTGCTATTTCCTTTTCTCTTCTGAAGTTACTCAAACCCCAGACATATATGTAAAAAAGTAAAAGCAATCATGAGCCATCTGTCACTCGCTTTCTCCTGTACACTTACGCTTACACCGAGTTTCTTTCTTTCTACTAAGTTCTCTTTAAGATGAGATTATAAACTGATCATATGCAAAGGAATACTGAAAGGTCTGAATTTCAAAGAATATTCATACTGATTTCTGAGTGTTCTTTATAGCTCTTGCTATAATAAATGAGAGTGTAAATCTCTAAGATTAATGAGGGTTACACAAAAACCCATATTTTCACCCAAATTTCCTAGTCACCCTAAATTACATCAACTTCAAGATTTGGGCAGCCAACCTAGAGAAATAGAAATTTAGAAAAAATGAAATTATTTCCTCAGATTATAGAGTTGGCAAAGTACAACCCGCAGGCTAAGCTCAGCTAGCCATCTGATTTCTGTAAGTAATGAGAAGAATAGCCACTTTCATTCATTAATGTATTGCCCATGGCTATCTTAGTGCCACCGTGCATATTTGAGCTATATGGCCTACAATGTTTAAGATATTTATTCTCTGGCCCTTTTTATAAAAAGGAAAAAAAAAAAAAAAAGACGGGAGCTTGGGAAGATGGTGCAGTAGGCGGTAGGAGGACCCTGAGCAGTCTCTGTCCCATGTTGACAGCTAGGTAACATCCACATCCAAGTAAATAAACTGGAGATCGATCCGAAGACTGGCAAAACAAACTCTACACCTAAATATAGAGAAGAAGCTATATCTGAAAGGTTATGAAGTTCAGAAAGGCAGAGGGAGGCTACCTGCAGGAAGGAGGGAGCTATGTTGGTGGAGAGAGCAGAGAAATGGGCCCTCGCCCTTGCACCAGGTTGCTCCCAGGGAGAAGAATAATCCCCATAATGTTTGGTTTCAGAAAACAGAGGGGTTGAATTCCGAGTTTGGACACTTGGAGCTTGGAGATTTAAAAGCCAGCTGACCCCCAGTGGGTGACTGCTGGGTCACTACCCTTACAGAGAAGCACCTGTGCAGAGAGGCAACATAAATGGCAGCTTACACAAGGATGAGGGGGCAAATGGGAGATAGACCTGCTCATACTGATTTCAGAGCATGAGAGGGGACTTCTCTAAAAACAAGGCAGCTGGCAGTCACCATTTTCCTTCCCTGCCCCACAGCATAAATCGGAGCCACCTTCAGGAGGCAAGACTGCACAGACACTTGCTACCTAACCAGCTAGCAGGGTACCACATCCTCAAGTTCTCTGGAAGACTTGCCTACTCCAAGCCTGCTAGCCTGAGTCCTGGGCTCAAAATCAATCCACAGAAATCTCTTGCATTTCTCTACACCAGTAATGAAGCAACAGAAAGAGAAATTAGGAAAACAATCACATTTACAATTGCACAAAAATAATATATCTAGGAATAAATCTAACCAAAGAGGTGGAAGACCTGTATTCTGAAAACCCTAAAACCATGATGCAAAAAATTGAAAAGGACACAAAGAAATGGAAACACATTCCATGCTCATGGATTAAAAACAAATATTATTAAAATGTCTATACTACCCAAAGCAATCTACACATTAAGGGCAATGCCTATCAAAATACCAATAGCATTTTTCACAGAGCTGGAACAAACGATCCTAAAACTTGTACAGAACTACAAAAGACCCTGAAGAACCAGAGAAACCTTGAAAAAAAAAAGCAAAGCTGGAGGCATCACAATTCTGGACCTTAAGGTATATTATAAAACTGTAGTAATCAAGACACTATGATACTGGCACAAAAATAGACACATAGATCAATGGAACAGAATAGAAAATCCAGAAATAAATCCACAAGTACACGTCAATTAATCTTCCACAAAGCAGGAAAGAATATTCCATGAGAAAAGGACAGTTTTTTCAACAAATGGTGTTGCGAAAATTGGATGGCAACATGCCAAAGAATGAAACAGGACCATTTCATTACACCATACACAAAAATAAATTCAAAATGGATGAAGGACGTAAGTGTGAGATCTGAAATCACAAAAATCCTAGAAGATAACACAGGTAGGTAGTAACTGCTTTGACATTGGCTAAAGAACCTTTTTTCTACATATGTCTCCTGAGGCAAAGGGAACAAAAGCAAAAATAAACTACTAGGACAACATCAAAATAAAAAGCTTCTGCACAGGGAAGGAAGCAATCAACAAAACTAAAATGCAACCTACAGAATGGGAAAGGATATTTGCAAATGATGTATTTGATATTGGGTTAGTATCCAAAATATATAAAGAAATTCTAACTCAACACCCAAAAAATGAATAATCCAATTAAAAATGGGCAGAAGACATGACTAGACATTTCTCCAAGGAAGACATCCACAACAGACATGGCTAAAATCAACAACACAAGAAACAACAGGTGTGCTGGTGAGGATGCGGAGAAAGAGGAATTTGTTTGTACTGGTGGTCGGAACGCAAACTGATACAGCCACTGTGGAAAACAATATGGAGGTCTCTCAGAAAGTTAAAAAGACCCAACAGTTGCACTACTGCGTATTTACCCAAAGAAAACAAAAACACTAATTCAAAGTGATATATGTACCCCTATGTTGTTTATAGCAGCATAATTTACAATAGTCAACTTACGGAAGCAGCCCAAGTATCCAATGACTGATGATGGATAAAGAAGTTGTGGTATATAAAAACAATGGGATATTATTCAGTCACAAAAGGGAATGAAATTTTGTCATTTGCGATGACATGGATGGAGCTAGAGAGTATTAAGCTAAACGAAGTAAGTCAGAGAAAGACAAATACCATATGATTTCACTCATATGTGGAATTTAAGAAACAAAACAAATGAGCAAGGGTGGGGGGGAAGAGAGAGAAACCAAAGAACAGATTCAACTATAGGTTACAAACTGATGGTCACCAGAGGGCAAGTGGGGGGGGGGGGAGGATGGGTGAAATAGGTGATGGGGATTAAGGAGGGCACTTGTGGTGACGAGCACTTGGGTGGTGTGTGTAAGTGTGGAATCACTATATTGTACACCTGCAACTAATATAACACTGTCTGATAACTAAATGGAAATAAAATAAAAACTTTAAAGAAGGCGGCACCTTACTGACCCGTTCTACCTGTTATGGTTTTGCAAACATTCAGGCACAGCACTTTCAGCCACATGGAGCCTGAAGAAAGAGGTTTAGAGCCCAAGCGGTCTCTTTTTCCTTTATAAGGTCTCTGAGTCTGTCTGCGGAAACTGAGGACACTTTACAGTTTGAAAATCAGTGACTTTAATTTCTCAGTGCCCAAGAAATATTGGTTTTGATGACGCTGTTGATGACAACAATAATGGAGATGACAGTGATGGCCCCTCACTGACGCAGGCAACAACTGGGTACAGTTAAGTTCCACAAACATTATTAACCACGTGTTACGTGCCACACCTCTACTGGAGGAGTGACAACGTGATTCTTTCTCTGGAGGTAGTAACATTTTTCCATTTCTTCTTACTCCTTCAGTTTTATCATATATTTACCAAACAGTCTTTTTCTCAGAAATTCCCTTGAAAGGCTTTAAAACCTGCTTGCAGTCTTAACCCTTGGGGATTCTGAGCTGCTCTTTTTGCCCTTGTTCTTGTGATTTATTTTGTCTTCCTGTTCTTAAGAACGCTACATTTAAAAAAAAAAAAGAATGCTACATCATAAAATATATTACATACTTTGACTGCTGTCACTGGGGATTTCTGAGTTTAAGTGGATGCAGAAAGGAGAAGAAAAGGAAAGAGCAATATAAACTGGGTGCAAACATGTATCCAAGTTACAACCGGAAAAAAAACGGCTATTAAGAGGCTTTTTTTTCAACATGCAGTGCTGTGATCTTTTACAAAAGAAGATGGATGTTCAAGTCCAAGCTCTCAATTGTACATCCTTCCCTCAAACTATATACCCAAACCTGTGCTCTTTGTGTTCTCAACTCAGCAAATTGCAACTACATCCACCCAGTAGCTCAGGACAAAAAGTTTAGCAACATCTTTAATTTTTCTCTCTCACTCTCTGCACCCAATCTATCACCAGTTCTATTTGCTAAGCTCCTAAGCAACTGTCCACCCCCACCACTCCGATAGGACACATCTCTCTTGGTCCACTGCAGTAGTTTTCCAGATGCTTTCTGTGTTGGTTCTCTTGCACTCACGCCACCTACTTCCTATAAAACAGTGTGAATCTTTTAAAAAGATTTTATTTATTTATTTATTTGACAGAGAGAGACACAGCGAGAGAGGGAACACAAGCAGGGGGAGTGGGAGAGGAAGAAGCAGGCTTCCTGCACAGCAGGGAGCCCAATGAGGGACTCGATCGATCCCAGGATCCCAGGATCTTGACCTGAGCCAAAGGCAGATGCTTAACGACTGAGCTACCCAGGAGCCCCTAGAGTGAATTTTTTAAATACAAATTGTACAATCCACTCTTTATCACTCCTCTGAACCTTGAAAATTAGAATAAAATTCAATCCTTGCCCCTGAATTGTAAAGCCTTAACTAGTCTCTGTCTACTTCTATGCCCTTGTCTCATATGTCTTTGCCCACACTAGAGATGCTGTTCCTCCTTCTCTTGTTGCAGTGATTTGGTTATTTCTATTTCTCTATTCTTGCCTGTGGGGAGGTAGTTTCTCCCAAATTTTGCTGTATGCATTTCTTCCAGAGAGTTTAAATGGAGCTTGTTGAATTTTAGCACAATTCTTGCTGTAGAGGTAGCAATGGGTTCTGCATTTGTATTATTTTTGTTGGCTTTAATATTTTATTATTTATTTTTATTTTTTAAAGATTTCAGTTATTTATTTGAGAGAGACAGAGACAGAGAGAGTTAGAGAGCAAGAGAGCAGGGACACTTGGATGGCTCATTAAGTCTGCCTTCAGCTCAAGTCTTTTTTTTTTTTTTTTTTTTGCCTTCAGCTCAAGTCTTGATCCCAGGCTCCTGGGATTGAGCCCTACATCAGGCTCCCTGCTCCCCCTGCTTGTGTGCTCTCTCTCTCTCTTTGTCAAATAAATAAATAAAACCTCAAAAGAGAGAGAGCACACATGAGAGAGTAAGCAGGGAGGAGAGGGAGAAGCAGGTTCTCCACTGGGCAGGGAACCTGACTTGCAGTTCGGTCCAGGGATTCTGGGATCTTGACCTGAGATCAAGGCAGAAGTCTAACTGACTGAGCCACCCAGGTGCCCCTAATTTTTAAAAATACGTTATTTTCTTGGGGATGTCTTCCCTGTTAGTCAATATATATCTTGGCAAATATATACAGGCCTATAAATATCACCTCAGTCAAGATATAGAACATTTCTATCAACCCCAAATCAATAATCCGCCTTCAAATAAATGAAACCCAACCATATGTAGTGCTCTGTGTCTGGTTTCTTTTGTACATGATTATTTTTTATAGGTTCGTACATTTTTTTTTAATGAATCTGGAGTTTCCTTTTGTTGCTTTTTATCCACAGTATAGATACGCCAACAGTCTGTTCACCCACTCACAGGTGATGAACTTTTGAGGAGTTGCCTGTGTTTGGCTATTACAATTAAGGTTGTTAGAAAAATGTGAGTTATTGTTATATGACCTAAATTTTCATTTATTTTAGAGGTATTGCTGAGTTGTGTGATAAAGTGTAAATTTGGAAGAATCTTCAGAAATGTTATATAACTGATTCCATGTTCATTATTGCACAAGGTCTGCTCGTGCAGGGCTCATCTTTTCTCCTGTATGGATATGGGAACACTGTATGTTGAAAATATTGTCCTTTCTCATTGAGTTATCCCGGCACTGTGACCAAAAACTTATCATCCATATATGCATCGGTCTATTTCTGGATTCTCTAATCTATCCACTGATCTGATCTGTATGTTTACCCTCACTTCATTAATGTAGCCCAAGGGCAAGTCTTAAAATTACACATCCTGAGTCATTAATTAGTCCCTTTCTAAAACTGGTTTTGCTATTCTAGACCCTTTACGCTCTCATACAAATCTTTAAATCTTATAGATTTCTATGAAACACCTTAGGAACCTTTGATTGGGATTTTATTAAATCTATAAATCAAGCTGGGTAGATTTGATATCTTAGTAATATTGAGACTTCTGATACATGAACAAAGTATATATTGTCATTGATTCAGGTCTTATAATTTGGTTTAAAAACCAATGCTGGGAGCACCTGGGTGGCTCAGTCAGTTAAGCGGCTGCCTTCAGCTCATGTCATGATCCTGGAGTCCCAGCATCCAGCCCCACATCGGGCTCCCTGCTCAGCAGGGAGTCTGCTTCTCCCTCTGCCCCTTACCCTCCTCGTGTTCTCTCCCTCTGTCTGCCTCTCTCTGTCTGCCTCTCTCTCAAAAAATAAATAAAATCTTTTAAAAAAATAATAAAATAAAAACCAATGCTTTCATGCTTTAGGTGTAGAAATCTTACATATATTTTATTAAATGTATCCCTAAGAGTTTCATATCACAATGCTATCCTACATGGTATTTTAAATTTTCAATTGGCATCTTTTGATTCTTTATACAGACCTTATTGCCATCATTATTTTTTTTAAACTTATTTATATTGCTTTCTTTTCCCACTGAAAAATAAGTTTGGCATAAATACCTATGTATCTTCCCTATAAAAGTACTGGTGGTCAGTAACTTCTCAATAATTACTTATTTTTAAATGAATACACTGTATAAGTGACCTTGGAAAACTGTTTAATCTCTCTAGATCTGTTTCCTTACATATGTGTATATAAACATTTTTATATGTGTGTAAATATAAATATCTATAGAAATATAGATATACATGTGGAAACAACTAAACTTACCCTCCCTGAGATTATGCCTTATTAGTTCCTCTACAAATATCTGCCTTCAATTCTTTTCTTAAATATATGAGAAGAAAAGGCTCCTATTTTTTAAGTAATTGTTTTCAAGTATAAATCTGGGACTCTGGATCTTGAGATCAATGTCCTTACTAATTTTTCATTTTATAAAGATGTTTCATTTTTCTTCTAGAAATCATGCGAGTAGTGATTTCAGAAAGAGATCCTTGGACAGCTCTGCCTGCTCACTTCAGTGAGTAAGACATAGCTGTTAATCACACACAACCGCAGGTACTCTGAACGCACTTTCATGCCCCTTCTCTTGTGTGTGGGAGATGGGTATGAGGGTCCACCTATGCTAACGCAGATATAAAAGCAAATTTTTATATGCTTATTTTCATGGAACGGGTCAACTATTAACAAGACTGGAGCTCCATGACGTATTAAATGAAAGTGGATTGGGTTGAATTACATTTAGAAAACTCTCCAACAAAAACAGAAAACTCTGTTTCCTCTTTTAGCCATGAGCTTCCGTGATATCATTCCTCAGCCAGGCCCCTTGTGAATGTTGGGTGATCAGCCATCTCACCACAGGACACAGGGCCAGATTTCAGTTTCTGTGTTCTTCAAAATAAACCACTATGAACGTTCTAAACTGTTGTTCTTTTGGTTTTGTGTCCAAAGTCCTGGGGTCAGGGAAGGGATATTAGCTATTGGGTCCTAGTTCCGGGCCTACTTTACTTTCTTCCCTGTTATTTTAGTGCCCTGTGGTGAAAGACACTCAAGTGGAAAGGTGCGTAACCAGTGCCACACAGCCCTACATAAACCAGCACCAGGTAGGAAAAGTTGCTGACACAGCAAGTGATATCATTTTCTTTTTTGGCTACTTTGCCCTTGATTGATATATATATATTTTTTTCTTCCAATACAACTATTCTAGGAACTCCTGCTTCCTCCTTAGCCCTAATAAACATTCCTGACTCTTACTTCAACACATTGATACCTTTCTCAGGATACTAGGCCTTATGTATTTTCATCACATTTCCCTAAGAACTCTCTATCCTAGATACCATCCTATTACCACCATTCACCAATTCTTTAGTCAGCATGGTCCCATAAATATCTTTTCAAGGCCTAATATTACGCTATCACTATGATAAATGCTGGTGATATAAAAGGCCAACTAAGATAGAAATTCTTCCACTAAGGAACATATCCTGAAATGGAGGACAGATTATTTCAATACAAAGGGGAAGAGATAATGTAGAGCTTACATTAGATTCACCTATTGAGTCTTTAAAATTCCCATAACCAAGTCTTCATCCAGGATCAATTAAATATAAGTCTCTGAGGATGAACAGAAGCATCAGAAGATGATTCCAATTTGCAGCCAATAATTGAGAACTACCGAGGGTCAGGCACATCAAGTTGCTAGTTAGCCTAGGATTTGATAAAGGTTTTGTGCAGACAGGTGCATGAGTTAACACATGAGGGATGACTGAGAGTCATCTTGACCACGAGACAGAACATAACCACTCCAGGCATAGAAAGTACTATGAGAGAGGCATGATCCATAAACCCATTGGCTTATCTGAAATGTTGATAACTCTTTTTTAATATCTGAGCTTTGTAAATAATTCCTGTGTTCTTTTCTTGGCATTTTTATAGTCTAGGTCTCTAGATATTAGCAGAGAGGTGAGAGAGAGTTTTCAGAATGATATGCCATAGTATAAATACTATGAAGACTGATTTAGTGCACAGATTTGAACATTCCAAAAATATTTCTATTTTTTAAAAATAGTTATTTATTTGAGAGAGAGAGAGAGACAGAATGAGTAGGGGGAGGGGCAAAGGGAGAAGCAGACTCCCTGAGGAACAGGGACCCAGCATGGGACTCAATCCCAGAACCCCAAGATCATGACCTGAGCTACCCAGGAGCCCCCAAAAATACTTCTTAAAAATAGTTCGATATTCTTCTATTATACTTTCTGTAAGTGTATAAACAAAGGTAATTTTTAATTAGGTAGTATTTTTACAGGGCCAGAAGGAAAATAAATAATCTTGACAGGTTCATATTTTTACTCTGTGTATATTTGGAAATATAAACTTGGGCTTTTAATATAATTTTCTATTTATACACATGGATAACTGGTTAATACCCCAATAAGGCTGAGTTTTGTGTATGTTTTTCCTGTGAGGAACAGAGACATTATAAAATGAAAACTTTTACTCCTTTTGCATATGTACTTAAATGCACTTAGTTTGATACACCTAGATTTCAATAGGAAAAAAGAAAAGGTCTTTCTTTACTTTTCAGAAAAAAATAAATCATAATGAGTGATTTGGGAATGAAATTCTCCAGAATAAATATCTTCATGTCTGTGGAACTCTGAATATGTCAGAAAGTTAAAATTTTACATATTATTTTAGAGTGTTAATGTTTTAAATGTTTCCTGTGGCTCTTTCCAAATGAGCTTTTAAGCATTGAAAGCAAACAAGTAATTCAGTAAATGACAAACTTCTACCTACTTATTTTGGAAACCGAATTCTGACTGTATTCCACAGCTGCAAGTGTGCACCCTAAAAAATGAAATGTTTTCTTTTGTTTATTTGGAAGTGAAGCTTGAAAGGGTGTGAAATGTCAGGAATGTAAATGAAACCACTAGATGGTGCCCTGTATCCTGAACATATGGGAAATGGCTACAACTTTAGATTGACAATTTTCAACCTAGTGTTACCATGGTGACCTGCTAGGCTTGTTCTAGCTTTTCCCTAGGCCACTTTTCCTCTGTTCTTTCTAAATACATGGATTTACTCTTTTATGAACATGGTTATACATTGTGTCAATGGAAAAAGAAATAAATGTACTGACTACCTTTAGGATTACTGCCATGTGTAATGCCCTATGCCAGCAGCTTCTAAGGAAGATTGAAAAGGAAGTTTAGGCCATGGTATGTATTTGTCATCACAAAATTTATAATCTAGGTTAAACATAATAGGAGAAGATTAAAAAACAAACTAAACTAGAAATAGCAGGAAGTATTTGATTGTGTGATACGTGGAGGCCATTTTTTTGTAAGTAGGGTTGGATTTAGAGGGCTCTGAGATGTCATGAATTATAGGATATGGCTCTTTAGTTGTAACACAGATTTGTTATGTTTCTTTCTTTCTTTTTCTGTCAGAGAGAGAGAGAGAGAGAGAGCACACAGGGGGAGCGGCAGGCAGAGGGAGAAGCAGTCTTTCTGCTGAGCAGGTAGCCAGATGCAGGACTTCATCCCAGGACCCTGGGATCATGACCTGAGCCAAAGGCAGACACTTAACTGACTGAGCCCCCCAGGTGTCCCAGATTTGCTCTGTTTCTTGAGGGTTTCTGTTTTGTTTGTTTGTTTTAACCTCCTATTTTCAGTTTTCTCAAACACATGAATTGGACAAAGTAATCTCTAAAATCCTACTCAGGGGCACCTGGATGGCTCAATGGGTTAGGTCTCTGCCTTCAGCTCAGGTCATGATCTCAGGGTCCTGGGATCGAGCCCCGCATCGGACTCTCTGCTCGGCCAGGAGCCTGCTTCCTCCTCTCTCTCTGCCTGCCTCTCTGCCTCCTTGTGATCTCTCTCTCTCTCTCTTTGTCAAATAAATAAATTTAAGAAAAAGCCTTTAAAATCCTACTCAATTCCAATCTGATAGGCTTATTCTGAAGCTAGAGGAATGACACAAAGGATAGAGAGAGCAAAGCCATAATAGAAAAAGCACATACACCTGTAAGTATATGTACTCCACATTGGAAAACTTAAAATTTGGAAGAATAAACAGTATCTGGAAAGGAGAATAAAAAGAAGAGAGCCTGTCAAATCTATTCATCAGATGTGGTCCTAAGCCCATTTGCATTGATGTATTTCTGAAGCTCCAGTGTTTGAATTGTTGCGTGGAAAGTATACTAGGAACACAGGAAGGACTGTGCTATGTCTGATACTATAAATGAAGTCATGACCTTACAGTTATAATAATAGAATAAACATGTTTTAGTTAAAAATACTGTGCAGAAGTGACTTTAAATTTTAGGTAGCTCATAAGCCAGAACAGAAGAGAAACTTTCGGAAATCGAATTATAGCACATAGCACATATAAGCAAATGCATAGATTATTTTTCTCCATATACTATATTAGGACCCCTCCCCATATCAGAGTCAACTGCATGTGTTAGAATGGGGGATGGCTGGGCTCCACGTGAAACCTTGTGACAATCTGCAATTTTTCTTTTTACTTTGAATTTCTTCACACTCCAATCTTTGAATGAAAGAATGAATGGATGAGTGAATTGAGGGAGCAGTGAAATAGGAAATAGGCACAGTTTATGTCTGCTAGTAAAAAAGAAGGTGATTTCATGACAAATCAGCAGAGTAACTATTTTAGACAAAGTAGAGTCTGGATGTTCCTTCACAAAGCAACATATGACTCTGCACATGGTTGGGTTTGTTGGATTCTTCAACTCCAAATCCTAGACCTTAGAGATCCCTCATTAACCACCCTATCTTAAGTAGTTCACTCTAGCTTCGTGTCTCATACTTCCCTGCTCATTTCTGTCTCACTTACGTATGTGTTTCCTTACACATTTCTTTCCTCTCCCCATTACCAGGCTGGCTCCTAGCAAACAGCACTCAGTGATTTCCCTTGTGTTTTGCAGTCAGTCACTTGTGAGGCTAAAACAGGAACACAGAAATTCTGTTTCCCAGGTAAAAATTAAGTTCTACAAACTGTCCCTGCAAAATGGCCTTGGGCAACGTAACATTACTGGGAAACAAACAGTCATTTCACAAACACAAATATATTAAATGATATTGATTTTAATCATCCATATTTCAGTAGTCTGCATTTTTAAAATGTAAAGCATAAGAAACTTAAAGAACACGCTACAAATCAAACACTGAATATTGTTATCTTCTCAGATAGCTCCCCAGTGCCTTTTCAGGTCAGTGCCCATTCAGAGGTAGCTATTGCTGACTTTTTTAATAATAAATTTATACTGATTTTGAACTTCCTATAAATCAAATCATAAATATGCACTTTTTTTGCGCATAACTTCTTAGCTGAAGATGATGCTTTTGAGATTCATCAAAACTGTTTTGTGTATCTGTATTCCATTATTTTTTTGGTTGAGTAATATTTCATCTTATGAATATGCCACATTCATGCATATATTCTAAACTTATACATTTGTATGCTTTCCAGTTTGAGACTACTTTAAATAAAGATGCTAGGAACCTTCTTGTCCATGTTTTTCTTTTATCTGAATGACTTTTCTATTTTCTCTACACCTTAGTTGTTCAGTTATATATATTAGACCATTTGACAACATCACATATTTCACTTCAAATCTGTCCTCTTCCACACTTTGTCTCCTTCTTATGCCTAAGTTTGGGTCTGTTTACTTGTCTTGGAAATTACCAATCATGCTCTCTGCTAGTCCAGGCCACTATTGCATCTATCCATTGAATCCTTTTTTTTTTTTCCAAATATTTTTATTTTCATTTATTTGAGAGATAGAGGGAGCACAGAGGTAGAGTGGCTGGGAGAAGCAGACTCCCCACTGAGCAGAGAGCCCGATGCGGGGCTCGATCCCAGGACCCCAAGATCATGACCTGAGCTGAGAGAGATGTTTTACTCACTGAGCTACTCAAATGCCTCTATCCATTGAATTCTCAATTTAACGAACTGCATCTTGCAATTCTAAAATTCCCAGTTATTCAGTTCTTTTTGTGTGAGAGTTGTATCCTCCTCTTCAATTTTTTCCATCTTTAACTTATCGTTCATAGTCATGTTGAGGCTCTCATCTACCAATTTCAAGTCTGGACCACCTCTGGGTCTTCTCCTGCTTATTTTATCTCTTATCCATCTGCTGCTTGTTTCCATGTCTTAAAATGTTATACCGTATTTTGTCCATTATAGATAACCAGATACTGGAATTCTAGATGATGATATTGTTCCTAGCAATGGTAAACTTTTTTTTTTGACTTGTTCTAAAGTTCCTCGTAGTTCATCTTGACTCTGTCATTGACTTGGTTTTAGGTTTTGTTAGAGTAGGACCAAATGACCTTTGTTCTTATTTCTAGAGTGTGGCCCTTATGCTCAGGGTGCTGAACTATGCTCAGGCCATGTCCTCTCTGGAGTTTCACCTAAAAGCCAGGAGTGTCTAAAAAGCTTTCTCTACTTTGGTTCACTTAGTATGTCAGTAGTTCCTCAACACTTTGAGATATTTCTCTGTTTTCAGCCACTCCACTCAGCACCGTTCCCTGCTGGGGCTTCCAAAACACACTTTCAATATATAAGAAGTTTAGAAGTTGGCCCAGCATCCAAGGTAAGCTTTTATCCAGATCTTCAGTATTTTTTCTCTGTATCTTTCCCCTTCTCAGAATCCTGACATCAAATCCCAGGAACTTTGGTAACCCATGTAGAAATCTCTGTGTCCTGATGGGGCTCTGTTTTCCTGAATTATGGAGACAGTGAGGGAGAATGAATACCTCCCTGCATTACGTGTTGTTCAATGCTTGAAAAGAACTGTTAAGTATATTTTGTCCAGATTTTCTAGTTTGTTTTTTTTTTTTTATAAAAGAGGAGAGTAAATTTAATATTTAATAGTCCATGGGGACTAGAAACAGAAGTTCTCTAAGAGATTCTAATTTGTAAGTTTCAAGCCACAGAGAATCTATTATGTCTGGATTTTTTTATTATTTGTTCATTAATTTTTGAACAAATATAAATGTAGCACCTATTATTTGCAAGTACTAAGCACTGAGGATACAGAAGTATAAAAACAAATACGGATCATGCCTTCATGGAGCTTGGAAAGGAAAATATTCATTAAATAATTAAACATGCAGAAGAATAATTAATCCAAATCTTATAAATGGAACAAAATTAGCCATAGAGGTTGCTATGAGAATGCATAATACACAGGCTCCAAAAATCAGTATGTTAGAAATCAACTTAGTATTGTTGTTTCCTGAAATGTACTGTAGAAGTGTGTACACCTACAATATTTTGGGCAGCAGTCAATTCGACTGAAGTGGGAGCAACATTTTTCTTGCAAAGAAGAATATTTCTTTTTAAAGTGTTTTGAACACATTTCAATCTTTGCAGTGTGAATCACCAAAATGATGAGCAAAAAGAGAACTATCCACCTAAAATGTTATGGTTTTCTTTTTTTTGCAAAGACTATGAATTCAGCTTCATCCATTTGAAGAAAGCAAGTACATAAATTTAGGTGAAATGCTGACTATGGGGAACAAGTAGGACATGTAAGTTTCCAAGTGAACAGCAGCTTCTCTTGGGTGAGAAACAGTTTTGTGTAAACAGTCTTTTGGCAGATGTTTTTAAAATGTCTGTTATTCATTGAAAAGTGAATTTTATTATATGAAAATGATAAACATTTCCCAGAACTGAGCACAAAGCCATTTTCCCACAACCTTGTCCATCACCACTGACAAAAATAGAGATTTGATACAAGGTTCACAGGAAGGTCAAGAGATAATTAATTTAATTACTCAAATTGAATGTTTTAAATAGGATTTGAACCTTGATCCATTTAGGTATAACAAAATGGAACCACTCTTCCTCCAATCACTCCTATGTCATTAACGGACAGGACTTTATTGATTTTTTTCTAACACTAGCACTAAGCTAGGAACACCAGGGTACAGCACAACCACAGTTACGGGTCCTGTTCTCAAGGGAAGCAGTGCTTTCAAAACACTGAGAGCGATTCAGGAAATGAATAATTGCCTAGGAGTTGCTAACTTGTGTGACATAAGCAGTAAGTATAATATAATAACTTGAAAGAATGAAGCACAGAGACATGCTTGGGTGGCTTAGAACCGTCAAAAAAAAAAAAGGGATTGGTTAGGAAGGTAGCATGCACGAGATGGCTCTAAGTCACGTTATGACTTAGTGAAGATTAAACGAAGATAAATGGCATTGAGAAGAGTTAGGTGTTTAGGCTCTGACCTGAAAGGGCCTAAATGGTCTTTATGGTGGAGCAGAGAGTAGCTCAGGTATTTGTTGTGTCTCCTGGACTACAAAATTCTCAGAGGAGACTTATTTCAGACCTCATGAATCCTATATAATACTTCCTCATGTGATTCAGAGAGTAACAAATAAGGCTACCTCAAAACATTTCAGGAAATATTTGCTGGGCTGGTGGATGCCATCTACTTGAAATAGCTTAAGTTCACCCTGCCAGGCATAACTGAGATTCCAATGAATAATGTTTGTGACCATGGAAATAAGAATCCTAATTTCATCTTTAATTATCTTTAATAGACTTGGAAATCTTTGTGGCTCTTAAAAATGGATATTAAGAGTGGAGGTTAAAAAAAAAAAAAGAGTGGAGGTTGAATGTATTATGCATGCCAGTGTAAAAATAGATAGAAAAAAAATAAGTGTTTCCAAAAAACTATAGGCGAATGATTTGTAAATAACAGTAAATTGTTTAGTCTTTCCCAGACCTCCTGAGTTAATTTCTTTGGTTTGATGGAATATGTAAACTCTGAAAAAGCTATATTTGTATCCCTCCCGCAGATTAATAAAAATTCCTTAGCTGTAGGTAATTGAACACAGTACAAAACAGCAAAGACACCTACAGAAATATAACTTAGGAAACTGAATAATACAAATATCCAGGTCAGAATCTCCAGTTGGTTCCTTTTCTGGTTTTTGGTACAAAGTCTGAGTATGGAATGAAACAGAAAGCCATGCTGGGAGAGGGACCAGAAGATCAAGCTGCCAACAGAAAAAGATGCTTGAGTGCTTCATGAAAAAGAGAAGATTAAAACTCCAGCTTTCTCATGGGTGACAAGGAGGAAAGACTGGGGCATCACCCACTGCTCAGTGTTGTTTGGAGGCTGATAACAAGGCAGAATAAAGCCAACGTGGAGCCTTTTCTCCAAGTTGCTCACAGGGCCAACTGTGACTAAACAGCACCATGAGCTGGCAAGGGCGCTATGCCACTTGGGACTTTGTTGCCTTTTGTTGGTTTTCTTTAAATCTCAGTTGTCAGCTAAACAAACCTTTGACTCAGTGTAGCAATCCACTGAACCTGCAGGAATCAGTATGGAAGAGTAAACTTTCAGCAATGCTTTGGTTGTCCTCCCCAGAGACACGAAAATGTCCCACTCTTCTAGGGGCCTCATGTCCATTAGCAGAATAACCATGAGTCACAATTTCCCAGCATGATGACATGCCTCTTTGCAAACATTATACAACTTTCCATTTATACCCACATGTAATCCATCCAGAATACTCCATTCAAATGGTTATTGCATATGATTTTTAAATCTAAAATATTTCCACAATCACACACACACACACACACACACACACTACACTGAATGGAATCTAGTTGAAAGTAAGCCTCTTTTCCACACTGTCCTCTGTTTTGCCTTTCCCTTGTAACTACTTATATAATAGTAACATATTCTTCAAGAGATATTCCATTCATATGCAAATATCACCTTGTCACACAAGAATAGTCTCCTATCCCTACTTTTTGTCTTCATTTAACAATGTAACTTGAAAATAATTTCCTATCAGTATATAGAGTATCCTCATGTCTTTTAATGACTGTATAGTGTTTTTTATTGTGTATGGATATATCATATTTTTCAACCACACCTATATGGATGGGTAGATGGATAACTCAGGTTGCTTCTAGTCTTTTGCTTATACTTCTAATTATAAGTGAATATTCTTTTATACATGTACCTGTACCTATACGTGAATATATATGTAAAGCAGATTTCTCAGATTTAACATCCAAAGAAGATATGGTTAATTTATACTCTCACCAGTAAGCGTGTAAGAACAAGATGACTCATAAATGCTCTCCTTTGCTTATCTCATTGTATCTTCCTTTATCATACCAAATTCCATCAATTTTAGTTGTTTTATTTTTATAATTTTCTCTGATTTCCAAGTGTGCCTTGGAATCAGCTCTCTGGAACCTGACCAAATACACTATTATCTTAACACTTTTTTCCTCCTCCAATCACTGAAATCCCAGAAAGCCTCAGTGTAGAACTTTGAAAGCATATCCCTATTTGTTTTCTATTGTTTGGTGTACTGCCAAATCAGGGAACTAGGGACAGATTCAGCTCTTTGGATTTACTTGAGTTTACCCTTTAATGTCATTTTAACATTTGTGTTATAATAATCATTTAGGTTTCAGGAAAAAATTAGTAACTGAAGTTTGTCATTACTGTTGTACTATTTAAATTGGTGAGTGACTCCCTTTAAGGAAGCTTACCGACATATGTTTCAACCATTTGTTCTTCCTGGAGGCTAGATGGACTTGAACATTTCATTCTCCCTGTGATAAACAAATAGTCTTTCCCAGCCTGAAAGGAAAACTACATCTAATATGTTACACTTTTTGTATCAATTCACATAAATAAGCAAGTAAGCAAAGTGCAGAGGATTTGGATGTTTGTTGCTACTTAGAGGTAAAATGGCAACTGCAGGAAAGGAGATACATTCTCTCTCATAAAAGTTAATGTCTTTTAGATAAATTCTCATTTTTTGGAGGCGTCTGACTGGCTCAGTCAGTAGAGCATGGGACTGTCGATCTCAGGATCATGAGTTCAAGCTCCATGTCTAGTATGGAGCCTATTTAAAATTGTAAAAAGAAAAAAATTTATAAAGTTTTTAAGGGTCCAAAAACTACAAGCTAGATACCAGAATTGTGTGAAAGGGGGAGAAAAATATGCTTATAAGACTTGATATAATTGCACACAGATCTTAGTGATAGTTGATTTTCTTAGTTCTATCATTTTAAATCTCTCTGGCCATTTTCTTCCCTTTTCCCATCATCCCCATAACAGCAGAAGAGGTGAGCGATCAGTCAGGTTTCAAATAAAGAATCAGAACCAGTAGCAGATTATCTACCTATCAATCATCTATCGATATGATTTATTTAAATGACTTAGTTTACAGAATTATCTTGGGTGTATGGCTAAGCAAGCCAGATGTCTGCTGCCAGTCTATGCCCCCGAGCTTTGTCCCAGATGCCCTCTGCCTGCTCCTAGATGTCCTCTGCCTAAGCTACGGGCCAGTGAGCTTGCGGCTGCTCAGTGCCCACCAGGAGCAGCAGCTGGCCAGCCTTGTGGTCACCACACTTGCCTACTTCCCAACCTACAGCCAGGAGCACACAGCCCACCAAGAGGCAGTAAGACCACAGGCTGGAGTCCAGTGTTGAGGTCCGCCACTTTCCCAAGCTGCCCACCTGCCTACAAGACCCTCAATGCCAGCGAGAATGGATGTGGAGAAGGAAGGAGGACTGAGGCCTCAGGCCGGGTTGGGGACAGCCTCCACGTAGGTAGGGGGCTCGCAAGGCCTAGGGTCCACTCGAGGGATGCTGGGGAGAGAGGAGAGCAGCTCCCCACCGTGCACAGCCATGAACAGTGACTCAAGCACATCCTAAAGAGAGCAGCCTTGGAGGAGGAGCAGCCTGAGAAGGACTTCAGTTGTGTGGTGGTCAGGAGAGCTGCGGGTGTTAGCACAGAGGACTCAGTCCGCCGCCAAGCTGTCTGCCTGGACCCAGGAGTGAGCAGAGCTATGCTGGTGTCAGAGGGCAGCTCTGAGGCTCCGCAGCAAAGCCTGTACTCGTGGAGCTGCCGTGGCCTTGCATTGCCGCTCACGCCTGTAGCCCAGATGCATACTGGGTATAGGTAATTAGGTTTCTTTTTTTTTTTTTTTTTCATTTGAAATTGTATTTTGTTGTGGTAAGAACACTTAACATGAGGTCGATCTCCTTAACAGATTTTTAAATGTCAATACAATATTGTTAACCAGAGGCACAATGTTGTACAGCAGACCTCCAGACTTGCTTCATTTTGCTTTATTGAAACTTTACACCCACTGACTAGTAACTCATTTTCCCCAACCCCCTGCCACTGGTAACCACCATTTTGTTCTCTGTTTCTATGAATTTAACTATCTTAGATATTTCATAAAGTGTCATTACCGGAATCATGGAGTATTTGTCCTGGCCCTGGCTTATTAAACTTAGTTTAATATAATGGAAGCCAAACTATTATTTTAATTAAAAAGTGTCCCTGACACTAAAGTGTGCATAAGGCATGCCTATGTTTTCATAGAATATTGATATAATCACTAACAAGATAATTTTAAAGATACCAGCTGATGTGACATTCATTAAAAACTTTAGTAGGATGACTTTGGTGAGAATATTCTGAAAGTGAAAACCACAAGCAGTATTATTAAGCCCTGAAAAATGACATTACTTATATTTATACAGAAAATACATTTTCATCTATATTCTGTGTATTTCAAAATAAGTTTCAAATATTTTCTTATGAATTAAAGAAATTTCATTTCTTTTACTCTCTCACCTTCTTCACTGCCTACCTCCTTGTTCTTCCTTCCTCTCTCATTTACCTATGTCCCATTTTTCCTTACCAGAAAAGAAATTACTTCCTTTTAATCAAAGAGTTGTCAGGTCATTCACTTGATGTAGGGCCCTTACATATTACCAGAAGGTTAAAACTTACTAGTAAGTTGAATATGAATGAATAAATTATATTAGCTCTCAGGTACTTTTCTGACCTTATTGAGATGTTCTACTAGCTGCTTAATATTTGTGCTAAACCATTTTTATGCATGAATTTGATTTTCTCCCAGGGGAAAACCAGAGAGGTTAGTAAATGGAATAACTAAATAATAGTTCATTTAGATGCATAAGGAGTATTACACTGATAAGAAAATTCAGTTGGGAACAGTCAAAATGACCTTTAAAAAAATGAAAGAATAGGAAAAACACAAACTATTTTTAAATTTTCATCCATTTTTGGCAACAATCCTCAAAATATGGTGTATGTGTTATTTTTATAACATTTCCTCATAAAGGGCTTGAAACCCTTGAGAAATACATGTATTAATAAGTACACTTGTCTTGTGAAACAAACTTTTTCTCATTGGCACAAAAGTGTATATGTGAAAATGGTACCTAGAAAATAGTGTGATTGTTTTGGAGAAATATATCTGAAAAGCCACTAATGAGCAGAAGTTTTGTGACAGAAAATATACAAACTGGTGTCCCATTTCCTAATTCACTGGTTATCTTGCAATACTTTTTTATAAGTCTTATTGAGGCTTGAAAGAGAGTTCCATTCTTTTTTTCTTCTAAGAACCCACTCTTGGTGAGCTAGTGCTCAGCTGCTGCGATATTCTACAATCCTCAGCCATCTCTCCACAAGGGAATGTCTCTTCAGCATGTCATCCTGAGAATATATTTTCCCAATGCTAGTATGTGGACTGGGTCCCTTCAGCTTTAGACTGCTTTGCTGGCCAGTAGAAACTGAGCCTCAGAAAACTTATTTTCCATGTTGTTAGTGATACTCTAAGATTTTTAATAACTAACTTTTCGTTAATTACTCTTAATTTTGTATTTAAAAAGGTTTGTGGGTGATTCTTTACACATAGAAAAACTTTGTCTTCAGGGCACCTGGGTGGCTCAGTGGGTTAAAGCCTCTGCCTTCGGCTCAGGTCATGATCTCAGGGTCCTGGGATTGAGCCCTGCATCAGGCTCTCTGCTCAGCAGGGAGCTTGCTTCTCCCTCTCTCTGCCTGCCTCTCTGCCTACTTGTGATCTCTCTCTTCTCTGTCAAATAAATAAATAAAATATTTAAAAAAAAAAAACCCAACTTGTGTCTTCGAAGTCTGAATGTCTAATCCCAGTTGATACATGTGCTGATAAAAAGAAGCAGAAAATCAAATTTATGAAACTCAAGAAATTCACAGACATGACTTTATGTAACTGAAACTAAGCTGGAGGGGCCCACGGATAGCTTAGTCAGTTAAGTGTCTAACTCTTGGTTTCAGCTCAGGTCATGATCTCAGGACATAAGACTGAGCCCCGAGTGGGGCTCCACTGGGCACAGAGTCTGCTTAAAATTCTCTCTCTCCTTGTTCCTCTGCCCCTCCCCCTGCCTGTGCTCTTCCTCTCACACACAAATAAATAAATCTGAAAAAAAAAGAAAAAGAAACCAAGTTGAAAACAAAAAAGAAACCATCAAGAATTGGAGATGCTTTTCTACCTTTGTGATATCTTGCAAACCTCAAACAGAACAGCCACACTTACAAGGCTCTCTAATATTTATTAAGTAACTAAGCTAGTAAATTGGAGGGGAGAATAAGGTATTATACAACAAAAGCTAACCAATATAATCTGTTAGCTCCATCGCCATATATTTCAGTCATTACTGTTTGGGGAGGGGATACCCAACTCATTTGTTTATTTGCTGGAAGGATTAACACACTTCCACATAAAGTCATAACATGGCTAAAATCTATTATAACAAAAGTATAATACAGGAACAGCAGTAAAGATACACATATGCAAAAAAGTTACACACAGGCTTCCAAGTTCTTCTTTCTCTGATAGCATAAGATGCAATTTTTTCCTGTGAGGTATCTCTACACAAAAAAGGCCAACTTGAGTCTCGGGACTGAGAAATCTTATAGGTGCAAACTCCAATCCAGAACCAAGTATACCATTACTCTTAATGTTTCCTTTAAATTTGGCGATAGTTTGGTTTATCCTGACCCATCATATCACACAGTCAGTAGGAGAACCTTATGGTGTAGGGCTCAGTATTTGGCCAAGGGTTGTTGCCATGGCTACAGAGACAAACAAGATCTGAGTAAGCCAGGCTGGCTGTGTTAACTCTCTCTCCGACCTGCCTAAAACTGGACATCCAATCACAAAGCCAAAGACAAATAAGTAAGTGATGTGGTAGAAGATTTTTGAGTCAAGAAAGTTTTCAGTAAATGAGGTAGTGTAACAGTCAGCACCATTTGGGTTAGTCAGTAATGCCTTTCTTTGCTTTCTGACCCCGACACCTAATTGTTGTGTAATGATGCTGAAGGAAGATTTCCCTTTTCCACAACCTCAGTTCCCTTCACAACTTCTAGCTCACACAAATCTTGGGGATTAAAATTAATCCACATGTAGATTTCTTTGCTATTTAGTAGTTCTTCATAAAATGAATACAAAATATTAAATCTTCAAACAATTTAAAATTATTGTGGATTTCACTGAAAAAAGAAAACAATTAACTTTTCTTTTTTATTCAGACTAAGTGCCTTTTCATTCTGATGACAACATTTGTGCTGAAGCTCTTGTTCCTTTGTGAACTGAATAAGATGATACAGTATATGTCAGGTGGAGTGAATGTTTATCCTGGACTCGTCTGCCCTTTGCTTACACACTGAGTGTGTTGACCAAAATGACCTCCAGATCTCCTTGGCAGTCTTTTCAGGAAAGAGGACACACTTGACTCATCAGTGTTTGGCCTTGAAGCTCAAATGTGTTTCAATAAGCACAAAAGTGTCTTTTTACTTATGCTGGGCAGCAGTGCAGGAGACCATGGGTTCTGGCTTCTAGAGGTCATGGCTGACTCTTTAACGCGCTTTATGCTTCCTTTACTGTCGTTCATTGACTCACTGGAATGTTGATATATATGACCCTTCAACTTTTTGTTGTTGTTACTTTTCCTAGCTATTACTATGCTTCAATAAACATAAAAAATATTTTTTTACATAGAGGTATCAGGCTACCATAACAGTTCTTTTTCTCACGTAGAAGGTATTTAATCTGGAAAAATGTTTTTAAATTCCTAGGGATGAACACTACACTAGGTATAATGTCCTTTCCCCTATAGGATAATTATCTTCAAGTATAACTTTCATTCTTTAATTGTAAGAATCTAGATAAAGGATATATGCACTTGTCAAATATTTGTCAAAAGCTAAATATTTTTCTTTATGAATAAATATGCTTTCCTAAAAAACACTGCTGCTCACATCTTAAAGCATCATTATACAATTAGTAAGTAAGAAAGTGAGATGATATGGGAAAAATGACATTGATTAAAAAGTAATTTCAAAATATATATATTGTAGCAACTAATGTGAATTGATATTCAGCCTTCATATGCAGGTGTTAACTTTGGGTAAATTTTCTCTTCTACACTGATTGTAAAAATAATTGCTTTGCTATTAACTTAAATGGAATGTACATTCTGATATTTTTTTTAATGTGGTGACTTTTTCTATACATTATGAATTCAGGATTCAATTTTTCAGGACTTGATCTTACAATTATTTGTAGGACTTGGGAGTGTACCTGAAAAAAACTGGTGGATTCTAGCTATTTTGCAAGAATTGGGTGTTTGAAAAAAAAAATTAAATGCACATGTAAAAAAAAAAATTAAATGCACAGGTAAAAAAAATTATCTTCTTGACCCAAGAAAAGTGCCAGAAACAAAAATTAGAAATAAATGTTAAAACGCATCATTACTGGATGTTAAACTTATTTTAAATGTCTTCCAGAGCTTATTTATGATAAATCCTTAAAAATGGAGGAAAAAAGTTTATAAAGATTTTTAAAAATATTTGGAACATTGTTGCTTTTAAAATTGCAATAATCTCTAAATGATATTACTACTAACTGTTAAATATAAAAATATCAGAAAAGAAGTAAGCAATAGAAAATATAGAAGTGATTTATCACATAGAGATAATCATCCTTAACATTTTAAAGTAATTATATATTTAATGCCTTTGAAACATATTATCAAAATGTTTTCATAGATTTTTCTAGAAATTTGCATCATCACTGATTGAAAACTAAGCTAAATGTTTATTTTCATTGGAGATTATCACTATTTTTGCTCTTGTTAGTATAGTGAGTGTAACACAGTATCCACTAACATACTTTTAAAAATACATTTGTTCTTTATTACTTTTAACTTTCTGAATGTTTCATTCAAAACAGTGTGCTTAACTTTTAATGCCATAGAATAAAACAGTATTGGCCTAAATTGTGAAGTTTTCAGATAAAGAAGTCTTGTTAGTGCTTTTCTTTAGAAACTATTTAGGTTTAATGTCTTAGTTATTCTGAAGGTATTCCTAATGATCTGTAAAGAATTGCCTAGGGAAACATAAATGTGCCTTCTTTTAGAAATAAGCAACAGTAGTCAGTAATATAAAAATGTCAGCAATGTATCACTCTTATATGAAGATATAAATCACAATTATCTAATAATAGAGAATCTTCTAATTAGGGGTTATGAGGTTAACTTTCTTAGCTTCATTAGGTTTAGTTAAAATGGACACAGCTTAAATATTCAGCACATTTACATCTATAACTATATCAAAAGGAATTTGCATACTACATAATTTTTCTTTATTTTAACCGTGGGAGGAGTCTGAATTAATTAGATGATGAGCAGTAACACTTTTTACTTTGTTTCTAATTAGCTAGAACTTTTAAGTAGGTAAACCCAATCATCTTATCTTTGATGATTTTTTGATAAAGTACAAAGCACAATGGGAAATGTGACTAAAGATAGATAGGGATAACTAGCTCTCAAGAAGATGAAGCAAATAAAAGATGATGACAGGAAAAGAAAGGGGGAACATAGTACTTTGTTTCAAGTTATAAGGAAGAGAAGTCTACTCGACAATGTTTTTAACAATGTTGTAGGTGCTGTAAAGGATAGGGAAGATTCTCTGTGTTTCTTGATCAATAGAAATGATGAAGACTTATGAAAATTATTTTTTTTACTTGTTGAAATATATGACCCACCTTTCATTATACCAAGCTGTGATCCCTGAGCAGCATTCGCCCCTATATTTAAGAGGAGTTATCACACCACACTAGCCATCGTGTTAGTTTCTATTGCTGCCTTAACAAACCACCATAAATTCAGCGGCTTAAAATGACATGAATTTGTTATCTTATAGTTCTGTCCTTTGGAAGGCCAACACAACTCTTACTGAGCTAAAATCAAGGTGCTGACAGGGCTGCATTCTTTTCTGGAGGCTGTAAGGAAAAATCTGTCTCCTTGCCTTTTTTTTTTATTATTAACATATAATGTATTATTTGCCCCAGGGTACATGTCTGTGAATCGTAAGGCTTACACATTTCACAGCACTTACCATAGCACATACCCTCTCCAATGTCCACAACCCAGCCACCCTCTCCCTACCCCCCCCACCTCCCAGCCACCCTTAGTTCATTTTGTGAGTCCAGGAGTCTCTTGTGGTTTGTCTCTCTCCCCATCCCTTCCTGTTTCAGTTCTCTCCCCCACACCCCCAAAAACCCCCACCTTGCCTCTCAAATTCTTCATATCAGAGAGATCATGTGATAATTGTCTTTCTCTGACTGACTTAATTCGCTTAGCATAATACCCTCCAGTTCCATCCATGTCATTGCAAATGGCCAGATTTCGTTTCTCTTGATGGCTGCATAGTATTCCATTGTATATATATACACCACTTCTTCTTTATCCATTCATCTATTGATGGGCATCTAGGTTCTTTCCATAGTTTGGCTATTGTGGACATTGCTGCTATAAACATTTGGGTGGACGTGCCCCTTCGGATCACGACGTTTTTATCTTTAGGGTAAATATCCAGTAGTGTGATTGCTGGGTCGTAGGGTAGCTCTATTCTCAACACCCAAAGAACAAATTATCTGATCAAGAAATGGGCAGAAGATATTAACAGACATTTCAGCAAAGAAGACATCCAAATGGCCAACAGACACATGAAAAAGTGCTCCACATCACTCGGCATCAGAGAAATACAAATCAAAACCACAATGAGATACCACCTCACACCAGTCAGAATGGCTAAAATTAGCAAGCCAGGAAATGACAGATGTTGGTGAGGATGTGGAGAAAGGGGAACCCTCCTACACTGTTGGTGGGAATGCAAGCTGGTGCAGCCACTCTGGAAAACAGTATGGAGGTTCCTCAAAAGTTGAAAATAGAGCTATCCTTGCCCTTTCTAGCTTCTAGAGGCTGCTCACAATCCCTGACTCTTAGTCCCGTTCCAGCTTCAAAGTCATCAGTGGCCAGTCAAGTCCTTTTCTATCATAGTACTCTCACTTTGATTCTTATTCTGCCTCTCTTTTACTTTTTAGACGTTTCTGATTATATTGATCTCACCCCGATAATGTCTGTAATTTGTCGTCTGATTAGTAAGCTTAATTACCTCTGCCACCTAGTTCCCATTTGTCACACAACCTTACATATTCACAGGTTGTGGAGACTCTGTAGTGAACATCTTAGGGTGCGGGGCGTTAATCTGCCTGCCACAGCCATCAACTATGAAGATGGAACATAAATGGATATAGTTTAGTGTTTTAATGAAATGAATCATAAACTACTCTTAAGCATATTTAACATTTTACTGAACTTCAAACAACTTGCCTTTGGTCTCCCGGTGTTTTTTAAAAAAGAACACCTGAACTCCCACATTCTCTCTCTCGCCTAAAAAGCTATTTGTGGCCTTTCTTTATGAGCTTCAAATAATGTCTCCCACTGAGGTCGGCCTCTGATGCTTAATGAGTTTCTATAAAACTTCTTTATCAAAACATTCCTGGCCTTATAAGAAACTATCCATTTAGGAAAATGAGATGCTGAAAACTTCTAAATCTTATCATTTTCTACTACATCCACTAAATTTGACCTCTGGAAAACAATTTGAGTTTGATGACAGGATGCAAAACCCTCTCCGCTATGAAGAATCATAACCATGCAGTATCATCTTAGGCCTCTAAGATTAGCACCTTTACATCCATTGTGAGCTCTGGCTTGTAGACACCAAGATTTGAAATCTTTCCATATTGAAGGAGTTCTGCAACCATTTTAATTAACAATAAATAACTTTCCTTATTTTTGGAAAGATTCAGAAGGATGGCTCACTTGGTTTTCTGAAATCCATGAAAAAGCTTCCAGAAATTCTCCAAATATCTGCCATTTTTCTTTCATTTTGTTTTGATTTTTTTTCCCCCTTGGAGCATTAGAAGACAGTTTTCTTACATGGATTATAAGGTCAACAATTACTCTGCTTAGCCATTTAAATCAACTACAACAGTGGACTTAAAATGTTGCATTTCCTTAAAATCCATAAAATGTTGGATTTTAAACATTTAAAAATGTTTAAAAACATTAAAATGTTTTTTAATGTTTTAAAAAAACATAAAATGTTGCATTTTCTTCCTGAGTCCTTCAAATCATCTCCTTTGGGGACATCTGGTTGGCTCTAGTCTATTACGCCTTGAATCTTGCTTTTGGCTCAGGTCGTGATCTCAGGGTTGTAAGATTAATCCCTGTCTCAGGCTCAGTACTCAGCACAGTCTGCTTGATATTCTTTCTCTCCTTTTCCCTCCATGCCTTTCCCTCTGCCCCTCACACATGAGTATGATAAAAAAAGATAAAATCTTTTTTTAAAAAAATCTCCCTTTTTATCCTGATCTTTGAAATAGCCCTCAGAGGCATTGCCTTTTGCATTTATATCCTCAATCTTTTTATTTTCCCTAGGCTCCAGAGATGAGCTTATTTTCCACTAAACAAATGTAACTAGTAATTATAAAAGTTTAGAAGGATTGCGTTTAGTATTAGGACCAACAAAAAGTTAACCATTTTTGGAATTTATCTTTCCCTAAAATAATTCCAGAAAATGAACCAGGAGACCCTGGACTTAAACTGGATTAGCAATATGTAAAAAAAAAAAAAAAAAGAATGAACCAGACTGAGTGATTTAGGTTTATGAAATGTAAAGAGCCAAGAATTCAAACTTTTTTTAAAATTGAAGTGTAATTAACGTACACTATTTTGGTTTCAGATATACAACATAATGATTCAATATTTGTATATATTGTGAAATGATCACCACAATAAATCTAGTTAACATCCATCAACATACATAAGCTACAGAATTCTTTTCTTGTTACAATATTCTTAATATAAAGCTTGCCATGTTGCTATTTAGTTCTATATTGGGCATAAATTGTCTATTTTTAAAGTAAGCAGGTAAGCAACAATAATGAACATATTCTTTGGAAAGCTAAAAATAACTCTCTCCCAGAATGGAATCAACTGAAGAAGACCTTAGTGGGTTAGATTATGGCTCTGAGTTATCTCTGCACTGTATTTTTCTTCTTTTTTTCTCTTTCTAGAATGATTTCAGTTGAGAGGGATTCATGGAATGATACAGTTTAAGAGAAGTGTTCCCAACCCTGAAATTTCTCTTAGGCAGTTTGAAAATCTTCTCATAAGAAATATATTGGATCCAACAGAGATGCATAAGTGGGTTCCTAGAATTATCAGACATTCAAATCTCAGTGTAGATTAATTTGACTGGTTTTATTTTCCTTCAGCATCTGTATTGACGGCAGGGAAATAATAAGGATCTAAAAGGGAGGAGGTCACCATGATGGGCAGAGGACTGACAGGAATTGTTAGCAGAGGGGACTACTGATATTTGCAGCAGTGTCAGCACTTGCTGTGGGTGAAGGAATGCCGGATTAAGGGGAAATGCGGGCCACACGCTTATCAACAGCACACCTCCTGCCTATCTTCACACTAGTCCTCCAAAGGCGAATGTATAACTCGATGCTTAGGAGAAGGATGATTATAAGTTAGAAAAGTCACCAGAAAGGATTAGAATACTTGTAAATATGTCTATGACTTTGTGAAAGAACACAGTGAATACCTTTTCAAAAGATAACTCTAACTGCTAAAATGTGCACATCTTCTGGGACTGCTACACTCAAACAAGTCCATGCTGAACTGAAAGAATAACAAAATAAGTGAAGGTAGGATGTGGCTCAAAGTAAAGGATCTCGCATCACTGACTTTAGGAAGTTTTTATGGAATGAATTGCATTCCCCTAAAAGATGGTCCAGTGTTAACCCTCAGTACCTCTGAATGTGACTTTATTTTGAAGTAAGGTCTTTGCAGATGATCAAGTTAAGATGAGATTTTTAAGGTGACCCTTAATCCAATAGGACTATGTCTTTATAAAAAAAAGTTAACGTGGACCCAGAAACAGACATACTGGAAGAGAGATTATGTGAACAAAAAAAGAGAAAATGCTGTATGAATATCAGAGTCACGTGTCATCAGCCAAGGAACATCTGAGGCTGTCAGAGCCAGAAGATGCAAGAAACTCTCCTTCCCTAGTGCCTTCAGAGGGACCATGTCCCTGCTGGCCTTTGATTTGGACTTCTATCCTCCAGAACTGCGAAACAATATATTTCTAGATTTCAATGCCCTCCAGTTTGTGATACTTTGTTATAGAGCCCTGGGAAATTAACATAGGTGTCCCTTTAGACGTAATAATAATAAAAACTGTGTTTTTAATGGAAACGGCTAAATTTATTTTACTCAACATTACAGTTTTTTACTTTAGAAGGTTTGTGTTTTAGTTTCATTCTTTACATGTTGATATTTTCTTCCTCATGAAGGAGAATGTATAGCCTAGTCTGAAGATGTATGGCTTTCAGGCTACACATATGGCATATATCCAAAATAAAATATCTAAATAAGAACCTAACATGGGAAATGGAATAATGAAGGAAATTGATTTTCCCAAGGCTGTTTCTGTACATGGCAGCTATACTATCTGATGGGAAATAAGAGAATTTCACTCTATCCTTCTAAGTTCAAAATAAAACACTCCATAATATTTGTGCTCCTTCATAGGACATCCCTCTTCCTGTTGTGAGTGATGCTCAGGTTTCCCTAATGCTTTAAGTCACCTGCAATTTTGTGACCTAGCAGGGACATAAATGATCCTTCTCCAACTAGTACACTAGTATACACATCTGCATTATCTGACCTTTTCTCCCCAACCCATCTATCCACACATAAAATATCACTATAGTCTTTTTACTGTGACTCACATTCTGAAAATATGCAGATTAGATAGATGATAGAGAGAAAGAGACAGAGTCAGAGAGATGGCTCCATGGAGTAAGAACAATGATACGCAGTGAGATATATTTGCAAATCAAACTAATTTCACTACGCAGAGTATTAGGAAATTCTGACTTTTGGACTTATATCCATTGCTTCTCAGAAGTTTCTGTTTATTGATTGTTTATAGTTTGTTTGTTTGTTATACCGGTTGGCTTATTTGAGTACATAATGATTATTAGGTGATGAACCAATATAGTTAATAGTGACATCTGAAATATCATAAAATTGAACAAACCTAGCGTTTCTCATAGCAAAATAGGAAAAGATGAGGTAAGAGAGATTTTTTTTTTATTTTTTTTGGTAAGAGATTTTTTTTTTTAAAAAGATTTTTTATTTATTTGACAGAGAGAAACACAGCGAGAAAGGGAACACAAGCAGAGGGAATGGTAGCAGGAGAAGCAGGCTCCCCGCTGAGCAGAGAGCCCTATGCAGGGCTCGATCCCAGGACCCTGGGATCAGGACCTGAGCCGAAGGCAGATGCCTAAAGAATGAGCCACTCAGGCGCCCTGGTAAGAAAGATTTTAAATTGAAAAGAGCCACCCAGATGAAAAATATATGTATAATCTGATGAGTAACTTTTTTAAAAGTATCATGAATGTGTGATATTCTGATTTCTTGAAAGTCCTTGAGAAAATCTTATTAGGGTGCAAATGACTTTGTCCTGGATCAAAATGATAAAAAGTGTCTCATCCAGAATAAAAATTGCTTTTTGCTTATAAATTCTATTGTTGTAAGCATCCTCTAGTCTTTTCCTGCTAATGAAAATAAAATTAACATTTTCCAGGTAAACAGTGTTTCCCTTACATGTGTTTAAGGAGCCAAATAATCTTGTCACAGATGTTTTTTCCATCAAGCATGTCACTTAAAATTTTCCCAACTTTCTTCAAACCTTTAGAGTTTAATTTTGGTTTTCTCCAATTCTAGCATTTTGCATTAGCAGGAAATAGCATTGTGCCAAATATTTCTAATTGACATCTGCAGAGTATCCTGTAATTCTTCCCTCAACTGTCAGGTAATTCAGCTTCTGTAGACCTATTTTTAAATTAATGAAGCAAAGGAATGTTGTTTTCCCCTTTGTGAAGCTGAAAAACAAGATAACTTTCATATGACGGGCATAAGAAAATGCCTTCATTTTCAGAAATGCTATACATGTTCAGAAGAGACATGCCATGATCCAGAATATGAAAGTGGAAATGTGTGATTTTGTTCAAAGGCTTTGCTGAGGTACTTGTCTTATTGTCACAACTTCTTCTAAATATAAAGCTTTGTTTTTCTCTTTCAGCATGATTTAGCATCATTAGTCATACCTCACAAAGTCACTGCAGGGAAGATTTAGATTGCTAGTGTCATTTTACAGGCGAAGGAATTCAGAAAAAAAACAAAGTGTGTGAGACCGAGATATAGGCATTGTTTTTTTATTTGTTGCTGGGTTGTGTTTTCTTTTCTCCCTCCAGACTTGTTTTCAGTCCTCCTCAGGAATCCATGGCAGTGTCTTATTGCATCCGTGTCAAAGCAAAATACATTTTTCTGGCCTCTTCGAATAGTGTTCTAGTCTTCAAAACCAAATACAAAGCCTCAAATAATCTCTAGAATGATTACATTACTGCAATAATGATAATGTCTAAATAAGTTACAGACACTTAGGATACAAGTAGCTTTAGCAGAATGAATCCAACTGCAGAAGGCTGATGAAAGTATCTTAGAAAGATGAGGGAGACCCAGGAGTGAGAAAAGGAATATGGACCATGGAACTGGCTTTGATCATTTTCTTAGCACCATCTAGCCCAGATGTAAGCAATAGGCTTCAAGCATTCTAATGGGATCTAGAGTAATCATAGAGGCAGTAAAGCCAGCCCTTACAGAAAGAACAGTTGGCACTCACTCTGGAGAGTTGGAGGAGGCCATTTTAGTTTCCGCTCTACCTCAGGGTCAAATACCACATTCCACTATTAAGCAAATGAGTAAATTCCCATGTGGGAGCTGTAGTTGGCAACATAGCTACCTGTGTTATTGGTGCTATAATGGGGCCTTGACAGGCCTGACATATACAGTAATTATGATATTTCTCTTGTGCCTGGGATGATTCTATGAATATGTGTTTCTGCTGCAGTTCTTGCTATGGAAATTCTAAATATAAAACCTAGTGTAATTGAAGCAAAATTTTTATTTGATAAGAATAAACCTATTTTGCAAGCCCAACCATAACTTTTTTTTTTTTTTTTAGTATTAGGATAAAGTCTCTTAAGAATCTGAAGCTGAAAGGAAACATGAAAGGAATCATTGATCAAGTTGATCCACTATTATAAAACACAATTGCATTAAAAATATAATTATAGGGGCGCCTGGGTAACTCAGTTGGTTAAGTGGTTGCCTTTGGCTCATGTCATGTTTCTAAGGTCCTGGGACTGAGCCCCGCATTGGGCTTCCTGCTCAGCAGAGAGCCTGCTTCTCTCTCTCCCTCTGCCTGCCACTCTGCTTTTTATGCTATCTCTCTGTCAAATAAAATCTTTAAAAAATAATAATTATAGATATCAATCAGATGATCTCAGTAATCACTGAGTAAATTGCTTCCTAAATTTTAATCTATGAATCTAGTTTCTCAGACTTGAAAACATCCCTCCACCAATTTGCGGTTGAGTGGGTTTTAAAATTGAGCTAGTAGGTTCATATGGGGGGCGTGGTACTATTTATGCTTCTCAGAGTTTTGTAGCCCTAATTGTTACAGAATTTTTTACTGTATTTTGGAAAATTGTGGGTTCCAATAAAAAAGCTACTATCCACTTTCAAACTAGTGTTTATAATTGGAAAAAGAAACAAAGATCTGTTTTATAATGCTTATAATTAGCTATGTGTGCTCATGAAAAAATTTACTTATTTCTCACATATTTCCATTTCTCAGTGTTGCTCTGAGGATAAAGAAGATGGAAGGAGAAGAATGGTGTAAAAACACTTATAAAGCATGCAGAGTATATGAGCTTCCTGTGAGATTGTTGTTCCTATTTTGACTATTACTATTTATTTTGATTCAGCCAACTGTACATTCCTTAAGTGGTGTTGAGCAATCTTAAAATGATAACAATCTCTTCTTCAAATGGATATGTAGAGAACAGCTGTTATCAAGAAGATGATAATTTTATCTCAAAAATTTTCAAATATTAGAACACAGTGGCAGCTGTAATCCAAAGGAAAAAAAAAAAAAGAAAGAAAAGTTTAATGAAACATAAATGGGAAAACCCAGTAGAAGTTAATTATTATAGTAATAAGGGTAATAAAATATTTGGGAAAATTATTGATAGCATGGTCCACTCTTAAAAGTTCATCGTATGTGAGGGGTCTGGATGGCCGTTAACTAAGCATCTGCCTTTGGCTCAGGTCATGAGCCCAGGGTCCTGGGATCGAGCCCCACGTTGACTCCCTGCTCAGCAGGGAAGTCTGCTTGTCCCTCTTCCTCTCCCTCTGTCCCTGCTTATGTTCTCTCTCTCACTCACCCTCTGAAATAAATAAATAAAATCTTAAAAAAATAAATAAATAAAAGTTCATTGTACGAATGATGGTGAGAAAGAGTGTTTACAGTGTGACTTAAACTAAGGAAATCCTTCTTAGACAAAAAGATCATTATCTTGGAACTGTTAGAAAAGGTCAAATTTAAAATCATTATTTAAGTACGATCTCCACAATGATCTTAGTATATAGTCCTCTTTCTTTTATATACACTCCTGTGTCTGCATTTATTTTGGGAGTGATGAACCCACGTGAAAAGACAAAACCATTACACAATTGGCTGCTTCAAGAGTGTTGTTTCTGCCTGAACTTAATTAGCCATCACCTACACATATTTACTCAAACTAAATAATATAAGAGTGAAATTTTGAGGTAGACACATGGAAGCATAGTACTGGGTATAATTATATTGTGTACCGTATGGTTTTGAATTGTACTGCTGCTTTTATTTCCTTTAATTATACATATTCGTCTATATTCTCATTTCAGATATTTGGTTAGCCAATTTCCTTTTCCAATCACCAGGGTGAGTCCCCAAATAATTTGAATGTGTTCATTAGAATGAAGGTGGTGGATTTCTTTCTTTATTTCCTTCCTTTTTTTTTATTTTTAATGTCTCAGTTGTTAAAGATCAACTTGGTATGCAGTCTTAAAATGTTGGAGAAGCTGCTCAATTAAGTTTGACAGCAAGAGTAGTATGACAGCATGCTCACGGGGGAGTAGAGCACTCTAATTATAATAACTAACATTGGTTTAAAGCCTAACAGTGATTAGGCTGTATGGTTCTGCTAATTATTTTACAATTCTTCTCAATTCTCCGGGATCAATAAATTTTGACATTAAAATGAAAGAAAATCTAGTCAATATACGCTTTTGTCAAAATGTACATGGCTGCTCTAGGAGAAAGTTCGTGCTGTAAGAGTGATTCATTTATACAAGAGTGACAGAATGCCTTGCTCAGCATACTGGAAGAAATTTCTGACACTGAAAATATATGAGAGAACTGATGAATTTCAGACAGCCCTTTAACATGTGAACAGTGGGCTGGAAATTCAGAGAGAAGCATACTGCATAGATTACTAGAATGATGTTAGAAGTTATACAGAAATACAAATGATATACAAGTTACCCGTTGGTAAGATCGTAGGCGGGGCTCAAGGTAAGAAGTGTGCCTGAATAACAGCGCTAAATGTAATAGTTTTATCAATTAACTCATACCACTGCTAATGAGTTGAAGGTTTCAGACACATGGGTACTATATTTACTATGAGATGAAACTGTGATCAGATTGCAAAGAGATGAAAATCTCAGTAAATACAGGACGATCGATAAATAGCAAATAAAAGTAGTACTTTGGAGACTAAAAAAAATGTACACAAAGGAGCAAAAGGAATGATTACAAAGGTCTTGGTACAGCTACTATCGCTGGAATGTCAATAACCATTGTGAGAATAACTGCATGCAGAAATACCTGTTTCAGCAAGATACCTGAGTGAAAATAAAAAGGATACTATTTTTTATTTTTCATGAGGCTGGTGGCTGCACTTAGGAATATGTGAATATGAGTGAAGAAGTAACATGTTGCTTCAATATGAACTGCATGGTATAATAATATCCTTGATATAAACGGCAGTCTATATAAGAGAAAGGTTTCATTGTTAAAAAGTGTCGGGAGAAATGTTGTCTTTTCTAAATTTCCTGAGCTATGCAGGAGACAGCTATTGCCTGCGCCTTTTCCTTTAACCTTAGTTGCCCGGATGAAACTGTGAGAGTTCCATTGCTTCAGATGAGGCAAGAAAGATACCAGCCTCTCAGATTGCACACCACGATGCTGGGGATGTTGGAGGAATGCGTTCCTTCTCTCCCTCCCGCCTGGTGAACAAACCTCAGCTTGGACACCTTTC
>CM053607.1:64590103-64731035 GCA_028646535.1 Procyon lotor
ACTCCTAGACTCAAGAAATGAACTAAGGGTGGCCGGGGGGCGTGGTGGGGTAGGGATAGGGTGGCTGGGTTGGGGACAATGGGGAGGGTATGTGCTATTAAGTGCTGTGAAATGTGTAAGCCCGAAGATTCACAGACATGTACCCTGGGGCAAATAATACATTATATGTTAATAAAAATTAAAAAAAAAAAAAAAAAAGGCAATAACAAATGTTGGCAAGGATATGAGGATATAAAACACTCACGCATTGCTGGTGGGAATGTAAAATTATGTAACCACTTTGGAAAATAGTTTGACTGTTTCTTAAAAAGTTAAACATAATTGTACCATATGAGCCAGTAATTCATCTTCTACTTCTCTACCCAAGATAAATAAAAACATATGTGAAAAAAACAAAAACAAAACAAAACAAAAAAAAAAAGTGTCGGGAGAAATGTTGTCTTTTCTAAATTTCCTGAGCTATGCAGGAGACAGCTATTGCCTGCACCTTTTCCTTTAACCTTAGTTGCCCGGATGAAACTGTGAGAGTTCCATTGCTTCAGATGAGGCAAGAAAGATACCAGCCTCTCAGATTGCACACCACAATGCTGGGGATGTTGGAGGAATGCGTTCCTTCTCTCCCTCCCGCCTGGTGAACAAACCTCAGCTTGGACACCTTTCAATTTCGTAGAGCTTTATCAGACACAGTAGCTGTCCATCTCTTTTCCTTTGTTTTTATCTGTCCTGAAGCACAGATCTGAGTTTCCAACAAATCATTTTCCTTCTTTCTGAAGGATTTCTCTTAACGTTACTTGCAGGATTGTTTCACTGGTGATGAAGTTCCTCTTTTGTTTTTGTTTTTTTTTTTCATTGTTGTTTGAGAAAGACTTTTTCTTTCTCCAGTTTTGAAAGATAATTATCCTGGATACAGAAGTCTGTTTTGCTGGATATTTTTCCCCCACACTTCAAATATTTCCCTCTACCCTCTCCTTGCTTGCAAGTTTTCGAAAGAGAAGTCCAATGTAATTTATATTTTTGCTTGGCTATAGGTAAGTTATTCACCCCCTCCCCCAACCTCCTGGCTTCTTCCTAGATTTTGTATTTATCTGTGGTTTTCTGCGACTGGAATGTGATATGCCTGGTTGTACGTTTTAATATCTGCCCTTCCTGGTTTTCTCAGAGCTTCCTGGACCTGTGGTTCATTGTTTATCATTAATTTTGGAAAACCCTCATCCATTATGATTTCCGACATATCATCTACTCCTTTTTCTCTTTTCGTGCGGGTATTCCCATTAAATATGTGTTACATTTTTGTAGTTGTCACACAATTCTTGGATATCCTGTTCCTTTTATTTTTAATCCCTTTATGCTTTGCTTTTCAGTTTGGGAGGTTTCCACTGACTTATCTTCAAACTCACTGAGTCTTTCATCACTTAAGTTCAATCTACAAATAAGCTTATTAGAAGCATCTTTTTAAAAATTTCTGTTAGTGTTTTTTTTATTTCTACCACTAAAAAAAAAATTCTTAGTTTTTTCCATCTCTCATCTTATATCCACCATCTATTCTTACATGTTGTCCACTGTTTCCATTAGAGCTCTTAGCCCAGTAATTGTAGCTACTTAAAACCTCTTGCCTGATCATTTAAAAGTGTCTGCCATATCTGTGTCAGTTCTGATGCTTGCTTTAAATGCCTATGCTGTACTTTTTTTCCTGCCTTTTAGTTTTTTACTGAAACCCAAGCAGGATGTATCAGCCAATAGGTACTTAGTAAAAGACCTTAAGTGTGAGCATTTATGTTTATCTGGCTAGAGTTAAGCTGTGTTTAATGTTTCTCTCAGAGGATTCCTTTTCTTCTGCTGTCCTTATTTTACCTTCTTTGTCTCTGCATTTTCCTAGCAACTCCATCTAAACTAGAGCCTGTGACTTTAGGTTCTTTCAGTTGTAATCTATTGTTAGTATATTGGAGTCCTGTTGCTATGGGTGAGTCATTTAGGAGGGGAAGCATATTATGATCTTATGATTATAATCTTACCTTTTTTAGAGGTCCAGTGTCCCTTGTTTTGGCCTTCATAGGATTTTGTTTGTTTGTTTTTGTTTTGTTTTGTTTTTTAGCATAATCTCCCTTTCTTTTAGGAGATACAGAAAACCTAGAAGGGGTTCATGTTGCCTGGTCCTCTTTTCCAAGTCAGATAAAGTTTTGGTAAAGTTGTTTCCCTTCAGAAGAGACTTTTGTTACAGAGACAGAAAGCTCTGAGCTGATTTCAGAATGGTCACTCGTCCCCTCTCTGATCTAAGCACAATCCAGTCTTCACCATGAGGTCCCAATGGGGCACTTGGAAGCAAATCTCCTGAGACTGTGGCCCTCCCCGACAAAAACTGGGCCTCTAGTTTTTAGTTCTGAGGCTAGTTCACCGTCAGCCTCCAGAAATTCATCAGTTAATGTTTATCTTCCTTGCAGCCCCCGGCTGCAATAGCATCTGCTCGCAGTGAGCTGTGATTCACTGCACACTCCAGTTTTCTGGGCAGACATTTGCCCTGTGACTTCAGTTCTCTAGTGGATCTAGGAAGAGTTGTTGATTTCAAGTTTCTTCAGCTTTATCTTTGTTGACAGGATGGGAGTGATGACTCCCAAGCTCTTTATCAGTGTGAGTGTAAACTGAATATTTCTAATCCTATTTAGGGAGGAAGGATGGTACATATGAACATATCTCAGGGGATAACAATTTGGAAAATGTCAACTTGACCATAGCATCATTACGTGTCTTTAAAAATACAAAATAATGGCCAAAATAGGATTGGCTGAGCCTCAGGAATGAAAAATGATCTATTAAAACCTAAATCACATTTGCTTAAAAAAATCATGAATCTTCCACTTAGTACAAGTAAGAATTTCAGCAACTAAGTTGGCCTTTCTGAGCAAGTCTCTCTCATTCAAATTGGAATATTGTCAGTGTATGACAAGGGTTATTATGAAGCTAAAATTAAGTCATAAAATAATCATAATAATCATAATAGCAGCTAATACTTACTAATATATTAAAGGGTGCCAGTGTTTACAGATTTTATCTCCTCAATCCTCCTCCAAACCCTGAAAGGTCATATTATTGCAATTTTTCTTTCAAAGATGAGGGAAACAGAGTCATGAACATTTAAATAATTAAACCTAGTTCACAATGGTATAAATATCAATTTCTGGTGCTGTCTAGTGCAGAGCCCAAACTCCAAAGAACACAGTAATATGCTCTGTAATTCTCTATGACAAACCAACTCCGATTCACTGAAGGTGGTATTTAGGACATGGATGATCATTTGTTGAGATATTTATTGATTCATTCAGAATATGAAAGGGCTTGAAAAGATCTTTATATGTTTGGAATAGGTTAAACCTAGACATAAAATAGTTTTATCAGTTTAAAGATTTTTTTCTTCTTATTGCTATTTGTTTCATTCAGCTCTTATGACTGGGTGATTACTCTGAGCCAAGCTGTATAGGAACTATTTTAAGAAAAATGGACATGAATCAGACAAAGTCACTGCCTCCTAAAAAGCAAACTAGAGTATATATATGCATGCCTGTATTGCACAACAGGATATAACCAGTGGTCATGGCAAATTCATAATGTTCTCTGTTAGCTCATTAAGTAGTGACTATAATGTGTATCTCATATTTGTCCACATGGGTTCTTAAAATCACAACTTCGCATGGTATGCAGGAAAAATAATTTCACTTAAAAACCAAAGTGCTATTCTACCTGTGTAGACATAGAGGATCAGGGAAGATATTAGGGTAACGCCCGATCATCAGGGGCTCTCTGTCCAGACAGCAGCTGCAGTCCTCAGTGGGCATGCAGTTGGAGAGAGTGCTAAGTTGTTATAAGAGTGTGTAGCTATTTGCAGGGGTCTCTAAACATTCTGAAAATTTATCATCCGTGTTGGCTAGAATTAAAAATTCTTTTGCTCAAGGATATAAGCGTAAATTTATAGCTACAGCTTGGAAGGCAAATAAACAAACACTTGCTACAGGCTTTATTATGTTTGCTGTTTGTTGTCTTTGGAAATTTATTTAGTGGTTGTGAAAGATGCCAGATTGAAAAAGACACTAAAAAAAAAAAAAATTCACAGTTTATTCACAGATGACTCATTAGCGCTTCAATTTCCCCAGGAGTCTTGTTACCTCTAGGCTTCTTAACAGTTTAATGTAAGTTTCTTGCTGCACTTACATATCTATTTGAATTTGTGGCAGGGGGGTAAATAGGAAAAAACCATGAGTCACCATGAAGGGTCAATGATGTGATTCTAGAGTCTGACTTCTTGTGGACAAATCAACTTAATTTCTTTGTGTGCCTCAGTTTCTTTATCTGTAGAATGAGGATAAATTGCACTATCTCTCAGAGTTATTTTGAGTATTAAATTAGTATGTTCAATACTTGTAAAACTGGAATAGTTTTCATGTATTCGGTACTTTCTGGGTGGTAGCTATTTTATGTATTCAGTTAAGCATACAGCTTGCTACAAAAAGTTCACTAATCGAACACATCCCATGTTTAAATCATACAGCAGCTTCTCACTTTGACTTTCGATGTAATGGTAGTGACTGTACTACAATTAATGAGAAATGAGAGAGAAGGGAATAGCTCTATTCACTGATCTCAGCATCTATGAAATCATCAGTTGGTGGTAATAGGTCATTGTTCTCCTTATTGGACTCCCATCCATAATATTGTATCCTACTAATTTCTTGTATGCTTAGTTGACAAACTTTTTTTTTTTTAAGATTTTATTTATTTATTTGACAGAGAGAGGGAGATCACAAGTAGGCAGAGAGGCAGGCAGAGAGAGAGGGGGAAGCAGGCTCCCCGCTGAGCAGAGAGCCAGATGTGGGGCTCAATCCCAGGACCCTGAGATCATGACCTGAGCTGAAGGCAGAGGCTTTAACCCACTGAGCCACCCAGATGCCCCAGTCGACAAACTTTTAAGCCATGTTTTCTGCAGTGGCTTTTGAGGCTCAATTCGGCCAGGACTCTTTACCTCCTCTTCATGGGAGAGTAAATTCTGCCACACTGTTGTGGTTAAAAGAACTTGTGGAGATCTACTTCTTCACTTCCAGGGATGTGAGGGAAAGTATAGGACTATACGTATCTTTTTCTTGAAAAAGATAGATTTCAGTTCAAGAAGATCATGCCAGGCTTGAGGGTCAGCAGTTCAATCCCTAATCATTACAGTATTATTATAATTCCTATCATTTTTATGTCGAGGATGTGCCAACTTAGAAAGGAGTATCTTTGAAGGTTCTCAGAGTCATGAATGAACTTCTCACATTGTACTGACTTTAACTAAACTTAAAAAATTACAAGATTTATCCACTTGCTAAAGCACCGAGGCTGAAGTTGAGATAAAATTGCAGGGTGGTAGAAATATGGAAAACATGGAAATGTGCTCCTAGAAATGAACTCATTAGTAAGAAACTGTGGCTCATACATGAATATCAGCAGAATTCAAAAAATTTTGGAGAGTCATACTTTCTACCTAAGAGATCAGAGATAAGAATAGGATATGTACAAGTGATTATCATGAGTGTGTTCATATAGACAGCTAACTCTTACTGATTTTCTCATATATTTTGTCTACCATTAATTTCAACAGCAATGTTTGGCTTAGTTCCTGTCACATGAGAGTAAGTAGCTTCTTTACTCTCCAAACCTGTCCACTATCATCATCTGGGAAAATAATACGTATTAACTATAATTTTTAGCTCCTTGCCACAATGTGTGGTACTGCAAAAAGTTTAGACAACAGATTTAAATCATCATTGTCATCATCACCGCTCAATCATTTTTGCTAAATACTTACAAGCCCCACCCCCAGTCTTCCAAGCAGTCTTTTAACTCATTCAACCTTTACAACAACTCTGTGGGATAGCTATTAATGGCATTTCTATTTATATATGATAATACTAAAACAAAGAATAGTATAGAAAAATTGCCCAAGGTCAATGACCAACTAAGTGGTGGGGCAGGATTTAAACTCAGGGTCTGACTCCCAAGTGAAAAACGATGCTGAGTTGTCACAATGGGCAATTAAGAGTAACAATAAAAACCACATCTCGCAGAGATAGTGGGTATACTAGGCAATGAGGCAAGGCAAGAAGTTCTCTATGCTTCCACAGTTTTCAAGGACATCAAAGTGCTAGGAATTCTATTAAGTATGGAATTTAAAGAATAATTTGCGAATTTTGGCAGTTATTGGCCTTTGAAATTAAAAAGCCTACTTATATACATTTACATCCATAATTTTTTTTTTGAAGAGCTATATAGTGTACCACAAAACTATTTAAAAACGTGCTTTTCAGCAATTTAAAAGTACAAAATATGCTCTGGACAATGTGAAGTTTAACAATTAAGTTGATACACTATCAGGCACTGTGAAAAATGTCCTTGCCAAGGAGAAAGTTTTACTAAAAATTCTGTTTTTAAATCATCTACCTTAAGAAAAAAAGGAATTTATATTCATAAGCACTGATTTTCATATAATCTGACACAATGCTAACTTAAAAGAATCCATACAGGGTGAGGTAACATCCTTATCTTTAGGAAAATAATTTAAAAATTCAAGGTGATTCCAATATTATTATGTAGTGCTTAACGTTTTATAAAGCATATGTTATAGTAGTTAATATTATTGAAGCTTTTATCTAGGTCTAGCAGGACTTAACTTTTTAATATTTATTTTCTATTTTAGGGACTTGGTGACACAAAATTGAAATAATGTGTTTTAGGTCATACACTTAGTTATTCGGAGTCCTAGAATTAGTACTTCTACATCTTACTTTTCCACTAAATTTCAGCAGGTCAAATGATTTTATTTTGTTGAGATGTGCCTCTCCTTTCCCAAAATGCATACATCCAAATAATATGGTTAAATAAATAAAATCTATATTTCTGGAAGATTGATTTGCTTTATTAATAGGTTTTTATATACCACACTAAAATCAGGATTTCTGAAAGACTTTAATAGATACCATTGCTCTAAAAAAAGAATAGGAAAAGCCACATACTGGGAGAAGGTATTTTTAAGGCACATCTCTGATAAAGAACGTATGTCCACAGTACACACAGTCATCTTAGAACTCAATCAAAAATAACTTAAGCAGTCCAGTTTATTTTATTTTATTTAAAGATTTTATTTATTTATTTGATGGAGGGAGACAGAGAAAGAGAGATCACAAGTAGGCAGAGAGGCAGGCAGAGAGAAGGGGAAGCAGGCTCCCCACTGAGCAGAGAGCCTGATGTGGGGCTCGATCCCAGGACCCTGAGATCATGACTTGAGCCAAAGGCAGAGGCTTTAACTCATTGAGACACCCAGGCACCCCGAGCAGCTCCGTTTCAATACTATACCAATTAAATAATTTAAATAGTCCAGTCTATGTACCATTAGTGTTTGGTAGCTTTTCTTACAATATTACTTGCTCATAAAATTTATAAGTCACATTTTAAGTGGCTCTGTCTCTCGTACTAGTGTTTTGCAAGGGCAGATGCCAGCAGTTGCCAATAACCAACAGAAGTGGTTCTAGTCAAGGAAGGCCTCCCCCAGATGCTCCAGAGAGAATGGGTTCCCTGAGAGCACTTAGATTTCCAACTCTGGCTTCCAGAAGTATAAGAAAAAAAAAAATTGTTGTTTTTGGCCACCCAGGTTGTGGTAGTTCTTCAAAGCAGCCATAAAAATAGATGTATCCAGTCAGATCTTTAGACTCCATTCTGGCTTTCCTGACATTTTCGATCATGTATTCACCAAGATGTACTGCAGTTAATTGAGGTGGTCCTACTGTCTTTATCTCAAAATCACATGGGTTCCTATAAATACCATCACACACATTTTTATCTTTGGTATACAATAATTATGTGGTCTAAACTGTAAAATTATGATCGTAGAAACAGGAGTGATATAGAAGAACAGCATGCACAAGGAGACATTGAAAAGAGTCATGAAGAAAAGAGAGGTTTTTAAAAAAATGTCATTGAAATATAGGGTACAACCACAATGTGTCAGAATGTTAACAAACAGAAAACAAATGGTTGGTACTCAATGCAAAACATGGTAAAGAACATGAAATTAGAGACAGATGGCTTCAACTCTCAGCCCTAAATTTTAAGAGTTGTAAAAATTTGGGCAGTTTGCTTAATCTCTCAATTTTTCAGTTTTCTTATCTGTTGAACACAACAGTGGGCAGCTATCCTATTTTTAAAATTACTGTACTTGAGATAAAGAATATAAAATGGTTCCTAAACTTCCTGACATAGAGTGTTTAATAAATTTTAACTATTGCCATTTTTCTTTTTCTTCTTATCATCCTCCTATATTACTTGAATGAAATAGGTTTCTTCAGGTTCTAGCTATAAACCTTCTCACAGCTAAACGTTAGGAGAGTAGAATCCAGTCTAATAATGTTCTTGTGCAGCGTGCTCAAATGAGATTTACTTATTAGCATGAGACTGAAAATAGACCCATCCTTATTAATAAAACTTACCAAGACAGTTATTTGTTTTAGTGTATTATGACATGAATGTGAATTAGAGATCTGAGGTTGAACCCAGGCATATCACGGAAAGTAGAGAGGAACTACTCTCTTCTAATTGCTATATGAAGTTCAGCATTTGAGGGAACTTCCTGAGTGGTAAAAGTACTCACAAAGAACTGTGCAATTCAGGCCTGTCATATTCTAAAACCCGTGAATCCATTTGCTTCCTTTAGTTATTTTTTACGTTACTGATAAAATTTTTGACCTATGATTTCATTTCATAATTTTTGATCAATATTGCTTTGCTATGCTAAGGAAAACAACTTTGCCAGATTTCAACTTCCTTGTTATCTTCTGTGTTTTATCTGATGAATATAATATCAATATACCGTGGGGATATATGAAGAATTGTCCTCATTAATTTGTCTTTATTTGCTGGAAAAGAAGAAAAATAGTGTGTTCTGTGTTCTGTGTGTGTATGTGTGTGTGTTGGAGATAATTTTTACCAATTACCTGAAAATGAACTTAGGCAATTTTAGTTGTCAGTTTATGGTATATGCTTTTAAAATATAACCGTAAAAATGCTAAAGTGCAGAGTTTTACTTTAATGAGAAAGAATTTATATGTATACCTTTTCTCATTTTGTGTTAATGGATATTATATGAGCAAAACACTGTGCATTTAGATAAGAATATATTCTATGTTACCTACTTTGTGTGAGGAAGTTCTTCACCTGTAGTTTTTTCAATAGCTTGAGAGTCAATTAACTAAATAGTTACAACATCATATAAACAACTGGATTCTAATTACATTTGGCTGGCAAGAAATATCACTGTCTTTTTAAATGATAGTCTTAAATAAGCCTGTATTTTAAAGTTTTGTTATTTTTGTTATAGTTTTATTCTATTTTGTTTTTGAAGTACCCTATCATATTCTGCAGCTGCCTACTGTGCTAATTCTGTCCCTTTAGGTCTTGTGGGAAGGGATGGGCTGTAGATTACTGTATTTATAATGGTAACAATATGTACTACAAGTAATATGTACTAAACCAGTGGCTGAACATAGTGAAAAAGAAAATTTCTTAGTTATGTGAGTAGCATTTTGTTCAACACAGTCTTTGGAGTTCCTAGACTACAAAATCTGTGTCATCTAGAAAAGTTACTTCCAAAATTGCCCTGAGTTTTTGACATCAAGTCTGAAATGAAAAGAGAAAAGATGAGAATTTATAGGTCTTTCACAAACTCTGGTTTGAAATATATATAGATATGGCCTGCTACCATTGTATGGACTAGAACAGGTCATACAACCCAATGTAAATGCAAGCTGGGGGAAGGCTAGGAAGTATGGTTCCAACTGAGCAGTTCCTTCCCCCAAGTCTGTTCTCTTGAATGGAAAACATGGGCCTGCCACAGCCTGCTGTTCAAGGACTTCAGAGTCACGGACACACTTTTCCCAATACTCAGAACACAGACAGCCCTGATGGATGATGGATTTTTCACTCTCCTTATCCCTGCTCCACATCCTGATATTTCAGTTGCTGATATTTTTAAAGCTATTTTCCCTTCCATTTTTTAACTTTTATTTTGAAACAAACACACTATTCTAAATGGGGAACTCAACACTCTTGTGCAAGTAACAGATTTATATAGCAGGCAGAAAATCAGTAAGGATATAGATGACCTGAACAGTACTTTCAATCCACTTGGTTTAATTGACATTTGTAGAATATTCCACCTAACAACTGAAACAGAAGGAACATTTCCTACTTCATTCTGCAGGGTTAGGCCTATTATATACCAAACCAGATGAAGACATTGTAAGGGGGAAAAAAAAAGTATTGTCCAAATACACTCATGAACAGAGACCCAAAAAAATTGAAATAAAATATATGCAAATGAATCCAAAAACATAAGAAAAAATTTTATACCATGGGCTGCCAGGGATGCAAGTTACGTTCATTCGAAAAAAAATTAACCAATATAATTTACCACATTAACTCGCTAAAGAATGAAAACCATATAATAGAGTAATTGATTTAGAAAAAACCATTTGACAAAAGCCAATACCCATTTATAATGCAAACTCTCAGCAAACTAGGCATAAGTGGAAACTTCCTCGCCTGATTAAAGAAAACACCTATAAAACACCAGCACTTACATGATCCTCAGTGCTAAGAAACCAGACATTCACCCGCTATGATCAGAAACAAGACAAGAATGTCTTCTCTATTTCTAGTCAGTATTTTACTAGAAGTTTTAGTGCAGTAAGATAATAATTTTTAAACACACACACACACATTTGAAATGAAGAAATAAAATTATATTTGGAGAGAGAGAGATTGTCCATGTAGAAAAATCAAACAATCTGCCAAAAGTTTCCTAAAACTAATAAGTAATTAAAGCACATTCCCAGGAAACATATAAGGTCAATATATAAAAGCCATACTTTCCTACATATCCACAATACCCAACTAAATTGGGTAATTTAGAAAAATCATTTACAACAGTATTAATATAAATATAAACTGTGTGTAAATCTAATAAAATATGTATAAGTTCTGTGTGGTAGGAAGTAGGAAACATTTACAGAGGATCTATATGAATTAAGAGTTATTACATGTTTGTCTGGTCACCTAGATGATTCTGTCAGTTAAGCAGTAAGATTCTTGGTTGAGGCTCCAGTCCTGATTTTATGGGTCATGAGATCAAACCCCAGGTCAGGCTCCAAGCTCAGCGGGGAGTCTGCTTCAAGATTCTCTCCCTCTGCCCCTCCCCCTACTCACTGCTGCATGTGAGCAAGTACATTCTCTTTCTAAAATAAATAAAAAAATAAATAAATAAATAAATAAATCTTAAACTTATTACATGTTTATTATTAGAAAACTAAGTATTAAGATACAAATTCTTCCTAACTTGATCTATATTTTCAAAACAATCTCAGTAAAAGCCCTAGCAATCTATTCTGGGGATACTGACTATTTGATTCTAAAGGTCTATGGAAAGGCAAAAGACCTAGAAGCGTCAACACAATTCTGAAGAAGGAAAACAAAGATGAAGGATTCACACGACATTACTTCCAGACAATATAAAATTTTGATAAGCAAGGCAGCTTATCATGTTCTCTCATGTTATTCTATCATGTTATTAGTGATAGAAGACACATAGGTCAGTGGAATATAATAGAGTACTCAGAAATAGCCTACACAAATTAATTGATTTTTGCAAAAACACAAAGCCAATTTAATGGAGGAATGATAGCTTTGCAATAAATGGTGCTGGAAAAACTGGACAACTGTATGCAAGAAAAGGAACCTATACATAAACCTTACATTTTATGCAAAAGTTAAGACAAATTGGGGGCGCCTGCATGGCTAAGTCATTGGGTGTCTGCCTTCGGCTCAGGTCATAATCACAGGGTCCTGGGATCCAGCCCCACATCAGGCTCTCTACTCAGTGGGAAGCCTGTTTCTCTCTCTCTCCCACTCCCCCTGCTTGTGTTCTCTCTCTCTCACTCTCTCCCTCTCTGTCAAATAAATAAAATAAAATAAAATCTTAAAAAAAATAAGTTAAGACAAATTGGATTGTAAACCTAAAAGTAAAATGCAAAAATATAAAACTTTCAGAAGAAAACATAACAGAAAAATTGGTTTGCTTTATCAATAAGTTTTTATATACCACACTAAAAGCAGGATTTCTGAAAAAAAAACTGATACCTTGGACTTTAATAAAAGCCGCTGTTCAAAAAAGACAATTTTAGAAGAAGAAAAGCCACATACTGGGAGAAGATATTTTCAAGGCACGTCTCTGATAAAGAGTATACAGTACTTACAACTCCATCAAAAATAATTTAAACAGCCCAGTTAAAAAAAATAGGTAAAATGGCTTACCAGATACTTCACAAAAGAAAACATATAGATGGCATGTGTGCATTTAAAAAAGATGTTTGACATCATTCCTTAATAGGGAACTACAAATTTACACAGGAGTGAGCTACCACTACACACATGTTTGAATACTTAAAATCCAAAAATAGACAATACAAGTTGCTGCCAAGGATATGTGGTATCAGAAACTTTCATTCAGCCCCAGTAGGAATGAAAAGTGATACACTTTCAACACAGTTTGGAGGTTTCTCTTCAAGCAAAATATAGTTTTACCATATGATCCAGTAATGACTCCCCTAAATATTTACCAAACTGGTTTGAAGAGTTATGTCCTTACAACACCGTGCATGTGAATATACATATTTATAGTAGCTTTACTCATAATCACACAAAAATTGGAATCAACAAAGATGTCCTTGAGTAAGTGGATAAACAAACTGTGGTACATCAATATAATGGAATACTACTCATAGATAAAAAAGAATGACTTATCAATCTATGCAGAGTTGGGTCATTGTGAATACATTTTGCTGAGTGAGGGGTACCTGGGTGGTTCAGTAGATTAAGCATCTGGCTCTTGGTTTTGGCTCAGGTCATGATCTAGTGGTCATGGGATCAAGCCCCCTGCAGGCTCCACGCTGGGTGTGGAGTCAGCTTCAGATACTCTCTCTGTCCCTCCCCATTTCTCCCCACTCATGCTTGCGCACTCTCTCTCTCTAATAAATAAATAAAATTTTTAAAAAATTTTAAAAGAGCATTTTGCTAAGTGAAGAAAAACAATGTGAAAAGACTACTCATTATATAATCCCAGTTATATAACATTTTGGAAAGGCAAAATTACAAAGATGGTGAAGAGATCAATTGTGGCCAGGTGTTTGGAGACGGGATTGAATATATGAAGTACACTTGATATTTCAGGGGACTAAAATTGTTCAGTAAGATGTGATACTGGTGAAAACATTGTGCATTTATCAAAAATAGAACTTGGTAGCACAAAGAGAGAATTTTAATGTATACTAATTTTAAAAAAGCAAAGTTTGGGGCACAACTTCCCTCCCAAACATACATAATGACAATCTTACAAGAGAAAAAGCATTGGACAAATTTGAATTTAAGGCCATTCTTTACATTGGTACCCCCCAAAAACTATAGAAGCCATTCACCGAGAACAAGGAAAGTCTGAGAAATTATCATAGCCAATAGGAGACTAAGGAGCTATGACTGCTAAATGTAGTGTGATATCATGGATGGGATCCAGGAACAAAAAAGGAGGTTAAGTAAAAACTAAGGCAATCTAGGTAAAGTATAAAGTCTAGTGAACGGTAGCACTAATATTGGTACATTAGCTGTAACAAGTGCACTGTACTAATATGATTTTACTAATAAGGAAAACTGGATTTGGTTTCTGTGGGACTGCTACAATTTTCACAAAATTTATATAAATCTAAAAGTATGATACAAATTTTTAAGTAATATATTTTTAAAACCCTGAAAATAGTGTTTTATTATAACTGGTTCTTAGTAACATCATCTGGGAAATTATTATAAATTGAAGATGCTTTCCAATGAACAAAGAGACTTACTTTAATTGAATATATACAGACTAGTGATCCATTTTGCCCTATCTGGAGGGTTAATTTTAGATGATTAATTAATACCAGTATTATGAACTCCTTTTTTCTAATATTTAGTATCTCCTGGCTTCCCCTCCAGGATACTATTATGTGAAGTTCTTCCTAGATGTTGGCTCTTTGCCTGGCAAGCAATAGATTGAGTTTTCCTTTTTCTTATTCTTAACCTCCTCCTTCCCTTCCTCCCCCTCCTACCCCTCTCCCCTTCTCTCCTTTAACTCCCTCCTTTCTCCCTTTTTTTCCCCTCTGTTAGTCTCTGTCTTAGCCTCTGACAAACCTTTGTTTCTTTTATTTAACCAGCCATTATTTATCCTTATTATGCAATGCAACCCCTATTGAATGTACTCATAGCTCAGCATATTGTCAAATATAACCATATAATTGTGCTATGTTTTTTCTCGATTTGATTGAAATGCACAAATAAAATTAAGGTACAAAAGTGTTCTTTTAACTGGCTTCTTCAATGGTAAAAATGTTTGTGGTATGTATCTTCAACTAGTTCTTGGTACTGTGGATTAAATACTATGTTGTAATAACCTATTGGAAGCCCCCACTTGATGTAAATGAACACATTCAGTGAGGGATTCGTATCATTGTTTTAAAGAGTCACATTTTATATCATTTTAGACCTCCTGGCAAGTGATAGCTCTCCTTGCAGAATATCCGAGGGTCCCATTTATTTTTGAGGCATATCAAGATTAGGACATTATATAGGTATTTTTCAGTAATAATCAATTATCTTAGCTTCAACTGCTTCCCATTGAAAGAGAGCTGACCTTAGGTAAAATTGTGCTGTGAGCCATTTACTTAGCTGCCATACTATTTCACCGTGCACAGGTATCAGAGTGGTTCCCAGTATAAGTTTCCTAAAAACGATAAATTAAGGCTCATATTCTGTCTATGACAAAGTAAGTTACTGAAGACTGATTTTGTAGGAGTTACTTCTCTGTACCTCAAATTTGTAACTCTAAAATAGGAATAATTTTTCCCTAATAGTTTTGTGTAGGTGAGCATTAAATTAAGTAATTTGTGTAAAGTATCAGATTGCCTCTGTACAATCATAGACACCCAAAAATAGGTGCTATCTTCTTTAGAGAAATCTTCAATACAATGCCACACAAATGTTCTGATGAAATATACTACTTTGACTATAATAGACTATTCACACTTTCATATTTACTCATTCATTCTTACAGCACTGCTAGTGACAAATATGGTTACATCTAACTTTGTAATAAATTGCACATAGGAAGCAAGACTTTAGTAGAGGGCTCTTATATAATAAACCTCATCAGTAACCTGGGAAACACACATTTAGGAGAGAAAAAATGGGGATATCTGAGAATGGATTTACAGAGTGTAATATTGTGCTTCGACTCATCTCTGTGCTAATTTACTATACAAAAACTCAGATACTCTGGAGTACACTTCGTTCCTTAGGTATTCGTGTGTGGACCTGTGAAAGGTGGACGCTGAGAAGTTATATGTGTATGTTGTTAGATTTGTTGTGATCAAAGAAAAAAGTTAAGAAACAGAATAAATGTTAAAACTATGGAAATTATAGGTTTGAAATAATGTGAAATTCATTTTGGATAGTGAATAATAGTATTCTTGCTCAAAAATATTTTCAATTTAATTTGAACTAATTTTAACCAGTTTCATTTTAATATTTTATTCCATTTTATTCTCAATCTATATGATAAAGTCTTAATATCCTAATTCTTAATAACTTTTCAGCACTCCACTTACATCTTTGCCCAAATATGTAAGCAATATTTTCTTTCTTTCCCTGTTTCTCCCTATCCTTATTGTATTACTTTACAGTTTTTGTGTGCTAAATAAATCTTTAAAGGAATTTTAACTAAGCTCTTTTCTGCTGTTCTAATCTAGGCAAACCATTCAGCTTTCTTTTATTTTTACTTCATGGATTTATCAAAAGTCTGAATTTTCTATTAATTGTATGTTTTGTTATCTCATGCCATTTCCTTCTCCTAGGTCATTAGAAGTGAAATTGCCTAAAACTAGATACCTACCTGAGTCTGAGTAACATTTCTCTCAGACACTATCCATTTTAAAGCATTTTGTCTGCCTGAAGCCTTTTATCACCCAAAATTTCCTAAATTGTTTTCGGTGCTCTTGCCATGATGCCACAGTCCTGACCTCCTAAATTGGTCTTTTGTGTGCTGTAGTGTGTTGAAAGTACTCTAAAAACAGAGTCAGAGTAGTCCTTGAATTTTTCCTGCTGACTCTCTGTGCTCTGCCCTTAAAAACTGTCAGATTTATTAGGCACTCCTCCTTCCTTTTGTGATTCTAGCAGTGACTATTTTCAACCAACCTTTTTTCTTATTAAGAACTCTGTGGGTGTGGCTCTAATTGACATTTCTAAAATGCTCTTCTTCAAAAATTCCTTTCAATTTTACATGGCACCTCAGTGATCTGTTACGGCATTGTGACCTCTGATTTCCCCTTCTCCCGTGTGGAAATGTTGGGTTGGCCAAGGTGGAGATCCTGCAGGGAAGAAACGGAGGTGAGAAATGTGGTCTAACCATGAGTGATCAGGAGTAGAATGAAGGCAAGATGGGTGTTAACCTGAATCCACTACTCAGGGCGGCATGAGTCTGACAGAAACTTGAAGATGTGTCTTCCAGAAGGGCCAGGCAGGGAGAGCACCCACGCAGAGCCAGAGTTGACACGCGGCCAAAGACCTTTAAGGGCTACTTTTCGAAAGTGTCTCAAGACTCTTCCACAGATGTTTTCTAGCTGGTAGTCAAAGGATCTGGTATTCATTTATTCTTTTCCAACCACAGGCATTTTAGGTGTTCCTAAATCATTCCCTTTGAGTTGGACTCAGGAAAACCTTGTGATCTCACACCTTCCTAGTTACAGCAAGCACATGATTACTACTGAGTAATCAAGGTAAAACCTCTGCATCCAGGGCCACGTTTCTTTAGAAGATTGAGACCCATATCTGTATCTATTACCTCAGGGGAAAAGAAAAAAAAAAAAGAGGAAGAATAAAAAAAGAAATTTATTTCACACCAGAAAGAAGAAAAATCTCCTGGTCCTGAACACAGACACTACACTGTGTTAAAGGTGACGAACTTCTTAATGTTAATGGTGGTAAACTTCTAAAGTGTGAAATGTAAAATACTGTGGTCCCTCCTAACCCCAGACAGATGAGGAGAAGGGAAGGAAATTTAAAATAAAATATACCTAAACAGATCATGAGCCCATGGCATTCTGCCTTGGCTTCAGGGGCTGACTATCTCAGGACTGCAGATAATAGAATAGAGCCTCTTTGTTTGGTGGCAAGTTGGCTCTGGGGAGGGTCAAAATGGTATTTTTAGAGTAAGCCATTCTTTATTTCTTCCATAATTCTGTTTCCAGTGCTTATTTCCTTTAAGAGAATATAGCGCATAGGGAAAGGGTTAAGGTATAGACAAGGAGAGACAGGATGCCCCTGACTAGGCTCTGGAGGCATTTCAGGTATGCAGACACTGAGACAGAAGAGACAGAGTTTGAGGAAATTTAGACCATCCTATCCCAATTTCAAGAGTTGAAATGTTTTTCTATTAATTACATTGCAATTAATAGAATACACAGAAAATAACCACAAAAATTGATCAGGCCTCAAAGGAAAAGTTCACCATGAAGATTAAACAAACTTAGCAATACATAACTGTAGATCATAGATGTCACAGAAACAAAGACTCACACACAATGTGTAAGCATCATGTCTCATTCCAGGCCACTGACCTAACCACAAGCAAGTTTCCTGCTAAAGTCCTAATAAAAGGCCAGAGATGAAAAGCCCTCTCTGGCAACCTGGTAGGGACTTCTCTTACTCTGTATCCTTGAGTGATAAACTCTATCACTTTGCTCACTCTCCTTTGTCGGAGAAAATCATTCTTCAACTCCATGAGACAAGAACCTCGCTTTTCTGCTTCAAGGAGTTGAACCCAAACCCCATGTTGGGTTCAAATTGCATCGGGGTGGACAAGTCAGAAGACGGAAAGCTAGAAGTCACAGGTTGGGAGATAAATTTCATGGATATTTATTATATATAAATAAATGATTGTTATAAATGATTAATGGATACATACACACACGTACACATACTCACACTCATTTTTTTCAAAGTAAAACAGATGAGGAATTAATTGAGTAATTGGGGCCAAATTGACCCAAGAGAATATTTTATTATCTGGAATGATCTTTTGATTACTAAAACTTAAATGTTTCACTTCTCATTTATTAAGACAGATAGTGTTACCTTATAGCTTATCTTGTTAAGTCCAAAAGACAGTATCAGAAATAACATTTTAGGGGCATCTGGGTGGCTCAGTGGGTTAAAGCCTCTGCCTTCAGCTCAGGTCATGATCTCAGGGTCCTGGGATCGCGCCCCGCATCAGGCTCTCTGCTCGGCGGGGAGCCTGCTTCCCCCTCTCTCTCTGCCTGCCTCTCTGCCTACTTGTGATCTCTCTCCTCTCTGTCAAATAAATGAACAAAATCTTTAAAAAAAAAAAAATAACATTTTATAAGAAAGGAAGCAGGTGTTTTCTTATTAGTCTTGTCTGTATTCTTCCTTTGATCAAGTGTTGTATGATGTGTGGTTTTTCTCTTTGTTTTATTTTGTTTAGTAACCCATGGAAAAGTTCCTTCTCTAGCTCTTCAAAATATTATAATGAAACTAATAATTTATGAAAGCATTAAACTTCAACTTAATCAGAAATGTTTGTATGCCCATTTTGTAAACACTTTAAAATAGTTATAATGTATATATGTACGTATATGAGATTACTTAATTTCTTTGCACCTGAGCACATGAAATTGTAAATGCTTAAGTCAACTAGTATTTTTTGAGGACCTACCGTGACCACAGTTCTGTGATAAGCAGAAGTAATGACCTAAAAATTGTACTTTTGTCCTGAAATAGTAAAATGATTTTAAAATACCTAGAATACGGTTTGGACTTTGGAAGAAACAGGTGACTATATAATCCAAGTTGGGTATATGCAACAATGATTTACATTCTGGAGTAATTTTCTTATCTCATCACAGACACACATTTTGAGTACTATATTCTAGACAATAATTTGTAAAAATCAAATAAAATGATCCTCCTCTGTCCTCTTCTATCCAGGTTTAGTACTTGGAGGACAAGGATAACTTTTGAATCATTCCCCTTGAAAACTGTCATTTAAAAAATTTATTTACATTTGCAGGAAAGCTTAATTATTACTGAGGTGGAATATTTGTAGAAAACCAGGGCATGCTAATAGAACTTTTTTCTATGGTTATGTAGCAAAAATGAAAATTTTTTAATGTCTAAAATAAACTCAACATTTCTTTTTAAGAAAAATGCTTACAGAGTAAATACATGTCATTAATGATTTGTGAATGTGCTTTGCAAAATGAGTTTAGCAGGACTCTATAGTTCTATCTATAAAGAACATACAAAAATGGTACTAAATATAGAATTTTTTTATTTCTGTAATTTAGAGGAAAGACAAAAACAGTTCCTGAGTTTGTGTGCTGACTAGTGCCTCTATTATGGTAGCATAAAATGATCTAATGGTAGCACTGTGGGAAATTATTTAGTTTTTATCAACTAAAATGATATTTGGGTGGTGTCACTAAAAATAGACACTGTATAGGAGCATTAGGTCTCTCTGTTGCAGTAGCTCAATGCATGTCTGCCTAAGTGTAGCTTTCTGTAGATACTGGACTGGAATGTGGGTTTATAATCTTGTAATTCACATTAAGGAAAGTGATTGAATATTGTTCATTCAATTATTCTTAGGGAGGTGAGAAAGGGGAATGTCTAAAGGAAACAAAGTTAGGGTGGAAGAATTAGAGAGGAGTAGGCAGTTTCTATTGGAGGAGAAGAAAACAATTCTCTCTCTACTCTTGTAGGTTCTTGGCTGAGACCCTGATGTAATAAAAGACAGATTAACAGATGAAAAACCAATAGAAGTTTAACAACTTGTATACCTCCTTCATACTAGGGAGATACCTATGAAGAGTGAGAAACTCCCTGTAATGGCCCAAGCCACCATCTTTAATACCATCTCCAGCTAAAGATCAAAGAAAGATGTTGAAGGAAGAGGGGTCCAGTAATGGAAGGTTAACAGGCAAAGCACAGTAAACAAAGGTAAGGTTGTTATGCCAGTTTAATTTCATGACTTCTTCACTGATTACAGTTTCTAGAGATTTAGTCCTTGTCCTTTTCTTGCTACCTGGAGAGAGACACTCTTACAAATGGAGATTTTCCTTATAAATGTAAAGGACCCTTACAAAAGGGTATCTTTCACTGTTTCAGAGCTTCTCCTGTGTTTGCTGTTTCTTAAAAACATCCAACTGAAAAATAAGATGCTAAAGAGGTAATAATTACTGTATTTATTAATTATTGTATTTTGCTTCCCTTTACTATCCTGTCTTACTAGGGAAAGAGTTGGTGACTTCTTTTCTTTTATTCCTTTTGTTCCTTCTCAGTCCTATAGCCTTTTTTTTTTTTTTTTTTTTAAGATCTGGAGGTACACATTTAGGAATCAATACATAGGCAGCAAGTAAATTGTTTTTTAAAGATTTTATTTATTTATTTGATGTATTTGACAGGGGAGATAGAGAGGGTACTTGCAAGCACAAGCAAGTGGAATGGCAGACAGAAGGAAAGGAAGAAGCAGACTCTCTGTTGAGCAGGGAGCCGGATCTGGGGCTTGATCCCAGAATCACAGGATCATGAGCTGAGCTAAAGGCAGATGCTTAACCAACTGAGCTACCCAGGTGGCCCAGTCCTACAGATTGGTAAAGAACTGAACTCTGCTATCATCAGGAATGAGCTTGGAAACAGATTCTTCCCCAGAGCATCCCCAAAACAGCCCTGCCTAAGTGACATCTTGGCCTTGGCCTTGGGACAGCCTAAGCAGAGAACCCAGCCAAGCCTCCCAGACTCCTCACCTACAGAACTGGATCAGAACTGATGGGTGTTGATGTAAGCTAGTAAGTTTGTGGAAGTTTGTTACACAACAATAGAAAACTAATAAAGAAGGATATGAATGACATGTTCTTGCTCCAAACTTTGACAGTTAAATGTATACCCTGTTTTCTCAGATGACATTTCCCAATTTTTACTATCCTCCCCACACCCACTAAAGTACTTTGTAAAGAATTGTGAGAGTCCTTGATGTTTTTGAAATACTCTTCCATTGGGGAAGTGAACTGATGTGGTATGCTGTCAGTAATTGTAGTAAACACTGGTTGTTTTAAAATGCTCATAAGCTTAGAGTCTGGAAAATTGCTCTTTAACTTGATGGGGTATTTTTTTATCCTTTTAGATAAGATACTAATTTGCATCCTTTTGAAACTCTTCAATTCAAATCATAAATGCTCATTATACTTCTTCATTGTGAGCATGATCAAGCCTTATGCATGCATATCTTTAGCACCTCTTGAAATGGCTACAGTCCTTTAAACAAACTAAGTACTGGAGAAAACGAGGACTGTATTTCCCTGCATCTTGTTTTCAAAGATGGATGCACTCTTCAATAGCAAATGCCAAACAAGCTGAACAGTTTCAAGGGCTCTGTTGATTGAAAAACATTATCAGATAGTACTTTGTGAAGCAGGCCTTCCTAAATGTGGATGCAATGTTATTTGAATGAGAACCATCTCTTAGTTAAGATTAACAAAGAGCTTGCATAATAAAAACAAATCTTATTAAAAAAGAAAATAGTGTGTGTGTGTGTGTGTGTGTTTAATCTGAGGACCAAATGCATCATTACCATAGCAAAAATGACCTAGAAATGTCAAGGACAAAATTTCTTAGGCACTGAGAACTCTAGAAAATGATTGCTGGGAACAGTTTTTTAATGAATTTTTTTTTATTGTTTTAAATTTAGTGGTTCTGTCTCTTGTGTTACTTCCCCACTATTTTAATTTCTACAATTGTTAAGATGACATGTCTAGCTTATTCATAGTTTGTATAGATTTATAAAGCATAGCTTTACAGATAAAATCTATAAAATTTATAAGTATTATAGTTTAAGGATACTCAAGTTTTTAAAAAATTTAAGATAGAAGGGTAAGGATCTGGGTATCGAGTTTGTACATATTTGTAGTACTGCATTTTAAGTCAATTAAACATAAAACAAATCAATGAAATCATTATCCCATTATATATGTGTGTGTGTGTGTGTGTGTGCACGCACGTGTGTGTGTGTGTGTGTGTGTGTGTTTAGATTTGTTAATTTCAGTGTAAGGGGGTTTGCTTTTCTTCAGTATTTAGGAAGTAACTAAAATTTGTTTGGAAGGAAAAGAAAAATATATTCGTAAACATTAATCAACTTAATTTTTCATTTTTTATGTTGACAAAGCTTTATAATATATTTTTATGCCCATTTTATGGATGAAAACAGTAAAGCTTATTTAGACTGTGTGAAAATTAGTAATGGGAAATCTCACTAAAATGGAGTTGTGAAGTTTTAGCAGGTCGAGCTCTCATGTGCTACCACTCATGATCAATTGCAGACCCAACAGGAAGTGACAGACTTGACTTCCCATAGACTTGACCTTGCAAATATATACTCATGATGTAGGAAACAAAGGCAAAAGAGAAATTATTAAATTTCCTTACTACTTACAGCCCATTGACAAGTCCTTGAAACAGGCAGAGTGACACTCCTCTAGGAACTCAACTGCCTCGATTATTAATACTTTGCTAAGGGCAAAAAGCAATCTTAGTCTGACACCAGGATCCTGTAAGTCTACTTTAACATGTAAAAATTCCATTTGGAATTTCCTTTATCTCTAAATCCCCCAAGATAAGTATTGGCAATCATCCCCCAAGCCTATAGCCCACTGACATATATCTGAAGGGTTTCATGACTAAAGTCTTATTAGATGGTAATAAATGACCTTTTCCAAACAGTAGCTAGTCCCCTTAAGGTCCTGGAAACCTTGCTTCCAAAAATTCCTTCAATACTTGCGCTAAGCTTAACCCTCTCCCACATCAAGGTATAAAATGGGTCACTCCTCAGTACCCCAATGCAGCTCTTTCGGCCCATGGGTCCTGTCCTTGTGCTTTAACAAAACCACCATCTCAAGAATTCTTTTTTAGCTGTCGGTTTTGAACCCTGAAGTTCTTTCTCACATCACTATTATACTACTTCAGTGGAGGAAGAAATGCTTTTCTCATTCCCTCTGGGCAAGAGCTCAGCCAGTGAAAAGCTACCACATTCCTAACTGTCAGTTTATTCCAGTGGATTTTTAGTTTTTAATATCCTTCCCAGTTTACCCCTTCTCTCCTTAAAAAGCATACAGTCTTCTTTTTTCCTAAGGGTTTCCTATAGTTTTGCTGCGACTGTGTCATTCCTGACAAAAATGAATAACCTAACTCTAGTCATGAGGAAATATCAAACCCCAAATTGTAAGACAGTCTACACAACAACTAGCCTATATTCTTGAAAAATATCAAAATTAAAAAACAAAGAAAAGTTGAGGTAATATTCCATATTAAAGAAGAATAAGTTACAACTGATAAATTTGCATATTAGAACCTACAAAATGGAGGCTGCCTCCATTGCTCACCCTACATCCCAAATCTAAACTTGCACACCTGTACATATGGGAAACACCTGTCAAGGAATCCTAACATATACTCATCACAATCTTCCAGTTGTTTCAGGATTTTCTTTTACTTTAATGCCTACAGTTCTTGGTCACACTGCTTAGAAGAATGAAGAGGTAGACCAGATGAAGAGGGATGGGCAGCAAAGCAAACTTTATTGAATATAGTAAAGTTATAGTACAAAGTACTTAAAGAGGAAACCTGAGAGGGTTGCCACTGGAGTTTTTAAGTCTAGCGGGGTTTTTTGTTGTTGTTGTTGTTTCTTTTTTTTAAAGATTTTACTTATTTATTTGACACAGAGAAAGAGATCACAAGTAGGCAGAGAGTCAGGCAGAGAGAGGGGGGGGAAGCAGGCTCCCTGCTGAGCAGAGAGACTGATGCGGGACTCAATCCCAGGACCCTGAGATCATGACCTGAGCCGAAGGCAGAGGCTTTAACCCACTGAGCCACCCAGGCGCCCAAGTCTAGGGGTTTTTATGAGATTGTTGGCAGGCAATTTTAATCTGATTAACCCTCCAAGTGCCTGTCACCTAATCAGGTTTTTGTCCTGATTAGTCATCTATTTATCAGGTAGTTGTTTTCATGAGAAAGTGTGGAGGGCTCCTCTCAGGCTGGTATAGAATAACAAGAAGGGGGGCTTTTTCCTTTTAAGGATAGTTTCCTCTTTGGGGTGGAGGAGAATGACTTGCCCCTACCTGTCTTTCTTCTGACTATCCTCCATTACAATTCAGCTTTAGCTAGATTACCTTGCCCTAGAAAATAGGACCTCCTACCCAACCATGCCCTCTCTCTGCATTGCCTTTTCTAACACTCTAAAAATCACTCATGTCCCAAATTCCTTGAGAGCAGTACTTCATTGTTTGTGAGGCAGTGTTCTCCCAACCCACTGTCTGTTTTCCCTTGAAAAAAGAATATCAAACTCATTACCAAAATGTATTATTTTTTATTACTTGGTGGTTTTTTGTGATAAGATGGGACCTGAAGAGAGCTTCTGAGGTTTCTGAGGATAACTCTTAGATGAAAGTGAGTGAACCTACAGACATCCTCTGGTTCACTTCTTTAGCCACTCTCTGTGATCTCTGGTAAACTTCTCCTGGACTGAGCTCCACTTATTTTGTGCTCCAAGCTCTTCAAATTTTTTGTTTTTTGGTTTTTTTTATAATGCTTCTATGTGGAAAACTCTGAAGTGAAAGAGACTCCAGATTTCTACAGGATGGATATTGGGACAGGAGAGATTCTAGATTTTCATGGTGAGATTTAAAGGTTTCAGGAACTGTACAAAAGCAGCCAGAAATACCAAATCTGATGGAATTAGGGAAGATTATTTTAAGATAAAATTATAGATATGCTTCAGTCTAAGAAACCATATGATAGTTGTGAGGGGACTTACAATGCCTCAAGGTCAGTCCATAACATAAATTCCTAGGGGTGTTAGGGAAATAATTTAAGACAAGAAAATCAGACAGTTTTTGACCAAGGCATATCAAAATCTAAGGAGGCCTAAATCAGACTATCAACAGCCATTAGGGTGTTTGCCATTATAAAGAAATCTTCTCATGAAATGATTAAGATATCTATGACAATGGGACTCTCAGAAGCCAAAGTCACAAAATTGGTGGACATGAGTTGAGCTCTTAAACACTATTAGAGTGCTGTCTAACTTTAAGACTTCCATGTCAGATAAATTGGCCACAGAGCAGGTTAAATTGACACTCAGTCATCCACTAACATAAAGAACATTTCTGTACAACAAGTACACTGTAAAAAACCACAAAATCCTCAACCTTGTGCATACCCTATTAGTGTTATTTTGGCTCTGAGAGGCTGTCATGAGCATGCTATGATGGTGCACACACACCTTGTGTCTTTCCCCAATGTCAGCTTTATTCAGTCATAAAGCAAAGTTAAATCACAATTATAAAGCAGGTTCAGGATTCCAAATTTAATGACAATTCTCCCTGTGATTAAACTTGGCTTTTTACATGGCACACAAAGCAGAACAGCAGACAAACCATACAACAAACAAGATAACAGAAGGGTGCCAGAAGTTAATGAACCAAAAGCAAAGTCAGTCTGTGGGCATGCAGTTGAGATAAGGCCTTGGTCTGGTTCAGGTCAGCTCTTGGCACTTGCTGCTTCTGATGTTCAAGCAGTGAAGGATCTCAGTCAGTTCTGTTTGGTGATAGGGCAGAGCCTTCAGTGGCATTTGCCTTTATTAAGTGGTCAGACATAGAGGGGTCAGATCTGAAAAGTTTGACAGTTTACTGCCCAAATCTTTCCCTTTTCAAAGGGATTTAGTTGGCTTTATATCTCTACAGACCTCCTCTACTTCTGCAAGTTATTAGTCCTGAGGTGTCAGCTGACATTGGTCCCAATGATATCTCCTGGCTGCAGTACCTTAACTGCTGTGTCATTGCTTTACACAGGTTCCTGCTTGATATGAGAGACTCCATTTTTCTCTCCTCAGAAACCCAATGCTTAGCTGAAGAAATGGGGTCCTCAAGTTTCAGAGGACCTGCTTATTTTATATCTGAGAACTGTGGTCCCAGAAGCTGTAGCTATTTACAAAAATGGCAAAATCTTACAAAAACAAGCTAGAATTTCAGTGGCCATTATGGGCAATGTTCCAATTACACAAGGTCATTCATTTAAGAAGTGCACTTGAAAGCATGGGTTCTCAAATCAAAAAACAGAATGGGATATTGATTTTACCTGGTATGCAGAAGACTCCAAAAAGCTTTAAGATCCCAAAACAGACTCACTGAAAGATTCATTGTAAGAGACTAATGAAAATTAAAGACAAAAGAGGACCCCCCAAAAAAAGACTAACACTAACATGACTCCTACTACTACCCTCTATCTTTCTTTACTTGACTACTCATTCTATTAATCTTCCATCTGGATTGACCCCACTCCGAGGACATAACAACACTGTAAGTAAAGTCTGCCAAGTTAGTGCCCTTAAGAATTCTAAGAGCTCCAAGACCAGAACCTAAAACACCTGGGCTTCTCCCATTGTACTTTCCCAGGGGTCCATCAACAAAAGACTGTCTCAGAAATCAGTGTCTCATTCTCAATCAAGTAGGATACTGTAAAAAGATCATCTTCAAAAGTTTTGCCAACTCTTTCCACAACAACTTGAATGCCCCTCTATCTACCCTTGAAGGAGAGCCTCCCTAAATGGCTCCCCTCTTGGATTTGAAGAGGCTACAAAAGGGCAGGGGGACTATCTAGTAAAATACTACCAGTTACTCCCTTAAACACCAAAAGGCAAACTAAAATTAAAATTAATGGAAAATACTGCCAAATTCTGGTAGATCTCAGGGCTACAGTTTCTACTTTAAATGCCATTAACTCCTGAGTCTATATATGGGATACTGGGAAAACTGGCAGAAGCCATCAAAGGGTCAGAATGTTCACCAGAGTTAGCTCTTCTGAATCTCTGTAGTGCCCAGTCAAGAAAGGAAGGTAAAATTAAATGCTGTCCCTTGATTTCCACATTTGGAGTCTTGTGAATTTCATTTTGGAGTACCCATTGTCTTTGATCCTTTTTAATCCTAGGGACAGCTATTTCCTTCATGTTTGTCTCCTTTTGTGTCCTGAACATTTGGCTTGATTTTCTGCCTGCCTGGGGCATGCAGATGGTCAGGTTTTTGTCTATGCAAGCAGCTAAACTATCAGGTTAGGGGGTGCAAAAATATGGCCGGACAGAAATATGGATTGCACTCCATTTGCGCCTAGGTTCCTACCGACTGTTGCCAGCTCTCTTGGGAGTTGTCCAAGTCTTTTCTTGGGCTATTTTTGATAGTAGCTTTGGATCTCAGGAGGAGAGTACCTTTTGCACCCTCTTTGGGGATGTTTCCTTCATCCATGGGGTAATTCAGTACTGTCACAAATAATGGTTTGTACTTGCTAAAACCTGATGTGATATTTGAAAGGATTTTTAAAGTAGCTCTGTGGTTAAAAGTTGGCCAAATTGGAAGCTGATATTCAGAGTCTAACAGGTATGTCTTGTTTTAGGCTTTCTCCCCTAAAGTAAATGAAATGACACACCTAGAGGGAAAGAAAAATATTCCAAAGATAAAGAACTCTAAATCAGAAACTTAGGAGTATTCTGATTTCCATCTTAGATGCAGATCTTCTCCCTGGTCTAAAGAAGGAAACTTGAGGGGTGCCTGGCTGGCTCAATGGGTTAAAGCCTCTGCCTTTGGCTCAGGTCATGATCACAGGGTCCTGGGATCAAGCTCTGCATCTGGCTCTCCGCTCAGCAGGGAGCCTGCTTCCCCCTTTCTCTCTGCCTGTCTCTCTGCCTACTTGTGATCTCTTTCTCTGTGTCAAATAAATAAATAAATAAAATCTTAAAAAAAAAAAAAAAGGAAACTTGGGATTAAATGGGTGGATCAGCTCTTTGAGGTCATTCAGACTCTAGCGTGATTCTTTGAGGAATTAAAAACAACTATCCTTTTCTTTCTTTTTTTTTTTTTTTTTAAAGATTTAGTTGTTTATTTGATACACAGAGAGATCAGAAGTAGGCAGAAAGGCAGGCAGAGAGAGAGCGGGGGAAGCAGGCTCCCTGCTGAGCAGAGAGCCCGATGCAGAGCTTGATCCCAGGACCCTGAGATCATGACCTGAGCCAAAGGCAGAGGCTTTACTCACTGAGCCACCCAGGCACCCCCAACTGTCCTTTTCTTACAAATTGAATCTTTACAAGAACAGGAAAAGTCCAACTATCTTTTATCTATTCTCAAACCTTCTCTTTCATCTCAAAAGACTTCTAAGTATTGTAAAATTCTAGATTTAGGAACCAATGGCCATCTTGAAGGAACTTGAATTCTTTCCCTGTGTCTTTGAGGTGTAAATATTCTCCCCTGACTGACTTTTTTAAGAACTCTTATCTAGGCCATGTCTTTGAATACAAACCTCAGGGAGGTAATGCTTAATCAAGGAGGAAAAAAAATGTTATTTGGAAACTAAGAAAATAAAAAAAAAATCTTTAAAGTCTTCTACATAAATACTAGTAAACATTGAAGCTATCTGAACAGATAACCTTAACTTATGCCATCTTCCAGAAGCACAATTTGGATCCAACTATTCTTTTATAAACTAGTGAATTTTACTTTGTCATACCATCTTGGAGCTAAACTTTTAAAACACAACTTCTAAGATCTTTGTATATGTCTCTTTGTGTATGTTTATGTATGTCTATAGTATATGCTGGATAGTTTGTGCAAGCACACCCTGAATGCTATCTTGAGAATGTAGAGATTCAGTCCTCCCTCCATATTCCCATCAAGCACAATTTGCAGAAGGTGATGTTCAGCATTCAGGATCTGAGTTGCTGGGGGTGGTCAACCTAGCACATATCCCTTTTAATGGAGATCTCCCTTGATCTCCTTGGAAACACTGGCCACAAGAGGAGAGGAAGCAAAGGCTGGCCACAGGAGGAGGAGAAGGACCAAGGACAATCGCTAGATTCAGTTGGTATGCTAATAAAAATATGCTGAACATAGATCTCAGGAATAGATCTTTTGTGCAGTCGGTCACTCCTGGACTCTGTATGTAAGTTCTCCCGATAAACCTATGTCTCAGTAGCTGTTTCTGGGACTTTCTTTGACCTTTCTGGACCATCACTCACCTTAGGCTTAGAGCCTGCTGGGCTGTGGCATCACAGTAAGTATGTTATAGAGGTATAATATTTTTCTACCTCTTCATGGTATTGCCAAAATGAATTTTTAAAGAGCTTTATTTAATTGGCTTAAAAAATTAAACATTTATATAAATCAAATATGCTCTCAGAAATACAGTAACTCAAAGGTTTGAAGTTCACATGGCCTAGGATAACCTTGGATAAATAAAAGCTAGTGTAAGTTTATTGTTTTCATTAATATAGGAGTGTCTTTAGAGTTATCACCATTAAATGTAATATTTTTATTCTGTCTAGGTTTACAAAAAGCCAAATAGGTTGTTATCTCTGTTACAGAATTTGTCAGCAAGAAACGTAACCTAAGATGATGGTTAGCGGGGCACCTGGGTAGCTCAGTGGGTTAAAGCCTCTGCCTTCTGCTCAGGTTATGATCTCAGGACCCTGAGATCAAGCCCTGCATGGGGCTCTCTGCCCAGCAGGGAGCCTGCTTACTCCTCTCTCTGCCTGCCTCTGCCTACTTGTGATTTCTCTCTGTCAAATAAATAAATAAAATCTTAAAAAAAAAGATGATGGTTAGCTGTTTAATGTCTTATGAAATTTTCATGAGCAGACTAAATAGAACTAAGATGAAAGTTTATAAATGAACATTTCAACAGTAATTATATTTTATGTTATGTCTCCATAAAAAGTTTCCAAAATCATTTTGGTAACTTGAAACCTTAAAGTTATACCGACATTAAGTTAAGTGATAGATATTTATTGAATACCTATGATGTGGAAAAGAAAGGCCGAAGAAATGCAGAAAAAAATTTAATTTCCTTACAACTGGCAACCCACTGACAAATGCTTGAGGCAGGGAGAGTGACCTTTCTCAAGGAGTTCAACTGTCTCAATGTTAATACTTTGGTAAAGGCAAAAAGCTATGTTAGCTTGACATTAGCCCAATCTCCAGGATCCTCTAAGTGTTACAGGATTTCTTCTCCTTGGGTGCCCGTGGTTCTTAGTAATGCTGCTCCAAAGAATGAAGAAGCAGATTGGACAAAGAGTGATAGGCAGCAAAGCAGTTTATTGAGTGACAATAAAGTGATCGTACAAAGCTCCCAAAGAGGAAGAGGACCTGAAAGGGTTGCCTCCAGAATTTCTAAGTCTAGGGATTAACCTGATTAACTACCCAAGTGCCCGTCATCCAATCAGGTTTTTGTCATCTTTCTATCATGTGAGAAATGGTGTAGGACCCTAATAAGTACTCCTGACCACTGACATGGCTGCTAAATTACAAAGTGTCAAAACCTTATTGCATATTACACAGCCCAAGAAGATTCCATCTGACATCTGGTCCTGTACAGATGGAGACCTCAAAATTGGGAAGAGAAGTAGCCGGCATCAAGATGAACTGCTTCCTCCCAATATTTCACATGAAGAATGTTTCTTTCTCTTCCTCCTTCTCTATCTGATCATCTTTTTCTTAATTCTTACATGACGAAGGCCTATATATGATTCTTTTGTTCACCTATGGTCTTGCCCAGAAAGATAGTATTAGATTTGCTAAGATGCTGATGATCCTATAGGACTTCCTGTCTGCCAGAAACTTCTCTCTGATTTTTAGTACCTTAGTTTCTCTGGAACAAGCTCATTGGATAAACACTTCTAGGGAAATGGAGATAGTTACATGGAATATATAAAGAAGGCACTTGACTTAAGAAAATGACTCCTCCAAAAGGGATCTTTTTTGACCTGTTTGGTTTAAGTTGGCTTAGATCACAGGGACCATATGCCCTCCAAATGTTGAGTATTATTCTGCTTATAGTCATTCTAAATTTCCCCAATATTTTCTCTCAAAAGTTTTAACCACAAGTTTGCAGCAACTGGTGACCAAATGATTTGCCTTTGTCTAGAGATCTAGAGGCCAAAAATGGGATGAAAGAATAGTCAGCTAAAGGACCAAGACCACTATGCTAACCTATCTACTCTAGGTGGAGATCCAACATGACTCCTACATTAACAAGAAGCAGTAGCACAGAGCGGCACTTAATAACTCACCTCTCAGTCTAACAGAGAGTATCGCGCAAAAGGGGATAATTGATAAAGTTAAAATAATGACCAGGTGTTTGCTCTAAATAATCACTAAAAGATTGCTTTTCACTATGCCTATACCAGTCTTTCTTTAGCAGTACATAGAAGTTCTTGCAGTTTCAAGTCCATATTAACAAAAGATCTTTTTTTCAATGTCTGCCAATCAAACTATGTCTCTTAGTTGGGAGGCAAAATGGGTAAAATCAACTAAAGGCACACCATGAAATACCACTCAATGGTTGAAGGAAATGAAATGGCTTAGAGATATGGAAACCAACATTGGTATATATCCATAGCATGGTAATTATTGAAAAAAGTGAGACCCATATTGAGGTCTATGATACAATACTATTTTTGCGAATTAAAAGCAGGCACATGCAATCATGCCAATTCATAATTCAGTATTCACACAATGCATTAAAATAGTTGCCTATGTGAGTGTAGAATAGGAGACTGGTAGGGAGAAATAGATTCAAAATTCCTCCATATATAATGCTAAATCTTATGCAGTATATACAGGCATTTTTGTTTTTACTCCATTCAGATCAGGTCCTTTCCTGTAGAAAGGCAATTTAAGCTTTTTAAAATGATTCCTGTCCCCCAAATTTCCTTCCTTCTGCCCACATATTAATACATTATGTAATGATATTTTGAATTAAAAACAGTTTTATATTATGTTCCAGGCATTATTCTAATTATTCTGAGAATATTGACTCAATCCTTATCACAACAACTTGAGATAGGTGTTTTCATTATCCCCATTGTATAGATGAGAAAATCTAGTCACAGAGAGACTGAGTAACTTGCTTGATATCCTGGCATTATTCACTGGTGGTGCTTACATAGAAGCCTAAGCAGTCTGGCTACAGAAATTGCATGTTGACACTCTGACCACCTGCTCTTCATGAGTCATGTTTCTGAGTCATATAAAAAGTTATTCCATAATAATAGTTATTCTCTGAGAACCAGGATTTAGCATCACTCATAAAGAGTCATCTGTATAGTTAAGCACTATTCTCAGGGTGTGGTCAGGCCCTGAGTTTTATAGAATATAGCTATGAGTTTTATAGAATATAGCTATGAGTTTTATAGAATATAGTTACAACAGGTTTGAAGACTCAAGAGACCTAGGTCAGTTTGAGTATAAAGTCCTTATTGTTTTGTTTGTGTTTGTTTTTGGTGGATCATTCTGTAAGCAGCTCCAACATCTCATCCATAGTTATCCTCATTCCTCACTAGATGTGATGTGTCAGGGTTAAGGGACCAGTATTCACCCAGCTTAATCTCTGAAAATTTCTCCTTTTTAATAGAAGTCAAAAGCAACAAAGCCTTCATGCAATTCCTCTCCTTCTTTGCCATTGATTCACATAACACAGATTTTGCTGTTCATCGGATGTAGACCACTTTTGCTCTCTGTATGCAGAATATACCTCAAAAAGCCTATTTCATACATATGGGCATTTTGTTTTTCTAATAAATGCCAGTTCATTCAGGCTATGGGCTCTTCTACTAATGTTGGTTGCTAACTGCTTCTTTCATTTTTTTGTTGTTTTCTCTAGAGTCTTAGCCAGACGGTTTGGTTTAGATGAGTATTTTTAGTTTTGTTTTATTTTCAATTATTGCTTTAATTTCTCATCATTTTAGGACTCTTCTTACGGAGATAAAAGTAGGAATTTTTGTGATCTCCAGCTTACAAAGTATGGTGCAGCCATTTTAAGATCTGTATTGCAAAAATAATAACTTCAAAATAATGTGCTATGTGAATATTTACATAAAATATTTATAGAAATAATCCAAAGTTGAAAAAATTTATATTTCCTGCCAATTTCTATAATATTTTGGGTTTTGACTGTATATTCCTTGACTGTCTCTTCATATGGAAACAATATTTGCATTTGTTTACTTATTTAGAGAGAAAACGACCGAGGGGGCAGGGGAAGGCAGAAGGAGAGAGAGTATCTCAAGCAGGCTCCACGCTGAGCATGAAGCCTGCCCGGACAGGGCTTGAACCCATGACCTTGAGATCATGATCTGAGCTGAAATCAAGAGTCAGATGCTTAACTGACTGAGCCACCCAGGTGTCCTTGCAAGCAATATTTAAATACTATTTTCTGTAGAGCAAATAGGTAATTCAAGCCTTCTTCTAAAATGATCTATGACAATTTGTTTCTTATTATTGATGACTTATAAAAGTTTATTTAAATCCACAAACTTTTAATGGTAGTGCTGTTTCCTTTTTAGGATTTTGTCAAATATGGTAAAAACTCGGGGCACCTAGGTGGCTCAGTGGGTTAATAAAGCCTCTGCCTTCAGCTCAGGTCATGATCTCAGGGTCCTGGGATCGAGCTCCACATCGGGCTCTCTGCTCAGCGGGGAGCCTGCTTCCCCCTCTCTCTCTGCCTGCCTCTCTGTCTACTTGTGATCTGTCTGTCAAATAGATAAATAAAATCTTAAATATATGGTAAATCTTTATCAAGTTTCTTTCCTTTATAAGCTCTGTATTTTAGAGGAATTTACTACCAACTGAATTCTGAAAACTCACTCATGCAAGTATTTTCATTTCTAGGCCCCATAGAACTCATTCAAATTGGAAAATGGGTTTGGCTGGCATCTTCCTCTCAGAAGCTGAGTGCACAACAGGCAGTAGGAATATTCTTGCAAACTGTTGTTATGTGTGACAGCCAGCAGTAAGTTAGCACCACAAGAGAAGGACTTGGACTCATAAATATAGAGAGCTGAGACAAATATGGTAGACATTACTGTTATCTACACTCAGTTGCTATTTGGATTTCACCAGTTTTTCTACTTTGGTTCTTTTTACGTTCTGGGATCTAATCCAGAATATGACATTGCATATAACACTACTTCAATTTTATTGAGAAAAATTATGAGTCAAAATACTATATTCATGACCATTGTGCCCTTTTGAACCTTTTCATTCATATAGCCTTTTTGCATACTGAACTATTATACATGGCCCAATTCATATGTCACTCCTTCAGCAGTGTTGCCTCTGTTCATATTTGTGTTCTCATGGTAGTGTGTTTGTGCTGTTAGCATATCACTCGCTATATTGCCAGAACCACTTTATTTATGTTGCACTTATTTTGACACTGAGCTCCTTGAGAGGGGTAAAAATACCCCATTTTTCAACTTTAATTTCTTTTTTTTGGTATTGGTTGGGGCATGGAGCCCAACGTGGGGTTTGAACTGGCAACCATGAGATCAAGACCTGAGCTGAGATCAAGAGTTGGCCACTTGACTGAGCTACCCAGGCACCCCTCAACTTTAATTTCTAACTGTCTAGTTCAGGGGAAGGCAAATTAAAATATTTATTAAAATATTTGCTGAATTTCTGTGACTTGACTTTTTAGAGACCTAGATGTAGTTTACATCTGTATATTCACTTCCATAATAACAAAAACAAAAATTGGCACTATTATTCACTGAAATATGCTTTTTGCTTTATCTACCTTTTCTCCTTACTTCCCAAATAATTATATCTCATTCAGGCTTTATAGGTGGGTGCTTTTTTGTTTGTTTGTTTTGTTTTTGCCTGGGTTTATATGTGGTAAGGATGGTGGAAAGCACATTTAGATTGGGCATTTCCACACTGAAGTGCAACCAGTAAGTTTTCTTCAAGTCCTGAAAATTAGATTCAAAAAATTAGAGACTAAGGCACTGCATTTTTCAAACATTCATGTACATTATTCCAAGCAAGTAAGAACTTGCTTTGAACATCAAGGAGAGATAGAGATAGCAATTTACAGCATAACTTTCAAAGATCACTACATTTAAGAACTTGAGCCCACACCTCTGCCTTCAAGCCAGCAATGTCCACAACAACCAGGAGAGATACTGAATGCAATATTAATCAACTAGACAACCACAAAATTTACCTCAAGTACAGTAATACTTCTCACATCACAGTACACATATAACTGGCTTCAGATATGAAGAAGGTATTTGCCATCATCTTGGAGATTTATCTTGGTGCTTTATCAATAAATGTTAAATCAAGAAAAAATAATCCTTATGCACTATACCTATTAATTAAGCCAACATTTAAAAAAAAATTTTAAGCTAACATTTTTTTATATATGATGTTAGTATTTTGCTTCCACAATTAGTTCTATGTTAGAAATGTCATGCTTGAGGGGCGCCTGGGTGGCTCAGTCGTTAAGCGTCTGCCTTCAGCTCGGGTCATGATCCCAGAGTCTTGGGATCGAGCCCCGCATCGGGCTCCTTGCTCGGTGGGAAGCCTGCTTCTCCCACTGCCATTCCCTCTGCTTGTGTTCCCTCTCTCTCTGTGTTTCTCTCTGTCAAATAAATAAAATCTTTAAAAAAAAAAAAAAAAAAGAAATGTCATGCTTGAGAGATATAATTAATGATGCATGTGATCCATATAACTAAGGGAAACTCTTCTTAAAGCTGCAGGTTTAACTAATTTTATCCATTTAGTTGGATATGCTTTCCTTATTAATATTTAAATAATAACAGCATTTCTTGCCTTGCATTTTCCTGCTTTGTTCAATATTTTTAACATGAACATTCATTTTTATTTCAAGAATCACATTTAAAAAAGAAAAATATGAAATAATGCAAAAAAGAATTAAGAATTGACAAAGAATATCTTTTAAATTAATAAACCTAAACCCTAATCTTTCTTAATTATTGAAATTTAAAATTATTTCCTATTTCAAAATTATCTGTCAAGCTGGAAGCTTCAAGCAAGTTTCTATATATATGCTGTGTGTGTGCAAGAGCCACAAGCCTATTTGTTTTCTAAGTGGCAACTCTTTTGCATGGTCAGTAATGTGTCTTTGTAAAGCTGACTTTGATGTGAGGGGTCACTATGATCTATAACTCAAAGTATTTCTCATTGTCATGATTTCTCATTGTGCAAATTTATTCAGAGACTTTATGTACACTGTAAACTGTACTTCTTTTTATGAATATTTCAGATAAAATGTAGAAATATTTTCACTGAAAATTTGAGAAGAACTTGAGATGGTTCGAGAATCTTGTGACTCATTAAGATTTGACCTCTACGGGAATGTGACTGGCTCAGTTTGTAGAGCATTTGACTCTTGATCTTTAGTTTTTAAGTTGAAGGACCACGTTGGATCTAAACATTACTTAAAAATCTAAAAAAATCTAAAAAAAAGATTTAGCCTTCAGGTTTGTGGCCAATTCTGTAGAATTTTCACTGACTTTACAATGATTACTATGAGGACAGAGTTTGATAATATATTGAAAACTGAACTCTTGAATAGGTAGAGACTATTAGTTAACTCCTACCACATGTTTATTATCCTCATGTTTTACAGATAGGTGTGTACACGCCTAGTGGTCGAAAAACAGAAATCCTTTGCTTACAACCCAACTCTTTGATTTTAATTTCTCCCATACCTCAATATCTTCCCATTCTTTGGTCTTCATTTATAAAAAAGAACAATTAGTTATACCCTGTCTCTTTGATGAGGTTATGGGGAGAAGAGAATATTCAATTTGATGTGAAAGCCTTAAAAGAACTCAGTTTTTTTTTAATTTCTATATTTAAAAACATTCACTTTTTTTAAAGATTTATTTATTTACTTTGAGAGAGAGAGAGAGAGAGAGAGCACACAGCAGGGAGGGGAAGAGAAAGATAGGGAAGAGAGAGAATCATAAGCAGACTCCACACTAAACTCTGAGCCCAACGTGGATCTTGATCCCATGACCCTGAGATCCCCATAACCTGAGTTGAAACCAAGAACCAGGCACTTAACCAACTGTACCACTCAGGCATCCCATAATAACATTCCTTTTTAAAATAGTTTACCTTGAATATGTTTTTAAGTAGTATAAAAAATATATCCAGTCTACATCTTCTTGCATGACAGTAAGTCATCCTTAAGTGGGTTTGTACTTCAGCCCAATTTAATATCTTCAAAGTACAAAAACTGTTATCCCCCTACAAGTATGTTTAATTACAGAATGGGTAGACCAGTGCAATACAGAAATATCTAAATATGAGTACAATAGTATAGGATATATAGAAATTACTTTCATAGTGAGAAAATGAGAGGAGGGTGAGAAAGAGATTTATGGATACTTCAAACACCCATAATCTGAGGACATATCCAGCACATTTTTTTCAGTGTCACTTTTGGAAGCCATAGGATTCATGGCATTCTTGCAGAAGTGGCTACAGAGGAGGTTATTTATCCACTTCTGGTTGCTATAGATGGTCTCTCATACCCATAGTTCTCTTAAATGAGTCCAATAATAGTAGGCAAAATATCAAGCGGTACATTTTTTTTTAAGATTTTATTTATCTATCATCTATCTATCTATCATCTATCAATCTGTCTGTCTGTCTGTCTGTCTATCTATCTATTTATTTGTCAGAGAGAAAGAGCACAAGCAGGCACAGTGGCAGGCAGAGGCAGAGGGAGAAGCAGGCTTCCTGCTGAGCAAAGAGCCTGATGCAGGACTCAATCCCAGGACCCTGGGAATAAGACTTGAGCTGAAGGCAGCTGCTTACCCAACTGAGCCACCTAGGCATCCCTATCATGCAGTATATCGATAAAGGTATGCTTTTCCTTCTAGTAAAGAAAAGTGATAATGATAATAGCAAATCTTTATTAAGTATTTTTATTTTCTAGAAAATTGACAAGTATGACATACCATAACTCAATAAATAGATGAGCTAGATACTGTTATTGCTATTTTCAAGATGAGTGAAGTATTAGAGAAGTTAAATAATTTACCCAATATCATAAAGCAACTGTGGTGTCAAGAATGGAACAGAGAGGGGCGCCTGAGTGGCTCAGCCATTAAGCGTCTGCCTTCGGCCCAGGTCAGATCCCAGGGGCCTGGGATCGAGCCCCGCATCGGGCTCTCTGCTCTGCAGGAAGCCTGCTTCTCCCGCTACCATTCCCTCTGCTTGTGTTCCCTCTCTCGCTGTGTTTCTCTCTGTCAAATAAATAAAATCTTTAAAAAAAAAAAAAAAAAAAAGAATGGAACAGAGACATTCTGACTCAGATGTCCACATTCATAAACTTTCACATATAAACAGATGGCTACTAATATATTAAACTGAGTTATTTTCTGCTTTATTTCAAAAGGAACTAGAAACTGTTGGGTTGCTCTTCATATTTTTGATAAACTGAGTACAGGAAACCAGCAGGCATTATATTCAGGTATATTTGATCCATTTTCCAGGAAATTTAAGTTGTATAATAACTCATCATTTATTTTTCAGTTGAATATGCTTTCATAGATGAGATGGTGACTAACTGAAAGTGAGAGTTTTATTATTTTAAAGGGCTTAGTCAATCATTTAACTAACTTACAGACTTCTCTTATTATTGATTTTAGTGTTATTTATTACATAATTGGTTAATAAGATATTTTAAAAACCTTCTCATTTAGAAACAAAGAAAAATCGTTGAATTAAACTTATTAGCTTCTACTATTTTCTTTAAAATTATAAAAGAATGATCATTTTTTTTCTCTAGTAAGTCAAATTTTAAAAGCATTATTTAAAAGTACTCATTTGCAAATTAAATCTAATTCACTACATTCATTAAAGCTACACTTACCTAAAATGATTTTCACTTGATTATGAATATTGTGATTAAATGAGTCTTAGTATGCAAATATCACTTAAGTTCATTTACATGTTACTTAAATCATCAGCTCTTATAATCACAGTAGAGTTACTCAAAATATAAAGACTTCTACCAAATAAAGATTAGAAATTACCATCGGCAAGCTGTACGGATAGAAGTATTTTTTAAATAGCCTACTTGTCCTTCTTATTTTAAAACATGAAAACGTAATTAAATTTTATGACAGTTCTTTTCTCAAAATGCAAGCATGGCATGTAAAATGTATGTATGTGTAGAATGAAATCCATCTAAGTGTATCTATACAGGGTAAATAAAGGACTGTATATAACGTTAAAACTTAGTATCTTTAATTACTAAAATGATGATGTTAATAATAGTAACTGCAAAGAGAGTCAGGGCTTCTTCAAATTCAAAGTGGCTGTAATTATTTCTTCATGAGATGGTATAAAACGATAGTAAGAATTACTATTTATGTATTCTAAATATATCAGATTTGGTGCTAAGCACTCTTCATGAATTATGTCACTATATAGTCACTAAAGATCTTTGAGTCTGGTACTATTATAGTCCCCCATTAATCATATTAGTGAAGTTTGGCTTTGAAAATAAGTAACTTTTACAGAATCACATGAGACGTAAGGGGCTAAACAGGAATCTCACATTACAGTATGTGCTCATGGGTTGTCTGGCTGAGTTGATAGAACATGCAACTCTTTATCTCAAGGTTGTGAGATCAAGCCCCAGGTTGGGTGGAAAGCTTACTTAAAAAAATACAGTTATACTGGGGCGACTGGATGGCTCAGTCAGTTAAGCATCTACCTTTGGTTCAGGTCATGATCCCAGAGACCTAGGATCCAGTTCCACATGGGACTCCTTGTTCAGCAGCGAGTTTGCTTCTCCCTCTGCCCTTCAGCCTATTTATGCCTTGTCTTGCTCACTCTCACAACAAACAAACAAACAAACAAATAAATAAAATCTTTAAAACAGCAATGAAGTCTGCACTCATAATCTCTGTGCTTTGTTTCTACCACAGAGAACAGTAACTGAAAAATTCAGGAACACAACTTCTTTGTGCTTACCTATTATTAAAGTTATTTTTGTGAAAAATCCAAAAGTATCTTTATTCTGATGCCCAATTAGGATCTATGAGGATTCCGACAGATATACTTGTAAAAATGAAAATATAAATTTAATAATTGTGTACCACTTTTTACTCAAGGTCTTTTGCTCAATAGAATACTATTAACAGTGGGTGTCACCATATGAAACATCAAATTTTTCATTATCAGTGATGTAAGCACAACAAAATTCTAATTAATATCTGACTTTAAGTCTACCTCATGTGTTCCAGATGTTCTCCAACTATCTAAAACAAGGAAACTTTGTGAATGTCCAAATTTATAAAACAGCTAAGTTAGGGTGTGATTATATGAAGTTCCAAAGTATTTCTCATTTCATAAGAATATACACTCAAGAGTCTCTATAAATGTTCAGTTTTCTAAGAAAAATTTGAAATACACTGAGTTATAGAAAATAGTTTCCAACCATCTTTTCAAGCATGCATCTATTGGTTAAACCTACGTAAACCCGATTTCTAAGGAAGTCACGATGCTAACCTGAAAAAGGTACCAATGTCTGACACATTGTGTTAGATTAAAAAGGCTGTTGCTCTATATTGTTAGTGGAAGAGGAGACGCTACTATATTTTCCAGAGGACCCAACCCTGCCCAAATAGCACTCAACTTCTTAGACTAGTCTCCTTGTAGAACGGAAGCAGGATTAAATGTATTAAAGCACATTTGATGTGTTCACCTCTTATCAGGCTTATTTCCCCAAAACAAGAAAATTTCAAGATTTGAAATGGTGCTATTTTAACAGTTTTGCAATTGCTTTTCAAGCTCTTCCCACTACTTTTACCCTCCTCCTGTCTATTAACAGACTTTTATTTAAAAATGAGGTTTAACACTTGAAAGTGTCATTTTGTAGGTTCAGTGTAAGCCTTTATTGATTTCTTTGGTTCATCTTTTGTGCCTTCCCAAGTGAGCAAAGAGGAAAAAATCTGTTATTTTTACATCTTCAGAAAACAGAAAAATCATGTTGAATTCCAACTGGACTTAATAGACACTGAATAGGTCTTTCAGAAGCAAAAACGAATCCCTCTTGAGTTCAACTCTAGGGAAAACAGTTAATGATATTTCTCATATTCAAAAACTTTAACAAATCATAAGAGGTTCTTAACTCTAGAAAACAAAACTGAGGGTTGCTGGAGAGGACGTGATAAGGGGATAGGATAATCGGGTGATGGATATTAAGGAGGAGATTTGAACTAATGAACACTGGGTATTATATGCAACTGATCAATTACTAAATTCTACCTCTGAAACTAATATGTTAATTAAATTGAATTTAAATTAAAAATTTTTTAAAAACTAAGATTTTGAGAGTTCTTCGCCTTGAATATTTGGAGGCCCTTATTGTGATTAAGAATAGTAATAATGATAATGAATGCAGAAGAATGAATAATGATACAACAATTTATTACAATTCTCTTAACACGTAGAATGTGGAAATAAAAGCAAACCTGTATTTAAAAAATACTACCTTGCTAGGTATTGTGCAAAGATATCTACATAAATTATTTCTTTTAAACTTTACCAAATCCCTATAGGTAGATATTGTTGTCCTAATTTAACAGATAATAAAACTTAGACCATAAAGAGTCAAGCAACTTAATTTACTCTTAAATATGTACTGTTCAGCTCCTGTATTTATGTGTTCACCTCTACAGCAATGAACTGGACAGCACAAATTCCTTAATAGAGATTACATTCTGGTTGGACATATCTGTACACGTTACAGATTAAAAATACAAAAAGTGAGTTGAAATTCTAATTTTAGATGAACAACAAGTAAATTTTAGTGTAAGAATGTCCCAAATATTACATGGTTAAAGGATGGACCCACATATTGTATTTTACTTATATGTATGTTCCTTTATTGTGCATTAGAATATCACATTTAATGGTGTATTTTAAGTATATGGAAAGGCAGTATTTGGAAATACTTGTATTTGAAACTCAGATTTAACAGAAATCCTTTTTTTTTTTTATCTGATGACCTTAACACACACGTACACACAAACTATATTGCTATTTTGGATCATGTCAAATGTTACAGAGAAAAATGTATCAGGGACTCAGAATAGGAAATATGAAGGAGATGTTTAAAAAGGTAGTTAGGGACTTCTTTACTGAGAAGGTAACATTTGAGCAAAGATCTAAAGGAAATGATAGAGCAAGCCAAGATAGGTCTAAAAAAAACTTTCCAGGCAGAGGAAATGATAGATTCAAAATAAAAGCCAGGACTATATCAGTTTACATGAGGATGAGTGACAGAAAGCAACATGATAATTAGGCTACAGGAATAATAACTACCACTTGGGACTCAAGTGGATTTTTACTAGACTTCTCAAGCATCAGTATTGACAGATACATATGCAGATAAAAATCCACTTGTTTCATCAAACTTTCTAAGAGTTAGTTGCAAGCCATGTTGATTATCAGGAAATACACATAATCATTTATGTAGGAAAAGAACCAATGCACAAATAGAATATACGCTAGCCACATGAATTATCAGGTTTTAGTGTCAGATCTACATATACCAGTTAACGTTCTAAAAAGTTATTACAAAGATCATCAGGTAAATCACATCTATAAATTCTCTACTTCCAAAAACTTTAAAATTTTCCAGACCACATTTGCCTTATACTCTTTACCCTACCATTTATATTATAATTCTTTACCCTATCTTAAAGCAGGAATGGGTTTATACACTTTATTACTAAGTTTTCCTTTCTCCATTTCAAGAACCTTGTTTCAAGAACATCTGCTATTTTCAGTGACACACACACACAAAAAATCAACCCTGAATACACCAATTAATATAAGCTTGAGTGCCCATTTAGGAACAAACCAAAATTCTAATTGAATGTAGCTAATGTCTTCATGGGAAAATTAGGCCTCCCACTAAAACATACCATGCACCACCAGCACAGTACATGATTTATGAAAAATGAAATTTATAACTACCTGGTGACATGTTATTAAAATCTTCTGAAATCCAGAATCAAAATCTCAATACCTAATACCTTAATAAGAGTATTACTGGAAAGTCTTCCATGATCTCCATAGTCCATGGTCAGAGAACAAGAAACAAAACACAGGAAGGAGATCTCATCCTAGTAGAAGAGACATAGACAGCAATGATTTATTCATAAAATATACTAATCCTTATAAATAACCCTATTGGGGCACCTGGGTGGCTCAGTCGTTAATCATCTGCCTTCGGCTCAGGTCATGATCCCAGGGTCCTGGGATGGAGCCCCACATCAGGCTTCCTTCTCTGCAAGAAGCCTGCTTTTCCCGCTACCATTCCCTCTGCTTGTGCTCCCTCTCTTGCTGTGTTTTTCACTGTCAAATAAATAAAATCTTTAAAAAAAATAACCCTATTGCACAGAAACATCATCCTGCAATGACCTAAATCAACTAGAGGACTGATTTAAGTAACTTACTCTAAGCTTTAAGTTACTTCCTGTAGTATTTAGCTAATCAGATCATTGAAATTTCATCTTAGTTTTAGTGATGTTAATGTATTGATATATCAATTTTCCACTATGATTTTTCAGAGGAACCTTCTAAGAAAATTAATTTATATATTACAGACATATATTAATTTGATAAACTATGTAAATTAAATGCAGTCTTCTTAAAATATCCTACTCCTTTCATGAATATACAGAGAATAAAAGTTACCATAAATATTAAATTATTTAATGAAATCATGAAATAATTTTAACTTCCTACGTACAGTTTTATTATGATTGGACCTATCTAAGCACCAAACAGTAATTTCTATTACTGATTTCTGTCTTGAGGATACACATTGTGGGAGTAGTTCAAGAACAGATTTCGATATGACCCTTTCTTGCAGGTGCCAGACATGAATCTTAGGCATGCAGTTTTGATTATAATCTTGACAAAATATTGTCATCTTGAAAACTCAAAAGAGGTCAAGAGTAACAATTAGGAAATCATGAAGTTTTTATCACTTAAAACTTTTAGTTTAATGAGAATATTTTAGTATATGTGCTGCCCAAGTGAGCACAATGAAAAAGTATTTTAAAGGGACATATCTGTGACAATATGAAGTCAATGTTGTAATTAAGTAACAAAAATATATACTAATTTCAAATTGTTTTGATGCCCGCTAACCCTCAAAAAATTTTATTTTTATTTTTTTTAAAGATTTTATTTATTTATTTGACAGAGCAAGAGATCACAAGTAGGAAGAGAGGCAGACAGAGACAGAGGGGGAAGCAAGCTTCCCACCAAGCAGAGAGCCCGATGCGGGGATCCATCCCAGGACCCTGAGATCATGTCCCAAGCCGAAGGCAGAGCCTTTAACCCACTGAGCCACTCATGTGCCCCTCAAAAATTTTTTAAATAATTCAGTTAATTCAGTAACTTTTTAATTCTTGGAACATAAATAACAACATATTCCATGTAAGTAATTAGGTGGCTATTTGCTCAAAGAAGTGGCTTGATATAAAGTAGTCAGTAAGCTGTAAAATCACAGGAGGTAACTAAACATACATTTGTGAGACACATTAGTAATATAGCAGCAGGTTTCAGTACTTTGAGTACTGCATGTAGTTTGGGGCCTTGGGGAAAAAGGCCTTTTTTTTTCCCCCAAATAAATGTACTTTCAAAAAAAAAAATGTATAATACCATGGGAGATGAATAAGAATAAGCACACCATCTCTACACTTTTGAATCCAATAATACGTTCAATTATTAGGAAAATTCTTGAAGTAATTAATGAGAATCTACCACAGTTTTCCTTCAATTTTGATCTTTTCTTCAAGGCTCTTAGAAGATGGGTTCAATCATATACAACAGAGTTCCATGGCCCACTATGCATTCTTCCTACAAATACTTGTTGAGTGTTTCCCATGGAGATAGACAGAAAAGAGGAATTTATCGTTTCTTGAAAGCATATAATTAAATCGATGCCTAAATTTAAACAGATGCTAATATCAAACAAAGTATCCACTCTAAACTTATGAGAATCCATTAGTATGCCTATGCATGTAGATGATACCCATAGGGCAAAGAGACAGAAAGCTATCAGTTTATAAGGAAAAAAAAAAAATCCTGTATTTTTCAGTTTAAACAAGTGCCTGGGACTACTCTCATTTAAGTTTAACTTAAACATGTCATGTGAATTGAGAGCTCTAGTAGTCTGGGTCTAATCAAGAAACAGAAATCACACAGTAGGATAATGAGGGAAAGTTTCATATAAAGATTTATTAATTATGATTTAACAAGTATGTGCCTGTCTATCAAATGATTATTTTTTAAAAGACAAATTCTTAAGTAATGTGTTCATATGCAAATGATGGTTTAGAAAAACATTCTACTGAGATTATATCAAGAAGTATTATTTCAAGTGCCTCAGTATTACTTGTTATGAGAAACAAGGTATTAATATGGAAAGAGTATTTAGAGCAGAGTCAAAAGAACTGAATTCAAGCTCTACTTTTGTTGTATTTCCTTGAGAGCTTCTCCACAACTTTAAATGTTTTACAGTTCAACTTTAAAATAAATTCCTTTCCCCATTCCCCAGAGATGTGATTAAAAAACAAACAAATGTGGGTTAAAGCATATGCAAAGCATATAATATTAACAAAAGTGAGATTTCATTGACAGCTTTGATTAAAGTGATCACTTCAATACTCCACCAAATTAGGTCAATGTCTCAAATCCTTCTGCTTGTCAAATGACAAGAAGAGAGATACCAAAATCAACAATTTCATAAGGTGTCTTTCCTAGGGATTGATGAGTGTTCTCCTAGCGGCACCACAGATCAGTTTCATAGAAGAGACGCAGACCCAACACATGGGGATAAGGGACTAATCGCAGGAAGGCAGAACTTGTGAGAGCAGTGCTCACTTGTACGTTGTGGATCTGGCTCTGGTCCATTAAAGAGTGTATATGACCTTTAGCAAACAAGTTTGCAAACTTGTTATTCTGCTTTGTTAAATGGGAAAGAGGAAAAAAATTGTAGTTCTGGGGTACACTAGTTATTGATACACCATTGTAGGATTCATTCATTGTAGGATTCATTCATTCAATTCATTCATTCATTCATTCGTTTGTTACTTAGCTCATGCAGTTATCAACCTATGCCAGTAAACTAAGGACTTATCATCATAGTAATTTTTTCGCCATCACTACACAACCTATTGGAAGCACTCAATGCTCAATGGGTCGTCATCCAAGTCACACATCTCATCAGTGCCAAAGTAGAAGAAGTGGTCATGTCATTGCAACCAGTCAAGTTCTTCCTGCAGGCTAGTTTTCCAGGTGGGGTTACAATTTAATTTCATCAGTTGCTCTTGAGTATATCATCTAAACAAAAGTCTTGTTTTTACCTTTTCCTATTTGTAATTTTTAAGTATTTGACATTCATCTCTCTCTTTGTCTTCATATTTAGAACTTAAACTTCTTTTGTTAATGTTATCATACTTATCTGGGATTTTGTTACATTAGAATTCAGGTTACTTTTGTTTTAATTCATTTTAATCAATCCCCCTAGCTATTATAGGAAAAAAAAAATTAAACAGAGTAAGTTTCTTAGGTAAATTGTCAAAATTGTTCACAAGTTAATTGTTCACAAGTTTTAAGCAATTTAAAACATTATTTTGACAAAATTTAAAAGAGAACATCTGATACAAAGTGTTTATCTGTAAGCCTTTTTCAAATATCCTCTAGATTTTTCAAGTAAACAGATGATTACAGATAAATCAAAGGTCCTACTTGAATCTACTTCTCCTCTCTTACACTCTCTTTTTCCCCTCCATTCTTTCCTCAGAGTTAATTATTACTACAACAAGCACATTGCACCTAAAATGTCAGTGTAGTATCAAATGAAATTATCCACAATTACCTGAAAAATGTACTAAAACACTTTTTTTTCCACATAACTATTTGAATCAGGCTGGATTTTTCATAGTATATTTCAACTGGAATGATATATTGCAACAGATCAAATTTAAAATACTCTGAGAGTGTCACTGTCCTCTAATAAGTCAGGCAAAATACAAAACAAGGTTACTGTTCTCAAAAATTTATTTTGTTTTGGAAAATGTCTTAAAATTTTTAGAAGTATTTTTTTTTACATTAACACGTGATGAGTGAATTTTACTATTTTATAAGTCATAGTGTTGGGACAATTCTGACTTAAGGACATTCTTTTCCTATATTGAGTGACTACTGAATCATCAGCTGCCTTCCTGTCATTCTATGGATATGGATACTACATGTGTTTTTTTTCTTTTTTATCTCAGCAACTCAAGTTTTCCTGGGCCACTCAACATCCAGAGGATAGACACATTTGATTAAAATAATATTTAATCTTGGGGCTCCTGGGTGGCTCAGTGGGTTAAGGCCTCTTCCTTCAGCTCAGGTCATGATCTCAGGGTCCTGGGATCCCACATAGGGCTCTCTCTACTCAGCAGGGAGCCTGCTTACTCCTCTATCTCTGCCTGCCTCTCGGCCTGCTTGTGATCTCTCTCTCTGTCAAATAAATAAATAAAATCTTTAAAAAAAATAATATTTAATCATGACAAGTAGAGATGCCTATTTTAGCGGTATTTTATTAGACTATATTTTAACTACACTATCACTCTCAATTATCATTATTACCTACTTATGTTCTTATGATGATCTATGGACTAGGTTTTTAAAATTCAATAAAATAAAAAGGCAAGTGAAAGAAGAAGAAAAATACTGCAAGAGAAATATTCTGTCAGAGGACCAGGGTTAGGAATATATAACTCTCAAAACTTATTAAGAAGAGAAATAGCCTGATTTTTAAATGTACTGAAGATTTAAACAGAAACTCACCAAATAAGATGTACAACTGACCAATAAGCACATACAAAGAACTTCATCATCAGTTGTCATCCGGAAAATGAAAATTAAAACTATAATGAGGTATCACTACAAACTCATTAAAATGATTAAAAATTAATAGGCTAAAGTATCAATAGTTGGTGATACAATGCAAGTAGAATCCTCAGATACTGCTAGTGTTGATGCAAATGTTGAACACTGAAAACTAGGCAGACTTTTGAAAAGAAACCGACATCTCCATACCAGCCATTCCTTTCTTAGGTATTTGTAACTGAAAAAGGGACATATTTCAGAAAATGACACATATACAATTGCTGTTAGCAGCTTTGTTCATAATAGCCCCAAACTGTAAACAACCAAATGACCAACAATAGATGCAAAAAGACTATGATGTATACCCCAGTTGAATACTTCAAGAATTCAGCAAGAAAGGAACAGACTACTGATAGAATATGGATGAGTCTCAAACTCATTATGCTGAGTGAAATAACCCAGACCAGAAAAATAACATAAAATAGGATTCCATTTATATAACTTCTAGAAAATAAAATTCAGCTATTGTGGCGAAAATGAGATCATTGCTCGCTTGGGTCGAGAGGAGAGGAAGTGACGGGCTACAAAGGACAGGCAAAACTTTGTGGGTGCTGGAGTTGTTCTTATTTTGATTCTGACAAAGGATCCACGGGTATCTATGTCTCTCAAAAGTCACTCAATTGTCAACTTTAAAGGGTTGTGGCTTCTTATACATAAATTATACAACAGTAACACTGAAAAGATAATTTAAAAATGGAAACAGCACTTAAATCTTTAGTTATTATAACGTTCAGATTTTTCTATTGTCTTGATAAATTCTACTTTTCACGGAATTCCCTCATTTCCTTTCAGTTAGCAAATACACTGGCATAAAGTTTTGATTATATTACTCTACTATTGCTTTAAGACGTGTACAATTTGTAATGAAGTCCACTTTTTTCATTACTGATATTGTAAATTTGTGGTCTCTAATTAATCAGTCTTGCTAGGAGTTTAGCAATTTTATTAATATTTCCAAAGAATTAACTTTAATCTTTGGTGAATTTTGTCTATTGCACATATGTTTTGTATTTTACTGATTTGTTATTATTCTACTTTTTTCTATTGATTTCCTGTGTATTTATATACTTTATTTTCATGCTTATTTTTAGCCTTTCTTATCTAGTATGTATTTAAAGCCAAATATCTCCTTATTTGTTTTGTGTCCCACATGTTTTTCTCATGTGTTGTCTACCAGTACAATTTATTTTCTAATTTCCTTTGAGCTTTCCTCCTCAAATTATGTTCAGAAGTATACTGCATTACATTCAAGTATTTGGATAGTTCATTTTTTATTTTATTTTCTTGTCATTGATTCCTCTTCATTTCTATTTTTAAAATTCTGTTGTTTAACCCGAAATACACTATTTGTAAAATATTTTATGTGCTTGAAAAAATGTATAATCTGCCATTTGCAGGTATGGTAATTACTTCAAATCTGTTACATTTCTTTTTACTATCATCTATATTCTTACTACTCTTTTCCTATTTATTACTTACTGAAAAAAGGCTAAAATGTCCTATATTGTGTGTTTTTATTTTTCCTTCAATTCTGTCAAGTTTTGCTTTAAATATGTTGAATCAACATTTTTAATACACTGATTTTTATTATTAAAAATAATTATCTAACAAACATCACTTGTAGATCTGTTTCTAATGTTTACTTTCATTGATTGATTGATGTTTGTATTCTATATTGTTGCTAGTCCAGAAAGAACATAGTAGGGAATCAAATAGCATGAAAATCAGTTATAGGTTAAAAATATTTAAAAATCCAATGACCCTGAGGGAAATTTAGTGTGTACACATAATTACTGAGCCCCCCCCCCAAAAATCCAAACACTGATGTAACCAAATATTAAAGATTTACTTTTAGAGAACTTTACAATAAAAAGGCCACTTTTAGATTTATTAGAAAGTTATGCTGTGTGACAGGAAAAAGTGTATGGACCATCAGTAAAAAGTCAACAATGTGGCATAACATACTATGTTTGAGAACTTCAAATGTAAACAGTATAACAAAATTAATTTGTATGCAAAAGGAAAAATAGGTTGGGTCTCAAAATTCTCAATAAAAGTATTCAATTTTTAAGCATATCTGCAATTTCATTCAAGAAAAGAAAGGACAAAGCAAGAATTGTATTGTAGGGGCGCCTGGGTGGCTCAGTGGGTTAAAGCCTCTGCCTTCGGCTCAGGTCATGATCTCAGGGTCCTGGGATCGAGCCCCGCGTCTGGCTCTCTGCTCAGTGGGGAGCCTGCTTCTCTCTCTCCCTGCCTGCCTCTCTGCCTACTTGTGATCTCTCTCTCTGTGTGAAATAAATAAATAAAACCTTTAAAAAAAAAAAAAGAATTGTATTGTATATTCAGCTAAACTAACTTCCAAGAAGTGCTATAGAAAGCAGTCTTAAAATTAATAGAATAAACAGAATACTTCTCCTAATCCCCAATCAAGAAAACTACATAGGATGAACTTCAGTAAGTCAAAAGATGATGGCACAACCACGGCAAATGAAGGGAAAATATTCCATTCCTTTTTATGAAATAATTCTAGAATGATTGCAAAATCTGACAATGACAAGCACTGTTGGGATCACTGTACGAATTTCATAAAGTCCCAAGAAGTGTATGAGATGAATGTTATTCCAGTTACATTCTTCACCTAAAGGCATTAAAGCAAAATGTTAAATAAAATATCTTGTTGACAAAGATAGTAGAGCAAAAAAGCAGGAATTCCAAGCCAGGAAGTAGTACTACAGAAATAATCCTTTCACTTTTCTCTACATACTTTCAATTGAGATGAGTGGAATGAAGAACCTGGAATATTCTTCATTGTCTGAGTGCCACAAATAACATAAGCTAATCCTCATTATCAAGTTTCCTTGGCTCTTTTTGCATTGCTGGGTTGCTCTTCTTTTCAGTAAGATCTCAGATACATTTTCTTTAATATATCTTTTACCTCTTTGTTAGTTCACTTCTTTTCCTTTTCCTTCCAAGGTTCAATAATTCTGATTTTATAGCTCTGAACAAAATAATTAAAAAGAACCACAGAGAACAAAAAAATTGTCATTTGTTCATTCAACAAGTATTGACTATCTAGTCCGTGTGAGATTCCGTTATTGTTTCAATGGACCAAAACACCAGCATGTCTATTCACATAGCTTATATTCTAGGGGCTCCTGGGTGGCTCAGTGGGTTGAAGCCTCTGCCTTCAGTTCAGGTCATGACCTCAGGGTCCTGGGATCAAGCCCCGCATCAAGCTCTCTGCTCAGCAGGGAGCCTGCTTCCCCCTCTCTCTCTGCCTGCCTCTCTGCCTACTTGTGATCTCTCTCTCTGTCAAATAAATAAATAAAATCTTTTTAAAAAAAAAGCTTATATTCTAAAGGTAGAATACAAATAAGGAATATCAGGAGAAAAACAAGAATATGGTATAAACATTAAGTGCCATGGAAAAGACACATCTGTGTAAAGAGGATTAAGAATACAACAGTGAGACAACAGATACATGAAAAAATGTTCAGCATCATCCAGCATCAGGGAAATACAAATGAAAATCACAAGGGGATATCACCTCACACCTAACACACAAGGAGAATGGCTAAAATTAACCACTCAGGAAATGACAGATGTTGTAGAGGATGCAGAAAAAGAGGAACCCTTCTACTCTGGTGGGAATGCAAGTTGCTGTAGCCATTTTGGAAAACAGTATGGAAATTCCTCAAAAGGTTGAAAGTAGAGCTACCCTACAACCCAGCAATTGCAATACTGGGTATTTACCCTAAAGATACAAATGTAGTGATCCAAAGGGGCATGTGTACCCGAATGTTTATAGCAGCAATGTCCACAATAAACAAACTATGGAAAGAGCTGAGATGTCCACTGATAGATGAATAAAGATGTAGTACACACACACACACACACACACACACACACACACACACACACACACACACACTGGAATATTACTCAGCCATCAGAAATGAAATTTTGCCCTTTGCAATGACATGGATGGACCCAGAGGCTGTTATACTGAGCAAAATAACTCGTATCAGATAAAGACAATTATCATCTGATCTCACTTATATGTGTAATTTAAGAAAACAGAAGATCATAGGAGAACAGAGGAAAAAATAAAATAAGACTAAGTCAGAGAATGAGACAAACCGTAAGAGACTCTTAAGCATAGGAAACAAACTGAGGATTGCTGGACGGGAAGGAAGTGGGAAATGGGGTAACTGGGTGATAGATATTAGGGAGGGCACGTGATGTAATAAACACTAGATATTATACAAGACTGATGAATCACTGACCTCTATCTCTGGAACCAATAATACATTCTATGTTAAGTAAATTTAAATAAAAGTAAGTTTTAAAAAAAAGCAATATTAAGGGGTGAGTCAGTGCTCGCTTCGGCAGCACATATACTAAGGGGTGAGTCAGAGTTGCAAAATTAAAGAGGTGAGCATAGATCTCATTTTAAAGGTAGTATTTGAGGACGTGATGGAGGTGAAAAAAGTGATTTAGACATATGGATAAAGTTTGTTCTATGCAGAAAAAAGCAGCTGAAAAATGTCCCTCAGGCAGGACCACACCCAGAAAATTCAGGGTGATGTTCAGTATGAAAACCAAAGGAGAGAGTTGGAGGGTAATATTAAGAGGAAGGGTAATCTTCACAGAGCTAATTAAGAACAAGTGCCCATTAGGCCTTCTAGACCTTTATAAGGATTTTGGCCTCCATTCTGAGAGAACCAAGTAGACATCAGATGGTTTTGAGTAGAGATATGAAATGACCTAATATTTTAACAAGATTACTCTAGCCACTGTATTGAAAATAAATTCTAGGAAGGCAAACACACAAGTAGGGAGACCATTTAGAAGACTATTAGAATAAATCATTTCAAGGGTGATTTTGGCTTGACAGGGAAGTAGCATTAGAATTATTATTTCTTAGCCAGTGCTTTCTATATGATATAATATATCTAATTTGTCATGCTTATAAATAATTTTAAAGTTTTGATCAGTTGCTTTTGCAATCATTGAATGGAGTTTTCTAAATTTTTCATTGATACATTATTTTCTATGTTTTGTACCTGAAGAGCATTTTTTAATTTTCAGTTATAAAGAGTTTATTTATAGGTGTTCATCCTAGCACATTTCCTGAAATTCTACTTTCTCTTATGCAGTAATTTTTTCTACTAGTTATTTTATAAAGGAAAAACCCTTGATCTTTTATCAACTTTTCTTTTAGAAAAGACATTCTAATTCTCATTGCCTTCTTCAGTTTAAATACCATTACTGATCCATACTAACACCTTAGTTAATACAATCCACATGGAACAATAAACCGTAGATGCCCACCATCAAAAGTAAGGATAAAACGTCATTCCCATAGTAACACAGTTTTGCTTTAAGTGGTTGATAGTTAATGAAAACATGTTTATAAAATTGATTAAAATACTTGTGTGTGAACATATATAAATATAGTACCTACTTGTATGTGTGCATAGCTTGGATTATTTTCTGGAAGTAACTCTATTAAACACATTGTATGGAAAAATGTAACATTTTCTCATATAATCTTAAGAATATTAACAAATTTATATATCCACTGCTGTATTTGTAAATTAATATTTGATATTCTTTAAATTGTTCTGGCAATTCCAAGTGATAAAATTTTCATGCTTACAATTCACCATACTTTGACCTCTCAATTTTTGAATCTGTTTCTACAAAGATTCTACTAATATGCTTATTATATTAGCAAATAACCTCAACTGAATGAATAATTGTGGAATCAGAAATGGCTGTGCAGCTCTACCACAATGTTATCTTTTGACAACAGCCTAATTTTAAGACTTGTAAATGATAATTCTCTATATATGTGAATAGTTTCTAAAAATGTTTAAGATCTTTATGTAATTTTAAATATTATCCTGACAAGGTTTTTTGTTTTTGTTTAGTTAAGTAACTGATGTCCATGATCTTTTCAAATTTCTTTAGTTTTTACCTCACACCATTTTTCTGTTCCAGGACCCCACCCAGGATAGCACATTACATTTAGTTGTCATGTGTCCTTAGGCTCCTCCTGATTGTGACATTTTCTCATACTTTTGTTTCAGATGATCTGGACAGCTTATGGAAGAACACTGATGAGGTGTTCTATAGAATGTCCCCCAGTTGGAATTTGCCTCTGTTTTCCTCATGATTAAAGTAGGATTATGGGTACCATAAGATGTACCATTCCTATCACATTTTATCAAGGTTACACACTATCAACATAACTTACCACTGATGATGTTGACCTAGATTATCTGAGCTCATGTGTGTAAGGCTTCTACAATGGAAAATTACTCTTTTCCCTATTTCACACTGCATTCTTTGGAAGGATGTCAATAGGCACAGTCCATACCCAAGGATGAGGAGTTACGCTCTATCTCCTCAAATACAGAATATATACATAAATTATTTTGAATTCTTCTGAACAGGACAATCTGTTTTCATTTACTTAATAATTTCTATCAGAAAGGGTTTTTACTAATTGTAACAGCATAAGGGTTTTTACAAATTGTAAATAAGCTCCCAGGGAAATGGTTATTTTCTGGAGGAATTTAATCTCAAACTAGAAACATACCATTCCACAGATTCTATACTTGATAGTCTAGATTAAATACAAATTTCCACCTTCAGGAACCACATAAATTAAGATTTCTCAGACTGACTAAGTCAATGGGTCATTTGTCCACAGAAACAGAGATGGCCTCAACAGAATCTATCATTCAGGAGCTCATCTTTAGCCTGAGTCCTGATGGATTTCACATTTAGAATTTTATTCCTTTTTCTCAAGTTTTTTAATTCTCCATGACTCGGGAGAAAATATTTTTCCCTGCTTATAGTCATTTATTACTTACTCTGAATGATTTCTAGGGACGTCACTGATAGTATACTGGTCAATGCTCTTTTTTCCTTTTAAGCATCTTTGAATATGAATTCTGGTTGCTATGTCTGGATGGATTTTATTGCTATTTCTCAATAATTTCCTCTGCCACTTTGAAAGTTTTTGATCTGATATTGGCCATTTTTATTCCCCAATTTTCTAACAGTAATTATGAGGTTTAAATTTTATCTCTTTGATCCCCTCCAGCAGCTGTTTCAAGATTGACCTACTTTGACTTTTTTATGCTTATGAGACCTTTGAATTTCTTTTCTAATTCTTTCTGAATATCATTGAACTTATGTATTAGAAGTGAACTGCTTATTGTGATAGTCACCTTGATTTCTCCTTTGAACTTTCCAAGCTCTGTTTTTCCAATCTTCTTATTAATAAATTTAAGTGATTTTTATGCCTATTACCACTTAGCTAATACAAACTTATTAATATATTAACTTAGAACAAAAGAGGACTCTTCCTAATACACTGTTGTCTTCACCAAGATTATAAATCCGCGTTGGTCATATGGAATGTATTGCTTTGACAGTCTATATATTGTAGTATACTGTGTGTTATAATATATCACCATACCCCCAAAAAATGGAAAGGAAATATTTTATATGTTATTTGTATTTATAGTAGGAAAATCATTATATGCATTTTAATATATAAGATATTTTGTAATACATTTCATAAAGATATGTATGGTTTTCCACTTCGCCTATGAGATACACTTTCATTGTGTGCCCAATTGTCTTTGTTTTCTGTAATGTTTTTTTTTATACTGCACACTGTGTTCAAATATACAGAATAGTAGAAAAAGTAAATAAAACTAACTGCCCTACATAATTGCAATTATTTCCAACATGTAATTGCAATAGTAGTACAAGTTCTGGACTGTTTAACATTTTGTCAATACTGGAAATGAATACTTTTTTACCCTTCATTGTATTATCTTTTATATAGTTATTACATAATTTTTTACATTTTCCTTATTGTCTTTCTATATATATCAAACAAATAAAGCAACAAAGAATCCCGTCTCATAAAGATTTCTCCAAATTATGATCAAATTAAATCCAAAATACATGGAGTAATGCTATTTTTTCAAGAAGTCGTATACCTAATAAGGAATATTGTACCATTTTAATGATAGAGAAACTTCAAACATGCCTTTAAAGGCAACAGATGTTATTTTTGCTTATCCATCATGCTTAAAGGAAGCAAGTTACTATGTAAGTCTGTATTTTCAAATTGTCTTAGGATTCCCCATCAATGCTAACAATCCCTTAATGGTCACAAGAGAGCTGAGGACAAAAAAAAAATGATTTATGGTAGAATTATTTTATCTCCGAATCATATATACATTGAACATGAATTGATGTTTACTGAAAAGATTCTTTATGAAAAAATACTGCATTTTATTTCCCCAAGTAGGTCATTGAAATAATTTACAAATTCTTAATTATATTTCTTAAATGATTTTTAACCAAATAGTAATCTTTTTCAGTTTTTCATTACTAAAGCCCTACTATGTGTAATCTCAAAAGTGCTTTAAAGATAAAGTTTATAAATAAAAATTTTTCAAATATTTACCGTATTCTATCTTAATTGCCATATTACTTCACAAAACCTATAGTATTAAAACAAATGAACAGCCTAATAACTGTGTATTAGTAAACCAGCATAAGTTAACTTATAGAAATCATGAAATTAGTGAATAACAATAGAAATTCAAAGCCATAGATGCTCTTAAGGAATATATAAATGTAATGACTATTATTTATTAACTTCTATGTCAGTTATGCTAACTTCCTTATGCTTCTTCATTTGCTACCTTGAAGAAATTTTAGATTTAAGGCCATTAAGTCCATTAAAAGTGAAATACTTGGGCCTCAAAAATTAAGTAAATTAAGTTTGAGTTGGGATTGAAACTCAGATTTACTTGACCCCAAACTATGTGCTATCAACCTCCATGACCAGTAACTCCAATCTATTATATTCTAGAATTGGGAAAATTCCATATAGGAGTTAGTTTGTTCTATGCAGCTTTGAGGAGGAGTTTCTCTACTCAGGATTAATATTAAGTATAATATAAATAAAGTACTTTGAAGAGGCTAAAAGATTATGATTAAGATAAGGCAAATGTAAAGTGGCTTGAACATAATAAAACTCTTCAGAGGAGAGGAGGGTCTGATCAAAGCAATTGCATATCATGAAATTATGAGAGATGCCTCACAGAGCTTAGAGGCTTGTCTAGATAAGTTAGATGAAATGATACTACTTAATTCCAACAGTGGAGTAGCACAAGGAGGTCAGCCATTTTCCAACAAAAGGGAAGGTGTATACTTGTGATTGAAAGATTTTGGAAGCTCCAAATGATTTACTCAAGATGTCATGATAGATTGCTTTTATCACTTAATGTGTTACAGGTGTCTGATTTATTTTTTCAATTAACTTAATGGATGTGGAAGTCTGACATCACGTTAAGGGGCAAATATGGTCTCGGTGAAATAAAGAAAGCTTTTCATTGGTTTTCATAATTAAATAGCTCATAAATTAGAAAAGCAAAATCCATTGCTATACTTCCTTGAGCCTCAACTTTCTCATCTTCCATATCTCAGCACTTTGATATGGCCGCTTTGATAACATATCACAGGATCAAGGAGCCAGTGTATATTTTCTGAGCATATCATTATTATATCATCATTATTGGTGATAATGATGCTAATAATAATAGCATCATTATTTATCCCATTTTTTTAAGAGTAGATCTTGAGGAACTGAGATCTGATGTAACAGTTTCTTAATTAAAAGAGTTGGAGAAAAGGTACTGATATATTTTAGATAATCCCTTCAAGAAGAATGCATACTTTAACAAACATGGTTGTGATATTTTCCATCCTATACATGGTTAGTAGAACCACTAATTTTCTGTCTTCCTCAAACTTAAAGCCAAATTCATCATCTTTAAAACAATACAAGCTATAGCAAATCAAATCATCGAATCTTAAAATGTTTACATATTACACTTCTGTATCTATTTTTCTATGTAACTGATCGATCATAAAGTCTTTTATGTTCTTCTTAATCTTTATCTAAAATGTCCTTTTTATCCACAGAGAAACCATTGTGGTATCACTATCACTTATATCCTAACCACCACAGTGGTTTCTTCATTCATCCAAATCCATCCTACATTTTGCAGCCAGATTAAACCATAGCAAAACATCACTTCCCTCATGTCTTTCTCCTACGCTCCCCTCCCCCCATCAATACAACCTGATATTTTGACATGAAAGGTTGTATTTCTTCACTCAATAATCGAGATCACTTTAAACTTTTCCTTAATTTTCTGAATTTTACTTTGTTTCCTAATCTGAACTCTCCAGTCATCATACACAATAGTACTTGTTTTTTGTTTTTGTATATGACTAATTAATTTTACCTCTTAGTATTTGCTTGCAACATGGATTTCCTGGCAATATAATTCCTTTGTTCTCCACTTGCATATATCTCAACTTACTCCTTAAAATTTATTTCACTGCCATGACCACTGTCACTGCCACCCTCCCCCACACATACCCTCAATGGTTCTCTCCCTCTGCTTTCTCTGCTCTCCTCTATACTTGAATTTCACATAAATACTTAGTTGTAATGGTATGAATCTGTAGGTAGTCTCCTTAAGGAACTGTACATTCCTTTCAAGAAGGAACAGCATCTTTATTTTGTACTATCACTGATTTCTAGGTCTAATATATCCATAATTGATATTCTGATTATATATCAAATAAGAAAACTATTATGTTAAGAAAGCTTATCTTAAATTACTGACCACAGGAAAAACGTTGGCAAATACTCCAAGAATCTTAATTCTTCCAGGGTTTCCCATATTTCCTATATAACAATGTTGTTAAAGTAGCTAAATATATGTTTCAATCAAATATCAGCATTCAGATTATGGGAGCTGTCAGTCATTACTCTGATATAGCCAGTAATTAGTAACTTACAAAATTACACTGCTCTAAAAACTTTTGTGTTACAGTAGTTATATGTGACATTTTAGGGTAACTTATTAAAATTACCCTCAATAATTTTTTCTATCATCAAGTAAAAAAATATCATTTTGAATTACAGATATGCATATTTGTACTACAAAAAGTTGCCATATGTTATATATTTTAAAATAACCATGAATAGAAAGAATTTACCTATGTACCTACTCCCATGGAATTTCTAAGATATGAATCAGACTGGAAAATAATGAGAACAGTGTAGCTTTTATTCATTGCTCTGGATGAGAAGCCAGGTGAGAATATCAGACTTTTTCAATTTATTCCTGACGATCTAAATGTGTATATGAATAAAGTTACTAAGAATGAAGATTGGTAAAGGAAGACTTTGAAAAGCTTCTTGAAGAAAAGAAAAGCTCCATTCTTTCTCTAACCACATGAGCAGAGGTGACTTGACCTAGCTTTTCTAGACAGGTCTGCCTTAGACATCCATTCTCAGCCAGCCCTTTTATCAATGATTGCTTCTGTGAATTCTTTCAAGTTTTTAACACAAATGTCTTCGTGGTGCCACATGACTGTCTCCTCGAACTGTGTGAAAAGCACTAATCATACAATATTCATGGAGATTCTAACAATGAGAGTTGCTTTGGAAATAAGGGATAATGTTCCATAGATGCAATACATGTATTTTATGTCCATTGGTGCCAGGTTCCTAAAGCCTCCTTATAAATGCTTTTCTTTGTCACTGCCCTGATGCCCAACATACCTTTTCCAAAAAGCAGAAATAGAACAGTGAGTATACTGTGCAGTGGTCTGAGCTGTTTTTAGAAAGGATAGTATTTTACTAATAAATAACTCACACCCTGCTGCCTAAACACAAAGCCTTCAAGGGCATCACTATGTAATTGGATGCCATCTATTGTGGGTATTCTCCAGCCACCTGAATCTTATTGCTGTTATTGTTCAAAGGAAAATGGTTTTAAAATGTTAGAACATTCATTTGGGTCACAATTAAACGTTCAGCAGCAATAGTCCAGAGGGTAAACAATGGCTTAGGGTATATAGAATTACATTTTCAATGTCTAAAATTTGAAGAATTTTATCATTTGGAATTGAGGTTTTTATTTTTATTTTGCAATGCTTGCAGGAAAAAGGAAGTTATTTTGGTAGTGGTTTTGTACATTATTTGTTCTGCTGATTTGAGAGCAGATACTGAGAATTGAATTGTTATTTTTTTTTTAAAGATTTTATTTATTTGACAGAGAGAAACACAGTGAGAGAGGGAACACAAGCAGAGGAAATGGTAGCAGGAGAAGCAGGCTTCCCTGGAAGTAGGGATCCCAATGCGAGGCTCGATCCCAGGACCCCAGGATCATGACCTGGGCCGAAGGCAGATGCTTAACAACTGAGCCACCCAGGCGCCCCTGAATTGTTATTTTTAACAGGTAAGAAGCTGAATTTTAAGATTTGTCAAATAAAATAGGGACTTAATAAAGACAATAATTTCCATTTAAAGAGAGATCCCAATTTTTCTGTACTATCAGAGCAATAAAGAAAATGTGCTTGAGATTTTAGTAGTAAAAATCACCTTATTTGACTAATAGGATTCATTGAGCTTCATAAAATGAATCCTTTGCATATTGTTCTTCATAATGAGAAATGTGATTTTGAATATATAAATCACTTGTTTGAGGTAAATTCCCATTTAATTCTCCAAAAACATTTGTCATTCATTTTTTTTTTGTATGATGTCTAATATGTTGTAATTGTGTGACAAGCGGGCTTCCCTCAACAGTAATGGATTGGTTTAGAGCCACATGACATGAAATGTGCTCTTCCCCAATGATTTCATCAGTACAATCTTGATATATAAAGGAGAATTCATGCTGTCCAAATATATGTAAAAATAAATAGACCAAGTATATGATACTCATTAAGCTCTGGCCTCGGGAAGCGTGGGTCTGAATCCAGCGTTGCAGCTTTCTAATGCTGTGTTTGGGCCAGTCATGCAGCCCCTCAGAGTTTTAGATTTATCTGTTACACGGTTGATGTAAATGATTACATAAGACTATGCCTAGAAAGTTATTAATTATATAAAGAGAATTATATTTTCTGTAGGTAAACAGACTAAAGTGTATGTGGTGTTGCATCTGTCTCTCAGAACATGGGATTATTTTCATTTGGTTATTTCCATTATTGTTTATTTCATGAAGGGATCTTCAGTCTTATTATGGTATCCATGATGATAATGTGCTCAGTATTTATTGAAGAAATTAGAATATAAACTAAAAATATACTCCAAGCATAAAATTACTCTAAAGAAATGTCTATTAAGCAGGGGGCAATATTGAGTCCTGATACACTGAGATAAACTTTCAGATGGAGATTTCTCCATCTGTAAAATTATTCACAATTAAGGGAAAAAAATATATTGGCCCCAGAATGAATAAAAGGGGGTAGCTACTAAGGTATGTTTGCTTTATATTCTAACAGAGAAAGAGAGACTGGAAAGATGCAGACTTCCTACCCTATATCCCTTTAGCCTTCATAATGCAACTAATTAAGCTCCATCAGAAGGTTTATCTCCTTACTAGTGTGTGAGACCAGGTTTAAACTTAGACAAATGCCATCTGAGCAGCCCTACCTAGGTTGCCTTCTAAACTTGAAATCACTCCTGATTTGACCATAGCAACTAATTTTAACAAATCCCATTTATAGATTTGACTATTGGAGGATTAATAATAAAGAAGATAGATGCAAGAGGACAAATATATCAAGAAGGTGGTCTCATGATAATAAGAAGGTAACTTTATTATAGGGAAAATGGGTCAGTAAGATCTAAACAGGACTTTTTTTCAAGACTGTACACAGTGCATATAATCAAAGAGGGATGTGTATGTTTCCTTTAAAACTCTCTTGTGATCTGCATTCCATTTCCCATCTTAAGACTTGATTTTTATTTGAGGAATTGCATCAAGATGGTACTGAAAATCATATAGAGCTATAAGCTGTCAACAGCCTGCTCTTTGGACATGTACTACCTGTGGTATCTTTATTCTGAGATCAAATTCCATTTCCTCCATTCTTTACTGAAGTATTATTAGTTTTATTAGTTTCTAGTGTACAACATAATGATATAACAATTCTATATATTACTCATTGCTCACAACAGTAAGTGCAGTCATCTGTCAAACATTATTACAACATTAATGATTATAGTCATATGCCGTACTTTTCATATCCATGACTTATTTTATGACTGGAAGTTTGTATTTCTTAGTCGCTTTTCTTTCACCCATCTCTCCTTACTACCCAAAGTGATCTACAGATACAATGTAATTCTATGAAAAAATCTAGCATGTTTCACAAATCGCAGTAAAATTTGTATGGAATCACAAAAGACCCAAATAGCCAAAGTTATCTTCAGGAAAAAGAACAAAGCTGGAGATAGCACAACTCCAGACTTAAAGATTACAAACCTGTAGTAATCAGAACATGTGCGGCACTGGCACAACAGAAGACAACATCAATGGAACAGAAAAGAGCCAGAAATACAGTCACTCTTTTATGGTCAATTGATTTACAAGAAAAGAGCCAAGACTATAGAATGGGGAAAGAGACCCCCGATGAATGGTGCTGGGAAAAATGGACCGCTACAGGCCAAAAAATGAAATTGGACCCTTTTTTTACACCATTCACAAAACCAGTTCAAGATGGATTAAAGACCTAAAATGTGAGACCTGAAATCATAAAATCATAAAAGTGCTATGAGAGAACATACATAGTAATTTCTGACATTGGCCATAGCACCATTTTTCTAGATAGATCACTTCAGACAAGAGAAATCAGAAAAAGAAACCCCAACTATTGGGACTACACCGAAATAAGAAGCTTTTGCACAGTGAAGAAAACCATCAACAACGTGAAATGGCAACTCCTGAATGGGAGAAGATACTCGCCAATGACCTATCTGATAAGGGATTAATAGCTAACATATAAAAAAAGCTTGTACAACTCAACTCCCCCAAAACGAACAAACAAATAATCTGATTAAAAATGGGCAGAGGACCTGAAAAGACACTTTTCTAAAAGGATATAAAGGTGGTCAACAGACACATGGAAAGATACTCTTTCACCCAGGAGATGCAAATCAAAAGCACAATAAGTTATCACTTATTAAGTTATTAATCACAATTAACTTGTGTTAATTATAATTATTACATTAATTATAATATTATGTTAATAATAACAATTAATTTGTGATAATAATAACATTAGCTTATTGTGAATAAGTTATTATCACCCCCCTCCCCACACTTGTTAACTAAAAAATTCTGTGGTCTTAACTGATTCTTTCTCCCAAAAGATAGTTTCTTTTTTTTTTAAATTTTATTTATTTATTTGACAGAGAGAGAGATCACAAGTAAGCAGAGAGGCAGGCAGAGAGAGAGGCAGCAGCAGGCTCCCGCTGAGCAGAGAGCCCGATGCGGGGCTTGATCCCAGGGCCCTGGGATCATGACCTGAGCTGAAGGCAGAGGCTTTAACCCACTGAGCCACCCAGATGCCCCTCCCAGAAGATAACTTTGGATATGTAATCTGGAGTATCTGCTCCCCGGACAATGAAGTTAGTATCTCTCCTGTAGTGACACTCATACCTCCGATAGATCATATTAGAGAATTTGGTATTGCATCCACAATCCAGAGTTAAGCACATTAGGAGAAAAATATATTCTAAAGGATTTAAAAATAAAAATGAAGATTTAAGATATGGTTCGGTAAAAGGTTTCAGAATGCGACCACTAATTAGACATGAGAGCTGAAGTACTTAAAAGTATCACATCTGATGTTAGGAATCAGCATTCAATATTTTGAAGGCACTATTAGAAAAAAAAACCAGAAAACCCACTTTTGTCTCCAATTATCAAATGTGATTTACATACATTTTTCACAGAAATGATAACCATAGTTTACCTACTGTGTCTGAAGCACTGTAGAAATGAAGAGAGCCAAATGTCGACTACTCTGCCTTTGAGGCAAGCTTACCTGTTGCTGCAAAGCTTTCCATGGAAAGAAGTGGTCTTCACTTTGTTTTCCAGGACAGTTCAGTATGGAAATGATCATTTTTCTTCTCTCTCCACCCTTTAGCTTGCTCCTCGCTGTAAGAGAAACCATAATTTTCTCAGTGGAGAAATGGGTGAGAGACAGACATCTATTAGACCATGTTAACCAATAAAAGATGTACTACACACATACAACTTCAATAACCAAATACACACACAACAGGAACTCTGCTAATCTCTGTTCTAGTTAGGACTGAATTATCCAATAGGCACTGTAGAAGCACTGTGTAGGGTATACAATACCTAGAGGCCCACAAAAAATATTTTCAGTACTTTTCAAATCAGAATAAAAATTTAAGAAAATGTTTTAATCTATAATACAGTATGTTGACATTTTTATCAGTTCAGTCATATGATGTCATCCGTACAAAAGCATCTAGGGCTCAAGGAAGTTTTCAGGAAACTGACACCAGGTTTATGAGGCAAGCCAAGATTTTCCAAATGGCTACGTGGGTAAATTCCAACAACTTGATTCCACAAATTCAACAGAACTTCTTAAAGCTTAAATTCGAGAATAAGTAGTAAATAATTTAACTTCACCCTCAAGTTCTAGCCATTACTCCTGAAAGAACATACCAAAATCATTGTATTTGCAAGTTAATAAACCATTAATAAAATCAATATCATTCTTTGTTCTTTGACCCTTTTCTGGCTTATTGTGGACCTAAGCCTGAGGAGGGAATTGGTAAATTACACAATCATCCCGTTAGAAGCTGGAGGAGGGTCCATAACATATCCTCCTGACTGAGAAGCCACTTAAATATCACCCCAAAAAACAAAGTAAGCCATTCCACAGTGTTTACATAAAGTTTTATTCAGGGTAACTTACCGACAGGGGTAACTCACTGGGCAGGCAACCCAGAGCTCTACACAAAAACCTCACCCACTTCAGACCTCAACCCGCAGCTTTTATAGAGTGAAGGGGCTGGTGGTGTGGTCACAGGGTAGTTACCTAAAGTAAAGCCACTTATCTCAAGTGGAGACATCTGTGCAGTCATTTCTACTAGTTATCTAAAGTGGTGCCACCTATGCACCAGTGAGGAGAACAAGATAAAGTCTATGTTGTCAGCACTCTTGCATTCCAACCACAACATGTTTATGACCTGAACAATCTTTGCACAGCATTCTTCTATGATGACTCTAGAAGCAGATATTGGGAAGTGACATACATCCCTATGCCACAGCAATTAAATATCGATAGGAGATATGCCAATGACCCAGTAAAGGGGTCCTTTCCTCAGACCTAAGAGTCTTGCAGGTAGGCTTTCACAATCAGGCATAGAGTGTGCAAGCAATCAAGTAGAAAATTAATCAGATATTCAAGGAAACCACAATAATTCAGGATCTGGTCTATTTTTATAGGTAAACAATAAACATTCAAGGGCAATCAGAACTAGAATCTAACATCCATAAAGGTATGTTACTGATAAATAACTGATTACTGATTCAGTTACTGATTCCTAAGATCTACTCCTAAATCTGTTACTGATTCCTAAAAACTATTCCTACATAGTTACTGATTCCTAAAATCATCCTCACTACTAGCAAAGGTAACCATATTAAGACTAAGTTGTATAAATTTAGTTTTAAGAAACTTGGCCTCATTATTTATCTAAGTACATCAAGAATAGTGAATGGCCATTTAGGTTCTTTCAAATTTACTGTCTTGGGCTTTTTGTTGTTGTTATTTTTGTTTTGTTTTGTTTTGTTTCTCTCGGATTTTATTTTTAAGTAATCTCCATACCCAACTTGGGGCTTGAACTCAGAATCCTGAGATCAAGAGTTGCACACTCTACTTACTGAGTCAGCCAGGTGCCCCAAGATTTGTGCATTTTTACTGTGTCTAAATTATACCTTAATAAACATGAGTTTAGAAGAAAAAAAGCAAAAAATTAATATTAACCATTCATCATCACATCCTTTCAGGCACTTGTGGAAACAATACCTCAGATCATCAGTTGAGCCTGTCTAATTGATAAAGAAATTGAGGCCAGAAGTGGTCCTGTGATTTCCTAAGCCAATAAAGCAGTAAGAACACAACTGGAACAGGGACCTCTTTTGGGCTCCTTCCTCACAAGTCAGAACCCTCCAGGTAAGGTCAGCTTTGGTGACCTGGGCCTTCTCCATGTTGACGGACCCAAAGACCCAGATCCTGTGTAACCTGGAGGGCTCTCGTAGCAGGGTATCAGAAAGACGCAAAATCAGGATTGCAGGTCAGCCCAAGGAAGAGCCTGGACGAGTTGTCTGCTGAGCTCCTCTTACGGAATTTTAGACTGAGCCTTTAACAGCCTTTCTTTTTTTCTTTTTCCTTTTTTTTTTTTTCTTTAACAGCCTTTCGAGGCTAAGAGCCAAGCCAAATACTTACCATCAGACTCACAAGCAATACCTACCAATTTGGGTTACTTCCTCTTTTCCTAAGGTCCTCAAACTATCCTGAGGCTACTTAAATCCTCAAACTATCTGAGCCCGCTTAAAGCAGTCTGGTCATATCCAAGCCTATGCTTGTCTTTCTCAAATAGGACATTCCACTCAAAGCCTTGGTAATATAACTGATATTTCCAGTGGTGTCATGTTACAAGAACAGATTTTTATTGAACTTATGCAAATGACTGTAATTGATTTCACATTGTGTCATTGCCACAAGCCCCTGTCAAACCTTCCTGGATATCAATTTACATCTATTCTAATTCACAACTCCTATCTGGCATTAATACCTGTGCCCCAGAGCCTGTACTTGTTTTACTATCATTTCTATCTTTAAGAAAGCCTCTTATGGATTAGCGCCCAGCCCCATTAAATTCCCTTAACCAAAGCATATAAAGGCCTTAATAGTTTTCACTCTGTGGGGAATAAAAGGTCAACTCAACAAACTAGCAAAAGCCTGTAATTCCTTTACTGTTTTAGGACTGAGAAAGCAGGTATTTTATCAGTGACTGCCTGTGGATCACCTGTGTCTTACCCAACCAGATGACACGCAGGAATTTTACTCACGGACCTGGTCCTTGGATCTTGTCCAAATTTCCCTCCCATTCTGGGGACTTTTAGTATGCCTGTAATCACTCAGCTGCTTGAGACAGGGAGGATAAATCATCACGAGTTACGTAACCTGAACTCACTAGAAAATAGTGGAGATGACACCTGCCGATCTGTAGGTAGTAACTAGTTTGACCCTGATAATTTGTCCCCCATAACCATCTATAAGCCTCTTTCCCCAAAATTTTGAGTGGTTTCCATAGATGTATGCATTCAGCTTCAGTGTCTACTAAAGCTAATAGAGTCTGTTATACAAAACTAAGAAATGATTAATTCAACATGGAGCCTCTGATCACCCCCTATTGCACACACTAGAGGGCAAAGTTGTCTTAACCCATAACTCTCCAGGGGTGGGGGGAGTCACTCTTAAATTTCCTCCATTAGGGGAGGTGCATTTGGCAACAAACCTGTCTTTTTTTAGCTCCTCCAAGGGAGTAAACCGGTTTCCCTCAGGCAACGGCTCCCCTTGGCTTACCAAAGTCTGAAAATTTGTTTGTTTCTCTTTTCTCTCAAGGTCCCAGGTAATCTTACCAGTATCTTACCACAACTGTTCTGAGAGGCTTTAATGGACCCTCTTTCCACTGTTTTATCATAGGCAAGTCCTTTGTTTTTTTGTGTTTTCAACCTATTTCCTCCATGACAGATTCTTTTGGTTTCACTTGTCAGCCACCCACAGAGGCTACTCTAGCAATGTGTTGAAACTAATGTCTCTAGGGCTGACTCTAAGAGGTCTTCCACACCAGAAGAAAGCCATTCTTCACCAGGGCCTCTGAAATGCTGAACATAAATACCAGGTTTCATTCCTAGCTCACGAATAACTTCTTGTATTTCTTCTATAGTGGTCTAACGTAAGAGAGGAAAAGGAATATCCCCTCCTTAGGCCAAGTTATCTCAATGCCAGCATTTGTTCAATCAATCAAATTATTGAAGTGCCTGTGATTCTCCCCCATGCTTGTGGTATGTAGTCTTTGTCTCAAGGCAGGGTGATCGGTGACTGGGGCTATTTTTGACATCTCAGACCCATTTAACATAATGTTATGTCCCCCCAGTATCGCATAGACCTAACACCCAAGCTGCTACCCTCAGCTTAAAGCAGCTCGTTAGCTCTACCAGTTCCACAGCAACTGGGCCTTTCCCTGGCAAGGCCCCTTTACTCATACTTCTTTCATGTTTGGTAATATGCTGACTAAGCCAATTGTTGGAATGTGGAGGAGAGTCATAATGTATCCTTCAAACTGAGAAGGCACTTTAATACCAAAAGCAAAGCAAATCATTCCATAGTGTTTACACAGAGTTTTTACTTACAGAAAAAATCGAGTCCACCATGAATCCAGGAGGTATGTAGCCATTCTCAATGCTAATTCCCAGCTGCGCTGGTCAGCCCAGACCTCAACCCACAGCTTTTACAAAGGGAGAAATGTGGTGAGATCACAGGGTAGTTACCTAAAATGGCGCCATCCGTGTGCCAAAGGTGAGAACAAGATGAGAGGGCTAAATATAGTCAGTATTGTCAGCATTCTTAAACTTCCAAACTTTCCTAATTACCATGATTTGTAATAGTAAATTCCTGAGCCAATGCAGCAACTGATTAAGTATACTAATATGACATTTGAAGTATAACAGCATCTTCATTTCTGTCCATATGAGGGATTTATATTTAGTGCGGATATATATTCTAGATCTAATTCTGGTATCTTCTTGAAACCATTATAAACCAGGCTAAGTCCATGATAAAAGACTCCTTTCTCACATATCACATATGTAGTATGTTACTCCTCACATACACGTACAAACATAAGAATGTGATAAAGAGACAAAACTCAGAAGCAACTAGGAGAAATACTAATTTTAGAGAGGGATGCCTGGGTGGCTCAGTTGTTTGGATGGCCAACTCTTGAATTTGCCACAGGTCATGGTTTTGCCACAGGTCATGATTTCAGGGTCCTGGGATCGAGCCCCGTATCGGCTCCAAGCTCAGCCAGCAGTCTGCTTAAGGATTCTCCCCATCTCCTCTCCTTTCCCTCTGTCCCTCCCCCCACTTGCTCATGCTTTCTCTCTCTCTAAAATAATTAAAAATACATCAAAAAAAAAAAAAAAAAAAAACAACTGGTGAAAGAGAAATAGAGACCTATAGGTTAACCATAAAGACAAAAAGACTATTTCTCTCACAATAGATAAAAGAGTGGAAAGTGTTCAGCCAGGTAATTAAAAGAAGTAAAGCCCTCTTAAAAATATTAAGAATTTGAAGTCTGAATGCATACAGGATTTTTAAAATAATGCTATGATTAGTAATAGTAGTCCCATAAAAAATAACATTCTTGTACAGACTTGTATGTAATAAGAACTCAGAACCTAAGAAAATACATAGCAGGTATGGACTGAATGGCACAAGGAGAGAAATCTAGACCAGAGAGATAGGAGACTTAACTATATCTGGTTAAATGCCTAGAAATATCAAATTAGAAATTAATGCAAAAACGACAGGAATATTTAAAATATGTGATATAATTTATGCTTATTATATTAGAAGGCTCATAATTTTATGTGAATTGTTGTGATGTCCTTGTAAAGTCCCAAATTAAAAAAAATCTAGAAACTGAATTTGATTTACAGAATGCTGCCACTCACACAAAAAAATACAAAGAAAAGATCTCAGTTTATCAGTCCTACAAGAATAATTTAAAAGAGGGAAGAAATGCATTCCCTTGTGATTAATTCCTTCATTTCCTGATTAGAAAATGTATGACATGGTCTATTTTTTTTTGATATGGGCTTTCTTAAATGACCGTTGCCCACACATGTTTATATGTGCATGCGCACGTGCGCACACACACACACACAAACATGTTTCGTGTGGATTTTAGTCAAAGAACCTATCTATCCCAGTTTTCCTAAGAAGTCCATTTATTTGGGGGCAGATCTGCATGACTAGATGGGTTTGATGTCTTTTTATTTTACCCCTCTTAACATTTTGTTTGTACTATTTCATCATTTTATATTCTTTGAGGTATTATTTGTGAGCTTTTAATTTTCAATAAGAAACTCAAGTTTGAGTGTAGAGTCTGTTTTACTTTCTTCTGCATTCTCTGAAACCTTGGTGGCACAGACTATAACATTGTAGGAGTAAAAAAGTATTGGATAAACATAATTGAGTATGTTTGAACTGAAATTTAAATTGATAGAGAAAGCAGTGCATCATAAGCTAGAACCAGACCATTCTCTTAGATTAAATTCATTTCCAAAGTTCTCCCATTATTTTCTTTTCCTAAGGAGCCCTTTGCAAGAGGAGAGGGGCTTGCAAACCCTCACCAATGAAAAGATAAGCTTCATCGTCAAGAAGAGTGATGCTGCTTATTCACAGGATCAAGCTATGTGAACCAACAGTGGTCAACCCATCACCCATCTACACAAGAGAAATAACTTTGTCCATTAACATATAAGGAGACTGAGGACACTGGTCCTCTGGGCACAAGCATTCCCATAATTATGAACTTCCTTACCCTAGAAGCTTTTCAGTAAATCTTGTGATTTCATATATTTCTTTCTTTTCAAATTGACTTGGTAGCCAGAGCCTCAATGTGTGTGGTGCTCCAATTGTGGCTGCAGAGGAATTTTTATTTTGGAAATAAATGAAGTATTTTCCACACATGAAGAAAAGTTTGTTTTCATTTCTACATCTATGTGTGCTATACTTTATTTTAGACTTACAGTCTGTTCAGACCAAAATTTCTGTAGAGCTGCAGTGGGCTGTGCTCTTTTCAGCCTGACAAACAGCAATTTGGTGCAGTTGGAACTCCTTATTAAGCTGTGGCAGGTCGGGGAGCCCTGGGCTAACAAAATTCTCCTAAATGATTGGCTGAGGCATTGGTGCTAGCTTAATTGTGCATTTGCCCTTTGACTAAAATTAGAGATTAAGTCCCCTCCCTGGGAACTGCATCTTAAGTTAGTAAGAAGTTGGACTGCACTTTCTAATTAGATCTTTTCTATTGCATCCTGCCATGGGGTTTCTACCTTGACGACAACGCACAGTTCCATTATGTTCTGTTTTAGAAAAGATTTCCCTTTCACCCTTTATGTGAGGCTGCTTTCTGCTTTATATTAATATTAGCTCACCGGTTGTGATTGTACCGTTGTGTGGGAGGTTGGCAGCAATTGAGTTGCGGGCAACCTGCACAGCACCTTTCGCTTTCCGTTTTTCATCCTGTCAGGATTAGCACAACATGGCTTTGTCCTAACAAAGACAAAGACAACTTTGGAAGTAGCTCACTGCTGCTCAGGTGGCTCATCAGTAAAGTGGTTCAACGCTTGACCCAGCTCCCTGTAGTAGTTCACAATTCCCAGCATCACCTGATAGCATCTTTAATTATAGTACTGATTTTCTCAAACACCATTTTTGAAACATAGATACCTATTACCATAGAAGCTCTCAGAATATATGGTGCAACAACATGAAAAGAACCTAAGTCAAAAATTTCAAAAGAAAGATTTTGGTCCTGGAATTCAAAACCACATAGAATATTGGGGGTTGCTCTATAATAAATATTTTTCTTAGTGAACAATAGGGTACTAATGATTGAGGATTATTTGTGGGGACAGTACTTCTCTCCTTTTTTTTTTCTCTGTGTATTTTTTGTTGACGTTGTTTTTGTTCTTCTCGGGCTTCTATGGCCTGTTCCCAAAGAAAAAGGACAAAGACGATATTTTGCATTGAGTTATAATGTGTGCATTTACTAGCTCCTAAAATCCTCTAGCTGATGCTTGTCCGTGCTTCATGACTGAGCAGTGAGTCACCTGCACAAGTCACTGCGAAAATGATGCAATCCTTTCAAGTTAGCCGAGACTTTCTGCATAGTGGTGAATAGAAAAGGGAACGACTGCCTTTTGAAGAAAAGATCTTAAAAAATTTCCAATCTATAAAATGTGGAGATGAGAAAACTTAGCTCTAAGATTCCTCCTGAAGCAAACAGTCTATAAGCCTATGATAATTTCTTTCCCTAAAGTGATAATATCTCACGAAGCTTTACTTCCCCTAGGAAACAGGTAGCTGGCTGTGATCATAAAAGAAAATAAAAAGAGTATCTACAACCTCTGCTTCTTTATTAATTAAAATGAATACCTTTTAAAAAATTTTTAAATTAGACATTTTCCTAACTGTACAGTTAGAGCATGTCTCATTGACTTTCCTGAGGCTTTTGATGGTAGCTTGTTCTGTGTGAGGAAGAAGCGCATCACCACCACCCCACCTTCTAAGCCTGTTCCCAGACGTAGGCCTTATCTTCCACCCAGGCTCTGGCATCATTGCTCTGTTGCATCATAATAATGTATATAGAAACTTTTATCTCTTGGAGTTTTAATAACTTGAGTTTATGACTGATATTCCAGACTCTAAAATAGACGCATTTTATGCCTTTCATGTTATTATACAGCAAGATGAATAGCAAAATCAAATATTTGCCATACTTTCAAATCAAACACAGTTGAACATATTTTCGATACTCAAAACTCATCAGAACTGAGGTTAGCACAAAGTGGAAGTTAAAAATTGCACTCCTTTAAATTATTTTTTGTGTGATTAGAGGATGAGTCCATCTTTCCTGACTCTCCCAACCCCTTGTTATATCAAGGACACTTGCAATATTTTGCTAATATACTGATGGAGGTCTTAAGAATTCCAATTGGTCAAATATTCATGCACTATGACTGCAACTTGCAATCTTCTCATACAATTTTGTAAAGTGCCTTTAAGATCTACTCAAGAAACCACTCTGACAGGCTAACTGTGACTTACAGAATAAAGGAAAATAACCCAACATGTTAAATACCTCTAGTAATAGTACCCAATTTCTTTGGCATTAGTATTTCTTCCTTTTCCATTGTCAAATTAACACAAAACCTCACCCCATCTTTGCTAAACTGCAGTCCCAAATTAATGTAATTATGATAAGAAAAAATGGTACTTAAAAATTTTGATTTTATTTTAAATGAATTATAATTACAATACACAGTACATATTATTTTGTTATTTTATATATTGAGTAATATATAAACACAATGTTCTAGTAAAAATGTCAAGTCTTTCGATAAAGTGAAAGCCCCATGAACTCATACAATCATGTTCTCTTCTCAGAAATTACCTGTGACAGAGCACACTATACATTCACCAACCTTAGTCTATTCATTTACAAACACACACAGCCCACATACAGAGTTTATAGTTTTGTACTTAACAGAGTTTTTTTTTTAATACAGGAGTTAGATCATATGTAATTTTTCATGAATTGCATTTGATGACAGTATAATTTGGAATTCTTTTCATGTCGGTAAATTCACTTTTCTTCTTAAGTATTAAGCAGCATCTTGTATCTTGTGTCTTGCAGTACATGTACACTTTGTTTTGTTCAACCGCTCTCCTTTTGATGACATTTAGTTTGGCTCCAAGTTTTTTTTTAATTTAAAAAGTCTTTTTTAATCTTATAATTATAAAAAAGTATCGTTTTTTTATTTTTTCTAATTCCTTGAAGATGTCATTTTTCTTGTATTTATGTCATTTTCTTGTGTTCACATCATTTTTCTTATATTTTCTTACATAAATGCAAGACATTATGTTTTATTTAAGGTGGTATAGGAAAAATTTGTAAGTTTTGGAAAAAAATACTCACTTTCCTCCACACCATTTGTTGACTAGCCCATTTTTAAATCACAATTTTGAAACTCTGCCCTCATCCTATATTACATTCCACGTGTATGTGAGCCTGTTGCTGGACTTACTGTAAATTATTAATTTACTGACAAAAAACTTTCTGTAATTCAAATTATCATTAGCTGCTGTCAAAGCTCCATTAGAATGTTATCCATGGGTCTGTGTCTCATCACCACATAAGGAATCCACTGTCTCATCATATGGGTCTTTAATTGGTTTCTTTGTGATTCTGCTGACAAGTCTCTCCCTGCTCAGTCCCTTCTGATATATGAACAGGACAGGAGGATTTGAAGGTGGTAATAAGGATGCAGAATTTTTATGTTAATGGTGCTTTTCCTCAGAGCCTGCACCTTTTCCCTTCTGAGTCCCCTCGGTAGCACTAACCCTCTCTCAGGAATTCGGTCCTCTCACGCTGCCCGCTGGTACCCCCAGCGACCTAGAAACATGCACCACAACCTATGAAAACTTACCCTACAGGGACAGTCCAGTTCACTTGTTGACACAGCCTTAGTTTAAACATGTGTTATTCTCATTCTTTATCTAAGATATTTCAAAGTTATGAGTGTTACCTGACATGTTGATGGTGTACTGCTCCATTGAGGAGGAAGAGAGAGCTAAAAACAGGTAGGAAGATGAGAAGAGATTGGAGTACTCGTGGGTCTACCAGCATATCTAATCATCAGGGTATCGCTAAGGTCAGCTCTGCAAAGGAACAGAGAAATTAAAATGACCTTATCAGAGAAACAAAAGAATAATAATAATCATAACAATAAATTTTAGAAGGGAGGGAAAACACATTAAACAAAAAACTACTCTAAAAATAATGTTCCCTGTTGGGTATAAGAGGGAGCTGATGTAATTACTTATTTCTAGGAATGGTGGTTGCCACCTTTAAATCTCACGGTCACTAGAAAGATGAAATCGAAATGCTAATATATGCCAATTTACAGGGAGAAGATTAGCTTCATTAAAACCCGTTAGAAAAACTGGCTAATAGATATGCAATAACATAACTCAGAAGAAATGTAGTGAAATAAAATTAAGATTCTATATCTGTGGGAGACCTTAAAGTCATTCTGCTAAAAATTTAAAGGAATATGCATTCTATACATATCTTATGATTTTCTATAACTGTTTTTTTTAATTTTGCCTTTAAATATCCAGTAAAATTTTTTGTGATCACTTTCAAAATCTTTCTGACTTTACCAAGGAGAAAGGAAGATATGAGAAAAACAAAGAATTAGTAGAATGTGGAAAGGCAAAGAAATGAGATATCTACAATCTGATCCCCTCTGATCAGAGGCCTTACCTTTATTTTTTTTAAAGATTTTACTTATTTATTTGAGAGAGAGCATGAGCAAGCGGAGGGGAAGAAGAAGAGAGAGACAAGCAGACTCCCCAATGAGCAGGGATCCTGCATTGGGGCTCAATTCCAGGACCATCAGACCATGACCTGAGCTGAAGGCAGAAATTTAACAGACTGAGCCATCCAGGGGCCCTGAAAGACATTATTATCTTCCATGTAGACAATTCGTGTGTGTGCTTCCATATATTGTGTTCTTATGTATACACACTCAAACACATGATAATTTTGTCTCATTTTTTCTTGAAGATTTTAGTGTTAGAAGAATTTAATGCTCTAATTTTTGCTACTATTGGAATGGGTGCTGAGTTTTGCTTTCTTTCCTATTTTTACTTGCCCATCTCCATTTGGATTATTATTTTTTAAAAATTTATTTATTTGACACACAGAGAGAGATTACTAGTAGGCAGAGAGGCAGGCAGAGAGAGAGGGGGAAGCAGGCTCCCTGCTGAGCAGAGAGCCCGATGTGGGGCTCGATCCCAGGATCCTGAGATCATGACTAGAGCCGAAGGAAGAGGCTTTAATCCACTGAGCCACCCAGGTGCCCCTGCATTTGGATTATTTTTAATAGAAATTTGAAGGCTCCTTTATATTTTCATATAAGTTCATTTTTTATATAAATTCTTAATAAGATATGTGATTTGTAAATATTTTCTTCTAGTCTATAATGTTTTGTCTCAGTCTAACAAAATACCATAGACTGAATGACTTGTGAACAACAGAAATTTATTCTTCAGAATTTTGAAAGCTAGAAAGTCTGATTCGGTGCCAGCAGATTCGGTGACCAATGAGGGCTCACTTCCTTTTTCATAGATATCTGTCTTGTCACCAAGTCTTCACTTGGTTCAAGGAAGGGAGCTCTCTGGGTCTCTTATAAAGACACTAACTAATCCCATTCACAAGGGTTCTCTCCTCATGAGCTAATCACTTCCCTTCGGCTCCATCTCCGATACGATCATTCTGGGTACTAGATTTCAACACACGAGTTCTGGGGGGATGTTAACCTATATAACCTATACACTTTTCTTTTTCTCAGTTCTGCCAAGCAGAATTCTTAGCTTTGATAGAATCCAATGAACCCATTTTTCTTCTATTCAATTCATTTGATTTGTACTATAAAAATGTATTCAACTTATATCAGTTACGGAATTGAGTTTATGATGTCTTATACAAGGTGTCTATACAGAGCTAAAGGTCACAAATTTTCTCCTATATTATACTCTAGAAGTTGTGCAGACTTAGTTTTTGCATTTAAGTCTGAAATACATGTTGAATTAGTTTTTGTGTATGTTGCAATTTTGGGGACCTACTATTTTTTTTATTATACATACCTAGTAACAACTTTTTAAAACTATCTTTACTCCACTAAATTGCATTAGCAACTTAGTAAAAAAAACTGATATGGTTGTGTCTATTTGCAGACATTCTACCTTGTTCTTTTGACTTATTTGTTCGATTAGACACCAATACAACCCTCTTTTTTTTTTTTTTTTTTTTAGAGTAGCTTTGCAGTAAGAACTCAAATTGGGCAATGTAATTCTTTCAAGTCTGCTTTCATTTTCCAAAGTTGCTCTATTTGATTCCCATTTCATTTCCACATACATTTTTTTTTTTTTTAAGATTTTCTTTATTTATTTGGCAGAGAGAAAGAGATCACAAGTAGGCAGAGAGGCAGGAAGAGAGAGAGGGAAGCGGGCTCCCTGCTGAGCAGAGAGCCCGATGCGGGGCTCGATCCCACGACCCTGAGATCATGACCCGAACTGAAGGCAGAGGCTTTAACCCACTGAGCCACCCAGGTGCCCCTCCACATAAATTCTTATATCAGATTTAATTTTGCAAATACTTGGCAGGATGCAGATTAGAATTCCATTTAATTTGTAGATCAATTTGGGAATAATCAACATCTAAGTAATGGGTAGTCTTCCAACCCTTAAACACAATATATATCTCCTTTTATTTTTCTTTAAATTTTGCTATGTTTTTCAGTTTTTAGTGTATAGGACTTTCACATCTTTTGTCAGCTTTATCCCTAAATATTTGGTTTTTGAAGGCTGCTTCTGTCAATATTTATGGATTTTTTAAAATTTCAATTTCCAGTTGTTCATTATTAGTATATAGAAATATACTTGATTCTTATATGCTACCTACGTTTAAATTCCACAATAGATTGTTATTATATTGCTTTAAACAATTATTTTGAGTTTATATAATGTGAAAAACACTGCTTACAATAATCTTTGAATTTGAACATTTTTCAGCACACTCCTCATGTTATTTCCTCTTTATGTGAGTCTCTCATATATTTTAAATGCTACTGTTTTGGGTGCTGATTTTTGTTAATTTAAATTTTTATTTATTTGATACTTGCACCCTGCCAACCGATGAAAACATTGAATAGTTCTCAGATTTTTTTTTTAAGATTTTACTTATTTATTTGAGACAGACAGCATGAGAGAGAGAGAGAGAAAGAGAAAGAGAGAAAGCAAAGTGGGGGGGGCGGTACTGTGGGTGGCAGAGAGAGAAGCAGGTTCCCTGCTGAGTGGGAAGCCAGACTTGGGACTTGATCCCAGGACCCTGAGGCCATGACCTGAGCTGAAGTCAGACACTTAAAGGACTGAGCCACTCAGGGGCCCCTCAAGTAGATTTTTTTTTTTTTGTAGATTCCTTAAGATTTTTTATGTAGACCATGAAATCATCAACAAATGAAAAGAACTTCACTAAAGCCTATATTTCTTCAATTATTTTGTGTCCTCCTATCTCTCTTCTGAGACTGTTAAACAGATACCAAGTGACATTACATTGTCCCACTTACCCACAAGGTTTTGTTCATTTTTTTAACTCTTATTTTCTCTGTGCATTTCATTTTGGATACATTCTGTTGTTTTTTCTTCAATATCACTAGTCTCTTCTGTGGTATCTAACAGTTGTTGATCCAATTCAGTGTATTTCTTATTTCATAGATTCTAAATCTATGGAAGTTCATTTGAGTTTCTCCCCATGTATCTTCAGTAGGTCTCTTTCTCATATGCACCTTTACTTTCTTCTATGTGTGGAATATATTTATAAAAGCTTTATATGCCACATCTCTGTCGGATAACTCTTTATCTCTTATCATTTTGGGTTCCATTTCTAGTAATCGATTTTTCTCCTGCTTGAATCTCACTTTTTTGCTTTTTTTTTTTTTTTTTTTAAGATTTTACTCATTTATTTGAGAGAGAGGGAGGGAAAGTACAAAGGGAGAGTGAGAGGGAGCAGCAGGCCCCTCACTGAGCAGAGTCCAGTGTAGGACTCCATCCAGGTCCCTGAGCCGAAAGACACAAGCCCAACCCACTGAACCACCCAGGCACCCTACTTTTCTGCTTTTTGCATGTCTGGTAACTTTTGATTGGATAATGTACATTGTGAATTTTACACTGTTGCGTCCAGGAGTTTATTGTATTCTTTTCACTAATCTGAAAAATTATCCTGGCATGCATTTGTATATTTTTCTAATGAATTTAATAGTTTCTAGGTTGCCTTAAGCCTTCCTCTCAGATACCACAGTCTCTTTGTTGCATATTGTCCAATATCTGGAAACTGCTCTTTCACATATTTTGTACAGGTTTCTAGTATTATTTTAGTGATGGAGGGTAAATCTAGTTGCTGTTATTCCATCATTGTCATAGGGAAATGTGTAATTTATTATCACTGAAAATTTTTTCATTTAATATGTGATGAATATTCTCTGAATATTCATATTCATGAATATGAATATATACTTATTTACTTAATCACACTTAAAGATGGCTCTTTGGGTCTGAGTACTAAAACCTAATTACCAATTCACAATTGGTTGATGTCTACATTATTTATAATTTTCCAGAATTTTAAAGAATTTTATATTTGGCATCATCTATTGAGAATGAGTTAGTAACTGTCATAATTTTATAGGTATTTAATTATTTTGTGCTTATTTAAAATTTTGGTGACACAATTTGATGGATATAATAGTTTTCATACTATCTCCATTTCCTTGGGTCTTTAGATGGCCCAATGTTAAAAATTGGCTAAATTAATAAACTGCCTAAGGAGTGGGTTGATAAAATAACTAAATGAGTTGATCAAGGAATTTTTAAAGTCTTAATGTATCTTATGTTATTAACATCAGTTTAGAGGCTGAGAATAATGACAAGTATTATGAAATATGTTTCCTATTTTAATTCATTTTTTACTTGACTAAGTATGTGACACACAGTTGTTAAAGGACAATTAACTAACATTTCCTGACACTGTTACTTAAGTTTTTTTCTCCCTTTTTGCCTGTAATTTGTGATGTCAGAAGGGAAGAAAGAACCAGGAAAAACATCTTGTAAAGAGAGATTATTTTGAAGATCAAGTCATTACAGAGGTGCAAGGAAGAGAGCTAGGTTTACCTCCTTCTTTTTTATGGCACCTCACTTCTCAACTCCTTCTATATGTAATTGACAGTCTTTAAAAAAATCCTGAACTTCTTGCTTAATCCTTTTTGTGTTTCAGCTTTTGAGATTTGAGGTGATGTAACATTTAGAAGTTGCTAAAGGTTACTATGTAGTCATTTCAAAAAACATTTTTCATTGCACTCAGACTAAGAATGGAGGGATAAACACACAGCATAAATGAAGGACGTATATTTCGGACGTATATTTCTAATGTATTATTTCATGCCTTGAAAGTTCAAGCAGTTTTTCCAGTGTCTTACCGTGAGTCACTAGTAAGACTGAAAATAGAATTTGATAATAAGGGCTTGAATGTCCCTATGGTTAGGTATAGTTAGATATTGCAAACTTTGTCTAAGGTTTTGAAAGGAAAAGGGTGACCAAAAAGTGGAGATAATAGCCTGTAGTTATCTAAGCATTTGATTAGAGCTTTTCATGCTGTTTCAGATATAGAAAGCACAGTATTGATTTGAGCATCACAGCTCAAATTTCTTCTGTGAAAAAACACCCAAGCAAATGAAGGAGATTACCAGAAAACTAAAATAAAGGCTTCAGAAAGATGATTCATGCAAAACTGTTTTCCATTACTTTAAGCAACTCAATTGAATTCATGAGGAAAGATAAGAGTTTTGAAAAATTTAGTTGTTGGTAAAGCTAAAGGCTCTGAGATAGAGAAAAATCATCTCATAAAACACAGAAGACCACACAAACATCACTTTGAGGGGTTTAAGATTCAAGGCTTTTAACTTAATTGGAGCAAAAGGTCATGTGTCCAAATGCAATAATAATCCTAGGGATGATTCTAAAAAAATTCAGTCTTTCAGTTATCTATGGCTACATAACAAACTAACCCAAAATAGTGACTTCAAGCACTCACCGTTACTTATTTTGCTCCTGAATCTGAAGTTGTCTAGGCTCAGCTGGGCAATTCTCCTTGGTAAACCCACACGGTTGCAGTCAGATGTGCCTGCAGTCCTCTCGAAGGCTTCTTCTCTCACATGTCTTGCATCTCACTGAGAAGAGTCAAACATATGTACACTGAAACTCTCAAGTTTTAAAGGTAATGAGTTGTACTTCTATAGCTAATCTGCCTCTCACCAGCCTAATCACCTAAAGTGTGATTAATGATCCCGTAAGAGAGAGAAGTCAAAACATGGGAATTATTTCCCCAGGATTTATATTTTAAAAACTATGTCTTTATAAAATCTTTCTTTAAAATTTTAGATCTTTGGGGCACCTGTGTAGCTCATTTAGTTGGGTGTCTGACTTGGCTCAGGTCATGATCCCAGACCCCTAGGATCAAGCCCCACATTGGGCTCCTTCCTCCCCAGAGAGACTGCTTCCCATTCCCTCTGCTGCCCTCCTTGCTTGTGCACTCTCTCTCTCTGTCAAATAAATAAATAAAATGTTTAATTAACTAATTAATTAATAAAATTTCAGATCTTTTAATCATACATTTCAAAGCACCCCAGTTTTCACTAATTGAAGATCAGTCCACCATTATTTTAGTCTATCTTATTCACAATGATACAAAAGTGTATATACATATACTGCTTAAGAGAGCAAAAATGTATTCCACATTTCTAGAAGATGGGGTATATATATTTTTAAAAACTAAAGTGATCATTTTCAATGATCTAATTATTCCTTTCAAGAAATTATTCTAAAGATATTACCAGATAAGTATGTATGTGCATTCGAGCATTCTTTATGGAAGATAAAAGGACAAGAAAATCCTCTTATCACTCTAAGAAGAATTCATTGAGCAAGTGATAATTCAACCATATATATCAGTTAGTATCCATTCAGGAATACAGAAAAATTTCCACAGATCAAATATAATTTGAAATCAAATTACATGAAGTCTAGGAAATGTAGCTTGCTGAATTTCACCCCTTCTGTGATATAGATGAGAGAAAAAAGAAAAGTAATGGAATTGAGAAAAAAAAGGAAAATTAATCCACATAACGTAATGGGATATAATTAATTCTTTTTTTAAGTTTTTATTTATTTATTTGAGAGGGAGAGAGAATAAGCATGAGTGGTGGTGGTTGGGGGAGACAGAGAGACAAGCCGACTCCCCACTGAGCATGGATCCTGATGTGGAGTGGAAATGAGGCTTGACACAGGGCTCCAGCCCAGGACTCCAACATCATGACCTGAGCTGATGTCAGATGCCTAATCAACTGAGTCACCCAGGTGCCCCTATAATTTTTTAAATGTATTGTACCTGGATGTATTCTGATGTTCACAAATTCACAATATTTATATGATATAATTAATGGCGTTTGAAATTATGTATATATTCTTATATATTTTCCTTATAATATGTTAAACATGGGATGGTTAGAAGATGTAGATTTTTGTCTATGATTCTTTTTTTTCAGTTCAAATGTAATTCTGCGATAATTTTAGATTTACAGAAGAGTTTCAAAAATAATGCAGAGAATCCCTGTACAGATCTTCCTAAACTTCTGATGGATTTTCCCATCAGAAATAAACCATATCTGTAGAGTGAAGACTGGTTTGCCAAAACAACGTTTGCATAGCGCTGAGCCTTGGTCTTTTGCTCTGTGCCTCCAAAAGGGTTTTTGCCTGCTCATCTGTCCTTCATTCTTTGGTTTTCAACTGTTATATGTTTTTCAAAGTTTGCCAGCTTGGCTGTGGGGACTTGAGGAGCATTCTGTCCCCTTGATTAAACTTTAGTGTTAGTCATAGTGTCCTGAATTTGGGGAATGCTGTGTTGTTATTTCTCCTTTACTCCCTTAGTTCTGAGATAGGTGCATAGTCTTCCACTCCCCCAGGAGTAGATTTTTTCCCATGTTTCCTCCCCCTGGATGTAATAAAATGTCTCCAGTGCCCCAAAAATGGTACTATATTTTGCCCATCTCCCCATGTCCCTAAATGGACAGATTTAGACTTTTGTTCCATAGAGGACGCAGAGGAGAAGAGTCCAAGTGGAGGTTCTTGTCCATCCCATATAACTGCTGTTTCCCTCCTCCATTGCACTACAATGGAAACGTTCTTACAGCTCATTCTTGTCTATTTTGTGTACACTCATTGAGGTTTATTGATTATTGCCTTCAATGGATGTGGAGTCCTCCAATATCTGTGAACCCCAGGGGCATCACAACACTCCATGGATCCAAATGCAGCTTTCAACAATTTGTCATTTACACTGAACTCCTGTTGCTAGTACCCATTTATATCTACAAGTGAGCCAGTGCTCACCTCTCCTCTCTCTCTTCAGGTTGTTGTCTCTTATTAGATTTTAGAACAGTGATTTCTCAGTGAACTTAGCTCTATAACAGGTTCAAAACCAGTCATAATTTAGTTTGTTGTTTTTTCATTGTAAATATGAGGGTGAAGCACCTTCAAGCTTTCTGCAACCAAGAAAAGACAACAGAAGTTTTACTTATCACTTTTGCATGGTTTAGATTTTTACACTAGTACATACTGCATTTATGTACGTAAAATACACTTGAGGTATTACAATATATGATATATATTTTTAAACATACCTAGCATAAATGTATATACTTAATTCTTTGTACAAATTAGGGTATAATAGACAATAATATTTCTTGATTTTGTAATGAGAAGTCATTTAAAAGGATAAACAAAACACACTTTTAAAACATGATAATAGAAATGTTTCTGATTGAAATATGATTCAAAGTAGCAAATGTGTGTGTATATAATTGATAGAATCAGATAAAATATATCTGCTGAGGCTATTTACACATTCTGTGTAGATTCATTTCTGTAAGAACATTTCCTCGATTTTATAATAAAGAGTCTGGAGGATAAGGGAGGTGGAGGACAAAGGCGTGGTGTGTGGTGAGGGGAAGTGTTTGAATTGTGGAGGGTGAAGGGTGAGAATGAATGTGCTTGGTGGTTACAGATCGTAAGAGGATGCAAGCTGAGAAAAACTATGGAAAGGGAATTTTCCTAGTGCCGTAGATGATGGAAGACGATGAGAAAAGGAAGCATTATTTCTGTGTAAATGCCTTCTGGCTGCTGATTTGATTGTATTCCTTTGACTGAGACCACTTTCTAACTAGTCAACAGGGGCCCCAGGGCTTAATTTGGGAGTGAAGTGCTCACATGGAAATCCACCAAATGTTCAGGGCACTTTTATAAAGTGTTAATTAGGCTTTAAATTTCTTCTTTTTATCATTTTGATTTGAAAAATATTCATGAGATAAAATGTATTATTTTTATGATGACAAAATCAATAATCTATTTTTAGAAGTCAGTCTTTAATTTGAAGCCCAGTAAAATGGAGAAAATCATAAAGGAACAAAAAAAGGTATCTATATTGGAGTCAGCTGGTTAGCCACCATCAGTTAGGATGAACTTCTCTTAGAAAAAAAGCAATTCCACTAAGCCTCAGTTTCCACATTAATCAAATAACAACATTAAATTGGATCAGGTATCTTTCACAACTGTGCTCTAGGAAACCCTAGGACACAAAGGGTGGCACCAGAGGGGTCAGCAAGAAGATCCTAGAGCCACTTCCTTGTTTGTTTTAATATTTATTTGTTTGTTTTAATATTAGGGTTCCTGTTAATTGTAAGATAATATTGTTAATTTAAAAACCAAAATTAAAAAATCATGTGATCCAAAAGAATTGTAGAGTTCTAAATTAATTAATAAGAAAGACTCTAACGATAGTTTATTAATCTTTTAGGGCGGTCAGGACAAAGTACCACAAACTGGGTGGTTTAAAACAACAGAAATTTACTCTCTCACAGTTTAGAGGCCAGATGAGTGAAATTAAGATATTTGCAGTCCTGTGATGCCTTTGAAGAATCTGCAGAAGAATCCTTCCATGCCGCTTCCTAGCTTCTGGTGTTTGCTACTGATCCATGGAGCTCCTTGGCTTGTGTATGCATGAATCCATTCCCTGCCTTGGTCTTCATACGGTATTCCTCTCTGCTTCTGTGTATCTTCAATTCTTCTTCTAAGGATATCAGTCAGATTGGATTAAGGCTCATCCTAATCCAATATGATCTCATCTCAACTTGACCACATCTGCAAAGATCCTGTTTCTTTGTTGTTAGGACTTCAACATATTTTTTAAAGGGACACAATTTAATCTACAACAGACATTAGTGGGTAAGTACAGTAGAGCATAGTATAATATAATATATTTACTCTTAAAGACAGTGGCTCGAGAAAATGTTTAAAAATATACAGTTACATGGTTCCTGTATGACCTTGAGCAAGACTCTTACCCTTTCTGAAACTTACTATCGTTAACTGTAAAATGCAGCTAATAATTTTATCTACCCACCTAGGGTTGCTTGGAGATTACATGAATTCATATATGTAAAGCACTAAGGACAGAGAATGTTTGTAGGGAGACCTTAAAACTTCTTGTCATTATGTACATACAGGTAATATGTACATAATGATAAGTTAACCGCCAAGTTGTGAGACTAGCTCCTTAAAAGAGAAAGGGATTCATTTGCGGGATGATGTAATGAACAACAACGTTGTTAAATGTTAACATTTAACATGTGTTAAACAACACAGAGAGTGAGCCTTAAACCATGGCTAGAAATTGGGTAGATGGAAAGGAAAGCCACAGCATATCATGAAGTAGTATGAGCAAAAGTAACTCTTTTCTGTTTTCTTTCATTTCTGTATTCAGAAATAATCAATCATTTCTACTTGTTATCAATATTTTTCAATATGGTAACATTTCTTCTTTCTTGTTAGGATTGTCTTTAAAAAATATATAACACTGAATCATGGGTGTTTCATGTCTAATGGTGTGTGAATACACCTTGCAAAAGAGAATAACCATTTGGATATTTGTTGCCTAGTTTTAAGACTAATTCTAGAAAATAAAGAATAGAGCCATAAAGGCAACTGACTTTGTAAATCGGTATCACAGAAGGTCAGGAATTTAGGGATTATATATGCACAGTTATTATATTTTACATGTATATATTATTTTATTTTTAAATATATTTTATTATACATGACTTTTTATATTATAGAATTTTATATATTTTATTATGTACATATATATATTTATATACATAATTTCTATTACCTAAAGGATTCCCACCTCCCCCTGCCCATGGTAACATCTAATCTATTTTTTGTCTTGATGGGAAACCATCCTTTCTCCACTGAATGGTCTTGGAACCCTTGTCAAAAATAACTATGGTATGGAATTTTATGCATGGAATTTTTCTACGCTTTCAATTCTATTCCATTGGCTAATATATTTATCCTTTTGTCAGTACCATACTGATTTTATTACAGTAATTTTGTTGCATGTTTTGAAATTGGTAAACATGAGTCTCCAAACTTTGTCCTTGTTTTTTAAGATGCTGCTGCTGCTGCTGATGATTTTGGCTATGTGGTACTCCTTGCAATCCTAAATGATTTTGAGCATTAGCTTTTCCATTTCTGCAAAAAAGACTGATGAAATTTTAACAGTGTGTTAAATCTGAGTGGTAGGGAGAGAGTGATGGGGAGTTGTTTTGCATAGTACTGACATCTTAATTAAATTGTTTTCCCATTCATGAATATGGGGCATATTTCCACTTATTTAGGTCTTCTTTAACTTTTTTTCAGCTATGCTCTATAGTTTTTAGCATACAAGTCTTTTACTTTCTTGGTTAAATGTATTCCTAGGTATTTTTGTATTATATTATTTTAGATGATATTGTAAATATAATTACTTTCCTAATTTATTTTTCAAGTTGTCACTGCTATATTATAAAAACACAACTGATTTTTATGTGTTGGTATTTACCATGAAACTTTGCTAAATTTCTTTATAAGTTCAAGCACCTTCCTTCTGGAAATTTTCTATACATAGGATGATAATATCTTTGAATACAATTTACTTCTTCTTTTCTGATTTATTTTTCCTTTTCTTGTCCAGTTCATTTGTCTAGAACTCTCAGTACAATATCAAATAGCAGTGGTAAAAGCAGCATCTTTGTCATGTTCCTGATCTTTGGAATAAAGTTTAGTCTATCTCCCCTGAGGATGACGTTAACTGGGTTTTTCATACATGTTTTTTATCACGTCCAGGAAATTTCTTTCTATTCCTAGTTGTCTGAGTGTTCTTCATCATGAAAGCATATTAGCTTTCGTCAGTTGTTCTTTTTTTACATCAATTGAGACGATCAGTTTTTCCTTGTTCTATTCATGTGATGTATTACATAGGTATTACCTCCTTGTATAAAACTACCCTTGCTTTCCTGAGCTAAATCCCACTTGATCATGTTGTATAATCTTTTTAATGTGCTTTTAGATTTGTTTTTTCTAAAATCTTGCTGAGGATTCTGTATCTATATTTATAAGGCATATTATATGATGATTTTCTTTTCCTTTTTTTTTTTTTTTTGGTAACTTTTTAATCTGGCTGTGGTGTCAGGGTACCACTAACTTCATAGAATGAGTTTCAAAATATCTTTTCATCTTCTGTTTTTTGAAAAGTTTGAGGAGGACTGGTATTCTTCTTTAGATATTTGGTAGAATTCACCAGTGAACATATCTGATCCTGAACTTTTTTTTGTTAGGCAGTTTTTGGCTACTTATTCAATCTCTTTACTTGTTATAGGTTTACTTATTATAGGTCTATTGAGGCTTTCTGTCTGATTTTTTTGAGTCAGTTTAGGTAATTTGTGTATTTTTAGGAATTTGTAAATTGCCTCTAGATTATTTGTTAGTATTCAGTTGTTCATATTATTCTCTTAATATCCTTTCCATTTCCATAAGGTTGCTATAAATGTCTCACCACATTCATTTCAGAACTTAGTTATTTGTTCCTCCTTCCTTTTTTTTTTTTTTTTGGTCAGAAAAAAGTTTGCCAATTTTGCTCATCTTTTTAAGGAATCAACTGTTAGGTTCATTTATTTTGTCGTTTTTATATCCTCAATTTTATTTGTTAACACTATGATCTTTATTATTTTCTTTTTGATCTTTGATATTTAATTTCTTTTCTGGTTCCTAGTTTGGCTTTTTGTTTGTTTCTTTGTTTGCTTGATAGTGATTCACGGTGTAAATTTCCTTTTTCTAGTCTTCTCAGCTGTAAAGTAAGTTTAGTGATTTGAAGTCTTTCTTATTTTTTATACATGTATTTTTGCCGCTATAATTTTTTCACTAAGCATTACTAATGCTACACCCAAAAAAAATTTTACGTCATACTTCATTTTAATTCATCTTTAAGTATTTTCTAATTTCTCTTATGATTTTTACTGACCCATAGGTGGCTTAAGAATATTGTTCAATATCCACCTATACATATAAATTTTCCAATTTCCTTTTGTTATTGATTTCCAGCTTCATTCCATTCTGGTCAGAGAATATACCTTATATGATTTCACACTCTTTAAACTTAATAATAGAAATTGGGATTCCTGGGTGGCTCAGTGGGTTAAGTGTCTGCCTTCGGGTCAGGTCATGATCCAGGGTCCCGGGATGGAGTCCTGCATTGGGCTCCTTGCTCAGCAAGGAGCTTGCTTCTCCCTCTGCCTCTTGCTCCTCCTGCTTGTGCCCTCTCTCTCTGACAAACAAACAAATAAATAAATAAAATATTTTTAAAAATAAATAAACTTAATATAAATTGTTTTTTGGTGTACTCTATGCTTTATCCTGGAGCATATTCTACATGCATTTGAAAAGAAAGTATATTCTATTATTTTGGTGGACTGTTTTATTTATATCTGTTAAGTCTGGCTGGATTACAGTGTTACTCAGTTCTGTATGTGTGTGAAGTTGTTTCCTTTTTCTCCCCCACCTTTATCGAAATATAATTTACATTAGAAATTATATATAAGTTTAAGGTGTACAACATGTTGATTTGGTACACTTAAATATTGTAAAATAATCACCACCATAGTGTTAACTTATACTTCCATCACCTAAGTAAAATTTCTTTTTAATGGTGAAAACACTTAAGATCTACTCTTACAGTATCTTTCAGGTATATTATACAATATTGTTAACTATAATTATTATGCTGTTCATTAGTCCCCAGAATGTATCCATCTTATAACTGGAAGTTTGTACTCTTTGACCAACATCTCCCATTTCCTCCACCCCCCGCCCTGGCTAACCATCATTATACTCTCTGTTACTCTGAGTTTGGCTTTTTTAGATTCTACATATGAGTTTTATAATACAATATTTGTATCTTTTGTCCCACGACTCTGCTGTTTGTTACTTCACCTTGCAGTATTTTTGAGTCTTTTTTTTTCAGTCTGAGTTCTAAGTTAAACAAAACAAGCACCTTGTGTCAGTCCTTCAAGTATCCCCCAGAAGGGTCAGAACTGATTTACACAAAAAGTTGTGAATAAGTCTGCTGTGTTTCATCTGGAACCGGAGACCAAGGTTCCACACTGGAAACACTGGCTGCCACCACTTTAAGACTGCTGCTGAACCAGGGAGGTGGTATGGTAAGTGCAAGTAAAACCACCCCAAAGCTTTCCTAAGATTTTCAAGTTGCCTGTTTCTTGATTCAATTTCACTTAGTTGATATAAAACCTTGGACTATTTTCCAGCGTTTTGACAAAGCTGGTTTTAACAGTTTATGCTTGTTTTTTGATGAATGGATAGGAGCTTAAAATGCCTACACCACCATGTTGCTGACATTACTCTGAGACATTACCAAATGTACTTTAAAAATGACATTTTTTATATATTCCAGGTCTAGTTAAAATCTCATGGAAGAAGTTCCAGTGCCAAATGAGGCCATCTGGCAATACTTTATGCCACAGAGACTTTGAGAGCTCAGTGCTCAAAGGAGTTAAAAATCTACATAACCTGAATATGATCTGGGGTGACTTCTGGAGAAAACAAGGCTTAAGCAAATCTTTGAAGGTTGAAGGTTGAGTAACATTTAGACGGATGATAGAGGATGGAGATGGTTTGAGTTAAAACTCCGATTTAGGCAAGGTTGTTGGCAATATGCAGAGAATTTTGTAGAGACAGTGAACTGACTCGTTAACCTAGCTAGGGCAGAACATTTATTTATGGGAAATGATAAAATAAAATAAATAATAAATCTAACACATATATAACCTGTGCTTCAGCAACATGATTTCAAAATCCCAGGCTTTTACAGCTATTTCATCTCATCCACATCACCTGAGCTACAGGGTAAAATAACATCAAATGGGTTCAAGAAGTTTGCAAGGTTACAGACTTTGAAATTTAGGTGATTTAATGATTCTATGTTTCTGTGGTTTCCTTTTTTCTGTATAATAACTAGTGTTGCTATCATCTTCAATCATATTATAATTTGTATATCATTTGCCTTTAAATTCCTCATCTTACCTTGCTGTTATAAAAGAATTTAAAATGCATTATACCTATAAATACATGAAGTTTAAAAAGGAAAAAAATGGTATTTTTCTTTTATAAACAAGTCAAATTGTGAATCTTAGAAATAATAATCATGTTTTGTTCCACAGATGATATAAAGTCACTTTCAATAAAATATTCACTGCATGAAAATATAGATAGACCTTGAAAATAATAGAAAGCAAAATGATAATATAAAGATGGAAAGGAAATATTCAGCAGCTTATAATCTTAAAATTGAAACTAAAGGCCAAAGAATGTTCACATCTTACGTAATTGCTCCATATTTTATATATATGGTCATTCGACAAACAGCATTTAGCTAATGCAGAGTTGAATGTTATGCCTAAATTGGGTCTAGAATCAAGTTCTCCTGGTTGACAATACCATTTTATCAGATTCAAGCTGAGGACAGAAATGAATTTAGGGCAAAAGAATATATTATGAACATGATAATTATCTTTTTACTTGAGTTACTAAAATGCCTTATTTTTGAGATCTGTATCAGTTTTCTTGGGTTGCCATAACAAAAAATTACAGGATACTAGTTGGCATGAACAATAGAAGTATTGTTTCTCACAATTCTGGATGTTAGAAGTTTGAAATCAAGATGTCAGCAGTGTTGATTTCTTCTGAGACCACTTTTCTTGGCCTGGAGATAGCTGTCTTTGCATATTCATATGGTCTTCTCTCCATACAGATCTGTATGTTAATTTCCTCTTCTGAGGACACCGGTCCTCTTGGATTGGGGCCCACCCTAAGGACCTCATGGTAATATTATCAACTCTTTAAAGACTTTGTCTCCAAATAGAGTCACATTCTGAGATACTGCAGGCTAGAACTTTAAAATATGAAGTTTGGGCAAAGACAGTTCAGATCATAATAAAATAATTCTGTCAAATATACATTGTTCGTAAGAATTGGGAAATAGGGGCGCTTGGGTGGCTGTTGGTTAAGCATTGGACTCTTGATTTTGGCTCAGGTCATGATCTCAGGGACACGAGATGGAGCACCATATTGTCTCCACACTCAGCAGGGAGTCTGCTTGAGATTCTCTCTCTCCCTCTCCTCTTGTCCCTCTCTCATTCTCTCTCTCTCTCATAAAAAATATCTTAAAAAAAAGAATTGTGAAATATGGTTGATGGAACATAATTTCTTCAAAATTCATGCAATTATTTTGGTTGAGTTGAGGGAGAGCTTTGGTGAAACCTCTAGGTTTCACTGTAAAGATAAAAGTAACTCAGGATATATATGATGTTTAGCTTCCAGACTCATTTAACCACAATCCCAATAAAAGATTAAAATATTTTAGGATTTACTGTTTTATTACCATTCTGAATTACCAGTGTCTTTGTGACTTCTAAGCATGAAAATCTTGAAACATTATATTATATTCCTTTTTTTAAAAAACACTACATTATATTCCTAAGATCTTGGTTTATAAATATGCTAATGTTACTATATTTTTCAGCAATTTATTCTTGTTTTTTAGTGTAAATTCAGAACATGGTAATGCAGGATGTTTGGATGAATAAGTTGTTAGGAAATTGATCACTATCATGAGCCATGTTCATATAAAACAGACTTTGGGAGAAAATCTGTTTTATATGAACATTTATACTACACTAACTTAACTTCTGTTAACTAAGTTTGAAGAACATGGATAATTCTGAGTATAGTAGCTTAATGATATTATCCAATCCAAGGGTGAAAAATAGCCTAATGTTTGATCATTCATCAATGAAGGAAATTTTAATTCACTTCTTGAATAGCATCCAGTATCTTGGCCTTACTATTCCCCACAAAGAGATTTTTTTAAATGCTTAATATGTAAGTATAATGATTTAACATCATTGGCTAATTGACTATATAAATTGGTCTGGGCTTATATTAACTTTATTTCTTTACTGGATAAAAAAATTTAAGTTAAAGGAAATAAAATATTACTAATTCATTCATTTCAGAATGTCCTCTGGATAGAAAAAAATAAATGTATTTTTTAAAATATGTTCTTGGTGTTGCCTGCGGTTTTGAAGAGTCAGAGAATCAAAATGCTATTAAACATCTAATTAAGAAACTTAATTTGTTAAACTTTGAGACTTTAAATCTGAATTTTTCCAAAATCTAAATATATTTTTTAAATCTCCATTTATTATTTTAGTTTGTTTATTGTGTTCTTTTACCCCATTTAACTCCAAAAGATTAATCTCAGAATCTGGCAGGAAATGGCTAAATTCTCCAAGCTGAGCCTAAGGTTATTATTGAGTAGTTCTTTCTTCTTTCTCACCATCTGCCATGTTTTTCAGGGGTGTAGATCCCTTCAGGATGGTTCCCAGGTTCTGGTGGCATCTGCTTTTGAGTGGTTTTGATAAATGGGGAACATTGTAGAAGACTTGGGAAGAAAGGAGGATAAGAAGGGAAAGTGGGTATTTAATTAGACATTAAAGGGCTGTCTAGGGCAGCATCTCTGGCATAGCTCCATTCCACTCTGCAGTTTCCTTCTCTGGACAGGCCCTCATTGGTTTATCCATCTAGTGATCTAGCTCCTGGGATCCTCTGTCCCTCCATTTTAGCTAGCTCTGTTTCCTGCTGGTACTAATTTCGGGGCAATTTTCTGCTCCCTGTTGGGCACTCAGATCTTCCATCACTCGTGCTACCAATCCCTTTGTTCATTTTACTCTGTTTTAAACACTTGAAGTTATTTCTGTTTTCCTATTTAGACTCTGAGTGATATTCTCTCCCTAAGAAAATGAAGTCTTTTTGCAGAAATTGTAGAAGTATTTTCTGTTCCTTTTGTGTTTATGTATTCAAAAATAATCAATATTTTCTGCTTAATCCCTACATTTTAGTATGACAAAATTTACATTTTCTTGTTAGGATTTTTCTTTTTTAATCATGCATCTGACTTTGATATTTTCCTCTACTAGTCTTCATAATTTTTCTAGTATAGTCAAATGCAAGAAAATTTTCGTATGGATAGGGCAAAAGTCAATTCCTTTGAGGTTATTACCAAAAGAAGAAGTGGGATTGAAGATTGGAAATGGAGGCAAGAAATAATCTAAAATAGAGGCTGCTCCAATGCAACACTAGATGAGATAGAGAAAATAACAAAAATTAAATTAAGACCTTTAGGTTAATACTTCTAGTTCTCATAGGAGAGGAAAGTTGAGAAATAAAAGAGGATTGTGTAATAGGAAAGAGGAATTAACAGTTGGATATAATAAAATCATTTCTATAATGATTATTTGGATATAGGATGAAATCAAAAAGGGCAAAAAATACTTCTGGTAAAGAAACTGTTAATCTAATGATCAGTATCAACCACCCTTCGATTTTCCCACCCTTCCATTTTCCTGGGTAAAACCTTGCTTATGTTCAGCAGTGCCAAGTTCCCAGCTACATAGCCACTTTCTTAGATACCCTTTGGGCTACAGTTGTCTATCTAACCAACTTCAACCCATTAAGGAATATGAAAAAATTGTATGTGAAATTATTTCTTTATTTATTAAAGGGTAAGTGACAACTGGTGTTAGTACTTGCCTCCTGGGGCACCTAGGTGACTCAGTCGGTTAAGTGTCTGCCTTTAGCTAAGGTCATGCTCCTGGAGTCCCAGGATCAAGCCCTGCAGAGGGCTCCCAGCTCAACGAAGAGTCTGCTTTTCCCTCTGCTCCTCCTCCCTCTCATGCATGCTCTCTCACTCACTCATTCTCACTCACTGCTCTCTCTCTACCAAATAAATAAATAAAATCTTAAGAAAACAAAACAAAACAAAAACCTGCCTCCCTTCTTCCTGCTTTAAAAATAGACATGATGCTGGAAACTAAAGCAAAGTTTTACAGCTGTGAAGTATGAATCCCTCTAGGATTGGCAGGTTGGCTATGTAGAAGAGCAGTAAAATACTACGGGACATCTGGGTGGCTCAGTCAGTTAAGCGTCTGCCTTCAGCTCAGGTCAGGATCCTAGGGTCCTGGGATGGATCTCTAAGCCTAGATCCCTGCTCAGCAGGGAGTCTGCCTCTCCCTCTGCCTGTTAATTAAAAACATAAAAAAAAAAAAAAGGAGAACATTATCAAGAACAAAGTAAAATACAGAACACAATATATGTTTCTTACACAACAAGCAGGAGGTTGCTAGCAGTCGTCAGGCCAAAGTGTCTATGATTAACTTCGTGTTTCCCACTAAATACAAGATGTCTGCTACAGCTCCAGTCACTACAGAAGCATTCAGACCTGAAGGAAGAAATACAAACAGAGAATGATGCTAGTGTGTTTTATCTTTTTTTCTAAGAAAAGTAAAAGTTTCTGACAACTACCACAGCTTTCATTTCTTCTCATAAGGCCAAGTCAGGTCTCAAATCCACCCTCTAATCGGGAAAGTGAGAAATCAGGGAGTGATTACTGTGATTACTTTGCATTTTGCCACACTGAACTAAACTAAGATTCTATTTTCAAGAATGAAGTAGAGATGGATATTGTTAAGATAGATAAAAGTGTCTGTAAAAATATTTAACAAAGCAAAGGAAATCTCAAGTCACTTTTCCTTTCTTTGTAACATCTGACGAATAAGAAATAAACAACTGTCAAGTCTACTCTAATATGCTAAAGCAGATGTTGTAAACAAAACTGATCAGAGGAAAGAGAGAAAGCAGAATAATATGTGCACATATCAATAAGATATTTGTTAAAAATAAAGAGAACTAAGTATAAATGTAGTGTGCATTGTATATGGTCTCATTTAAAAGCTTTTTCAAAAAAATAGTTACTGAAATTTTCTTCTTCCAAGTAATATAATCGAAAGATACAGGACAGGAGTAAAATATTTAGTATTTAATATATTTTGATTATTTCCTATTTTGTAGTATTGCTAACTTGCTAATAAAAATAAGAATCACAATGTAAACAAATTGATATTTCCAAGTATGCTGAATAAGATAAATATTTTCCAAATTATTGGGATCAACAGTCCTCATATCAATTTTATTTAGCAAAAGAATAGCATAGAAAAAACAAACAAATAGCAATTTTTCAAATTCAGTTCAGTTTTTGAACATACTCTCTGATTAAAAAGAGCCAGGGATTTAAATAAAGTTAATTAACTTCGACATAAATTATGATCATGAAAATGATAGAGATTATATAAACATCTTACATTTTTATTACCTTCTTATATACTATTTGTTATACATTTTGATATTCATTTTGGTAAAAAAAAAAGCTATCTTTATTTTACCTGTGAGAAAACTGAATTCAAAAGTGTTCAATAATTCATCCATAGATCACAAGTATCAGGAGGCAGAGAAAAAAGTATTCATTATTGAATACTAAAATCTATTTTGAAAATCTTAGCCATCTGCAGACCAGGGAGCAAAGATTTATACTCTTTCAATAAAAGTTATAATTTGGAAGGGGAGAATATTCTGGCTCACTATTATACAGATGGTACAAAATACATGTAATTACTGTACTATTCACTAACAAGAAGATAAATAACTGACTTAACTAAAGGAAAAGACTATTTCTTCTCTTGTTAAAATTTAGTATTTTCTAGCCAAAAATACTTACAAAAGGTAATTTAATGAGGATATGTTCTGTACCAAATTTATTTTGAAATTAGATTTGGCTTCCTGGTTCATGGTAGATGCTTTCTTACTGTGTGCTCACTTGGTAGAAAAGGCTAGGGAGTCTTTCTATAAGAACACCTGTCCCAGTCACAAATGCTGCACCCTCGTAAGCTAAGCATTTCCCAAAGGTCTCACCTCCTAATAACATTACCTTTTGTGGTTAGGATTTCAACATATGAATTTTGGGGAGGTAATGAAAATTTGGATGATAGTAGTTCACTTACATGTCAGAGGCTTTCAGTGGTCTGGATTGAATGGCTATATTGCACTGAGTAGGATGTTTCAATTTCCATTTCTGTACATACATTTGGTGTAATCTTTAACCATGATTATTCTGAGATGTTCTGAAATTTCAAGAATCAGAAGTGGCGCCTGATATAATGAAGATGATTGACTATCTAAACTACTACATTGTCTTGACCATCTAAACTAGTACATTGTCTTAGAGGAACTAATTAACCATTGTGTTTCTGTTGTCCCAGCTACAGTCAGATATTCTGCTGGGCTGTAAAGTTTGTTCCTACCATGGTAGGCAAGGCGTTTATGCTTTTTAAACATTTTTTTTTTAATTTTTCAGTTCTTTCTTCTTAACTATCTTACATGGAGATTTTACTTTCTTTTAATTTTCTAAAACTGTCATAATTCATCAAAATCCTCCTACCAGCTAATATCGTACTCCTTTCTTCCTAAAACCCCTTTATGAAATTAAGACTCTTTATTCATGTAGATACCAGTTACTGGATAATTCAAATCTCCACTACAGAAAAGAGTGATATCAATTAATTAGTAATCCAAATCATAGCTAAAGATGCTGCCATTTACTTAACAAACAAGACACAAATTAGCTAGATAGAGGACTTACTTTTATTAAGGTTGACTAGCTAACATGGAACGGTTCATGCATGGTTATTTCTTGAACACAAATTTCTGATGACATGTCATTTACCTGCAGCTCATATTTATATAAGTATTATTTATTGATCACTAAGATCTATATCATTATAGATAAGTTAAGATATAAGATCCTTAAGAGATAGATCGTTAAGATAAATGTACTCTGTGTAGCTAAGAGTCAAAGAAAAACTATTCCCACTATACCGATGACCACTGCTCTTTGTATATTTACAATATTGTTTTATCAGGGAAATTAAGGAGAATAATGAACAGAAATAATATTTAGAAGACTGTAGATAGAAAATAACAAGAGTTATTTCTAGCTGTCTTAAGCAAAATGTCATAAACGTGAAATTACTTAACTTCTAATCAGTATTAAGTCAGTTAAAATTATTTGGTCAACTATAAATAAACACATGACTATAATGAAAAATGGTATGGAATCTGAATATAATACCATGACAAGCATGGGTTTTTTAAAGGAAGTAGAAAAATAAGATCCTTATTTTGGTAAGCTTTAGTCTAGTATTTTATCTAACTTTAATGCTTAAATGCAAATTATATCTGGAAAGCTAATTTTAAATACTTAATGGATAGTAGGATGGAAAATTAGTAGAATTATTCTGTAATATTCCAAAGACAGATATTAAAAGAAGCACTTGAAAGAAACCACATTCTGATTCAAGAGAAAGAGTACATTTATTTATTAAAGCTGCTAATATTTTTATAAAAAAGAGTTAAAGCCCTGAGATTAGAGCATAGACCATAGGGGACCATACTCTAGCACACATAAACCAAGAAATTGTTTAAATGAACTTGCCAGATAACTAAAAGTCATGTGTATTTTTTTAAAAAAGCATAATGTAGAAGTTCTGAATCGGTTATAATCCATAAAGAAAAGACACTAAATTAGCTACAACAAAAAGGCCACAGTATGAAAAATGCAAAGAAACTTTTATGCAATGTTAATCAATCGAAGTACAATAAAAGTAATTGTTATATTTAATTAGGCTTAGATGTAGCAACATATTTAAAAAGGCACATTGGAAAACTAGAATGTCCAAGATTAGAATAATCAGGATGGTGAGTGACTAGAAATAATATCTATGATAAGTCACTGAATTAATTGAGAAAGATTACCTTTGAAAAGAATGTTATGAGATATTTACCAGCTGACTTCAAATTGTTGTTAGTTTGTCACTTAGATGATAAATTATTCCTATAAGATTATGGAAAAAAACCAAAAAACAGGATCAAGAAATGAGAACTGCAGGGAAATAAAACTTGACTCATTAAAGGAAGAATTGTGTAGTATTTCTAACAGTGGAATGTGATCCTTTTGAAATAGTATTTCCACATCATTAGAAATGTTCACAGAGGCTTATCATTGTCAGTCAATGTTGGGGTGGGTGGTTTTGTTTGAAAAGATTATATCATATATAATCTCTAAGGCCCCACAATTTATTCTAGAGTCAATTTTAATTGTAAGCAAAAAATGTTTTCCTATCACTCATTTTCATTATAAAAATCAAGGATGTAATAACCTTTTTTTTGCTCTGGAGTGGAAAATTGAGTTTTCATGAAAAATGCAAAATACATATGTACCTTCTATATGTCAATTTAACATCCTAGTGTAAATATATAAAATAACTAACACATTTTGGAATGCAAATTGATCAAATATTTAAATGGAAAATGATACAGAAGCTAAAAGACAAGAGTGGAAAAATTACTACACTGAACCCAAGTCAATGATAGAAAATATAAATAAGTTTACTTTGTAATAAAAAGAAAAGTTTCATGAAAAAATATAGACAAAAACAAAAGATGATAAGACACTGGGAAAAATAAAGTAATAAAAAGCCTAAATAATAAAGATCTCCTAAAATTTGAGATGCAAAAATAATAACGAAAGGGGGAAAAGGAACAAAAGTGATGAATTAACAATTAAAAGTAAATGCAAATTGCTCTGCAGCTATTACAAGATGTTTAATAGTAGTCATTATTGGAGAAATGCAAGTTAAAACTATATAGTTAGAAGGGAACTTCTTAGGCAGATAAAAATGTTCTGTCATTTTGGTGTTGCTTTTGTGGCTGTACACATTTCAAAGGTACACTTGAGATTCATGCATTTTACTCTGTGTAAGTAAACCTCAAATAAAAACAAACAGAACAAAACAAGAAGGCAGACATTTTTGAAAGGTTTTTCCTAGTTTGAAAAAACACCAAGTATTGAATTGCCAAGCCAGAATTACATGATTCATAAACATTAGCCACTACCAAACTTTATTAGTCTTTCAAAGTATATGGGCCATCTTGAGACTTGTAAAGCCCTCTTTTCTTGGGAAGGAGGGCCAAGACTGTCAACAAAGAACTCTAAAGATGCTTTCTGGTTTGCATTTGGATGGATTCTGGATCTGGTTTAACATACAATATTTAAGTGATATATGCAAAATATTGTTCTCACAGAGAGATGCTTTAGTTTTGGAATATCTCCCTAAGTTTCTTTTTTTCTTTTTTAAAGATTTTATTTATTTGACAGAGAGAAACACAGCGAGAGAGGGAACACAAGCAGAGGGAATGGTAGTGGGAGAAGCAGGCTTCCCACAGAGCAGGGAGCCCGATGCGGGGCTCGATCCCAGGACCCTGGGATCATGACCTGAGCTGAAGGCAGACGCTTAACGACTGAGCCACCCAGGCGCCCCTCTCCCTAAGTTTCTAACCAACATGCCCACAACTCAATAAATTTAAGCTTTATGTATGTATTCTATGCAACCTAGTCAGATCAGATGAATCCCCCCCAAAGGTATTTCTTAGGTAAAAGATGCCCGACTATTTTTCAGTAGGTAAATATCACTTATGGGTTCCCCAAGAGGTTAGTTTGTGGGCATGTTTTTAAGGAAATCTCTAGGAAAGAGGCAAGGGTTACAGGCATGACTGCTAGCTCACCTTTTTCACTAGTTCAACTTCTGACCTCAGTATCTCCTTGCAACAGAGGATTTTTTAATAATTCACTTCAAAGTGTTTAGGCAATACTTTATACAAAATAATAAGACTACTAGTGCTCAAAAGACTACTGGGATTAATATGGCTTTTAAATAAACATAATTTAAAATTTAATCTTTTTCGGTGTATAGCTCTGTGAATTTTAATGTAAGTATAGATTTGTGTAACCACCAGTTCCCTCAGGCTAGAGAATAGTTGTTACTTCAAAAAACTGCCTCCTGCTGGCCCTTTTTGTCACACCTACACCCACTACTACCCCTGACAACTGGTAATGGTTAAGTTTTGTCTTTTTCAGACTATCAAATTAGTGAAATCATACAGTATGTAACCTTTTGAGACTGGCTTCACTCATTCTGCCTAGTACCTTTTGAAATTCATCCAAGTTGTTGCTTATATGAATAGTTTGTTCCTTTCTATTTATGTGAAGTGATTCCATTGTATGGATATTTTACTGTTTGTTTATCCATTTACCCCTGAATAACATCTGGGTCATTCCCAATCTTGGGTAATTATGAATAGAGCTGCTATAAATATTTGTGTACTAGTGTTTGTATAAACAGAAGTTTTCATTTCTGTTGGATAAATACCCAGAAGTAAGATTGCTGGGTCATACAGTACATTTAAGTTTAAATTTATAAGAAAGTTCCAGTCTGTTTCTGTGAGTAGTTGTGCCATTTTGCAATCTTCCTACTAACTGACATTTCTGTTGCTCCGTATCCTTGTCAGTACCTTATATTGTCAGTATTTTTCATTTTAGCTGTTCTGGTAGTTGTATAGCAGTATCTCTTCTTGGTTTTAATTTGCATTTACTTCTTAAGGACTAATGTAGAACATGGTTTCATATGCTTATTTGCCACCCATACGTCTCCTTTGATGAAGTGTTGGCACAAGTCAGGTAACTTCTTTTCTATTGGCACTGGGTACATTTGTGGCATCCTACATTTGTGGTTTTATTGTGTGTGGTGGGACTATGCTATCATTTAGTACATCTACACATGGCCAGGAAACTCACAGACCTACTCACTTCATAAACTTGGGTAGCTACTTCTAAGAATCCGATTAAGGAATTTACCTTAGCATTCAAATTCTCTTCTGGGCTAGCAACTGGAGTCTTTTAGTGGGTACCTGCACAATTCAATTATTTATCTACATTCTCATGGAGACTCTGAGCAGTTTCTAAAGGGGTGTTTTCTAGTCTCTGATAATATAGGGCCCTTTTGCCTCACTCTACTACAAGGCCATTGGCTAACGCTCAAGGGTCACAAACTACCTAATGACTCCCAAGTGGGTGTTACTAAGCCCTTCTCCACCACTACATAAACACTGCTTAGATCATCCCATTGTGCAGATTTTCTTTTACCTTGTTCCATCATGGCATATCATACCATTTCCAAACCTCATGCTTAATCCAGGAACTCTTAAGAGTGAACTCAGCAGTGTGCTTTGTCTTTCTTGGATGGGGAAGATTTATAGGGTTTAGATATAGAACAACTAAGCAGGAAAGTCCTAGAGGGCTCAATTCTTGACACCATGGTGACTGAAGCAATGTGCTACTGTACAGAGCTTACCCTCAGTTTCCCTCTGCTGCATACTAGTGAACATGCCATATCTTGTCAATGAACTCTGCTGAGTTTTTCTCCTCAAAAAATTCTGTTATTCAAGACATGATACATATTCCTGGTTTTAAGAGTATTTGATGTCTTAGGAGGCCTGTGTGGCTCAGTTGATTAATCGTTATGATCCCAGTGTCCTGGGATCGAGCCCTCCATCAGTCCCCTTGCTCAGTGGGGAGCCTGCTTCTCCCTATTCCTCTCCCCCCACTCCTGCTCTCTCTCTTTCTGACAAACAGATAAATAAAATCTTAAAAAAAAAAGAATTTTTGATGTATTTCCATAATCAAACTTATTCAACTAAAACACAAAAATAAGTAGCAATTGTCTTGAGTGATGTGTAAGGCAGCACTTATATACCAAACTCCAGAAGTCTCCTCCAAGCAGCAGTATTCTAGTTTTTCTAATGACTCGATCCTACACCCTCTCTAAAATAATCTGAGGGACTGGGATGCAGCATAGGCCATAAACCTTAGTAGTCTTTTAATGCTAATTTTTGCTTAGTGCACCATTAAAAATTAAGTTTTGATGAATCGGTAATAGGAACCAGCCTTTCTCTTAAACAGGGAATTGATTCCATCAAAATTAATGAGTCCCACAAGCTTCTGGGCATCCTCTTTAGTAATAAGATAAATGAGAAATTATTTATTTTCCCAGTCTAAGGGATATTCTCTGGCCCCCTTAACTCCAAAATTTTTACACTGAGCCAAACCTGGCTAGATTCATTAGTTAAACTCTTTCCATCACATGAGTGACCATACTCCTTAACTACTTCTCTGTTTCTTTCTTTGAGAAGACAGTTAAGATACTACTGTCAATAGATGCACTAATTTACTTTTGATTGCTATCAAGTCCAAATTTTGCCATTCTAGAGTATGTCAGTATGCCAGTGAACTTAAGTACCCCTGTAGCAAAACCACAAAGTACATTAAATGACTCCGTGCATATCAAGCTATTAAATGCAAATTGTGTCTGAGTTCTAAGGTGGATATCAAAAACAAGACTTCAACCAAAGTTTTTATGGCTTGAGTTAGTGTCCTGAGCTGTTCTTGAATAAAAATTGTTTATAAATCTTATATCAAAAAATATCATATTTGAGATGATTTTAATGAAAAAAAGAAAGTTCTGAACATTTTGGTGAAAAATCAAGGATAAAAATTCATTTTCAAAAAGCTAAAATGTATGAGCTAATTTAGGTGATTAAATCAGGTTTCTGACCTATTTTGATATAAAATCTGCTCTAAAATATGGTTTTAGAAATTACTTTGAGATAACGTTAATGAAAAACCTGATTCTAAAAAATTTTGATGAAACATAATTCAAAAGAAAGCAGTGGCTAACTGTATGATTTTTAAATTACTCATTTGACTTCTGGAAATATTGACTCTGTATGACTTTTTGTCCTTGGCAAGGTCACAGTTGATTTATATAATGATACACCTAATAGTCAATTCTACATCTTCATCTTTGACAACTCAACAGTATTTGAGATGGTTTGTCACAACTGTTGCTGGAAGTATTTCCTTCACTTCAGCTTTAAAGTCAGGACATTTCTTGGTTTTTCTCTTCCTGCAATCCCTTTAGTCCAAGTTTGTAAAACCTCTCTCCTGAGTTATTCTAACAGAATTCTAAATTGCCTTTATATGCCATCCCTATAGCCTATGCACAGTATAGCAGCAAAGTGAGTCTGCTAAACAATGTCAGAGTCTGAGATTCCTTGGCTCAAAAACATTCAGTGGCTTCCCATATCTCTAAGAGCAAAAGCAATATCCTTAAAATGACCAAGAAGCAAGTATGTGTTTTAAGCTCCATTGTCTTTTGACTTCATCTTCTACTATTCTCTCTTCTCATTCTCATCAAGCGATAGTGGTCTGCTTCCTGGTTTATAAACATGCCAGGCAAATTCCCACCTCAGAGCTTGGCACTTGCTACTTTCCTTGAGTATAATTATCTTTCCCTAGATATGAGCATGACTTGGCCACATATCTCTCTCAAGTTGCCACTCAAATGTCACCTCTTCCATAAAGCATTCTCTAGGTATCACGTTTTTCTCCTATGCTTGATTACGCCTCTCTTCCTTCCCACATTATTTTGTTCCTTTGCTTTTACTACTTTAAATTTTTATTTTACTTATTCATGTGTCATTTTCTATAGAATTTAACATAATTTATGTTTCAGGAGAAAAAGCTTTGTCTTTCCATGGTCACTGGTAGATTAGCACTGACAATGAGTGACTGGCATATAATGCATACATTCTTGTAAAGTTAAATTTTGATTAAATTTATTTTTTTTAGACATTATGTCTGTGCCATAGAAATTTGTGTGGAAGAGTGCCAGCATGCAGAAATCATTGCTGAGAGGGTTAAAAGACTTGTAAACCATTTCTACCCATCTGTGGTATATCCCGACAAAATAATGATAAATTTAATGGGAATTTATGAATAAACGGTGCATGGTGTGCACAATTTTTCAAAGTAGTCTAAAATCTGCCATATGGTTAAAACATCAACAAAAATTTTTCAAAGTAATACTCACCCTTCAACCAAAGAAAACTGGTATTCTATACGTTTTCCTGCCTTATTATGGTGGGCTGCCTTCCCTTTCTGAAGACCTCAAAGGATGTTGGTTGTTTAATGGTTAAGAATTTACTCCATTCTCATGAAGGAGATTTTGTTTGTTGTCTTGCTTAGTTTATTTGCTATGCCTACTAATGTTGTTTTAAACAAAACCAAAAATTAAGGACATAGACTTGATATGATGATAACCATAGAGCTATTGGTGAGTTAATAAATGCACTATTGATTTTAAGTAGACACAGTAATTAGGAATGTTAGCAGGAAAAAAAAATATTGGCTCCTAGAAATTTTCAAGATGTGCCAGGAGCTAAGTCCTTCCTAACTTCCACATGGTTGTTCTGCAGTGATTAAAACATTATTATGTTTCCTTTACATTTTACAGAGCATTTAAACGTAAATTCTTACCTAAAACTAAGTGATTTTTACTACATCAGTTATATCCAACTGATACTCTAAATAATTCAAACATAAATGTTTAGCTCACGTTGTTCATTTAATAAATAACAGAAAATATCCATACTTGACAATAATACTTTGCATTGCAGTATTTCTTATAGTACATGAAGCTCTACATAAATTTGTGTATTGGAACCTCAGAGGATCTGTTGGAATTACATAAGACAGGCATAATTATTCCTATTTTAAAATAGAGGTTCTGGGACTTCAATACCTTAAACAGTGCTCAGTTCTGCAAAGTTATAAAAGGATAAAGATTCTAGGGGCAGCTGGGTGGCTCAGTGGGTTAAAGCCTCTGCCTTTGGCTCAGGTCGTGATCTCAGGGTCCTGGGACAGAGCCCCACATTGGGCTCTCTGCTCAGCGGGGAACCTGCTTCCCCCTTCTCTCTCTGCCTACTTGTGATCTCTCTCTCTCTCTGTCAAGTAAGTATTTATTTATTTTTAAGTAATATTTGTAAAAAAAGAGGATAAAGATTCTAGTCTGACTCTGTTCAACATGTTCTTGATTGCATTATATTCAGACTAACACACTTCTGAGTGTTGCACAATTGTTGATAGTACCAGCATTATTTAGAAGACTCTCCTTTTGCACTTGTTCTTTTGTCACTACCCCCTTTTCTTATTAAGGATATTATATCATTTTGTTTGGCCCTGTTTCTGAATTTTATTTACAGTGCAGCATTACGATAATGACTTAGCATTTCTGCAAGCCCATGTTCTTCAGGAAGAGTCTTCCATTAATTTATGTTTACAAAGGGCAAGGGAGATAAACATTTGATCTGGTACATATAAATCATCAAACAGAAAATGCTAATTATTAATGAGAGCTCAGATTTTCCCTTTGCTCAAAATTAAATAGCATGAGACCATTTTTAATAGTAAAGTTGTGAGAGATACAGTTAATGAAGTTATATTTGCATTTATCCTTGGACATTAAGGATGATATTGGCTATAAATTTCTCATTTTAATGCTTTGCTAAAAATCTTTCATTATCATTTTGCTATCCAATACCAGCACTCTCTGAGGTGGTGCTAACACCAAATTAATTTAACGGTATGTAGAACTGTAGTAAAAAAATACTGTAAAAATAGAAGCAGTGTCTGTCTTGCTCATTGTTGATTATTTTATAAGTCAGTACATGGTACACTGAATGAACAATTTAAATTTTGATTAATGAGTAAACACTAGCTACGTTAAGAGAGATACTAAGATGTTAAGAGACATTAAGACATTAAGAGAGATGGGGAGATGAATAAGTTTCAGTCACAAAAAAAAAACAGAAAAAGCTAAAAGCAAAATTATTCTTTTAAATAGTATTTAATAATACACAAATCAAAGAGCTGAGTGTGTTGCATGATTAGAAGTGTCTTTATTAAGAAATAGTCTTTTCATGCATTCTATGCATGATGTAGAGTAGAACAGTAGGAAAACATTAGGCAGTATGTGATCTTAGAAGAAGTTAAAATGAGAAAATTACTATACGCAGTTAGAAGAACTTGGAAGTGTTAACACCAATCACAGTTTATGTCCTGGGGATTTTCTTCCCCAGTGACATCAGAATTGTGACTAAGGCCCAATGTTGAAAGAAAATGTGGTTGGGAGCCAAAATACAACTTTAGAAAGTCTGGTCTTTAGACTCAGCCACTTCTTTGAGGGCCTCTGCGAATGGTGCTAGAACCAGCCCCACCACCAACATGACACTACCTACTCAATCAATAGAGTGGAATGGCTAGAAGAGAGGAGGCCAGATTTTGGAGAGAGATTTGTTTGGACAGGACTGACCTAGGCATGGAGAAGATGAGTTAAAGCAGAGAAACAGTACAGAGCAGAGTCTCACATATGGCCTTCCAAAGTACTCACAAATGCACGCGCAAGAGAGAACACATCTTCAGAATCCTTCCTGCAGCCTTCTGAAAGCCAATCAGTGTTAGCCAGAAAGCAGCCAGAGGATTAACAACTTGCCTGTCCAGCAAAGGTACTGGCTCCAATTGCCTTCCCCACTTTCCTGACCTGGTGGTTCTAACACCTCAAAGACAGCTGACCAGAGATATGTAAAATACTAACCACTTCTCCCTTCTAGTCCACCTTCTATCTCCTGAGTTCTAAAGGTGTCTTGGGAGCAAAGAGATCACTGAAAATAGGTTTAGTGGAGTCCTAGATAACAGAATAAGATTCTCTTATTAAAACAAGGGGCTAAAATGTACAGAATTTGGCAGATAAAGTATTAAAGACACTTTGGGGCACTTTTCTAAAACAAAAAACAAAGAGTTTCAAAAATAACTTTATGAGACTTCTCCGTAAACTGGACAGACTTTTTCTAGAATTTTACCTAAGGTTAACAATAAGGAGGAAGCTTGGTTCTACACAAGAGTTTGTATTTAAAATATTTCTTTTTCTCACAAAGGAGTAAGCAGAATAGACAGTTTATTATAGGAGTCTGAGATTATAGGGATCTGAGGCATTCTTTGAGATTATTTTTCAATATTTTTGCATTTTTAATATATGATAAAATACATAAGAATTTGATAGATGCTTTAGAGGACTATTGTACCTAAGTTTGGCACATGTTTTCCGTACCTGTGTTTTTATTTTTCTATATAATTATGTTGGTGCCAAGTAAAACTTCTTTTACTATTGTAAGCAAATAAGAACAGGGGTTGTTTTAATATTTAAATGATGTCTTGGCTTCTAGGGAAGGGTCACTGATGTCACTATGAGCTGATTTCAAAGGATTAGCAATAGTTGATGCATCTGCACTTATATATTTATGTTCATACTCACATAAAGTACCACATTCTTGTCTTTAAGTTGTTTCACGTGTTTTTGTTTTGTAATTTTTGACAATATTAGATAAAACTATATCCATTATTTTCACCTGATTTTCTAAAAAAAAGTGACAACACAGTATTTATTATAATTTTGTCCATATGCACAAAAGTCCATAATATATGTGCATATACTTACACATATGTAATATAAATGTGTGGGTGTTTGTAGTATAGGTACATCTATAGACTTCATTTTAAATTTCCTTACTACCCCACAGAAAGGATATATTTGGTCATTTTTTCATCTTTAGGTTATCATTTGGACTCTGGGTGACAATGATGTATAAATATAGGATCATCAGTTGTGACAAGTACACCACACCAGTGAAGGATGTTGGTAACAGGAGAGGGTATCCACGTCTTTGGAGGCAGGAGTGTGCTAATGTTATATGTAGAGCAGCGAATCATACAGATGGACACCACATTTTATAGGCCAAATTGAAGAGTCTTTACTAAAAAGCCGGCGGCTGCGAGGGGGCTCACGTACTCCAAAATCTCGCAGCCCCAAATGAGCTCAGGTGTAAGCTTATAAAGGCATAACCACATTCTGTTGCCAGTTCCTAAAAATTGCCAAGCGCACTACACAAGCAAAATGCAGGGTAAGCAGATATCTAGGGTAGGGGTTCATTTCCTGGGATAGTTATATCTGGAGTATTTTGTGGGTTTTTTCTGCTAATGTTATAATAACATGGGTGCAGTAATATGATTGTGTTACAAAATGCCCACTTTTATAAAAATGGCATGACTTATGCTGAGGCCATCTCCTAGGTGTCTCCCTATGATCTGAATGCCCTTTTATGTCCAAAATTCATGTGCTGAAATCCTAACTCAAAGTGACAGTACTGATGAAAGATAGTCAGAAGAAAGGCTGACAGGGACACGGCCCGCCCTTGCCCTAAAAGAAACCACTCTTAAAAGGATTTTACACCACCCTGGGAGGAGCCCTCCACCCTTTCACAAGTGACAGATGACGTAACCTGATTGGTGTCAGGTGCAGGGAGGGTTAATCAGATTGAGACAGCCCGGTCAATAAGCCCATGAAAACCCCCGAATAATGAAACTCTGATGCCTCTTGGGTCCCCTCTCTTTTTGGGAGCTTTGTACCATCACTTTACTATCGCTCAATAAACTTGGCTGCTTTGCTGCCCACCACTCTTCATTCTTTGATGCTTCGTGACCAAGAACCTCAGGCACCAAAGGAGAAGGAATCCTGTAACAGTATTTGGAGGTGGGGCCTTAGGGAGGTGATGAGGCCAAGAAACCTCAATCATTAGGACTCTGCCCACGAAATTAATATCCTTACAAAAGAGACCCCAGAGAGCAGGCTAGTCCCTTCCACTAGTGAGGTTACAGTAAGGAGATGGCCACCTAATAAGGAAGCAGCTCTTAATAGACACTGAATCTGCCAGTCTATTACCTTGGACTTCTGGCCTCCAGAACTGTGAGAAATAAAATTCTCTTGTTTTTAAGCCACCCATTCTATGATATTCTGTCATAAAAGCCTGTTCGTTAACTTATTTGTTTCTTTACAACACAGCATTTGGCAGACAAGTTCACAACTCATAATTCATTTCCATGTTCTTTTTAACTCGAATTATATGTAATTGTATTTTTCTTGTATTTCCCAGTATTTGATAATTTCCTAAAAATCTTTTTTATAAAGATATACATTAATCCCATTGGTATCAAAGAACATGTTCTATAAATACACTTTTGACAGAGTAGGCAGTTAGCTAGGTATGAACAGAATTTTCCAACTATTAAAAAAAAAGAAAAATCCTGAAATCACCAACCACTCCCATCTCTCCAGTGCAGCAAAGGGGAAGTTTTAACCAGCAGTGGGATCAGGGGAGCTCTGGGGCACAGGAGTGCATCCTCTTCCCTATATTCAGTGCCCTAAAGTAACCTAAGGTTTCATTATAATATACTTTCAATATATATACACATAATTTACACTGTGGTTTCGACCCCCCGTTGAGAGGGATGAGTGCTATGACATTTCTGATAAAGATCACACATGGTCCTTACCTCCTGCTCCAACCTAAGGGAAGACATGGCCAGGCGACGGAGGGTCCTCAGACACAGACCGCCCCAACTGTAAACCTTCATGCTAAATACAAATGGAGGAGAATGTACCTGACCACTTCCCTGTCTTAAGAGGTCTTTTCTCTTTAAGTGCTATTAAATTCTTAACTTGAGAGTTTGGCTCTGAATTCTTTCTTGGCAGAACTGAGGTGGGCCTGGAGGCATGGAAGGAAACCACCTCTGATATAGTCTTGAAAAGGCTTGCTTTAAGGCTTAAGGCTATATAGTAAATTATGGTAAAAGTCACCTGCTATCTAAATAAGGTTTTTTGTGTTACTGATAAATTCACTGTTCTCTAGCTATTGTGTCAATTCTGCCTTTGTTACTGTGCAAATCTCATATCCTTACTGATTTTTCTGCTTCTTATAAAACTTTTGAGAACAGTCTTAAAATAGTCTCTTATTTTTGATAATTTCCTTGGGGTTTTTTGTTGTTGTTTTTTAAATGTTTTTAATATAAAAATTTTTTAAGAATTAATTCTGCCAATTTCTAAAAATATTTTGAGTATATGATTTGTTGCACATTAATTTTGCATTTAAATTCAGGATGGTGGGCTATTTTTACATTATGAAGTTTTCCTTTTTCTTAAATAATACTTCTTGCATTCAAGTCTATTCTGTCTGATACTACTTTGCTTAATGGATGCTTACAAATTTACATATTTCTCCTTTCGTTATTTTTGTATCCCCATGTGTAAGATGAATCTCTTAAAAGGAACATTAGTAGCCTCTGCATTTTTTTAATAAATGCTGACCATCTTTGTCTTTTAACTGAGACTTTTGTCTTTTCCCATCTTCAGTAATTATGAATATAGTTGTATTTGAATCAACAACATATTGATAAAGTTTAACAATCATCTCTTAAAATTATATATATACAAATTATTTTATAAATTGTCCTAATATAAAAATATGTAAAATACAATTTTAGATAATACTGTTTTAATAGTGAACTATGCCAAACAACAAATTGCACATTGCCAATTTATTCTCATTGAATACCATCATTGCTTTTTGCCAAACAGTCATATCTGCAGCTAAATCATGATTGCAAATGATGAACAGCTATAATTCCAACATAAATGTTTGTTGATATTTTTATGTTATGAGTAAGACAAAGTGTAAAAAAAAACATATGTCAGAACTTCACTCTTGTCAATAATATGAGCAACTTCTTTGCTGAATTAAATGATATTTTTTTGGACACTGGAAGAACATTTTCTTAAAATTTTGTGCTACCTTCTGGGGAGGGCATGTGCTGTTAAGTGCTGTGAAATGTGTAAGCCTGATGATTCACAGACATGTACCCCGGGGCAAATAATACATTATATGTTAATAAAAATTAATTAAAAAAAAAAAATTTGTGCTACCTTCAATGAATAGAGACGTGACACACTTAAATGTTTAATGTGCATTATTGTCATCCTGAACAACCAGTAATACTATAATTGAAGCCCTGATTTGTACTATTTATTAATTTTTGTGATGTAAAGACTCCACCATGGCAGATTTCAAGCAATTGACATGGTGTCACTGACCATGATGTTGCTAAGTAAGCGCAGTAGCAAACCATTTAGCATCACATTTCCACCAAACAGATAAAATAGATGTTAAACAAAAACAGAAAGAAACCTAAAGGTTAGGTTAGCAAATAACCTATTTACTAATAAATGGTATATATAGAATACTATATATAGAATAGTAAAATATAGTAAAGTAATTAAGAATTGTGGAATCTAAGTTGTGGGAAGACACTTTCTTAATGATGGGGAAGTGTTTGATATGAGAGACAGATTATTGACTTTTTATGAAAGTCAGATTACTGACTTTTATATGCTTTGTTGCATGTCATGAAGAAGACATTCTGAAATTTTGAATTTTTTTGGTAAACATCTTATTACACTTCCAGGCAGGTGAGAAAAGTTTCCCACTCCAGTATGATGGACTACTTCATGAGATCAGCGTGGTCATTCACAGAGCATGATAAGCTCCTTGACAATGGACTTGCTCTGACAATATTTCCCCCACCTCCCCTCTTTTTTTTTTTTTTCAAGACGACAAACTTCTTTTGCTTTAGAATGGTACTGAAGTCACAAATACAATAAAGACATCATTTTTTTTTTAGGACCGAGTACATTTGTAAAATTGTTTTCGTCTACAAAGTGGTTTAGGAGTAATTTGTCAGTTGAGCCAACGTGATGAGACATCCAATTGTATGACTGTTACTTTCCTTTCCCAAATAAACAAAATAATTAGAGAAAACAGCGAAGTCACAATCCATTTAATACTCTAAAACCTCCCTGTTGATGTAGCTTTAGAACTGGGCAACTGAAGTAACTATCCATCTTGCTTTTAGAGTAATTGCAGTTTAAATGTGATCTTAGAGCAGAACAACCCCCGTAATTAACCACCTTGCTTTTGGAACACCTTTTTATCAGTGTGTGTCTTTGAAGCAGAACTAAAAGGAAATAAAATAATTTTTAGCATACTATTTTCTTCCTGAACTCGTTTGTTCCAATTAATTGGCTGAATATAGAACATCCAATGAACCACAATGTTCATGTTACTTTAATGCACTAAAAGCATGGTTCTGTTTTCCGCATTTTATAATCCTTTCGCCAAAAAAAGAATTATTGCTATCAACCATTTCCATAAGGTGTGTGCTTCTCCAAGTGTTTTATGAAAGGTTTTATTGTATTTTACTCTTACCATTCTTGAGAATGAGGCTAATATGATTCTCCCATTTTTTGAGGGGTTCAACATCTATTTCTACTTGTCTCCTTTGAAAAGAATTAAATGTTACCTTTTGTTCATCATTTATATGACAGAATGCATAGGTCACACTGGGTAAGACAAAGCAAGTGTTACTTCTCTGGTATTTTGCACCCTTGACTGCTTGAATTATTCCTAAGACAGTGGGACTGCATTCCAGCTGCTCTGTGTCAGGTGTACCATCTAAGGCTACCATTCTGAATCAAGATCCCCTGAGTTAATGACTTTGACTCTAAATGAGCTAACAAAATATACTGGTAAGGGCTAAAAGGGTTATTTTAGGGCAATTTTTAAAAATGGAAGAAAGAAGAGACTCCCTTCTCCTTGCTATGATACACATTAACTATTAGGTATTTTCTTAAACAAGTCAGCAAATAATATGTTTGGATCTCCTAGAGAAAAGAAATATTCAATAAAGTCACTTACTTCAATAAAATTAACACCATGTTATTAATTTATTGCTTAATTAGTTGACTTTGAAAATGTCATATTATCTTCTGATATTGGGCATCATTTTCTGAGAAAATTATTTGTTGAAAAGTTATAGGAAATCAAAAAATTAAGTTAACAGTCCATCCAATAAAATATAAATTCTCAAAGTGTTGAAAAACTTTTTTGACTCCAAAGTGTTCTGAACATGGGAATATTTAATTTCTTAATTTTAGCAGATATTATCTGAATATCAGATAATCCGATCTGAACTACAAAGGTATTTCAGCTCTCTGCCAATGAGGTCAATCTCCTTCTATAGCTAGGAATTTATGCTGTGATTCAAAAATTTCAATGACTCCCCACCCATACCACTGATTTTTAGGGATCAACAAACTTAATCACTGCTGTTTCTTCTGTCTGTGAAGGAGTAACTTGTTTCCATCCTTTATGTGCTAGACAGTTGGCAGTAATGATAACCTTGTTCTCTTTCAAGGTTTGAGATGTAGGCATCCTCTGCTCCCTGACAGAGATGCTACAAACCAGACTTGTTAAACAGCTCTCTCAGTGATGGTTGACAAGTTCAGTTATGCAAAGAGAGAGTAAGCATTGCCATCAGGAAAATGAACAATTCCTTGGCATATTAAACAAACAGCCATGCAAGGGCCCTGTGACCCAGAGAGCCAAACACACACTCCATGGCTCCATCTATAAAAATCCTTCTTTCTCAACTCACAAATTCTGTTTCTCCTTCCAGATATTTAAGATTTTCCTACCCAATATATGCTCCAGACTATGTTCTCACAAACACCTCAACACTTTAACCTCACTCCATTCTACTTCATTCTACTGCACAATCTGTCTGTGCCAACATTTTCTAGCTCTTCTTTTGCTCACTCACCTTTTCTCCATAGAATACACTAGCACTTTTTCTTATTTCTCTTTTTATTTTTCTCCCAGTCCAACTTTACAAAAAGCCCAAATCCTGTTTGTAAAGTTCAAATCAGAAGCAAATGAGTAGAAATATTAGAAGGTAGAAAAGGGAAAATGCATTTGTTAATATATTTGTTTCCTTATCAAGGCCAATTGGGGGGCGGGTATTGGTTTTATGTAGTGTAGGTGGAAATTAAAGGAAAAAAAAAGAGATAGAAGACGACTTCGTTTGGTGACTTAGAGTCAAATGAAGAGTCTTGTCACCAAAAATTTTGAGGGTCACAGTAGATATGCATAATTTTCATACTGCTAAGGAAAAGAGTGCTGGGGTACAGTCCCTATGTCATTAAGCAAAATCAATTTATTATTTCTGTGAACACATACTGGACCTTGGAAATCTTGTTCCAATTAAAAAAATAAAACACATAAAACCTAATCAGTTGCCTTTACCATTTATCACTTGATACCAACCTAACATAAGAGGATAAATGGGATATGGAGTCAAAAAACTTGGGTTTAATCAGTCCTCTTCTCCATGTTCACTCGGGGGGTTCAAATAAGTTTCCATTAATCACTAGAACAGTTTTTTTTAGATGTAATGAGAAATTTCTCATTAAACTCAAAGAGTTTCTGTGAGAATTAAACATAATGTATATTAACCATAGGTCCTTAGATAGATACAGAGTATCTAACACTTGGTATGTGCTAGATGAATGGCACTAAAATTTCCTTATATTTTTGTTTTTTTGATTAATTAAATATATATTTAGGTATAAATGCAAGTTCATTTATGTATAGAATATCTGTATTTCTCGTTATTACCTTTACAGTGATGTTTGCTTTCTGTTCTTCAAAGAAACCCATAATGTCTAACGGAAATCTGAAAAGGAAAAGGAAAAGAAAAAAGTGAGCTTGATAAAGATTATTCACCAAACACTGCATGAATGACTGTCTCTGTTATAACTCTAAACATCTTGATGAAAGCTGACATAAGACTTCTTAAAATTAAATTATAAATGTGATTAAGCCAATGATCATTATAAGAACATTAATTAAATATGCCACTTTGGGCCACATGATCGAATTTTTCTTTAATAAATTTCATAGGTCAAAAGCTCTCAAATGAGCTAACCAGAAATTCCTAAGCAAGTGATCACATGAACACTCAAAGTCAATCGAGCGGTGCAATATGAAATTAAACTCCATATTTACACACACATCTTTTATTAGACATGTATTTACTCAAATTATAGAAAATATTGAAAAGCTTGAATGAAACCATGCATGTTATCTCTGCTTAGAGTAAAGAAGACTTTCATGAATTTTTGTGGTAAAAATGCTGTTTTTCTGAGCTCAAGTAACCTCAAATTTTCATCCCCGAAGTATTATTGTTTCAGATTGGCAAGATGTTCCTCACTCCCAATCTTTCAATGTCATATTCATTGAATAAAACACAAGAATTCATAATTTTTACAGGTGTTTATCTAGTAGATCGGGTATATATTAAACCTATACCCTGAAATAGTTGAGTAATGAAAATACAGAGATATTCATTGTATTAAGTGGATTTAGAAAGAAGGTAGCATGAATGTCTCAAAATATACTTTCATTTTTGAGGATTTTTTTGCGTTGCCTCATATTGTCTGCATTTCTTTTACATATCAGTTCATGCTTAACCTTATATCTAAATATAGTTCAAAAACTAGGTTTGAGTAATTTATCTGGGAAAAATAGCACTATTTGGTTAATAAGTTAAAAGCTTAAGGTAAAGAACGGTCAAGTTTCATCTCATTCCCACTATACTCTCCACTAGCTGAAGCCAAAAGGCTAAAACTATTGGTGAGATTAGTAGATGCTCAGTTAATAGTTATTAACATTTAATTAGATTGTCACATTGTTTTTTTTCCCTTTGAAAAATCATCAGAATGATAAATTCTGTCTTAAAATGTTGAGTAAAATTTTAAAACAAGTTAAAATCCATCAAATAAAATCTAAACTCTTCAAATGTTCAAGATCTTTTTTACCCCAAAGTGCTCTGATTATAAGAACTCTTAATTTCTTTTTTTTTTTTTATTTTTTTTTTAAAGATTTTATTTATTTGACAGAGAGAAACACAGCGAGAGAGGGAACACAAGCAGAGGGGATAGTAGCGGAAGAAGCAGGCTTCCTGCAGAGCAGAGAGCCCGATGCAGGGCTCGATCCCAGGCCCCTGGGATCTGACCTGGGCCAAAGGCAGACGCTTAATGACTGAGCCACCCAGGCGCCCCAAGAACTCTTAATTTCTTAATTTTAGCAATTTGTATGGGTTGCAGCAATCACAATTTATAAAACCACACTTAAAACAAGAAAAATATAGAAAGAATATTTGTGAGTAATTTTGGAGTTATAACAATTATCAGGTCATAGTTAACTTAACAATTTCTACCTTCTTTCTTCATTTTTTAAATGTCTAGAGCTTAATATTTGAATATTATGGGCTCAACACCTAATATTTCTTTCTTGGTTTTATACTGGCTCTATTGTGGCCACTGGGGGATGTCTGTATCTCCATATCTATATTATCCACATCTATCTATATTGTCCAAAGAAATCAAGCTAAGTCATTCTGGATAATAATCAGGAAACAAAATATAAACACATATACATTTAAGAATTTATTTATGTATTTGAGAGAGTATGTGCATGTGTAGGCACATGAGTGGGGCAGAGGGGGAAGGACAGGGAAAGAATATTAAGCAGACTCTGAGATGAGTGGGGAGCTCAATGGGGCTCCATCCTAGGACCCTGAGATCACGGCCTGAGCCAAAACCAAGAACCATGGATGCTTAATCAACTGAGCCATCCAGGCACCCCAGGGCACAAATTACATTTGATAACAAATTTTAACAGCACAATTCGGATTCTACTGTATTGATTTTTCTTAAGTTTATTTATTTTGCTAGTCACATTCTAAATTACATTTTAGGATAGAAATCTGGCTCAGTCAATATGGAATATTTTATCATAATGCATTGAAATAATATTCATTTAAGCCTAAATTTTTTGTGGGGTAGGGGGCAATGGCTTTTGCTAAATGCTCTGAGGCTCCTTTAGCAGCAAAAGCAAGTCTAGGGACACCTCCACTGTACCATTCCTTACATTGTATTCTTCCATACCTCAGCAATCAAGTGGGATTCTTGAACACTGATCTACCAGAGTAATCCTCAATTTTAGATTTTATTCTGTATTTCAGTTACGAGCACTTGTGAAGAACTAAACAGTTTCAAAAAACCAGTTCTAATATCCCTTTAGGAATAATGTTGGGAACCAAAGCAACTTTAAGAAAGAATTAAAATGGCATAAATAATAAAGCAGTATCAGTTCAGTCTTTTAGTAGCAAACTAGCTTAAATGATTAGGTCTAGTTGATATTGAGATTTACTCCATGTATTTAAGAAGCTTTACTTAGCAACTGAATTCTATAAATATGTTTAGGTTAAGTTTATTAAACTATGATGATAAAAATTATCCAAGTACTTTAGGGGACTATAGTAACAGATAAATAAGGCATATGATATTTATTGACAAATACAATTACATTGAAAAATTATATTTCTTCAAACATCTGATAAATTATAGCTTTTAGAGTAATGGATTTTTGTGTCCTGCTTTCAGTAATATTAACTATATTGCCTACCTTTTACAACATTTAACATATTTTATTTTGCCAACTGGTGGTAACCCATAATTTATTCATATTTATGTGATGCATGCATTTGAAAATTATTGAAAAAATAATTCCTTATGTAATACAACATAATAAAAGCAAAATTGTTCTATTTTTTCAGTAGATTTCTAGAAAAATATATTCACAGAATAAACTATATCTATGTCTAAGAATACAGCAGATGATACCGATTATTTAAAAGCAAAGCTTCTGTAACTTACTCTGTAATTTACTAACCTATTGTTAGGAACAGAGTAGTTCTTTGATATTAATTCATGAAACTTAATTTGAATAATTCTCTTGCTAATTTATTCATAAAACAGAAAGATAATAATGATGAATTCTGCTTAGTGTTTCTTACATGTCATTCAATACTTTGATGTACTTAAAAAGTTAACTATGAAAATGGATAAATATTCATTCAAGGTTTTGATCTCTCTAATACAGATGTTTTCAAATCATTTTTGAAAAAAAACTTTAGAAAAATAGCTGTAACTGAAGTCTACTTAGATTATTCTATCTTGAAGTAAATTTAAAATAATATGTAACCATAAAAAGGCCCAAGAATTACCCCTGAGAAATAAAGTAAAACTATAATTAAAACAAAAAACGGTTAGACTTTGAAGAAAAACTGAAAGTTTGTATTAGGGTGACCCAGGAAAGGGCGAAGTTAATCATAAGTGACTTAAATCATCAAATAGGTGCGTTTTTCTGCCATATTTCCATAAAACTCCACAGATTTTTAATTGGGTACTTAAAAGTGGGCAGTGGCCTCTATTAGTGGATGTCACGTTCTTTTTTTAAAAAAATATTTTATTTATTTATTTGACAGAGAGAGAGATGACAAGTAGGCAGAGAGGCAGGCAGAGGGAGAGGAGGAAAAAGGCTCCCTGCTGAGGGGAGAGCCCGATGTGGGGCTTGATCCCAGGACCCTGAGATCATGACCTGAGCTGAAGGCAGAGGCTTAACCCATTGAGCCACCCAGGCGCCCCCTGGATACCATTTTCTAAGAGGCTTCAAAATCAACCCAGACTCTGGCAGGCTAAAAACCTCAAATGAATGACTTCTTTCTCTTTGAACCCTGTCTGGAGTGTCTGCCTCACTCCTTCTGAGCTACAGATCTCATCACTCAGCCTCATGACTGCCCTGGCAGATCATGCACCAGGCCGTCAAGGAGATTGGCCAGGCAGCAAATTTTAAAACTAGCTGGCCCAATCCAGCCTCCTCCTTGTTTTTGTAAATAAAGTTTTACTAGGTCGCGGCACACCCTTCCATTTACAAGTGGTCTAAGGCTTCTGTTGTGTTACAAACGGTACAGTCGAACGATTACAACAGAACCTGCTTAGCTCGCAAAACATAAAGTTAGTACCTGGTCCTTTACAGGAAAAGTTTGCTGACCTCTGCTATACAGCACTGAGGATTAACTAGTTATTGTTCTACCAGCAACATGATTTAACTTTCAAAACAGTATTGAGACTAGACAAAGGGTATGTTCTGGAATTGGCCTATACCTTAGAGAACTGGGTAAAAAGAAAATGTATAAGTAGAACCTGAAACCAGTGGGAAAGGACAATATGTTAAATACAGACCCCACGGAACATACGAGAAAAACAACTTCCCAAAGCAAGTATTCCCCAGTTGGGGTCATTAAGAAAATATTACAGCTGGAGATAGAAGGTGGAGTAAAGAAATATCAGTGCACAAAAGGAAAAGTCTTTTATAGCACCCTTGTGAATTCTGCTAAGAGCAAAATTGTATCTGTGAAGGGAGCTGAACAGGCTTTGACAGTAATTTGCTTCAGTCATTATTATTAGTGAGTTAGTGCCCTGTGTGGTAAGAGCAAAGAAATATTTCAAAATATATATTTCAGTTCTGAAAATGTGGGCTCATTTTAACACTCGAGTTCATGATAACTGCTGCAGTAGCTAAATAAGAGCAGCAGACTACTAGAGAAGAAAAACACACCCACATGACAAAGTCACAAATATTCATATTCCACTTATTTAGTTGAAGAAATTTTGAAAACAATATCTATGCACAAAAATATCTCTTTCTCTCCTACCAGAGGTAATTATTAGTATTTAAATACTAAAATAATAATATTATTTTAATATTATTATTAAATTATTAAATTCATTATTATAAATAATAAATAAAATTCTTATTAAATTTTACATATTAAAATAAAAAATAACTTATTATTTTTTAAGATTTTATTTATTTATTTTGACAGAGAGAGAAAGATCACAAGTAGGCAGAGAGGCAGGCAGAGGAGAGGGGGGAAGCAGGCTCTCCGCTGAGTGGAGAGCCAGATGCGGGGCTTGATCCCAGGACTATGAGATCATGACCTGAGCTGAAGGCAGAGGCTTTAACCCACTGAGCCACCCAGGTGCCCCTTAAGTAATAACTTATTTAGTAGGTATGTTACATTCGAATGTGTTCCAGTTCCAACAGACAAAGCTGCAGGGAAATAATGAACCACACAAAAATGCCTGAAAGAAGATGACACATAGTCACATTCCCAGTCGTGACACCAAGCATAAGGGCTAAAATCAAAAAGTTCGCAAAACCAAGTGTTAGTGAGCATGTAAGGCAAATAAATGGAATCCTTATAGATCACAGTGGAGAATGTGAAAGGGGCACTAACTTTAGTTTGGAAAAGGTTTGGCAGTCTCTTTGGGACATATATTTATACCATACTCCCCAATTAATCCCCATGAAAATACATGCTCGTAAAAAGGCTTGTACAAGTATATTGATAGCAGCACAATTCCTTAGAACTAGCAACTGCAAAAACAAAGAATAAAACAACTGTCCACTAATAGGAGAATGGGTAAATGTGCATAGTTCAATCATACAATGATATACTATTGAGCAATATAAAAGAATGAATTTCTGATTACTGAACCTGAAGATCGTAAGGCATAAATTTGAATGAAAGAAGTCAAACATGAGAAAACAAATAAAATTAATTATTGCTGATGGAGGTTAAAATGTTCCCACTACTGGGTACACCAGGATGGGGAAAGTAACTATAAAGGTACATAAAGGAAAATTCTGGGATGATGCAAATAGTTTATAATGTTTATTTGCTTTGCATGATAGTTAGATGGGGCTATGGAATGGTCAATCTCATCAAACTGACCACAAGACCTGTGCCCTTTATTGCTTGAAAATAGATCTTGATTGAAAAGTTTACCAAAGTTTGGGATATAAGGACACTATTTTGTGCTTTTTGGAAAAAAATGTGGATCAGCAAAGATATCTCACTGATCCTATATCCATGTTTACATGTTTAAGACTCCAAGAAGATATTTAGTTTGGGGCTTTATAGCTAGTTTCTTTCAGTTATGATAAGCTTTAAAAAGACCGGTATAGTAGAAACATAATTAAACTATTTCCTTGAGGTGAATTGACAAAGTAGACTTATTTTTCCTTGAGCTGATGGAGGATATATTATTTAACTTTACCTACTGTTGTTAGCTATTTTAAAGAAATATGGCCCTATTTTAGTGTTCAACGGTCTGTAAAGGTTTCAAGGTTGGGAAATAATAATTTCCTCAACCAAATTTAGTTTCTCAATACAATTGGCCATATGCCAACATTATATCATTCAGGTACACTTTATTGGCAAATTGTTTTGATATATTTTTGTAATCTATAGGAAGAAAAAGTTGTGTTACTTATGAACAGAGGCAGAAAGCTGTTTGTGTGGGATTGCTCCTTCCTGCCTCACCATAGAATTTTATCAGCTGATAAACATTTTGAATTTCATCCCGTATATAACAATCTGATGTAAACAAATGAGCCAAACGGACAGTTGATTTTAGAGGGAGATTTTAAAAAGTAAAGGCCAGTAAATCTAGATGAATGAGTGGTTTCTACATACCAAAAATATTGTATATTAAAGATAACAGAAATTATGAAACACTATCAACCTTGAGCTGGCAGACCACTAATTCTAAATTGATGACGGTTTTGGTATAAAAAGGCTTCAGGTCCTTTGGCTAATGAAACTTAACTCTACCTAAATTCTCGAGAAACATGGAGAGCTTTTGAAATATATAGCTACATCGGTCTCACTGCACAACAATTTCAGGGAGTAGGGCTGGCTGATCATAAATCCTGAGGTGGTTCTAACATGCATCCAGATTGTGGAACCGTGGGCAGCTCTGAGGGCCTTTCAGGAACTAATTCCAAACCTAAGCTAGGATAAAGGGAGCTATGGCAAAATTTGGATACTTGTAGCGGTTAAATGTAATGTACCTAATTATCATTTAACAACTCTGGGTCTTGTTTTCGTCATATGCAAAATCACAGCATTGAATCTATTGGCTATTGGACTCCTCTCAGGCTCAAAAATTCTTTCACGAAGTCTCTCTGTATGATCTCCCACAAGAGGTGAAAAGTTTAGCTTCTTTCCAGCCTTCCCTTCATTTTGGTATTGACTTAGCTTATTTTTTTGCAAAATGTTACCAGCCTTTGGGAACACAGTACAAGAAAACCAAAATTATCAGGGTTAAGTTCTTTCACACAGAATGCCTTCTTTCAATTTTTCCGACTTTATAAATTGCAACAGAAAATAAAATAAAATTTAATTTAATTTAATTTAAAAATAAAATAAAAATAAAATGTCTAAATATAATGAATGTGATTTTAACTGTTACTATTCCTGTACTGCATTTTACTTAAGATTCTAACAGCTAAATCTGGGAACACTCCCCATTTTTTGTTTGGAGGCAGTAACCACATTGAAGAGTTAAATGCCAATATTATGATTCTATATCCCAAATATAATTTACTTTTATATTTCCTGCTATTTGCATCATCGATGGTGAACAACAGTTTTCAAAGGCAAGAAACAAACAATATCACATATATAGTCTGCTTGATCACATATTTGAGGGACAGCTCTCTGAGTAGCATCACTGGGAAACTAGTCCTTTTATAAGAATCAAGTGCATATTTAAAAAAAAAAAAGAATCAAGTGCATAATCCCATTCTTGGCATAGAGGGTATCCTGAGAAAGACATTTACATATACATTTTCTGTATTGCTGAAGCTAATTGATAAAAATGTCAAACACTGAGTCTAAGGCATGGATCAGGAAAGGGAAAGGATGAAGTAGCAACTATAATGGGCAGCATCAGCGGGAAAAGGGATAAACAAAAAGTAAGCTCTTTATAGTCTGAGAGCTAACAAGAGAAGCAAAAGCAAATCAAAGAACCATATTTGTGAGAGTATTTAAAAACCATGATAAAAAAGAAAACCAGTAGGAGAAAAAAAAGAGTCCACAATGATTCAAAGAAAAATGGCAATGTCCTTTAAAAAAAAAACAAAAAACAAAACTTTACTTATTTATTTGTCAGAGAGAGAGAGAGAGAGAAAGAGCGCACAAGCAGGGAGAGCGAGCAGCAGGCAGAGGTGAAGCAGGCTCCCTGCTGGGCAAGGAACCCAATATGGGACTTGATCCCAGGACCAAGGGATCATGACCTGAGCCAAAGGCAGAGTGAGTCACCCAGGTATCCTAGCAATGTCTTAATAGAAATATATGACAGTACATCTAAAATAAATATATATATATATATATATAAAATATACATATATATATGTATGTATGTATGTATGTATCCAAAAGAGTACAGAAGCATAAGGACATGAAAGAAAATAGGAAACAAAACACCAACATTTGTCATTTCTCAGTAAAGAATATTCAGTTTGGCAACATTGTCTATACTCCTGTCAAAGAAATGTCTTTTTCTTTTTTTGATAATCCCAATTTTATAACTCTGTATTTGGTAGTTTGGATTTGGGTTCTTTCCTTGAAAGATCATTGTTCACATTTAATGAAACAGATGCCTGGTAAAATAGAAGGCAGTTATACACTCAGGGAAAGGGTAAGGAATAACATTGTGAACTCCCACCAAAAGCTAAATTTAAACATTATAATCTTTAAATGAACTTTTAGGTTAAAAATTGAATTGATTTAAATAAAAGGCACTTTTTGCATGTTCACATTTGGTTTTCTTCTGTGTTAATGCTTTTCTCAGTACCCTCACCAGATGCTGGAGGAGGAACGGAGAGTTCCCACCCTGTAATCACCTGGTAGTTTCTTCTCTTGGCAAGTAGCCCCCACACTTGGGTGGGTCCTAAAGCCACTCATTAACATAACAAAACATCTTTAAAGCCCTCGTTCTTAGGAAATTCAGGGGGTTTTAGGAGCTCTGTGCCAAGAACAGGGATGAAGACCAAATACATATTTCATACTATAAATCACATCACTGGAAGTGAGAGATAAACCTGAGAGGAATTAAACTCTGGTTCCAGTGACTCATGAGACCCTGCCAGATCTGTACAATTCCTGTGGTTTATTGGTAAAAGTCATTCTTGAACTATATGAGATATACTAATACTTCTCATATCAAATATGTTGGGTCAACTTTTGGCCTAAGTCAAGTTGAGTTGGATTTCTGTTGCTGAAAAATAAAACTTCTGATTAATTAAAATTTTATTTATAATGGCAACAAAGGTGAAATTCTGGCATTAGGATATTAGGTAAATTATGGTACTTTTATATAGTGGAATTTTATGCAGCTATGAAAAGTCACATTAAAAAATAATGGTCTAGGCATTTGTTTGCATTATAATATTACATGAAAATTGAGAATACAAACAATATGATTCTATTAGTTGATGCTAAAATCTTAGAACTTATAAAGAGAAAATATATCAAAAGGAACATACATATTAATAGCTGTTGCCACCAGATAATGGGATTGTTTGATTTTTTCATTATTCCTTACTCTTTTCTCTTTTTCAACAATGAACGTAAATTGCTTTTATAATAAGAAAAATAATTTACTTTATTTGAAATGGTCTTGTGATTAAAAAGCAATTTAAGCTTTACAAAAGGATTAGATAATTCATTTGTTCTTAGTAAAGATAACAGTCAAAAGAGGACAGTGGATTATATTCCTCAACTGTTTTTAAAGAAAAATGTTAATGATTCTTTCTGTATTTGTTTTTCTTAAAAAGTACCAGTTTCTATTCAATTGAAAAGCAAATGTAAAATATACAAATTTAAGACAACTTTATATCAAGTAAAATTTCTCTTTTGTCTCGTGTATTAATTCTCTAGTCTCCAAGTACCCTCTCAGTGTCAGTAGCAAAACTGTCTTAGCATTTTTTAGGAATCATAGAACTGCCATGAATTTGTAATTATTACAGCTATATTTTTGTCATCTTTTGTTCTAGCAGATTCAATTATTTTTAGTTCACACATTCATGATAGATAAGTATCTCTAGCTGATCTTAGGTGATGACAGACTGAAAAATCAGCCTGTCACCTCTGGATAGAAGCAGTTGTCATTTCACTGTGAGCTAGTGAGATTCACGTAGTTAAACCACAACATTTACTTAGCTCCTATGTGCCAACCAACAATCCATACAAAATAGGAGGATACATGAGAAATGCATAGCATTTTTTAATAGTTGTTTCTGCTATCAGCTATAAGTTCCTAGCAGTAGATGCCAAGAACTACACTCAATGATTTACAGAACTCTGAGTCAGTACTATTGTCATTTTAGGAATCAGGTTCTTGGGGTTTGGGAATGCGCAATTATAAAGCTTGCTCAAGGTAACATGAATAAACAGAAGCAGCTGTTGGTCTGCTGGGCTTCAAATCATGTGCATTTTAATGCTTAATATCTTTGTGAAACCTATAATATGCAATATATAGAAGGCACCTACTGTCTTGGCATATAGCTTTGACTATGTAATGTGTCTCATTCTACTTGCAGTACTAATCTGCCTTACCTACCCGTTAGTGATATGTTAGCTATATATATATTATTAGCTACATATATACATATACATATATATATATGTATGTTATCTTTGTATATTGGAAACAATATACAGAGGGACTTGTTGCGTGCAGTCAGAATGTTAGTGTTTAATAGTAATATAGACAGAAGATAGGAAATAGGATAAACGATGCACTAAGAATAAATTTTAGAAGAGGCTGAGAATGTAACAAAACCCCAATCTTTTTGAGACTAGTTTCAGGATTGATCTGTGACTCAGAATATGTTGGGCCTGTGGATACAGGAAATGGCACTGTGGTTTGGGAAGGGGAGTGGGACAATATAATGCAGTGGTTCAGAGAAGAATTATAATACCCAAGTTCCAATCCTGGTCTGTCATGTATTTGTAGCATGAACTTGGGAGAGTCCATTTTCCTCTTCTGTTTCTCAGTTTTCTCAATTGTAATAAAAAAGTGAGAATAGCACATTTCTCATAGGATTGTTCAGGGTTAAGTTAGATACCATAGCACTTAATCTAACATTTGGCACATTGTGTATACTTGATATATGTAGCTCTTTGAGCCATGAAGATTCTTCTTGGTATGGAGAAGATAAATCCTATCTGAAATTTTAAAGCTGCCACTATTTTTTAAATTATGGTAAAATATAAACAACATAAAATTTTCCATTTTTAGTGTATACATAAGTTATACTAAATATTTTCACACTGGTGTGCAACTATTACCGCTATGTATCTCAAGAACTTTTTAATCATTCCAAACCAAAACTCTATACCCATTAAACAATAACTCCTTATTGTCCCCTCCCTTATCCTCTGATAAGCTCTGTTCTATTTTCTATGTATTTTACTATTCTAGGAATTATACAATATCTCTAAGCACATAGGTGTATATGTATATAGGTAGGTAAGTACACATTTATTTGGCTTACCTTTTTGATATGGACTCTTCCACAAGAATATAAGCCACTACAGTGCAAAGATTTTGTCTACTATCTCTACTAATAATTCTTCAGCTTCCAAAAACAGTTTATGACATATAGATGGCACACAAGAAATGTTAGTAAAACAAGTGAATAAAAGAATGTGTGGTAATCTTCCCTTTTATCTATGCTCCAAAATTCCCTGATAATAACCACTATGTCTTTTCCCTTTTTCCCACCTTCACATCATGAAAAGGAAATCCATCTCAAAAGTATAATTATTTAAATAGTCACATTTAAATAAGTCATAATTGCCTTATGAAAAAGGTAATACCCAGTGTGGACAGCTCAAACCCTCACGTATTGCTAGTAGGAGTAAAACTCATGCAAACATTGTGGAAAACTGCTTGATATTGCCTACTAAAAGTAAATATATGCAATACCAAGAACATTTATCCATTTATACACACATGAATGTATTCATTTCTACCAAAAGGTCTATACAATAATCTTCATAGCAACACTGTTCCCAGGGTGTGGAAACAAACCAACCTGAATGTCTTTACAGTAGAATGGATAAAGGAACAGTAGTGTAGCTATAAAGCTAAACACTCTTCAGCAAAAAGAATGAACAAATCTATAAATATATATGGCAAAAGTATCATCGAATAAAATAAGCCAGACACAAGAAAAATGCTTACTGAATTATCTTTTTATATAAATTTTAACGATAACTAAAACTAATATATGGTGTTAAAATTCAAGACAAATGTTGCCCTTGGAAGAGCTGGGTGGTGACTGAAACAGGGAAGGAGAGGGCTTCTCATGTTTTAGTAATGTAATGTTTCTCGATCTGGATTTTGGTTACATGGGTATGTTTACTCTGTGGATATTCAACAAGCTATCTATTTCAAAAATATATTTAACTTGTCTTTGTGTATAAAATACATATAGAAATGTTTACATAAAAAATGATAGACTTTGCAAAATTTCCTTGGGACAAAAATGGTGTTGATGCTTAACTTTTCTAGTAAGTTCTACCCCTGTTTGATTTTGGTTTGATAATTTCATGCTAGACTGCCACTTTCTTATTGTCTGAGAAGAAGGCATTTTACATTTCTTTCAGTTTTAGTTCTTGCTAATTTATAGATCAGTCTAGAAAACTAGCACTGTAGCCAAGTTAAATGGTTATGTAAAAACTGAAGGAATTCAGGTGTCTACAGAATATAAGTAGCATCATAGACTAAGAGAAACTTTTAGATTAAATTTTTCTAAGACTGTTATTATATTTTTATTCTAGAATATATTTTACTTAGACCATATCAAATTCTGCATAAATTGGATCACTAACTTGAGATTTGATTCCGATAGCATATTTCCAATAGTATAACTATATAAAAGGCTATAATAACAATTTAATATCTAATAGTTATTTTTTTCTAAAAAAATCATTTTGCTGAACACTTAGATTTGCAATAGTCATCATTGGGACAGTAAGTAAACACCATTTTGCTGAATCTGTATTAATGATTGTATACAGTTTATCATTTGATAGTGGACTGAGCAATTATCCATCATGGTTTGGGGAGTTTATGCCTATAAGAAATATAAAAACTACCTTCAAAAATACATTATTGGAAATATTTTCTGTCAAGTAGCAAACTTTTACATGAGTTTTTGTAAACTTAATAAAGAGAATATGAATATAGGAATAGGTTTTAAAAGCTGATAGTAGGGGACACCTGGGTGGCTCAGTTGGTTAAGCTTCTGAATCCTGGTTTCAGTTTATGATCTCGGAGTCATAAGACTGAGCCCCTTGTGGTGTTGGGCTCTGCACTCAGTAGGGAATCTGTCTGAGAATCTCTGCCTCTCTATCTCCATCTGCCCCTCCCCATCACCCATGTTCCTGCTCTCTCTTTCTTAAATTAAACCAACAAACAAAAAAAATAAATAAAATCTTTTAAAAGATAAAAATAAAAGCTGATATTAGGTACATGATTTACTCTACAAATACTGAAACTTTCTTGATTTTATGACATTCAATCTAGTTTTATGTAAAGAAAAAAATAAGTTTTTTTTCTAAAATTTACTCCTTATTAAAATGAAATTCTTTTCTTTTTTAAGTTATTTATTTGACAGAGAGAGAGAGAGAGAGATCACAAGTAGGCAGAGAGGCAGGCAGAGAGGGGGAAGCAGGCTCCCTGCTGAGCAGAGAGTCTGATGCAGGGCTCCATCCCAGGACCCTGAGATCATGACCTGAGCCGAAGGCAGAGGCTTTAACCCACTGAGCCACCCAGGTGCCCCCCAAAAAATACATTTTAATAGTCAAAGTTTTTCCTTATATTACAGACTCCTGTTTTGGCAAAAATCAAATCAAGAGGACATCTGCGTACACTCACACATATCCATAGGAAGGACACCGAGACTGAAAATCTTTTCCATATATAAGTAAGCATATTCAGAAATGATTATATTTTCAGATAGCATTTAAATTTTTAACTAAATAGTTGATTTTTATTTCTTTAATTCTTTATTATAAATTACCTAGATAATTTCTTCTGTTTACCATTTTATTTCACTGGTGTAGAAATTAGAATTATTTAAGTTATGGAATGCTAATTCATTATTTAGATTTCCAAGATTAGAGTGTGCTAAATTTTTAAAATATTTATTTATTCACTTATTTTTAAAGATTTTATTTATTTATTTGACAGAGGGAGAGTTTACAAGTAAGCAGAGAAGCAGGCGGGGGGGGGGGGAAGCAGTCTCCCCGCTGAGCAGAGAGCCCGATGTGGGGCTCGATCCCAGGACTCTGAGATCATGACCTGAGCTGAAGGCAGAGGCTTTAACCCACTGAGCCACCCAGGTGCTCCTAAAATATTTTCTTAACCTGAATATAATCTTGTAACAAAATTCATCATTTGAAGAGTAAAGTTTGATGAGTTTTAACAAACATACAGAGGCTTATAAACTCCACTAAAATCAAGATAGAGAACATTTAATTCACTTGAAAAAGTTATGAGGACACCTTGCAGTCATTTTTTCCCCCACAATCCTAGACCTTAGCAACTCATTACTCTGATTCCTATTTCCATAGTTTGTATTTTTCTAGAATGCCATATATGTAGACACATAGAGTATGCGGTCTTAATGTCTGGATTTTCTATTTTGGGTAATGATTTAAGGCTTCATCCATGTCATTGCATGTATCTGCAGCCATTATTTATTACTGCTAAGTACTAAGCCATTACACTATACCATTTATTATGGCAGAATCCTATGCCACATTTTGTTCATCCATTTACCTCTTGATGGGCATTAGGTTCTTTGCTAGTTGGATATTATTAGTAATGCAGCTATAAATATTTGTGTATAGTCTTTGTGGATATGCTTTAATTTCTCAGTCGAATGCCTAGGAGTGGAATTGCTGTACAGGCATGATGATAAATGTTTAACAACCAGCTTTCTGGAGGGCCGTGGGAGGAGAAAACTTTGATTTGCAATATTTGCTTATTGCCATAGTGCAAATATTACCAATGTGACTGATCTCACACTACAAACATAATACCCTGAAGGCAAAGTTGAGAAGAAATGTGCACAGAGAACTCTTCTGGGGCCAGTGTAAGCAAGGGCTAGAACACACATCATAGAACTGCTAGTTTAAAGAGTTAAGTGCATATTTAACTTTAAGAAACTTCCAAAAAAAAAAATAAAATAAGAAAGAAACTTCCAAACTCTTTGCTAAAGGAGTTGTCCATTTTTATATTTTCGCCAGAATTATATGAGAACTCCACTATCACTTGGTCAGACTTTTTAAATGTTCGCCACTGTAGTGTTAGTAAAATCTCATTGTGATTTCAATTTGTATTACCTGATGACTAATGATAGTGAACATCCATTCATGTGCCTATTAATCACTCATATATCATCTTTGGTTATGTGTCTGTTCATATTTTCGCTCATTTTGTATTCAGATTGTATTTTTTTATTGAGTTATAGGAATTCTTGGGGAGCAGTTCTAAACTCAAGTCAACACTAAGCCAAGTCCAATTAATGTCACGCCGAAGTATAGAATCCCACGTGATTCCCAGTCAGGGAATTCACTGACCTACTAATCTTCTGCCGATCCCACAGTGAGTGATATAGAAATACTTGTTTGTCATTGCGATATTTGAAGTTGTTTATTTCCCCAGGCTATTTTGCAACAACAAATTCTTTTATTTTTTTTTTTTAAGATTTTTTATTTATTTGAAAGAGAAAGAAAGCATGAGAGCAGAGTGAGGGGCAGAGGGAGAAGAAAATTCCGGCTGAGCTGGAAGCTCCATGCAGGGCTCCTTCTTGGGACTCTAGGATCATGGCCTGAGCTGAAGGCAGTTAACTGACTGAGCTACCCTGGTGCCCTGCAACAGCATATTTTTTTTTTTTTTTAAGATTTTATTTATTTATCTGACAGAGAGAGATCACAAGTAGGCAGAGAGGCAGGCAGAGAGAGAGGAGGAAGCAGGCTCCCCGCCGAGCAGAGAGCCCCATGCGGGGCTCGATCCCAGGACCCTGAGATCATGATGTGAGCCCAAGGCAGAGGCTTTAACCTACTGAGCCACCCAGGCGCTTCCACAACAGTAAATTCTTAAAACAGGATTTGGCTCCTACAAATGAGTTACTATAATAACCAAAAAATACTAGCTTTGCAACTGAGTGGGAGGTAACAAAACTGTTATAAGAGACTGCAAAATGGTTACTCATATTTGGTGACTTTTTGATGATGGATACACTTCATAGTGGTGGAACATTTGGTGAAAATATTACCTGTAACAGCTTGAAAGGATTAAAAATGTGGGGTCTCTGGGTGGCTCAGTTGTTAAGCATCTGCCTTCGGTTCAGGTCATGATCCCAGGGTCCTGGGATCCAGCCCCATATTGGGCTCCCTGCTCAGCGGGAAGCCTGCTTCTCCCTCTTCTCCCTCTCCCACTCCCCCTGCTTGTGTCTCCCTGCTTGTGCTCGCTCTCTGTCAAATAAATAAAATCTTAAAAAAAAAAAAAAAAGGATTAGAAATGCATTCAATAAACTTGTGGCAATCGACAAATACCTTTTGAAGCAAACTATTGGGTGAAAGTTGACTTTCATTATCTGATTGTGTGGAGTATTACAAGAAAAAATGAACTCTGTAAATATAATTAATATGAAATCGAAAGTTTATTAACTCTTGAAATCTCAGCTTTAAAAAAATGAAAATGTTTCTCACCCATTAAACTTGTCATGAAGACAGCTTCTGAACAAAGATGAAATGTATTACCATCAAGAGGAAGCCTCAGGGCAATAGCCAAGTTAAGCGAATGCTTTAACTTTAGTGTTAAAGCCTTTGGAAAAGTTATTTTGCCTCTTCGTGGATTCTTTAAGCTTTTCAGAGACTCTACAAATAAAATGGAGAGTCTGTGCACCTGTAATTACATACAGAAAGTGGGGAGGGGGAAAGAGAGAGAGATTGTAGAAAACAAAGGGGTACGTGGCTTTTGACACAGATTAACTGAAATAAAATATATTGAAATACCACACAGTAAGAAAGCTGAATTGACAGAAGTGTTGCAGTCTAGAGTAAAAACATCTAGAGCTGTAAAACAAATAAACAAAAACAAAGATGAGGGAGGTGTAAAAGAACCAAACCAAACCAAACAAAACCTTCTAGGTCTCTGCGGAAGGTAGCAGTTAGGACAGTTGTCCAGCCCTCCAAATAGGCGATTTCTCCAATATCACCAAGTGTGGTCTGGGAGGAAAATGTAAAAGAAAGTACCTCCTGGAGGCCAGAAACAAGAGCTGAGAAAAATAATACACTTGGGAGCTATTTCCACGGATGGAACTCAGGTTCATCCTTGGCATTGTAGATTCTGTCTCTATTGCTAAACAGAATTGTGGAATTTCTAAGAAGCCATGGTTTCCGCGTACCTCTATTTCTCACTTTTTTCAAAAAAGATTTTATTTATTTATTTGACAGAGGGAGAGAGATCACAAGTAGGCAGAGAGGCAGGCGAAGAGTAAGGGGGAACCAGGCTGTCTGCTGAGCAGAGAGCCCGATGTGGGGCTCGATCCCAGGACCCTGAGATCATGACCTGAGCCAAAGGCAGAGGCTTAACCCACTGAGCCACCCAGGCGCCCTCAATTTCTCACATTTTAATTGACAGTATTTATTGCATTTATATTATTGTGTTCATCTGTTGCCAATATAAATTGGAAGTGTGGGGCCACATAAGATCTTTTTGGTTCATACTTCTCTAGACCAAGAACACCTCACAACACACTTGCCACAGGTTATCACTTGTGAAAGATCAGGCTGAGGAATGACCGAATGAGACTTTAGTGGTAACTTAGTGAAGGAGTATTTGGTATGAGGGAGAAAGATATATTTGTGAACAAAAAAATGTAAGGGGAAAATGAAATTTTTTGAGCTAATGTAAATGTTCCATTTTTTGATTGAGGTGGTAGTTATAAGGCATATATATTTGTCAAAACACATCAGCTTGTACTCTTAATATATTTAATATAAATTACATCTTAAAGCCATTTTTTAAATGCATATTAAATATAAAAAAACAAGGATTTGGTAACTGGAAGAAAAAACAGAATACATCTAGATAAATATACACACAGGAAGAGAGGAAACTAGAGAAAAAGGCTTAATAAGAAAGAGGCATGTGGGACAGACTATTAAGATTTAGCATATATATGTGCTAGGTACTCAATTTTGTCCCTAGGTTCTGTATTGAAAGTTAAAGCCCTAACTTCCAGTATCTTAGAAGGTAACTGTATTTAGAGATAGGGCCTTTAAACAGGCAATTCCATAAAAATGAAGCCATCAGGATGGGCTCTAATCCAATCTGACTTCTGACTGGTGTCTCTCTAAAAAAAAAAGATTAGAACATATAGGAAGAGACAGCAGGAATGTGTGTGCCCAGAGAAAAAGATGTGTGAAGACAGAGCAAAAGGCAACCACTAGCAAGCCAAGGAGAGAGGAATCAGGAGAAACCAAATTAGCATTATTTTATTAGCATCCAGATTAGATTATTATTAGATTATTAGCATCCAGACAGAAAATAAATTTTTGTTGTGTAAGCCATTCAGTCTGTGGCATTTTATTATGGTAGTCCTAGCAAACTAATACAATGTATGATTTAGAATCTAAGGGGAAAGGGAAAAGAAAAATAAGCAGTCAGAAAAATAAAACTGACAAACATCCAGCAAAACTAAAAGAAGAAAACACAAATTATCAAAATCAGGACCAAAATAAAGTACATCACTACAGATACTCTAACAAATGTATTTTTTAAAAAGGATTTTAATTAAGGACTACTTACTTCCATAATTTTAACAGTGTGGACAAAAAGCAAATCCAGAAACACTGGTATATAATAATCTATGAGAATTATTTTAATCTCTAAAAATCAAATTTACTAAATTATTTTATTACTAAAATATTTACTAAAATATTCCCTCAGAAAAAATTTTTAGGCCCTGATGGGTTTTACCCATGATTTTTCAAATGTTTAAACATATCAAGGTCACTAAAAACTCTTGCAGGAATTTAAATAGAATTATTATTTCCCAAATAATTTTATGAATCCAGCATAATCTTGATATTTAAATAAGATGAAAATATAACAAAGAAGATATTCAGCAACATAAATACAGATATCATATGGAAATATTATCAAATCAATCCCAACGATAAATAAAAATTATATTACACCAAGACTAAATTGGACTTATCCTAAAAATGACAATTTATTTATTTATTTTAAGTTTTTTGTTTTTTTTATTTGAGAGAGAGAGAGTGAGAGGATGAGAGGAGCAAAGGTCAGGGAGAGAAGCAGACTCCCCATGGAGCTAGGAGCCCGATGTGGGACTCGATCCCAAGACTCCAGGATCATGACCTGGGCCGAAGGCAGTTGCTTAACCAACTGAGCCACCCAAGCGCCCAAAATGACAATTTATTAAACAAAAAAACTCAAACAATATAACTCAACAGATTAATGTAAGAGAAGAAAAATATATAATCAAATTGATAAATTAAAAAGTAGTTAAAATTTCAAATAGATTTATGGCAAAAATTTTATAAATCAGTAATATAAGGAAATTTCCTTAATTTGACAACAGAAAGCCTCAAGCTACTTTTTTAAATGGTAAAATGATGAATATTGAGATTGAAAACAAGACAAAAATCTTTCTACTTTGCAATAAACTGGAGAACCTAGTGAGAAATCTCCTGGCAGGGAGGGAAAATAATGGAAACAAAAGAATAAAGGCATTATGATTAGAAAGGAGGAAAAAGCTTATTTTCTGAAGAGACTCTGAATGTGGTAAATAAAAAAGTTATCTATACAATAATAGATAAATATTAAGAGTTATTTTAGCAGGTTCATGAATCAGTCATTAATTTATTTCCATATATCTACAAGAAAAATAAAATTGAAATAAAATTTCATATGTAGCAATAACCAGAAAACACTGTATTCCTCTGGAAAAGTTTAGCAAAGTGTGTACAATATTTAAATTTAAAAACCACAAAATATTATTGAGAAAAAATAGAGAATAACTAAACAAATGGAGGAATATACCAAATTTAGAAGTTGAAAGATTTAGTATTATGGTGCTATTAACTGTCTCCACATTGACCTTTAGATCCAATACATTTCTTTTTTTTTTAATTTTTTTGTTTTTTTAAAGATTTTATTTATTTGACAGAGAGAAACACAGTGAGAGAGGGAACACAAGCAGAGGGAATGGTAGTGGGAGAAGCAGGCTTCCTGTCGAGTAGGGAGTCCGATGCAGGGCTTGATCCCAGGACCCTGGGATCATGACCTGAGCTGAAGGCAGACGCTTAACGACTGAGCCACCCAGGCGCCCCAATCCAATGCATTTCTAATCTAGATCTCAGCATATGCTTTCACGGAAACTGAAAAGTTAAAGTGTATATGGAAACATGAAAGACAAAAAACTGTCGAGGCAGTCTTGAGGAAGGATGACAAAGAGTACTTCCACTATGAAATATCAAAACCTACAATAAAGACAACTATACTATACAGAGATATCATGTTGTACAACCAGCAATTTCATTCCTTGGTATATGTTCAAGAAAAAAGAAGCACTTATTATCAAAAATATCACATGTCAAATTACTAATAGCAGTACTATTAATAAGTACAAAAGTGTAACTGTCCCTCAAAACAATGTACTACTTAAAATATAACTATGAGAAACTGTATTAGCCTGGCAAGCATGCTTAAATGTTACCTTAAGAAAGACACGCATTAGCAACAGGTCTCTGGGGGAGAGGATGATTTACGTCTTGGAAGCCGAGCAGCCGGGAACACCTGGCCCGCTCAGGGTAGAAGGCCACCTGCTTCATTTTTTTGACGTTATCTCCCCTGCCTCAGAGACAGCTTACCGTTAATTAAGACTATCCTCTTTTTTTTTTTAAGATTTTATTTATTTGACAAAGAGAAACACAGCTAGAGAGGGAACACAAGCAGAGGAAATGGTAGCAGGAGAAGCAGGCCCCCTGCAGAGCAGAGAGCCCAATGCGGGGCTCGATTCCTGGGCCCTGGTTTCTGACCTGGGCCGAAGGCAGACGCTTAATGACTGAGCCACCCAGGCGCCCCTAAGACTATCCTCTTAATTGTGCCTGCTCAACTATAAATTCAATACTGCTTGACCGTGTGTAATCTACTCTCCTTACTTATCTATGAGATTTGTAATCAATGTATAACTCATATTCCTTCTTGTTTATATATAAGGCATATGGTTAATGTATAGCCGTTTTCTGCTCCTTTGTTAGTTGTCATCTTGTATCCAATAAATATGGGACTGAGGAGTTGTTTGGGGTGACAGTCTTCTCTACTGTCGACCCCTGCTCCCTTTCTCTTGCAGCTGACTTGTTTGTGCCTCATTCTTCTCCCGTGCACCCTCAGGAAGTGGCACAAAAGTTTATATTTTTATATATCTATCAACAACAGAAAGAAAACACTTTTGGTGTATTCACAAAATGGAATTCTATGCAGCAGTGAAAAGGAATAAATTTCAACTATATAAAACAATATGGATGAATCTCACAAACGTAATGCTGAGTCTAAGGAACAAAACAAAAAAGAATACTTACTTGATGATTCTACTTTGGTACATTTCATAGTCCATTACGATGTTAGAAATTAGGATAGTCATTTCTTGGGGTATAATAATGTTTAAAAGGGGATAAAACGGGTGATTCAAATAGCCCATATTCTTGGTTTTAATCTTAGTTGTGGCTATATAGCTCTTTTTTTTGTTTTTAAAAGCTTGCCAGTTTGTATATTTATGCTATGTGTGCTTTCCAGTGTATAAAGAAAAATATAAAATAGTGCATTTGGAAACAGATATGGCAGAGATTTTTTGGGTGACATTAACAGAAACTTCCACATGACCATAGAGAAGACCCAAAAATACTCGCTTCTGAGATATCTTGAGCTTTAGTTTAAATGAGACATCATTCATGAATTCAGTTAGTGGATACGTAGGAGCTGACTTTTTGTCAGTGTGTTCTATAAATGTTCAATTAATATCAGCCACCATCCTCATTAGTATAGTGGTGAGTATCCCGCCTGTCAAGTAATATCCACCATACGTATGCAATTTAAGTGGACGATTTTATCATTTGTAACCTAATAGGCCTAAAGAATCTAACAATTAATAATCTAAGAAATTTAAGATCAGAATTGAGCCAATAAAGAGAAAAGTTACCACAGCATTAAATTCCTCATTTAATGTCTTGCCATGAAAAGGAATATTGCCAAATTCATAAATAGTTGCATAACTTTATTACATATGATAACTATATGCCAAAGTCCCCATTAATAATTTACAAGATCACTATAAATTAATATTCAGTAAGTTTTTACATAGTGGGATTATTGAAAGATTTTAATTGCTTGGGTTGGCAGAGGGTGGGAAGGTTATATATAGCTCCTCAAAAAAGCATGGAAATGTCTAAGGACTCCCAAAGACCCCTGTCAAGTCTATGAATCTGTAATGTGATGCTTTGTTTTCGAAAATACTGGTGACAAATTATTCCCAACAAACCACTGTGCATAAATATAAGTGTTGACTGTTAAGTAGCAAAACTGATTATGTTTGTCACTTGCATATTCTTCAGACTGTCATTTCTTATTTCTTAAGAATCACATCCTAGCATTCTAACCATATCACTACATATTTGCTACTATATTAACAAATTTTATTTTCAAAGTATCAGTTATTTAATTGTCTCTCTATATTTTTTCTTTACATGTGTGTATGTCTGTGTCAGAGTAAGATAATCTGTTAGTCGTGAATGAATGATGGGATATCGGACTGTATATGATGTTTTAGTGAGAAATATGTAGTCTGAAATCTTTTCTATCAGCCACCAAACAGATAAATGGATGTAGAACAAAAAAAATTAAAAATAGTGTTTTGGTAATCTTGTGCTGTGTAACAAACTATCCCAATGCTCAATGGCTTAAAACAACCATTTTATTCCTTTGTTCACGATCATGCAAATGTGTCAGGGTTCCATGGAAATATCTTGTCTTTGCTCCACTTGGCACTAACAGGGGTGGCTCAAATGGAGTTAGAAGATGCACTCGCAAAATGAGTTCACTTATATACCTGGCAAGTTGGTTCACTCAGGACTTGGTCTGCTTCAATTCATTTGCATAAGGCCTATAAGTGTGTGTAAATGAGCTTTTCACAGCATAGTGTTCCCATGGTGATTATACTCATTGCTGTGCTGACTGGTTTCCAGCTGCAAACAAAAGCAGAAGCTGCCAGACCTCTTTCTTAAGACTTAGTTCAGAAACTAGTAAATGAAGCTTAAACAAGTCACAGGGCCAGTCCATAATCAGAGGGACAGTTTACATCATTATGTAAAGACTAGGAAGCGTGTCTCCTTAGAGGTCAACAAAGCAACAGTTTATTGTAGACTGAGGTACAGCCCCTAATGATTCACCTTCTTTCCAATATCCCCACAGAACCATCCCATTTCGGCATTGGCTCAAGTTTAAAGCCTGTGATCCCATCAGCTAAATCAGGTCTAGGTATACAAACGAAGCTCCTCAGATAGAGATTATCTTGCCCTAAAAGCCAGTAAATTTAAGAGACAAACACCTTCTAGAAATCCAAAATATAGTGCTGATACAAAGACAAGAAAAATGAAATATGCATTTCCACTAAAAAAGATAGATAATAGAAGATATGTAGGGACGCCTGGGTGGCTCAGTTGGTTAAGCGGCTGCTGTCAGCTCAGGTCATGATCCCAGGGTCCTGGGATCGAGTTCCACATGGAGCTCCTTGCTCCCTTGCTCAGCAGGGAGCCTGCTTCTCCCTCTGCCTCTGTCTGCCACTCTGCCTACTTGTGCTCTCTCTCTCTCTGACAAATAAATAAATAAAATCTTAAAAAAAAAAAAAGCTATTTAGCAATTACTGGTCCATAATGATTCTGAAAAGCAATCCATCACCAGTTTTTTTGATTCAGGTCCAGTTCTATTGCCAGGGAATTGCTCTTCAAGGTTCCTAGCTCTAACCTCTGAAAGAAATGATCCATGCTTTCATGTGAATAGCTTTCTGGGTTTTGCCTATGGAAAAAAATGCATCAATTGGCTCTGTGCTCAGTGGGGGAGCCTGCTTCCCCCTCTCTCTCTGCCTGCCTCTCTGCCTACTTGTGATCTCTCTCTCTCTCTCTTTGTCAATAAATAAATAAAATCCTAAAAAAAAAAGAGAGAGAGAGAACTCAATCAACACAGAACACAAATCCTTTATTTTCCAGATATGTGGCTGACCAGTTCAAAGTAATATATATAAAACTATTTTTCTCACTGTTACTGAAAATTTTTAGGATATCCTTCTGTGTTCAGGAATGTCAGTGTCATGATTTGATGTGGATCTATTTTCACACATCATGATGGATTGAAAGGATCTTTCCAATCTAGAAATGTATATCCTTCAAATCTGGAAAATTTTCTTGATTTTTTTTCTTTGATTAATTCTTTCCCTCCATTTTACCTGTTTTTTTTTTCTAGATTTGCCTCTACTAGGGTACTCAACTTTGTGACTAATTCTTTTTTGCTACTCTTTCCTCTATTGTGTTCCTTTTCTTCCTTTTCTATTTTCTAAAAGCTTTTCTCCAACCTTTCTTTTGAGTTACTTTTTCATATTAATTTACAAAATATATTTCATGCTCTCAGATTGTCTTTTTCTTCTCATTGTAGCTAGTTCTTGTTTAATGAATGCAGTATCTTTTCCTGTCTTCCTGAGGAAATAGCTAATTGTTTCTCTCTCTCTCTCTCTTTTTTTTTTTTTTCCCTTCTCTCTATATAGCTTATGAGCCCTCCCAGTTTTACCTTTTCACTCTTTGTCTTGGTCTCTCTTTGGTTGTCAGTGTTAGAAGTTTCCTCAAATATTTGACGATCCTGGATTTGTGCTTGTAAGATTATAGTAGTCAAGTGTTGTCTTGGATCTCCTTGCACAGTGGAGAGAGGCATAAGAGATTGTGCAGAGAACCATATGCTTATTTGAGCAGGCTAATTCATGAGCGGTCTTCTAATGTTGGTGCTATTTCTTTTGGTGGTTAGAACTTCCATGGAAGAATCCACACATTTCTTGCATAGATAATCTATCAAACTGCCGGATTCTTTAGCTGTGGTGGAACGAGGGGTTGAGCATTTAACACATACTTTCCTGTAACTTCATTCTTTTGATATGACAAGGCTGCCTTCAAAGTTTTATGTTGCCTCCTGGAAAATGACCCTCTGTTTTACCCTCCCTAGTTAGTCACCAGTAATTCTTCTGCAATCCATCTTCTAATATTTACTGCTAACAACTCCTCCTTTCTTTTTTTTTCCTTCTAGGTTTATGCCTTTAATGTGTCCCTTTATTGTTATTTGTATTGATATTGAAAGGAAGTTAATGTAAATATGTGTATTCAATCCATCAATTTGAAGAAGAGAGTTGAATTTTCAAGCCAAATATGAAGAAAATAGATGTGAAAAACAAGATAAAGGAATGGAAAAGGATAGAAATGAATTAAATTTAACCAGAATAAACTTATTTTTGAACCACATTATAAATATAAACTTACTTCTAATCAGAGACACTTATTCCTGCAATTTATCAAGTGCTGAAGATGTTCTAGTGATTTAAGTTAGACAAAATTAGGAGGAAATTACTCAGGATAAGAGAAAATCTAACAAAAGATAGAAGAGTTTTTGCTGTTTACAAATGTCATGAGAATTTCTTTGATTGGACCTATTTCTGACGGGTGATTACGAAGAAGTGCTGAAATCTTTCCTAACTATTAGAAAGATTTGCAAAAGTGTTAATATGCTTGCTTTTGAGTATGTCTAAAACAAAATCAAAATGAAAATCTGCCCATATGTATCTGTTTTTTAATAATGCCCAGTAGAGGGATGCCTGGGTGACTCAGTCAGTTAAGCGTCTGCCTTCAACTCAGGTTATAATCCCAGGGTCCTGGAATCAAGTCCCTCATCCAGCTCCTTGCTCAGCATGGAGCCTGTTTCTCCCTTTGCCTGCCCCTCCCTCTGCTAGTGCTCTCTCTCTCTCTCTGACAAATTAATAAACGAAATCTTTATTTTAAAAAATGTCCAGTAGACCTTTAAAACTGTATAAATTGGAATTTTCTAAAACATATTTGCTGATAGGTATATTTTGATACTGACTCACATAATACACATGATACAATAATATTAATTAACAATATGTATGATATGTGTATGCAGCAGCAAAATATGGGGCTCCCAATACTCAATTTTGTACATTCAAGAGAAAGACTACCTGGCACATCAATTTTTCCTAGCCTTATTATTATAGAATAACTAGACAACCAAAGCGTACTGTTTTTTGGAAGACCATGCGTTAATAAAAATGAATTTTTACAATTTTAGCTCATTTTTATGTATTAATGATATATAGCATTTCCATTTTCACATTTTAATTGAAGTCAATAATGAGAATCAAACCTAATTAAATTATCTCTATTTTCAATATAATTAAATTCTACACTGCATAATAAAATTGCTTTCATTCTTCAATCCATAAAATACTTTATCCCTCTGAGACCAGTGAATAAAATCGCTTTATAAAAGCAAAGGGAAATAATTATATATATAATTATATATATATAAAATAATATATATAATATATATTATATATGAATTATATATATGGGCAGATTTTCATTTTGATTTTGTTTTAGACATACTCAAAAGCAAGCATATTAACACTTC
>CM053607.1:64731535-64787371 GCA_028646535.1 Procyon lotor
ACCAATATTACCACCTGCTGGAATATAAACTGAAATTATTATCAACAATTTTATTAAGTTAAACTTTGATACTTTATATCACAGAATTATTTTGTGGTGATACATACTTTTATTTTTTTAATTGTTACAAACATACGCTTGGGTTATGACAGTAAGTAACTTAGTGGTTTTAGTCAGGAGAAATAAACCAATCTTCACAAATTAAAACAAAAATCCTCTTAGTCATTGGAAAACAAAATAATAATTGTTCACTGTGCTGGAAGGGCAGAAAGGACAAGAGGTTTTTATTTGGTTTTTGTTTTTAGAAGCAGCAGTAAAAATTTTACCTAATAAATAAGAGCTTTTGGCATGTCAGGAGCTTAGAAGTTGTCATTCCATCCTAAAAAGTAAAAAGCTGAAGAAACTAGAAAACCAACAATTCTTAGATCCATCAGAGAAGTGAGGTCACAGGCAAAACGACTGCCCTCGAAATTAGAGAAAGATTGCAGATACTGAGAATTATTAATTACTAGAGCAGAGAACCAGGAGTAGAAGTCCATAGGAACCAGTGATGGGGTAGGAAGCCTGAACTGTAATCAACAACATACCTTCTGAATATAAGTTCATTGTTACATATATGGATTATAAATATGGCCTAAATTTGCATCTTATTAATGCAGTCCTTTAACAACCAATTTTAATTTTTTAATTATTTTTTCAGGTTTTTCCAGTTTTATTGATATAACTGACATTACATTGTATAAGTTTAAGGTGTACAATATAATGATTTGATGTATGTTGTGAAATAATTACTGCCATAAATTTAGTTAACCTCCATTACATCATGAAGTTACAATCCCCCTCCCCCCGTGGTGACTTAAATTCTATAGGCTTAACAACTTTCAAATATACAAAACTCTAATGTTAGTTATAGTCATTATGAATATCCAGTTGCTTTTAATGTTAGTAAAATCTAATTATTTTTCTTTATGGTTAATACTTTTACTGTCTTATTTAAGAAATTCTGAACAGAAGTTCACAAATACAGTCATATTTTTTTTTATATTTTATTTATTTATTTGAGAGAGAGAGATCACAAGCAGGCAGAGAGGCAAGCAGAGAGAGAGGGGGAAGCAGGCTCCCTGCTGAGCAGAGAACCCGATGCGGGGCTCTATCCCAGGACCCTGAGATCATGACCTGAGCCGAAGGCAAAGGCTTAACCCATGAGCCACCCAGGTGCCCCAATAGTCACATATTTTTTAAGAGGCTTTATGATTTTAGCTTTTACATTTTGACCTATATTTTATCTGCCATCATTTTGTGTGTGTGTGTGTGTGTGTGTGTGTGTGTGTGTGTGTGTTGACTTGAAACTTGAAAAAGTTTCTTGACTTTTTCTTCTTGACTTGACAAAAGTGACTTGAAAGAGCCTATCAAAGTCCATTTTTACAATATGGACTATCCAGTTGTTTGAGCAACATTGGTTGAAAAAACTTTCCTTCCCCCATAAAATTGCATTGACGTCTTTACTATGTGCATTGGACTATTTTTGAACTTTCTCTTGAGTTTCAAAGATCTACATATCCATCCCTTTACCTGTTTCACACTGTCATTTTTACAGTATCTTAAGCGGATCTTAAAATCATTTTCTGGGATTTAAACTAGCATCCCAACTCTCCACCTATGTGGAAAACATAGAGTTCAGGAAAACATCCATACTCAGGTTCTGACATTCATTTATCTTTCTTTGCTTTTTCTCTCTTGGTTGTATTTTTAATAGTTATGCTTGAATTGTAATAGGAACAATACAATGAAATATATTAATGTATATTTATCCTTTTCATTGCTGTTACATGATCATTACTCTGAACATCACCTGCTTATCTCCTTGAGGACTTGTGCTGCAGTTATTTTAGTTGCTATGGCAGAAATATAGAAAGAGAGAATGGGTCAAATTTGAAATTTAATTACATAAAAAGATATCTGAAGGGTCTCAAAAGTAAGATTTAATGGGAAGAAATATTTTCTAAATGCTATATGCTCCTTAGTACAGCAAGGACTAGCACTGGAAGTATAAAAGAGAATTATAGTCACAAATAGAAGTCTGGTTTTAAAATATGCCTGCAAATTCCCTGATATTTGTCCATTAAATAATGGAATTTCTTTCTCTTCCATTTAAATATAGGCCAGCTTATGTGAACCTCTGCTAATAAGTAGAATTAACAGAAGAGAAACTGCCTGACTTTTGATGCTAGGTTAGGAAAGGCCTGATTCCTTCTTTTGGGACATTCATCTTGGCAACCCAACAATCATGTTATGAGGTGCCCAAGCCTCACAGAGAGTACCCAGTAGTACAAGCTCGGTTAACAATTTCCAGCTAACACCAACCAGGAGATACGTGATGAATCAACCTTCAGATCATTCCTGAATCTAGCTTCTAGCATCCAGTAATTCCAACCTAGCCTGAGTGAAGCAAAAATAAGCTTTACCTCCAAAGCCCTGCTTAAACTGAAGATCTGTGATTTAAAAATAAAAAATTCCCCCAAACACTAAATTTGCACTAGTGTGTTTCACAGAAATACATGCCTGGAATGAACTTAGATACCAAGAGTGGTGCTACAATAGTAAAACACCTAGAATGGGAGACAGTGGCATAGGCCCAGGTGATGCAAGAAGTTAGAAGGACACTGAGAGTCATAGAAACTGAGCAGAAGCTTGGTGGCACTTGAGAAGAATGTTGGGAGATAAAAGGAACATAAGAAAAATGTTATCAGGAGGTGGAAAGTTTAATGATATTGTCACCTTTGTTAACATGAAAAATAATAAAAAAAAATGAACTTGATGATCTAATTAAGAATATTCCAGACAGAGTGTTAAAGTTGCCATCTGGCTTCTTCTAGTTGCTCATATTAAAACATAAAAGAAAACAGCATAAAGAAAATGTTTTTTTAGCACTAAGGCAACAGAATTTTCAGGGTTTGGTTCGACAATAAGCCATTTGTCATCCACATACTCTACAGTTATCAAATGATCCTGAAAAAATAAAAATGTTTTTTTGAGCTGAGATCAAATTCACGGCATTCTCAGGAAAATATTGTCTCCAGAGGCTACTCAGGGCATGACTATAAAACCCTTTGTTAAGATCATGGATATACTTATTGTGGTACTTCCAACAGACAACAGTCCCTCTAAACATCTTAATGTAATGCCACAGTGATACTCTTCATTACCGAATAGAACCTCTCCTCAAAACCTTATAGGAAACCAAAGATAGCGTTAAAGTAATTAACCAAGAGACCCTTAGGGGGCTCTGATGTCTTCACAGCCTCTATAAGCAAATCTAAGTCAGAGTCAATACACTCAAATCCAAGGCAGTGAAAACTAAGTACAACCAATCACAGCCAATGAGACTCTTTCAAATAAGGTGACTGCTTAAACTATAATAATCAAATAATCGCTTTGCTTTGCTTCTGTATGTTCTCTTTAGTAATGTTGTCCCTCGCTCTTGTCAGTGGAGCATTCCTAACCACTGTCTGTTGGGCACTGCCCAATTCAAACCCATATTTGACCAAATAAACTCTAAACATTTTAGTGTACCTTGAGTTACTTTTTAACAAGAGAGATGGACTTATCTTGATGAGATTTGTGGGTGTGGCTTTTATCTAGTGGAACAAATGCTATAAACCCTCACAGAAAACCTGCAAGAATTTTAAGACAGCATATTGGCACAACATTGTCAGTCTAAACTAAGAGGCAAAACAAAATAAAGGGTATTGACCTTTGAACTAGTTAGTATTGGCATGGCACATGCTGAGAAAACCATTCAACTGCAAATACCAATCATTTCTAATGCAAGAGACATGAGAATTCAGACAGTAGAATCAAGAACCTTAAAGGTGCATCTAAGAGCCATCCAGAATCATGCCTAGGCCATAGGGTTGAGTCCTAATCAAAGAGCCAGCAGCATGGTCTTGGCTGGATTTTATATTTGCTTTATGTGTATAATTTTTGTGTGTTCTGTTTTTTGAATGGGATGGTCTGTAATAGCTATCCTAGGCCAGTCTCACTATCTTGTATCATCCGTGTGTGGCAGGGGGCCCTGGAACTGCAGAGGAACAGGTCATTTGTCTCTATAGTTCCCAGGTCTTCAGAGGGGAATTGTTTTGGAGGGACTGTACTGAAGGAACTGTACTTGAAAAGATTCTACATTTGGACATAATTTAGATAATGAAATGTTAAACTTTAAGTTGAATGTGATTCTATAATAAATGAGACTTCCTTGGGGTCTTGGGAGAGGGGTTAGTATATTTGACATGTGGGAAGAATAGAAATGGACGGCAGATTATGATAATTTAAAAATATGGCTGCGAACTCACTGGAAGTTCTTTCCATCAAAAGGAAGATTCTAATTTCCCTTCTTTAAAATATGGTCTGGCTTTCATGACTTATTCCTAATTAATCAATGTCATATAAATTATGATATATGAATTTCAAAGCTGGTTTCAAAAAGGCAAAGCCATTTTTACCTTGCTCTTTCCCTCTTAGAATATTTAAACTTTGTATCCAGCCACAAAGTTTTAAGGAAGCCATGGCAATGTAGAAAGGCCTGGTGTACATGTTTTGACGGGCATCCCCTCTACTTAAGTTTCCAGGCGATAGTCAGAACCAATCACCTGTTCCTGTGATTCACTTCATATACCTCTCTGCCATTTTGGAGAAATGGAAGTGATAAACTCTGAAGGATTAACTACATATCCAGTTATCCAAAAGAATCACTTACAATCGAAAGAAGAATATTTCAATCAAAAGATTATTTAAAATGGTAAAGACGTATTTCTCTACTAATAGAGCTCTGTGATGGCTTATAAAAAAGATCAGCCAGTTCTTGAGAAAAGAAAATTTTCTTTTTCTGTATGTATCTGAGTTCATTTCATTAGAGCTGCAATGCCACTGCAATTTTTGAATCCATATTTTGAATGTTCAAAGAAGATTCACAAATACATTTTGCAAAAATATGCCTGCCTATACCTTATGCTATTTAAGATTTTATAATTCATTAAACCAAAATGGTGTTATAATTGTGCAACATAAAGATTAAAGTTATGGCTTTAGTTAAATACATATGCTCCATATTACTGAAATAAGGAATGAAAGGCTAAGGACATTTATGATCTGAGGAGTATAAACAGGATATTAAGAACAGCGTATTAGCATGGAAATAAAGAATCCCTGTCTCTTCTAATGGAGTGAGGGAACTATCCAGAAGGATATAACAGCCTGTAACATGGAAATAAAAATACCAAAAATGACTTCTTGTAAACCTCTAGTTTTCAAGCTCTTTATTGGAAGAAAAAGAAGAAAAAGGATGGTCTTCTACTGCTTATATATGTTAAAATAGTAGATAATTTTCTGTTCCACTGGCTATATGAAGATTGCCATGTGAACTATCTCCCTCAGTAATTATCTTTCTCCCTGTCTTTCCCGGCTTTATGGACCTTCACCCTCTTTTTATGCTGCTATTTTAAGCTTTTTGGGGGAATAGGGCAAAATATGTAGGATAACCAGCATAATATGTACAGTTAATCTCATTATAAACTCACCCAAGAAATTCTCAACTCCTAATGCCTTCCATTTCTACTTTTACTCTTACTGGTTGTTAATAAAAGGGTGATGGGTTTCAGGGATCTCTAAACAGCTGTACCCCATTGTTTAAAGAAAATAGTAAGTGTGTAAGTAGGAAAGACTCTCAATTGGCTTAAGAGGGATTTTTAGATTCCAGAGTATGAGGGAAATGAAAGCATTATACTAAAGTGAACAAAATTTCATTAGCCCCTCCAAATGTCTAAGTGTCCTTCCTCTCCTCTTGTAGGTTTAAGACACTTGGGCTTCCCTGTACTCCCTCTTCTTACTTTCCCGTGTATGCAGAACTTACATTAACTTGGGGAATGTCACTAGGAATGCTATGAATTTCTTTACTATTATACAGTTGTTAGGACGCACTGCATTTCAGAATTTCTAGATTCAGATTCAGTAGAGAAGAAAAGAACAATCAACAAAACTGCTGAACTTAAAGAAAAAAAAAAGCTAATTAGCAAACAGTTGTAAATGGGTTTGTTTACATCAGGACCCTTGATTTCTTCCTGTTGTTCTTTAGCTTCCTTCCCTACACTGATTTCCACATCCATCATATTTCATTTTTCTGAAAACAGCTTATGCACTTAATGGTCCAGACTGGGCAATCAATGTTGATTAAAATCAACTTTCCAATTGATGCAAGAGGTCCACTGCTGCTCTAAGAACCAGCTGTGTAAATCTAAGAGAAAGATAACTGTCAGCTTTTTCCTTATGTAATTTTACATTTTCTTAAGGATACTGCTGTTTTAATGACCCAGGAAGCACTTATATCTAGAAAAGAAATCACTGGGTAAATACAAAAGGTTATACCTTCAAATCCCACCACTCTGACATGATATTGGAGGAAAAAAACAACAATGAAAAATTATTACTGGCTTGTTAGCAGCCGTTTAGAAAAGACCTGATTTCTTGATACCAGGACAGGGGTCATGTTACTGTGGGGCTTATTGAGAATAGGCTATTCCTAACAGATTCAGTGGAAACAAGGCCTTTTGTCTCGCCATGGAAGAAGGGCCCTATTTCCAAAGTCATCCAACCTAGTGTACTTCTAATTACAACCTGATGTTAGTTTTACAGAAAGAAGGCTCACAGCAGTGTCAGACAAGATTGTTTCATTTCTCTCAACATAGGGTATCTATGTTTGGCTTTCAGAGTTGAAACCAGGGAAGCTGTATTATAATGCTTCCACTTTGTTGCCCTGGGGTGAGTATAAGACATCATCTCTTTCCATGAGAGATTTCTATTTGCTCTGCCTGGTTTCTTCTCTTCCACCTTGGCCTCCATGAAATCCCTCACTTTTTGCTACCAAAAAAAAAAAAAAAAAAGTGACAAAACTCTCATTAAATACAGTAATTGTCTCTGTAGTTTTAGTCCAAATTTTTCAAACATTGTATTGGCTTTATGTGGCATATTTTTAAATAGAATTTGCATTTTAGTTTTAAGTTTAAGTTCACAGCAAAATCGAGCACAGGGTGTAGAGATTTCCCCTAATTCCTGTTGTCCACGTACACACAGGCTCTCCCACGATCAAAATCCCCACCAGAGCCGTACTCTTGTTAACAATTTATCAGTCTTCACTGGCACATCACCCTCACCCAAAATCCATAGTTTACATTAGAGTTCTCATTTGCTATTGTATAATCTCTGGGTCTTGATAAGTGTATAAAACATGTGTCCAACATTATAGTGCTATGCATAAAAATGTTCTGTACTCTACTTATTCATCCCTCTCTCCTCCCTAACACCTAGCAACCACTGATTGTTTTACTTTCTCAATAGTTTTGCCTTTTCCAGGGTGTTACATAGTTGCAGTCATAGAGAAGCCTTTTCAGATTGTCTTACTTCACTTAGAAATAGGTATTTAATGTTCATCCATGTCCTTTTACATATACCTCCTTACGCTGTTGCTGTCACAAATTACATTTCTAGACATTACTTTCACATAAGCATAGATTTATAATAATCAGTTTATGTATTTATCTTTTAAATGATGTAGAAAATAAAAAGAACAGTTACGAACCAATACAACAATACCAGACTTTATATTGATTATGTAGTTACCTTTACCAAAGTTCTTTATTTCTTTATATTGCTTCAAGTTACTATCTAGTACTCTTTCATGTCAGCCTGAAGGACTCATTTTAGTATTTCTTGTAGGGCAAGTCTACTTGCAAAGAATTCCTTTAGCTGTTTTTATTTGTTTGTTTTAATCTGGGGATAGCTTATTCTCATCTTTATATTTGGAGGGTAACTGGTCACATACATAATTCTTTACAGGTTCTTCTTTGCTGCTTTTCTTCAACACTTAAAAAATATCATCCCACTCCCTTATAGCCTCCATGGCTTCTGATGAGAAATCTGCTGTTAATCTTATTAAGGATTCCCTGAACATGATTAGTCACTGTTCTCACACTGCTTTCAAGATTCCCCTTTTGTCCTTGACTGTCAACAATTTGATTATAATGTGCCTCGGAATAGATTTCTTGGTATTAACTCCTTCTGGGGTTTCACTTAGTCTCCTCAAAGAACAGATACATATCTTTGATCAAATACAAGACGTTTTTAGTCATTTCTTCAAGTATTCTTTCTGCCCCACTCTTTCTCTCCTCTCCTTCTGCATTCTGATTATGCTACTGTTGGTTCACTGATGGTATCTCACAAGTCTTAGTTCATTATTTTTATTTTTACTTCCTCTTCCTGAGACTAGATGATTGCAATTCATCATCATCAAGTCACTGATTCTTCTGTATGCTCAAATTGGATATTGAAATCCTCTAGTAATGACTATTTCATTTCAGTTAATCAACATGTAAAGGCCCAGAAATTTTGTTTGGTTTGCTTTTTCTTTATTGATATTCTCTATTTGTTCACACATTTTCCTTGAGACTCCAAACTATTTATTACACACTTTTTAAAAATCATATGAATTGTGCTAGTTTTGGGGGAATGACTGTATCTTTGTATAGAATGTATACGATTGTACCCATTTTAGTTACATAGTAGTCCAATAAACATCATATTACCAAAGGGTATTTTAATCCTGTTTTTGGAGAGATTAATGGATCTTATATTCTCACCAAAATAAACTCTATATACCTTCACCTTTTTTTTTTTTTTAAGCCAGTTGTTCATAGTTGGAAATTCATTACATGGTCAATATCATGTATTTTATATACTTTATTTTTACATTTTTCTGAGTATAGAAACTCAAAATATGCAAGATACATGCAAAAATAAAAATGAATAAACAAATAAATGTAGGTATATTAAATATACATATTTTTCAAGGACATTGCCCATCAGACTAGAAAAAATTCAAATATTTCTGTCTCATTTTCTTTACAATTGTTTTACTATTCAAAAGTTACATAAATCAAAATACCAAATTCCTGAATATCATAGAAGCAAACATGCTAAATAAGTTACTTTCCAATAAGTTAAATATAATGATTTTTTTAAAGATTTTATTTATTTATTTATTTAAGACAGAGAGAGAGAAAGAGCAGAAGCAGGGGAGGGAGAGGGACAAGCAGACTCTCCCCTGAGAGGGAGTCCAATGCAGGGCTCCCGCTCAGGACCCCAAGATCATGACCTGAATTGAAGTCAGATGCTTAACTGGCTGAGTCACCCAGGCACTCCAAACCTGATGATTTTGAAAAGGCAGATATATTCCCAATAGAGAGCATTTACATTGCAACATTTAAACACAGGGAACAGCCATTTGGTCTCTAAGCATGTCTGGAACTAAGGTATATTTATATATATTTATAATATAGATATATAAACTAAGGAGTGTTTTAGTGGTAAAGTTTTGTTAAGATCGCCAAGAAAAAGGAGAAGCCATAATGTATAGAAAGAAAAATACAAGTCTTGGCAAGGATGTAGAGAAAAAGGAACCCTCTTACACTGTTGGTGGGAATGTAAGCTGGTACAGCCATTCTGGGAAAACAGTATGGAGGTTCCTCAAGACATTAAAAATAGAGCTACTTTATGACCTACCAATTGCACTACTAGGTATTTACCTCAAAGATACAGACATAGTGAAAAGAAGGGGCACTTGTACCCCAGTGTTCATAGTGGCGATGTCCAGAATAGCGAAACTGTGGAAAGAGTCGAGATGTCCTTCAACAGATGAAGCAATAAAGAAGATGTGGTCCATATATACAATGGAATATTACTCAGCCATCAGAAAGAATGAATACCCACCATTTGCACTAATGTGGATGGAGCTGGAGGTGATGATTCTAAGTGAAATAAGTCAAGCAAGAAAGACAATTATCATATGGTTTCACTTACATGTGGAACAGAAGGAATAGTGTGGAGGACCACAGGGGAAAGGAGGGAAAACTTAATTGGAAGAAATCATAGAGGGACACAAACCATGAAAGACTCTGGACTCGGGGAAACAAACTGAGGGTTACAGAAAGGAAGCCAGGGGTGGGGGATGGGGTAATAGGTGATGGGTATTAAGGAGGGAACATGTGGTGATGAGCAGTGGGTGTTCAACACAACTAATGAATTACTGAACACTACATAAAAAACTAATGATGTATCTTATGTTGGCTCATTAAACATAATAAAAAATAATTTTAAAAAATGCCAAAAGAAGAGAAAATATATCTAATATTTCTGACATCTTTTCATCTACATTCAGTCTATCTGGAGGAAAGACTCATCTCTCCCCTTGTATTCCAGAAGATAGCTGTCTGCTAATCTAATAACTCCCATGGTTTTGATTTAAACCAGCTTCACTATGTTTCTCTAACAGGTAACCAAAAGAGTCTTAATAAGACACGATACTTTCCAAAGTATTAAATTATGACAGGTACGGGAAATTCTTGCTTATCTGTGTGCTCTGTGATTTGACCCTCATGTTTCTAGGGCACTCTCTTTTCTGGGAAGACTCACCTGCTTTGAACGATCAGCACGGAGATAATCTCAAATTTATTTTAGAAACTAAAAAAGGTTATGATCTAAAATAAAATAATAGCAGGACAACATATATTTTGAATAGCTATAGAAATGCTGATGCAGGCTCAAAGGCTATTTAGTTTTTGCCATCCAATTCAGTAATAAAATGATGAGCCAAGGGAAAAGGAAAGCTATGGAAATACACTCTGAGTGCATATTTGCTATTACTCTTTCACTGACTTTATCTCATTAGTAAATCAAGAAGAGTACTATATTAGCTCAGCATCTAAAGGATGCATTCCTGTAAATAATGTTTCAATTGCAAATCTTCTTGAGTTTTCTATGTTATCCCATAGGACTACAAGATGACCAAGTAACTGGTGGGAAATTTTATACTACTGTTATTGATCACAGTATGAAAACAATAAAGGCATCAATAATACATGGTCCAGGATGACATCTTTATAGCATGGCTAATAAAGATGATTTGGAATAGCCCATTGACTTTTTCTCTGCCCAGAACCTAGAGTAAATATGTAATTTAATCTTGCTCTGGAAGTTGAGGGCATTTTCTTTTTTGAGAATTGTGACATTATTCATGTTGCTAAAGATAAGGCCTTGTCCCAGCTTTCAGGTTTTAAAGCTTAGTTATTAAATTTGGCTTCAAGGTGAAATGTGGGTAGATAAATGGGAGTGATTGAGAGATTGAAGATGAAAGTTTGGATCTCTGGTTACAGAACTGAAAGAAATCAAAACATGGAGCCAAAGAAATATGACAGTGCCATCTAGCAGATAATGAACTTTAATTGCAACCCCCACTATTCATAACTTAATATATTTTGTGCAATGGTTTTACTTTATTATTCAACAGATAAATAACCAGTCACTGGAAAAAAGTAGCTTTCAAAAATTTATTTGATGAGTCTTATTTAAGGGATATTTAGTTTGGCTCATCAAGTATTTATTAAATATTTGGTACTTGTCCAATATAGATTTTTGTTGGTGACAGATAACTATAAATATACTCCATATTTAAAAAATACTGGTCTGCTATATGAAAGTACATTTTTTTGTCTAGTGACATATTCCATTTTTAAAGTCATCATAAAAAGAGTATCTTACAGTGCTGCTTAGAATAAAAGGATATTTAAAGAAATAAAAGTATCACAGGTGATTCTTCTCAAATTAATGAAATATAATCTAAAAAATAATTCAGTATATGTTTCATACTACTCAGTTTCATGTACCCTACCTTGAACCAATTTTAAGTATAATAATAAACTCTTTATATAGTGTGACAGACCTAAACACTGTAGATTGCTTTCAGAAAGCAATTTATTGACATAAGATGATAGAGATGATGGACAAATGAAGGCAAAATATCTTTGTTTTAATTTGTATGGCTTTGGTGGGGGAAACTGAATAATAGGGGAAGATATCCCTACTTTGTATAACAAGCCCATCTAGTCACCACATTAGAAAAGAAGATGCTGCCAGTGTCCTTATCACTCAGGAGTTTACAAGGGTTTGTAGAGCTCTGTGACAGGAAGGAGTGGGGGCAGAGACTAATATATATTTTGTTATTTCACATGCTAATGTATGATGGTGGTGATGGAGAGGTCAGATAGCTTGGTATTTAATAGTTTACAGCAGAGTGTAAGAATATTCCTAAAAAGGAACATTCTAAATTTGCCTAAGACATGTATTAACGTAGGTTATGAAAAAATTCTTAACAAATCTTAAAATTCCAACTCAATCCCTCCTTGTTTCCCTGACAGCTTGACCCATAGAGACCTCCTTTTCCTTGGAATTGTTCCTATTACTATTTAATAATCATCATATACTGTCTTATGCTAGAAATGACCTTCATTCTTTTGGTTTTATTATCCCTACCTATTACAATGTGATATATCACCTCTGCATAATCACGTTTTCATATTTATACCACATTTTGTGCCTTATATCTTGCACATCAAACAGCACTTGCTTTATGAATGCATAAAATGATTGCTTTCCTTGTTTGACTATTGAAGTTAGGACTAAACACATGACCCCTGAAAGTCTCTTCCTTCTTTAGGTTTCTAATTTATAACTTCATAGGAGAGCATTTTTAAGTTTTGATGAATGTTATTTATTTTAATTTTCTAGGGAAGCATTTCGCCTTGAAATTAGACTAAATTGTACACAAATAAACCATGAATTTTACATGTATTGTCATACTGAATGAATAACCTGGGGATCAGTTTGTGAATTTACACATACTCTCTTCTTTGAATTAATGTATTTTAGATAATATTAATCAAATTCTGGGCCTATTATTTGAATACAGTCCATCTCCTTCATGTGAGTTCTTTCTCCACGGTGGTTCTGTGATCTGCTATATCTATTGCAATAATTTAGAAATGTTTCATTCCCAAAACAAATATGTATCACATAGCAACATACAGTGCATGGCAAATCAACTTTTAATAAACATTTTTTATTATTACAATAAAGGAAAGAAGGAAGAAAAAAACAGCAAGATCAGAAGGAAGTAAGGATTGAAAGAGGGCTAGATGAAAAGAAGGAAGGAAAGGAGTAAGTAGTAAAGAAAAAAATTTATTCCTGAAACTTGTTAAAGATGATATGGTAGACCTTATTCAGGATAACTGTCAGGGTAGGTGTAAGGACCAATGTCATGTAGCTTTGCAGTGGTAGAGAGAGTTGGGGCTCAAAACCACATACAACAAGGAAAAGTGGGAATTTATAGCAAAGGACTGGGGGTGGGGTGTACAGACAGAAAATTAATTAAGAGGAAACATCAGGGATAAGGGAGGGATTCCAGCTAAACAGACCCAACGCGACTCTCGCTAAAGCAGGCCCTGGTGATCGGATACCCCCTGAGGGATGGTGGAGGATGAGGAATCTGATTAGATATCAAGAATGGTCAGCTTTCCAGGGTAGATGATTCTGTTAAACTGATTTAACAGGATGTTTCCTAAAATTCAACAATACAGAGGTGAACACAGAAACCCGAAAACTGAGGCCTAGGTTGCAAAAGAGCTCAGAAGAGCCCGATGGAACATGGTCAAGGGAAAAAGGAAGGAGGACAGATATGATTATGAAGCTTCCTTACAAATGGCATCCATGAGGTGTATAATCTTCCCAAGAGCAACAAGCTGCTTTAAAGAAAAAGAGAAAAGTCTAAATTGAGCAATTCTAAATTTGAGGATATTTGTAGAACCATGATTTTGTGATTTTTGTTCTGCTAGCAGAAATTCCCAATGAACTTGCACCTGCAAAACTGCATACTGCAAAACACATTCAGCATGCCATTCTGTGTGCACAAAGGATCAGGTTACACATTTAAGTGATTTTAGGGCTTAAAGATATTATGGTTAATATTCTAAGTGTCTTGAAAAGCATAAAAATCTGACTTGGAATTCTGGGAGTTAGAGAGTCTATCAAGAAAAGCAACATACAACGTATAGTGCTTTACCATCAGTTATTTCCATCAGCACACTTGCACTCTAAAATTGAAAAAAAAATCAAAAATTAGGATTTCTTATTGGGGTTTTATTTTCCACAAGAATATAGCTTATTTTTCTTAATATTAAACATTGCTCTCTCTTAAGAACTACACTAAGGACATTTCCATGATCCTGAGATCTGTCCTCTATAATAGCTCAGATACTTTGGGAGCAGGGAGCTACTAATTTATTGATTCTTTGCCAAGCTCCTTCGAAATATTAGCATATAGAAGCCCTGGCTTTAGGATTATAAATGGATTATATCCTCTGTTGTTTGCACTTTCATTTAACTCCCCTTACTGATAGGTCACTTCTCAAGCAAACAGCATCAAACCCACTGTAGGCATTATAAAGTTTTGCCTTTCTCGAAGCCTGTGAAACTGGCCCAGCTGGCCTGAATATTTATGGAATATTACAACATCCCTCAGGATTTTGACTTCTATTTTTTCCTGATTTTTCAGTAGCTAATATAATTATTTTTTGCATAGCAGAGGAAGATTAATAACAGATGTGCAGAATATTTTAAATACAGTAGTATCCAATATGTTTTTGCATATGTGTATTTCTTTTTTGGCATGTTTTCAAATGTTCTTCCTTTCTATTGCACTGAAATTGATATTTTTATCTGTGAGATATATGATGATCATATGGCACTGTGTTATATTATCCATTGATCCCTAGTATAAGTGCTGTCAAAACTTAGCATAAAAGAAAAAAAGTGAAAATTCTGCCTTGCTGGGGCGCAGATGGAAATGAATTTTTATTATAAGGAAACAGGAAGACAAACTTTGCCTTTGGATTTGTATGGTCATGTATAATATATGGAATTAGTAGATAATTTGCCTTTATTATAAATGATATGCTGAGTCACTGTCAGAATGGAAAGTGGTAGATTTTTGTTGCTAAGTTTGTCTTTGGTAAGATCTAGTCAAACAGAATTATGCTTCCATAGAAAGACTTCTGTTGCCTTCCAGTTTAATGCATTTTGTAAGTTTTCAGAGATCTTTTAAACTAACTTTTCAGGCTGATAGTTTCTCAACAGCAACTGTTAAGAAGGAGACTATGTAAGAACCATATATTCTCTATCCCGGCTTACCTTTGTGTTCACTTATCCTCTCCTGAAATTGCCTAATAACACAGACACAGACACACACACACAAGCTGAGGATGAAGGAAAATCTTTGACGGTGTGATGTACATGAATGGGTGTCATGAGTTGAACTGTGTGTCCACCAAATTCATATGTTGAAGTCCTAAACTTCAGTTCTTCACAATGTGACCTGATTTGAAGATCTTTTCAGAGGTCATTAAAATGGGCCCTTTTTGGGTTCCCTGGCCCAATTCCAACATGGGGTGGGCTATACACATATCTATTTTAATCCTGCTCTACCTATATGCATATTATATATTTATAAAAATAAAAGATCACGGGGTGCCTGGGTGGCTAAGCCCATTAAGAATCTGCCTTCTGCTCAGGTCATGATCCCGGAGTTCTGGGATTCAAGTTACATGTTGGGCTCCCTGCTTAGCGGGGCGTCTGCTTCTCTCTCTCCCCTTGCCCCATCCCTGCTCCTTCTCTCTATCTTCCTCACTCAAATAAATAACATCTTTTTAAAAATTTAAAAAACAAAGAAACAAACCCAAAACCCCAAGAGCTCACACTGATAACTCTCTCTTCTAGCCCCAAGGGGTTTATTCTAGGCTAACTCCTGTTCTTTCTCCCTCTCTCTCTCCCTTTCTCTTTCTTTCTAGCTTCTTTCTCTAACAGTAAGAAGCCTGGCTCCCATTATCTACATTTTACTTTTTTGCTTTACCCTAGTATACACACACATTGGTTTCTAAATGTTAGCCTACAGCTTATAGGAAACACATTTACCAACTGGAGTCCAGTGTGAGGTACAGTTCTTTCATTCATTTTCCTTAAAGTATCTAAGCAAAACTATTACCCAAAATTATTTAGAACAAATACTTTTTCTGTACTTTCCTAGGCCAGGTTATATCATACATATGTAATATAGTTGAATTTATTTGTTTTAGTCTGAATTCAATCCTGATAAGAAATTTTAACTAATTATAGTTTGGGTCACTGAGGTCTCACATTTCAAAACTAAGGTATCTTACTAGAAACAATGATGTGGAAGGACTGAACGCTTTCTATTTGTAGTCGTACTGACAATAAGGAGATAATGCCACTGTCATTCTGAATCCCAGGAAACATCATGTTATGTTGCTTCCTCAGTATATCATACTGATCTGCACTGTATTGCAGATGGTTTGATAACTTAGGAAAAAAATTAAGCCTGTGAATAAGATCTAAGTTCCAAGGTTTCCCAGTTGTAAGGAGAATACACAAACTTTAGCATCTACAGTGACAATAAATAGCTTTCAGCTTTAAAACAATAAATGGTTCAGCTATTCACATAATTTGGTATAAAGATAATTCCTCATGATATAAAAACCTAAACAGAAACCAAAGTGTGGTTTAAAGTATATAAGACACAAAAATATCCACATGCAGATCAAAATGTCCTAGTCTCTCTGGCAATCAGGTTGGTTCATTTAACTAAAGCTGGCCAATAGACTCTGAGAGGAAGTGACTTGTGTCAACGAAAAACTAGCATACATCTTCTATTTCTCACTTTCCCTGCTAATATTATACAAGCTACAAGAAAAAGAAAGACATCTGAATTGCTTTAGACTTGATAAAAGTAAGAAGTAAACCTTTATTAATGCATTTGGGAAAGCTAACTGTAAATCCTTCTACTACAAAAGATGGTGGTGTGTTTCCCTCTAGACTTATTCAGTTGCTTCAAATACTTTCATGGTTTCCTTATTGGTAAAAGTGTGTTATCCCAACCCTTTGTGTTGCCCAAGCAGACAATCACTTGGTGATGTGTACGAGAACATTTTTAAATGACTTCTGCTAATTGCCACTTGATTATGACATCCTCTTCAGTATTCTCTCTGCAGTTAAGTGATTGTGTCTCCAAAACTAGAGAGATAGTTGCACAGCAGAAAGTCCTTAGATAAACATTGGAGAGTAACAAATTTGACCTTGTGCTCTTTGATTTGTCTCTACGCAAAGATATAAATCTTACTTGACTGTTTTTGAGGATTATAGATAATATATTTATATAATTGCTTGTGGAGGACAGGCACTCTCACCTCATAATTATTTTTTATTCTTATTTATTCTTGTTCTTATTCTCATGTTCATTCTTTTATCTCACTTAGGATAGGACAGGTTAGCATTTTCTTAGCACTAAGTCATTTACTTTATAGGCTGGGGGTGTACTTAGTACAATAAAAGCTGACCTATGCATTTCTTTCATAGTAGACAGATCAATGTAAAGTACTCCATTGAGAACCAGTCTGATTCAGTTTGAGCATAGCAGGAATCTTGGGTAAGTATAGGGATCAAGTGCTATAAAAAAAATTTAGGGACTCATACAAAAGGTATTAGCTAAATACTAACTACTATCATCTGTTATTATTTAGAGATTTATGCAGGCACTTAGTTGTATATTTTTTCCCCAAATACTTTTATTTTATTTTTTCAGTGTTCTAAGATTCATTGTTCATGTACCACACCCAAGTAAACGGTGAGACAAGCTCTTCTGTTTCTAGAATCGGATGCCCTCTTTGCATAATACTATTACTCTAAGAAAAGCAAATATGTATTTTATATGTATAAAATACATATAATATATACACATATATATTATATATATATATATATAATTGCTCATATACTTCTTTGTTGAATGACAGCTATGCATTTTCCCCCAAAGTTACAGCAAATTGGTATGTACATATCAATCAATTCATAGATCAACAGATAGTCACCTCCTTAAAAATATTTACTGAGAACTAGCCATACTCACATACTCACATATCTCACATATGGAGTCTTTCAACATAACTTAGGAAAAATGAGTTACTCACAGTAACTATGAGAGGATGTAAGAAAATAAGCCATCAAGTTCTAACACTGAATGTCTGGAATCTGTGGATTAAGTTCACAGCCTCCCCATTTTTCCTTGAAATACTGGGTTTTTTCTTTTTTTGCTTCTCAGAAAGATGGCTTGCAAGATCCATAATGCAGGATGGATTGTGTGTCCACTTGAGGTAATAAGGAATGAAAATGCTGCTCTGTGTGTGGTGTGTGGCAATGCATGTGAAGTTATTTGTTATTCCACCAACATGAAGATCATGGGTCCAAGTATATGGTGGGGAATAACAAGGCATTGATTTTCCCTTATGAGGCCAATTAACACAATGGTTTTTCTTCTAGTACAGACATGTCATACTGAGCAGCAAGATATGCTTAATGTTGGAGCCAGTCTATTCAGCTAGATGCCAACTTTCCATTTATGCCTTTTAATATCTGCATCAGTGAAACCACATCTTCATGTTGAGATTTCTTGCTGGAGAAAACATAAGAATTTCTATGAACTAAAGCAAAATAAATGCAAATAACCTATTAAGAAAATACTCTATATTCTGCTAGCACCTCTTCAGTGGAAGTTGTCAATGGTATGAATAATGAGAGAAGAGAGAAAGTAGTTCAATTGTAATATGTTAAAAAGTATTATGACTATTACTGGTGTGCACTTTATTATCTGAAGTAGCATGTGGGTTTTTGTGAGATTATCATTTATAGACTGAGACAACAGTTTATAAGGGAAGGAAGAGAAAGTGAGTTTATAATGAGAATGTCATGTATGTCAGGCTGAGACTCAGCGGGTAAACCTGACTGTAGATTTGCACCTAATGCAATAACAGGAACACAGTCACTACCCTTAAACACCCACAGAGAGAGGCAGGTCACCTAGCCAGCTGACCTGGGCCAAGTAGGTATTGCATTAGCAGCTGGGGAAAATGGGTGACAGGAGAATAAATCCCATACTAAAGGGGGCAAAGATTACTTATATCCAACCATGAGAAAACATACCCATGTGTCCAGATATTCTTTACAACAAACAAGAAATCTAGATTTTTTTATTCAAAAACCTCTAAATTAATGCTTTTTAAGTTATTATGACATCCAAGGGAACTTGGCAGTGACCCTTTTTTTTCCCTTTAATATTTATTTATATATTTACTTGAGAGAGAGAGAGAGAGAGCAAGCAGGGAAGGGATCAGAGGAAGAGAATGTCCAAGAGGACTTTCACTGAGTGGGGAGCCAACACAGGGTTCAGTCTCACAAGCCATGAGATCAGGACCTGAGCCAAATCCAAGAGTTGGACACTTAAAGTTGGACACTTAGCTGACTAAGCTACCCAGATGCCTGTGACCTTGTTCTGAACTAGTGGCTGCTAGTTTCCCACTTTTGTCAACTATGCTTGAGACCTTTCTTCCCAGTCCCCCATACATAGTTTCACCAACTATATATACCTCCAAACTTTGTGAAATTATTAATGCAGGTATAAACTTACAGAGAGATTAGGCAGCTGGGCTTTAAATCAAACCTATGGCCCAGAATATGCATTGTAACAAAAACCTTTCTATTGTGGGTATAACAAGTTCATAGAAGTGCCAATGCTCATATGAAAGTAAGGGAATTGCTAAGGAGGTACTGGGACTTAGCTGGTGGACATGATTGTTGCAAAAGTCCTAGAGTGCTCTTTTTGACTTCATATTCATAAAAATTTCTGAAAGATCTCTGTGTTACCATATCCTTAAACTGTCCTTAAGATATTTGACATTATATAGTTAGGAATGTGGGATAAAGAACATTAAGATCATAAGGATACTTTGAAAATTGAAAACTAAGGTCACATATAAATCATGTGACCATTTACAAGACCTTGTAAAACTGAAGGTCTTGGTCCATATATACAATGAAATATTACTCAGCCATCAGAAAGAATGAATACCCAATATTTGCATCAACATGGATGGGACTGGAGGAGATTATGCTAAGTGAAATAAGTTAAGCAGAGAAAATCAATTATCATATGGTATCACATATTTGTGCAACATAAGGAATAGCATGGAAGACATTAGGAGATGGAAGGGAAAAATGAAGGGGGAGGGGAAATCAGAGGGGGAGATGAACCACGAGAGACTATGGACTCCAAGAATCTAACTGAGGGTTTTAGAGGGGAGGGACCAGGGTATGAATGACCCTGGTGATGGGTATTAAGGAGGGCACAGATTGCACGAAGCATTGGGTGTTATAGGCAAACAATGAATCATGGAACCCTACATCAAAGACTAGTGATGTACTGATGTACATAACATAATAAAAAATTATTTAAAAAAAGAACTTTAAAACATTTCTGTGCAAAATGTTTGTCTACCATCAGAACATCTCTAGAACATCTCTGCCATCCACCCATCCATCCTTTGGTCTGGTCTCTACAAGGGCAGTCAGATAGACAGGTAATTAAACATGCAAACTATGATATATAAGCTTTTTTTTTTTTTTTGGAAGTTACATTACATAGTCTGCCTCTTCATAGCACAGTGAGCTCTGGAATATAGATCTATATATCCGTATCTGTTACTTAGAGAATTGACTGGCATATAAGTATTAGTTATATTTATTATGGGTGTTCACATCATCTTTTACACGTACATCTTATACAGGGTTTTATTTGATTTGCTAATTTGTCCTTTATACACCTTTTGAGTGTAATCAAAATGGTATGGGAAAAATAGCTAGATTAAAAATTAAATAAATGAAGATTTAGTTTTTATTTTTGTTTTTGTTTTCCTACCATTAAAGCCCTTCCTGATTGGCAAGAAAACTTTACATCCATCTTCTTTAGCTTAAAAGCCTTTAGTGTAACCATGATTTATGATCTACAATGGAATAGTAGCCAATATCTGAAAACATCTGTACTTGAGCCATCTGTTTTTGTCTAAATACCAGATGCTATATATGTTGAAAATTTATATTTACTGAAATTGCCTTAATACATGTACTTAGCCCACTAACAACACTGCAGCTAACAAAAAACACAGACTAGGAATGTTCTTGAGTCATGGATTGATTAAATGCATTTCATCATGTCTCTTAGGACATTGAACTTTATGCCCTGGTAGGTAATAGAGGAAATATAACAGAACTTTAAGCACTTAAAAGGTTTGTGGCTGGTGAAAATAACTGGGTTCTGTGATTAGGTAAATGTTTCCTCAACAGTGAACAAAAGGGAAGACTCTGTATTACTAGTAGCCATAGACTACTGAGAACCCTGATAAATATTTTCATTATGTCTATAGGCATTCTGGGGTGGGGGAGGAGATGTTGTATGAGACACATTAAAAATTCAAAATTATTTACCAAGGAAATTACAATGAATATTTCTATAGGAAATAAAAATAACTAACCATGCCCTCCCATTTTTCTCATACATGCTTGATCACAGAATGCATTTTCTTCCCTAGTTTCCTGGACAGCTGTCCTAAGCCACTGATTCCTGAGGTGTTGATCTCAGTGCATCTGCATCACACTGCCTAAATTTGAAATAAGTCTGCTTTGCTGTTAAATTTGAAAAGCTTCCACGCAGATGATGAAACTAGAGGAAGGAAAATTATGGAAGAAAAACAAACTGGATTATGTCTTCTGGGCTGACATTGTACACAAGAAAGTTAACTAACCTCTACACAAAGGACTTTGAATTTGAAAGGTTCTCAGGAGAGCTATATGTCAAAATAGATTATTTCATGCACCTGTCATTGTTGTTTAAAACTCGAGATTTATTTCTTTTACCTAGAGAGCTAGTTCCAATGAATCTCTAACTCCCTTAGAAAGGAATTGATTAACAAACATTATACCTTAGGATGCCTCTTGAAAAGCCTGGTGTTCTTAATTATAAGAAAGCAAATTTATGCCCAGCAGAGTGATATATGAAAAAATACTATACATAACTACATAAATATAACAATATATATATAACTATGTATAACTATGCATATATATATATATATATAACACAAATATGTAAATTTGTTGCTATATGTTGGCAGGCAAAAATTCAATTGTTCCAGGTTCATCTCCTGGATTTCAAATAAATATAAAGTTACTCTGTATTACCTGAAGTGTAGCTTAACCTCTGCAGGGCTCTGGTATGATAATCTCCAAACTATGCCTCAACAAACTGGTGAACAACTCTTCATTCAACTTATTCAGTGTGCATACATGCACGCATGTTATTATGAGCATGTATACACTCACATTTTTCTAAATACTCCAGGCTCAAGGATTGTGGTTGAATAGAATGAAAAACTGAGACAAAATACCCTGAAGAAATTTAGAGATATTCCATTTTAAAATAGGAATAGCAAGAAACAAACTTGAGAATAATTTTATTCAAGCCCTATGGACTAAAAATAAGGAAGGGTAATAAATAAACCTTCTAACTTCTATACTTTGAACACTGTACTTGCAGAAGCCAGAGAAAACTACTATTCTATGCATTTTTTAACTCTAGCACATTTTTTGACATCTTATCTCCTGCCAAGATGTTTCACTTCCAGTTGGATAGAGAACAAAATAGCATATGACCAGAAAAATTATTTTTTTAGCCTTTCTTCTGTTGTGTAGCTGAGAAATAAAAAGTGCAAATATTTGACTTTGTATCTCCAGAAAAGGACTTTTTTCTAAGTTGAAAAATGTATGAATAAAATAAAATACAGATTATTGCTAAATTGCCAGAATTTACTTTTCTACTTATTAAAATAAATACTGATAACATGAATGCTCATTTCTGCTTTTTGTAGCTTTCTTTTAGGAAGATAAAAATTCAAAACCCTCCATTTCTTGATGGTATCACAGTGAATTTCCTTTCAATCATTAATAAATAAAGTGGAACTCTTAGCAATAATTCTGCCTTTTAGCTCTTTGTACTGTCACTATGATGGCAGCTGAACACACCATTTGTTTTCATGAAAATGATGTCTTCGTGCAATAAACTGACTTAAACCCTGCTCTCCTGCTCTATTAATGTGTTTGTATTTGTACAAAATCTCCATTAATGTGGCTGCTTTGAATATTTCAAGTGACAGACTTTAGACACTTATAAATTGACCAAAAATAAAAACATCCCATTATGTAGTATAGAACACAGAAAAAGATTAGAGAAATCTTACCTTAAAATATTCAGCATCAGATACACGGTGCTGATATTTATATATCAAAGCAGCACAATGCTGAGATATTCCAGGGGAAATGACAGTGCCAGGGCGAGAAACATCTTATTCATATCAGAGAAGGAATATGTTACTCCAGATGTCAAAAGCTATCTGGCACTGTCATCAACTATCAAATTATCAGCAAACCGATCTCAAATATTTAGTTGAGAAATGCCAGATCTTCTTTGAAAACTTTTATAAGATGTGAATACATCTTTTGTAAAGAAATCAATCCCTTCGGAGGGCACAAAATACTGGCTTAACTGTCCAGGCACAAGTAAAAGAAACACACTGATGATCAGTCCATTACACAGACGTGGGTGTTTCCATGAGGACTCATTTTTTGTCCTAATCTAACTCAGGAAATCTATCCTAGATATCCTAGTAGAATATTTCAGAACTTTAATCATAGATTTTTTTTAATATAATTGAACAAATCTTTAAAGACATACAACTTCAACCAGTCACAAAATTGCAGCAGAATGTGAATAATGGTGGAGATTTTGTGCTCTAGGAGCATCTGGCCAGATTAGGGAAAAAAGCTTGATGAAGCAAGCAGTAGAGAAAGCTGACCCATTCGGATAATCCCAGTGTATTGCTGGGCTTTTCTGGCAACAGGGACAGGAAGAGCTTTTTCTGTTTTTCTTGAGTGCCCAGCAAGATAATGTCATTGGTGAAAAAGAGAGAGAAGAGGTATTCAGATACTAGACCTTGGGTAATTGTGCCAAGAAAACAGTTAAAACACATGCGCACACGCACACACACACATACACACACACACACACACACAAGTCATAGTATCAATATCATGACAACAAACCTCTTTAGTCAACATTTCTATTTTTATACTTTGAGAATATTTGGGGAGGCCAAGCTTGTAATACTGCCCTTAGAGTCCAAAACAAGAATGCATCTAAAGCAACTATTTTTCTCTCTTTTCAAATTGGAACTGCATCCCTGATGACATACTATCTCCCTTATCCACTTTAAGGTTTAAAAGGACAAATTAAACTATGTGTGTTTTATACACATAGAGACATACATATAGAGATAGAAAGGATATCAGGCATAGGGAAGAATTAAAGAAAAATCCTGCAGGTAGGAGTTAACTGTAGTAATTAAGGAAGAGATAAGAATGACGCATCTAGAGTGAGGGAGTAGGAATCATCACAATTATGGTGTGGACATTATGAAAAACCCAACGAATGTCAGTATATGCCCATGTTTATTACATATTTAGAAGAGGGGTTTGCCAGATAGTCATATACGCAATATTTGGCCTCTGTGACAAAGCAACACTTCAAGCGGTGTCATTTCCAAATTTAAGTAAGAAAAAAATAATGCAAAACGGAGAAGTTCCTATTAGAAAAATGTGGATTTTACATTTGACAGGGCTCACCAATTGTTAAAGGACTTTACTGCTTTTGTCCTAAAATAAGTTGTCATGAAATTCCAAGCTAATTTCTGTCCTGCATCTAAATTTCTGTTGCATGGTATTGGCGATAATGTAAGAATAATGTAAGTTAATAATATATATGTCAACATCAATTTTAATGATTTTTAAAAATATTTTACACAGCATAAAAAATTTGTAAGAATATGAATGTCCTTAGAGGTGTGGGTTTCAGTCTTGTCTTACTTCATAGGAGCAATCTGGAATCCCCTCAGGTTGTTGTATTTTTTCCTCAATACTGTGTTTGTGAGAACTGATCTGAAATGTTGTCTTTAGAAAAGACATTTAATTTAGTAAATTAAAAATATGACACTTTAAAAAGTGTTCCCTCTGCATCATCAAAATTTTCTTTGGTGCATTTAGGGTCTAAAATTTTCATCTTTCATTCTTCTTATGTCACCGCATCCAGACTCACAATACTCTCTGCTAATAAAATTTCCTGAAATTTCATTTTATACTGTAAGAATTTCATTTCCTATCATAGCTTGCATATATCGTAAAACCAAGCTTTTAATTTTGTAGGTTATTTAGAACTCAATAACATAATAAATACACATGCAAAATTTAAAAAGTATCCTATATAGTCTACATATGCACTTCTTGAAAAAATAAAAATGGGCCAATGAAACAAATTATTCTGCACGTCTGAATTAATGAACATAAGGAAGTTAAAGTTAATAGTATTCTAGAAATAAAGCTATTGGTGTTTAGTTAAAGGATTAATACTATGATATATTTAAATTAGTGATTTAAATCTACTGATTTGACTTTGAAACCAGATAGGAAACATTAAGAACAGAAGGTGGCAGGGCTGTCTTTGCAATGTTTCCTTCCAATAAATGTGTGCATTGCCCTTAGATTCTTTCCCACATAATAAATGCAACAAGGTTCACTTTTTCACGTTCAGTGCTAAAAGATGTTGAAGTGACAGTTTAATATCTCTAGACTAATCATGTCAGTGTAACCATAACTTGTTTTATAATTCTAAGACATGTATTTTCCAGGTTTTAAGTTATTAGAAACAAAGAAAATCTTATTTTAAGTATTGAAAATATTTGGCAGGAATGGCTTCAGATTTGTGTTAGAATGACATGCCATCTGAACATTTTTCCCTTAAAAAGTTCCTAATATTCATTTTATAAACTTTGACAAACTAATACTCTTTTAATTGATGACTATTTATTTTGGGTAGCAAGATGGTAGATTCCTTCTAATATAACAGGTATAAAATAGGCCTACCATAAAAGTATTCCTCATGCCACTGGAACTTGTCTTAAATTTTGGTAAAATCAAAGAAAGGTACCTAGTTTAATAATAGCTAAATAGGTGGTAAAGAATGATTTTAGTGAAGGCTATTTGGAATTAAGTCCTCTAGATGGGTTATTAAATATTATAGCTAAGATAAAGACACAGAGGTTAATTTGAACAGTCTTTCTATTCATTACAAGAGAAAAAAATAAAGAAGAAAAAGGAAAACAATTTTAATGTAGTTCTCAATAAATAGATAATTCACCATTGCTTTGAAAGACAGGCAGATCACTTTCCCTTGATGTTTGCTTAAAAACAAAATATTTCCATATTCACTACCCCAAATTGCCAAGCTTCTTATAAATTACTGATCATTTCTTTAACAGCATTACATTTCAAACTAAAAATAAAAACCACTGCTATTTCTTATATAATATAGTTCCAAGTATCTGAATGATGAGCACTTTCAAGTCTTAAGAGAAAATGTAGTCTGATATTTGGCTCTATATATGATTTATTTATTCTTTAATTTTGTTCACTTGCTTTACCAATATTCAATCATATTTTTTCTCCTTACCACCATTGTTCAAAACAATTTCAAACATGACCTAAAGCTGTAATTTAAACTGAACTTGTTACATAAATTTGTTTTGATACTGAAAAGTTAACAAAATTGTTAAGGATCTATGACCTCCCAGAAACTATTACCTCTCCCTTACCCAAAAAGATATCCAAGAAAAATCCAAACATTCAAAAACAAGATGATTATTAATGCCTAAAAATGTCTGAAAGATTGCAAAAAACCATAAACATAGGTTTATGTTTACCAGAAATGAACCTCATATCAATACATTGAAATATTTGCAAAAAAGAGCTGTTTATAAAAACAGCTGTGAAGTCAAATTTTAATAGCAAATGTATTTTTAAATTTTTATGTGATTGAAAAGCAAAATGTCTACACTGTAAATATCAAAGGGTGTCTGGGTGGCTCAGTCAGTTAAGTGTCTGCCTTGAGTTCAGGTCATGATGCCAGAGTCCTGGGATCAAGTCCCATGTCTGGTTCCCCGCTCAGGGGGGAGTCTGTTCCTCCCTCTCCCTTTGCCCATCCCCCAGCTTATGCTTGCTCTCACTCTCTCTCTCAAGTGAATAAATAAAATGTCAAAAAAAAAAAAAAAGGAAATGTAAAAAATTATCATTAAAAAAAAAAAACAAGAATTAGGGGCACCTGGGTAGCTCAGTGGGTTAAAGCCTCTGCCTTGGGCTCAGGTCATGATCTCAGGGTCCTCGGATCGAGCCCCATATCAGGCTCTCTGCTCAGCAGGGAGCCTGCTTCCCCCTCACTCTCTGCCTACCTCTCTGCCTACTTGTGATCTCTCTCTCTGTCAAATAAATAAAATCTTTAAAAAAAAAACAAGAATTAATTGATATCTTGCCAGAGTATAACCTACTTTTAATACTTTTTTATTCCATTTGATTATTATTTCTACTAATCTCTAATTTTAATAAAAATAAAATGATTTGTAGGTGCCATATGTTGCATAACATATATATAATTATTATAACAAATTTATAGTATATATGATCATTTCCCCTACTGTACAGAAAAGGAGAGTAACAAAAAAGTGAGTTAATTATATAACCAAGGTTATTAAGTTAGTAAGAAGTTGAAGGCAAAATTGAACCAAGATAAAAATCTTTAAGAACAGTCTGATCACCTGAACTGAGTCACAGTAACCCGACAACAACAAAAATAATTTTCAGAGGTACCCAGTTGCCAGTCAGGATTTATAATCAGAAAATATACCCGTAAAACAGAAATTCTTGAAATAATGATAAAAACCTGAAAAAAAAATAATGTACTTACAGAAATTTAAGAGGGTAGGTGCAGCAGAGAAATACATTTTCACCACAAAAAAGAAATGATAATTATGTGACACGATGCAGGTATTGTTCTAGTGTTAATCATCATATTGTAAAAAATAAATCAACACATTTTACACCCTAACGGTACATAATGTTATATCAATTATACCTTGATTAAGAAAAGGAAAAATAGTGTAAATTCCAGTGTTTGGCATAGCTAATTGTTACTATTAGTTTCCCTCTAACTATTGCTTTGTATAAAATATTTTTCTTTTCTTTTTTTTATTATGTTAGTCATCATACAGCACATCCTTAGTTTTTGACATAGTGTTCCATGATTCATTGTTTGCATATAACACCCAGTGCTCCAGGCAATACGTGCCCTCCTTAATACCCATCACCAGGTTAACCCATCACCCCACCTCTCTTCCCTCTAAAACCCCCAGTTTGTTTCTGGGAGTCCATAGTCTCTCACAGTTCGTCTCCCCCTCCAATTTCTCCCCTTCATTTTTCCCTTCCTTCTCCTAATGTCCTCCATGCTATTCCTTATGTTCCACAAATAAATGAAACCATATGATTATTGTCTTTCTCTGCTTGACTTATTTCCCTCCGCATAATCTCCTCCAGTCTCATCCAAGTTGATGCAAAAGTTGGGTATTCATCCTTTCTGAAGGCTGTGTAATATTCCATTGTGTATATGGACCATATCTTCTTTATCCATTCTTCTGTTGAAGGGCATCTTGCCTCTTTCCACAGTTTGGCTATTATGAACATTGCTGCTATGAGCATTGGGGTGCATATGGCCCTTCTTTTCACTACATCTGTATCTTTGGGGTAAATACCCAGTAGTGCAATTGCTGGGTCAAAAAAATTAAAAATAAAATATTTTTCAAACAAAATCCCAACTTGTCCTTTTACTGTCTGTACTATAGCAATAAAATACTTGATTTGACTAAATATTACACTTAATTGTATCTATTCTTCATCAACAGCCTTTTCACACAGCCATGCATGGTTATGCCAAGGCCGTTTTCTCTCTTGTCTGTTCTAGTCAAGTCCCAAAGTGTCTGTTCAGGTCTGCAGCAAAACCCCTTGTCACTCTAAGAACATCCAGTTTTGGGGCTTATTTTCCACAAAGAAAGAGAACATTCCTGTATAAACATGTATTGATACATCATGACATTCTTTTTTCCAAGGACATTATTTATGTTTCTGAAAAATTCTAACTGCTTTCATTTTAATGTTCAATGTTAGGCACAGTATTGGTTTTTTATTTCCAGTAGTTAGAACATTTTGTAACTTCAACCTCCAACTTCACTGTTTTTCAAAATATATTTTTATCTTTCTTTCATCCTGAATGAGCTATTCCTCAGCCCCCACATAGCTGCAATAATTGGGTAGAATATCTTACTATTATTTAACCTGTTTTCTCTTTGTGAATGTCTGCTTAAGCAATGTTTGTCCTTTCTTTCTCTACGTCTCTTTTGAATCTAAAAAAGCAATAAAGCTTCTTGCTTTAGATAACTAAATTTATAGTTGACATCCTGATGTTTTAATTCTTACTTCTGCTGCAAGCGAAGGAAAATAATCATTGCATTTCGTATTTGGATAGCACTTTGGAATTTCAAAATATTTTCAGTGGCTCCTTCAAAACTGTCTGGGTAACTATATGTATTTAAACCTCTCTCTTATTATTTTACCAATATGGTAAGTAAAACTCAGAAAGATTAGGTGACATTTGCATGGCCTTAGATACAAATGTGAGATATTATTACCCTGTTTGAGTGTGCTTTTCTTTCAACCACATCTGACAGCTTCCATCAAAATACATAATAGGCTGTGGCTCCTGGGTGGCTCAGTGGTTAAGCATTGAATACTTGTTTTCAGCTCAGGTCACTATCTCTGGGTGGTGAGATCAAGCCTTGCATGGAGACTTGAGTCTGACTCCAAGGCAGGCTCCTTGTTTAGTATGGCGCCTGTTTAAGAGTCTCTCTCCCTTTCTCCTTCTGCCCCTTCCCCTGCCCCTGCTGGTTTTTGTGCTCTCTCTCTCCCAAAAGCAAAAAAAAAGATAAAATAAAGTAAGTACGTAACATGTAAAGACTTTGATGTACTGAGATCAGATGCATGTCAAGGTTGCTTCCAATCACAAATGATATAATGGCAACTGCATCTAGAGGAAGTGAGAAAAGTATGCTAGAAACCATTATTATTTAAATTATTTCTTGTTTTCCCTTGCTCTTTCCTATTTTCTCCTATTACTCATTTCCTTCCTCCTTTCTCACCCAAAAGCCAGGGGACAGAACTATGAAAAGCAAGGGGGTCACACTTTCCACACTGCCTTTCTTCCATATAGAGTCCTCGACGCTCAGCTCTAAAGGACAGCCATGTTTCTGGTATTTTGATGGGAACATTTGTGGGAATTTGAGCCTACTTTTCTGTAGTGATTAGAACATATATAGGGCACACTACACTGTAATCAAGAGCATGGTTTCTCTGCTGTACTTAGATTTTAGAGCTTAGGCTATGTTAAGTATTGTCCAACTGCTATGAGATAGCAACTTGCTACATTTGCAAAAGTTTAGAATTATAGGATATTTGGCAACATGGAACTTTTTTCCTTTGTACATTTGAGAGAAAGGTCACTTTGTTGGAATTCCACTGGGTAGTATAAATAAAATTGAACTTGCCTGGGTTTTAGACTCGGTCATTCTCAGAAGATCAGTAATAAATATATTTTTGATGACATCTCCAAATCCATCAATATATAAGACAATATCATTGCTTGTATGTATGGATTTATAGATTTCATGGTATTTTTTTGTAATTTTTTAAAAATAATATATTTTCCCTCTTTTAGTTTTATTTATATGAGCAAGAATAGATGACCAAACCAATGAGGTTTGGATTGATTAAAATAGAAAACACAGATGGCAAAATTGACAAAGCATAGAGCTATTGTGAATTGAATAGCATAAATCAAAGTCCTTTAAACTAAAGAATTTTGTTCCATTCCCCAGTTGGCCAATGAAATTTAAATCATTACCAAAAAAGCAAGTTTCAATGCCTTTTATACAGTGCCAGCTCTATACAAAAACATATTTTAGTGCCACAATTATAATTTAACAATGCTTAAAAAATACCTACATTAAGCTCTTAAAATCTGAGGAGAATTGATTTTGCAATAACTTGGCATTTTTATGTTGATGAATGGTTACACATATGTAACTTCACTCTCAGGCCATAAGCAGATCATAGTTATGACCACATTTATAATTTTCTCTGTAGATTTTCTTAACAAAAAAGCCACTGCATAGGCCTATAAGCCTAAATTTAAATTTCCCTATTTAATATGCATATGCTAAAAAAGATGACACATTTTGAAGAAAGCATGAGAAGTACATAATATAGAACATTTAAAAAGTGGTTGTCATAACCAATCAGCAATTTGAAAAATTTGGTCAGCAATGTTATAGTTCTTGATTATCAGTATTGTGTGCTAACTGACCAGGAAAGGTGAGTAGGAAGGAAACCTTAGACATATTCTGCTTCTAGGTCAAAGACACCTTGAAAAATCTGAGGCAAACAAAAGTGCACCAGGACATTGATTTATGATTAACTTCTTCTGAACAAATATACTGATGATGTGTTAGTGTCTTTCTAAGGTTTAAGATAGTGATCCTGAGATCAAAGCAAGCTTCCTCTAGCTAGCCCTTTGGCAAAGCAAAAATGCAAACATTTAAGAAGAGATTGGATGTGGTGACAATTAATACTGTGTTCTTATTCTATCATACTTGACTAATTGGTCAGCACTGTTACTGTCTTCAGATAAATTTATGAAACAATAGTGGAAATTTATTGAAGGAAGTTTTACAAGGCTGAAAAACATTGTAAAATAAATAATCAATGGCCAGTACAAAACCAGACCATCAGAAAGACAGATACATAAATTCCTTATTATTCTACCTCACAGGACATTGTTATCTAGGTGTGATTAACAGGTTGGCCATGATTGAAGACCTAGTGCTAAGTCTGACAAACAGCTTGACCATGATTGAGAACCTAGTGCTAAGTCCTTTAACCAGGGCCAAACTAAACTTTCCTATATGAGAGATCTGTTGCAATTCTACTCCAATCTCCTCCTGCTCTGAGATTTCAAAATTATCTCCTTCTAACTATCAACTGTTTCTGTTGATCTGTTTTGATCCTAACTACATTCTCATAAGTTTTATAATTCTGATAAAGAACAATGGCATGCCATTTCAAAGTCTACCTCGTACATATCCATCTGCTAAATCCACTTTGTGAATGTAGGTAGGGAAAGCATTATTTGGCTTATTATTCCTTTTTATACTTGAACAAAATCCATGTTCGTGGAGAGTAGATCTCTTCGACAAAATCACATAGCTGGTAAGTGGTAGAACTAAAACTCAAGTCAATGGTTTCCAGGTCTAATTCTCATTTTCTTTTCATTGTTCTATTAAGTTTCCTAGTAAAAAAGGGGGACTCTCTTGTACTTGACTATATGTAAAGAATTGTATTTCCTCAGATTCTAAAATAAGGATATTTCAGTTAATAAGAAAATGTTTTACTTTCTAGGATTTAACATTAATTTTTAGTGAATGTAGGGATAGAAAGCTTATACATTTAATATAATTTGTCACTATTAACACTGATATCTTTAATTGCTCATGTAAAGCATAGTTTAGCACTGAACCCTAAGATCTTTTCACATTATAGTCTATTAAAAACAATCATTTTATTAACACACTTAAATCATATTATCCCTTTGTCATTTTGCCTAAGTAAGCAAAATATATATATGGGAAGAATGATATAACTGAAGAGAAACACCATTAAAGTCTTCAGATTTGCAGTATATTTGAGAAAGAAAAAACAAGGACCTGAGAGACATGATAACTGAAAATGAAACTGCCAGTTGAAGCTGAAAAAATAAAATAAAAAAGGACAAATTAGCAGGTAGAACTGTGTGCTGTTTGTCATCAACTATTGTGATTCACAGAGCTTCCCTGATCTTTGTCTCAGGAAAACAGCTATCTTGGGTTGTCAGTTGATTGTTCAGGATATAAACAAAGTACTGAGAGAAGCAAGAGTTGAAGCTTAGCTATTTTAAGATCAGTAATGTTAGACACTCCCATCCCCTCCCCCAACATCCCTTCCTCAGAGCCCATAAAAATCTGAATGGAAATGGTAATAAAGTTAAGCAAAGAAACTTGCACACACACATTGTACATAAATACTTGCGTTTGTGACAAGAAAGGAAAGGTGTGAGGTTGTGAGAGCCCCTTGAGTCTCCGAGGCTTTTGAATATGTTTTTGGACATATGTTGGAAAATTCTAAGACTCTTGACCAATATGAAGGTGGTTGATGAAGGCGGTTCCTTTATCAGATCAAACTCTAAAATAAGGTTAAATGGGTAATGGGTACTAAGGAGCGCACTTGTGATAAAAAGCACTGGGTATTGTACGTAAGTGATGAATTCCTAAATTCTACATCTGAAACTAATATAACACTAATGTTAACTAACTGGAATTTAAATAAAAACTTGAAAAAGAAAAAATAATAAAACAAGATCAAGCATGGGAATAGGGTGGAGTGGGCAAGGGGAGGTCTGGTAAGTTACATGACAAAGAGTCAGGAGGATGAAAGGAGAAATTTTCTTTAATATTCTTCAGAGGACCACACAAATAATCATTCTCATTAAAATATTTTCAAATGGTTTGATTTTTCACAAAATTTTCCAGCTGTTCCATGGTCTCCTAAAAGAATATGCTTGACTAGCATAAGATGATAGATATCATTTACTTGAAAAGAACTCTATGCTATAAAATATTTTTATAAAAACTATAAAAAGAAATGATTCTATTTGAGCTAAGTCAAATATGACTCTATATTTTCAAAAATACATACAGTTGTACATTAGGAAAATGTGCTGTTATGTGAATATTGCACCTGTAAAGATCTAGAACTTCAATGATATTGTACTATTTTAAATTTCTACAGTTTTTTTTGGAAATATAGCACAAGATATTCACAATAAAGAAGGACTTAAAAATATTATGTCTCGGGGCTTCTGGATGGCTCAGTCGTTGAGCTTCTGCTTTTGGCTCAGGTCATGATCCCAGGGTTCTGGGATGGAGCCCCACATCAGGCTCCCTGCTCAGCAAGGAGCCGGCTTCTCCCTCTTTCACTCTCCCTGCTTGTGTTCCCTCTCTCACTGTTTCTCTGTCAAATAAATAAATAAAATCTTTAAAAAAATATATTATTTCTCAATGGGAACATATGGTCAATTTTTTAATTTTTGAAAAGTATCAAAAAACTACATTTATGGTCATACCATATAAATAGGGCATTACACACAGACATTTGAACTGCATTATTATTCATGCTTCATACCTAAAGTTAAAATTTTTAAGCAATATTAAATCACCTAATTCTGGACCTGTCTAAAGAAGTTAGAGGGTCTCTGCATTTTTTTCTCAGATTTTCTTTTCTGTGTCTAAGACACAATATCTTATAATTAGTTGGGTGGTTTCAGCTCTTAAAGGTAGAGTCTAGAAATGCTTTTTTCTCTACCATGACAATTAGTGGTGAAATAAAAGCTTTGAATGATAAACCTCTTCTTCTTGTGTTCTTAGTAACGTTTTTTTTTTTTTTTTAAAGATTTTATTTATTTGACAGCGAGAAACACAGCGAGAGAGGGGACAAAAGCAAAGGGAATGGTAGCGGGAGAAGCAGGATTCCTGCAGAGCAGAGAGCCTGATACGGGGCTCGATCCCAGACCCCTGGGATCTGACCTGGGCCGAAGGCAGACGCTTAACGACTGAGCCACCCAGGCGCCCCCTTAGTAACGTTTTTATAATCTGTTGTGTACTTTGCTCTTATTTCCTGGGAATCTAGAGTTATGTGACATTGTTTAAAGCGGCTCTCCTTGGGGCGCCTGGGTGACTCAGTGGGTTAAGCCTCTGCCTTTGCCTCAGGTCATGATCTCAGGGTCCTGGAATCGAGCCCCACATCGGGCTCTCTGCTCAGCGGGGAGCCTGCTTCCCCCCTCTCTCTGCCTGCCTCTCTGCCTACTTGTGATCTCTCTCTCTCTCTGTCAAATAAAAAAAGAAATAATCTTTTAAATAAATAAATAATAAATAAATAAATCACGCAAGCAAGCAAGCAAGCAGCTCTCCCAAGTCTACTTTATTTCCTACTCCTTTGCAATGATTCATCTCTTCATTATGTAATGGCTCTCATGTGCTTCTGTTTTACTGCAGCGTTTAAAAATTGCTCAAAAAATACACTCTTTTTTGAGAACATTAATAGGTGCAACAAATCGTAGATTGATTTGTGAAATGAGTTTGTAAAATATGAAGTAAGAAAGATTGAGCAGGTTTCCTGACTCTAGATACTTCAGTTATGTAATATACTAATGAATAGAACTACAAGAGAAAGATACAACATGCCACTATGTGACTCATTCATTGACATTTTCTGTGTAGTTAAGCAGAAATAAGAAGCCTACTCTTGGGATTTCTAGGCCAGCTATTTTGTTGTTGTTATTCCTTACACACGGCTAACAGAATCAAAGACACTTTACTCTTTGATTTTTTTTTTCAGTTTTGCTACATTTTAATAGTAGGTATATTAAGGGATTATTTTTTAGGTCTCATCAGCAACATCAAACAAAAGCTAGTGAGTACTCCACAGGGTGCAGAGCATTGCCAAGCACCTTAGAAAATTTACATGACTTGAAGAAAATGTGGTTCTGATTATCTTTTGCAGATAAACTGTATATGTAAAACAAAGTAGGTACTATTATTTGAAAGAAAACCTTAAATTATTAATCAAACATAAGAGATTAAGACTAATTATACTGAGAAATATGCGGCATTTTAGATCAATTCTACAAATATAAAAGAGAGTTTACACAACTTGTCCTCAAGACAATATAGTAAAGATATAAATTGTTAAGTACTATCACTGTAGTTTAAACAAATAGCTCCTGGCTCTAAAATTTAAATTTCATGATATATAATCTTCAGTAGGATTTTTTAAGAGGTTAGTAAACTGGATGACCCTAGAATTTTATAAATTTATCGTTGTTAATAATGTGAAATTGCAGGATGCCTGGGTGGCTCAGTCAGTTAAGTGTCTGCCTTCGGTTCAGGTCATGATCCCAGAGTCCTGGGATCAAGTCCCTCATCAGGCTCCTTGCTCATCCGGAAGCCTGCTTCTCCCTCTGCCTGCTGCTCCCCCTGCTTGTGCTCTCCTGCACTCTCTCTCTCTCTGGCAAATAAATAAATAAAATCTTTAAAAAAAATGTGAAATTGCAACCTAACTATCCATATATGGTTTATTATTTAAATTATTTTTAAAAAGTTTACTTTGTGAAAAGCTTACACAGAGAATTTTTTAAATTTTTTATTTAAATTCTAGTAAGTCAATATACAGTGTTTTATTAGTTCCAGGTGTACAATTTAGTGATTCAACACTTAAATATAGCACCTGGTGCTCATCACAAGGGAACTACAAGTAGCTGTTTTAAACAATGTATTGCAGTAGTGATCATCTATTTTGTTTTCAAAGTAGAGGAATTAAAAGTAAAATGGCAAAACATGATTTTTCATATGTAAGTTTACATTCCTCAATGAATTTCTGTAATTGCATGAAGTTGTTAATAGGCTGCAAAACTCCCTTTCTAGATCTCAGCCTGGGACTATACCTCTAGGTGGAGCTCTGGATTTTTGCTGAGCTGGAAATTAACTTACTAGTATCTGATTTTCTGGAGACACCACAATTGAAAGAAACTTCACCAGACTGAATGAATAACTGAAGAGAAGATAATCTAAGGAACTCTAAGCTATTAACATTTTCATACGGTTACCTCACCGCTACACTCAGCTGATTATTATAAATAGATTTCTAATACATTTCTCCTGTGGTTTTATAGAAGACCTTTTACAGGGATACTGGTGGAAGAATATCTTATCTGTAATTTTATATTCCAGAATACTCTATTTGAAAATATATTCTAAGAACATGAAAACAGCATTCTAAGAAAACTAAATATGATATAAATGAAAACTGAATAAACAAATATAAATCTAAGATTGAATCTAATATTGAACGTGGGTTGTTTGTAGGATTTCTATTAACATTAAAATGATATACAGGGGCACCTATGTGGCTCAGTCTGTTAAGCATCCAAGTTTTGATTTGGGCTCTGGTCATGATCTCAAGGTCATGAGATCGAGCCCACAATGGGCTCTGTGGAGAGTGGCAAGTCTGCTGGAGATTTTCTCTCTCCCTCTGCCCCTTCCCACCTCAAATAAGTAAATAAATCTTAAAAAAAAGATCTGTAATTATTTTGTAGGAATGGTATTAGAATAATATAACATATAACAATATATTATTAATATTAAATAAGCTAATAAATATTAACAAAAGAAATATATAAATAATATAGATATAATTTCATATTAAATGTATATACAGTTTTATTATGTTAGATAATAGATATATTAGATAAAGCTAATATATGTATTAGATAGGCATACATGGACATATATTGCATATACATATAAATCTAAAAGTAAATTAGGGATAGATTAAAATAAAATATTTTCGTGTTGTTATTTGACTACATTAAAAGAAAATCAGTGTATTAGGATCTGGATGCTGTAAGAGTCAGAAGAGTAGCATCAGCATCACTTAGAAAACTGAGAAATGCAGATCGCCCACCTCAGACCTACTGAATCAGTATCTGCAACTGAACAATCCCCAGATAACTTATGCAAATTATGCAAATTAAATATCTTCTCAGTTTTTTTAAAGTGTTGCCAGAAATAAAATTTACCAAAGTCCAATCTATTCTTTTTTATATATAAATTTTGTGCCTTTTTGATCAATGCAATAATTGCTTGTCTGTCTGAAAATTATTTGTGCTCCTGAGCTACTTATATTTCTAGTTCTTTTGTATCGATACAGTCCAATTTACTACTAGCTGTGTGTAATCAGGCCACATTTTTCTAGTATATTCTACCAAAATACAGCTTACTGATAATAAGCTTAGTCAGTCTTATTTATTAAGTATTCCCAGTGAAGTAAACAGTACAACAGAACAGAATAATAAACAATCAAAAAAAAAGAAGAAGAAACAATCAGAAAAAAAGAGGTTCATGAATGGATTTAGGCTGTTGATCTTGGAGAGAGTCCTTGAACTGCTAAATGCAAGTGCACGTCCATTTTATTTGATGCCTACAGCCTCATCAATAGGTGAATGAGAGCTCCTGAATGAGTTAAGTGGTTCACAAAAAAATATATAATACCGAGGAGTCAAGAGAGATTTCAGAGAAGGTAATTTCTGGCAAATCAGAGAAGTGACGAATCTCATTTGTTCATTCATATTCTGCCATTGCACAACTACTTTTAAATCCATAGCAACCACCTTGCTGATTACTAAAGATTCAGTGATGACAGATGTAGGGCCCTGCTACCAAAGGTGTTACAGTCTTAAAAGAGGATACATCTTCTTAAGATAAATATGATTTAAAAATTTAAAAATGGATGTTTTGAGAGTGGAGAAACAGGAGGTTACAACATTTTAGAAGAAAAGAAAAAAAATGTATTATACAAGAGCACTTTAGATGGTCCCTTGTATTGTGACCCATGTTCTGAAGTTTGGTCAGATATGAGTAAGTCACGGGTCTGTCCTTTCCAGGAATCTTGAAATAAAATGCTGGCTGTTCCTTTGTTCAATCAAATATTACTTAAAAATTATAATCAAAATGTTAACCTTCTTCTCATCGCAAAATGAAGCAGAGTCTACAGTACTCACGGCCTTGCAACTTCAAGTTTTTGCTCACAGCTATGCAACTTCAAGTAGAGTTAATATTTGACTATATATGATGTGTTATTGATATTTGAAATTCAGCCCACACTTCATGTGAAGATACAGAAAAGTCATAGCTTCCCACATTGTGTGAAGGTGACAAGTGACAAAATTTTGGTTTTAGAGAGGATTATTGATATACCAAATATGCAACTCTTGCAAAATTCCACTTTAATTTTTTCCATATTCAAACTATGCATTGTTGTGATGCACAGATGATATACAATCCAAAATTTTAGATGGTGGCTCAAAGTAGGGTAAAAGAGAGTTAGGGATAGTCTGTTTTGGAATTTCAAAATTCTTACGAAGCAAGTAAATCTTCCTTTGAAGTCCTGCCTGTAAGCTTTCCAAAATTAATATTTTTGAGTCTGACTCTCAATGTATTTCATAAATATAGAGTTGTCATATTTTTAATATTGTAATGGCTTGTATATTTAAACCACAATCAACATCTTATTATAGTTTGCAAGTATAAATTATTCTTTTCATTAAATTGAGCTCATATGTTAAAACAGTCATTGCATATATGAATAATGAAATTACAGAATGATTTCCAAATTAAATTTGTACTACAGATATTTCCAACTCCTTAAGTGCTTATTTTGTAGTCTCTTAATATATTTAAATTATCTTGGGATAAAGCATTATTCATGTTAGTAATAAATGAGCCATATGTCTCAATAAATGATGACATATCAAATATATACTTGTATCTCTCTAAAGAAAATTAATCGAAAGGTAATGATTACTTAAAATTGGTTTATCATGTCAGGGTTTACCTAGAGACCAGTAAAAGATATCATATAAGAGATATCATAGGCAGTTGTTACAGAGAAATAGTTTATATAGTTGTGGAGGTTAGTCAAGAAGTCTTTGTAAAGCTATCATCTCAGCATCAGATAATGAAGCTTGAAATACACAGGACAGGCAGTAAGGAAAGAAAGATTACTGAATAGGCTGGAACCCACAGGCAGTAGCTGGCACTTGACAAGGATGGACGAAAATCTGTGCCCCCTACTGTTGCCTTTAACCATACTGACAAGGCTGTTCTGAAGAAAGCATGGTCCAGGGTCCTTTACCATAAAACTAAACACATACCTAGCCCAGTGGTTTGAGAAACTGAAAGAGGATCTAGGTAAGATAGGGCAATTGCAGGCCCACTGGGGCTTCATGTTAACAAAGTGAATCAGCAAATACACATGATGTGTGCGCACAAGTATGTGCAGATAGATGGGCACTCCATAAAATAAAATGAAATAGCTACTGCTCCCTCTGGCCTCCAAATCTAGCCAAGATGTCCCTGTGTGCAACCCTGAAATGAAAACATACAAGAAATAGATCCTGGGAAATGTAGTTCAGCTTAGTCAGATTGTACATTCCAAAGCCATTACAGTGATTTTGACATTTAACAAATTTATACACAGCCTATTGCAGACTAATAGTTTTTATTCAAAAAGTGCTCTCTTCCACTGATTAATGTTCAACCTATGCTTCATGTGGTTTAGCCAAACCTAATTATGATTCTGTTACTTCTTATCACTGATTCTATGTTCTATTATGGGGAGGAAGGACCAAAAAAAGGAAATATAAGAGAAAGAATTTTGTGACAATCATTTTTTTGACAATTATTTTTTTGACAGTTATTTTTCCGAGAATGTAATTTGGAAATGTAATTTGGAATTCCTGGTTTTAATAGTAAAAGTAACATTAAAATATGTATGATTAATTTAATTACCTGTTTATAATTCATGATTCAAAAATAATCATTTCTTTCCCTTTATCCAAAATATTTTAAAATTAGTTTCTTAGAGATAATTGTCGAGTCACATGCAGTCTTAAGAAATACTAACAGACCCCATGGGGCGCCTGAGTGGCTCAGTGGTTAAGCGTCTGCCTTCGGCTCAGGTCATGATCCCAGAGTCCTAGGATCGAGCCCCGCATTGGGCTCCCTGCTTGGCAGAAAGCCTGCTTCTCCCGCTACCATTCCCTCTGCTTGTGTTCCCTCTCTTGCTGTGTTTCTCTCTGTCAAATAAATAAAAGCTTAAAAAAAAAAAAAAGAAAGAAAGAAATACTAACAGATCCCATATATGGTTGACCCATTTTCCCCAAAATTCTCATCTTCCAAAACTATTGTAAAATATCACAATCAGAATATTAACATTGATACTGCCCACATAGAGAATATTTACATGACCTAAGGGCCCCTCAGGTTACCTCTTTCTAGCTATATTCACTTCCCTCTTACCCTCACCTCCTTCTCAACCCTTGGCAACCACTAATCTGTTCCCTTTCTCTATAATTTTGTTATAGCAATAATGTTATATAATGTTACATAAATGGAATATAGGGTATGGTAACTTCAGGTGCTTAGATTTTGTCACTCAGAGGAAATTTTTGGAGATTCATCCAGGTTTTTTTGTGTATCATTAACCACAGTGACAAGGCTGTTCTGAAGAAATCACTGTCCAGGGTCCTTTGAATTGGTGAATAGTGTTCATGCTACAAATGCACAATAGTTTAACTCATCAAAAGACATCTGCTTTGTTTCCTGTCTTGGCTATTTAAAATAAAGTTGTTATGAAAAATTCTCCACAATTTTTTTATGTGTGATTGCTTTCTTTTCAGTTAAATGTCCAGAACTATAATTCCTAGGTCATGAAAATAGGAGGTTTCACTTTCTGTATGTTTGTTTGTTTAAAGAAAATACTAAACTGTTTTCCAGAATGGTTGTACCATTTTACATTTCCGTTTCCACTGGCACTGTATCCAGGTTTCTGAGTCCTTGCCAACAATTGGTGGGTTGTTGTTTTTTGTTGTTGTTGTTGGTATGTTTTGGTTTTCAATTTTAGCTATTCTGATGGGTGTGTAGTGATATCTCATTGTTTTTAATCTGTATTTCTCCAATGGCCATACATACATTTAGAACCATGAGAGTTATAATTCTTACTTCAACCTTCCGATATAATTTGGAGAAGTCAGATTATAAGAGAAATCTATTGTTTACCTATATTTTTGCTTACCATGTTACTTCTTCCTTGATGATGGTCCAAGTTTCTTTCTTTCAGTGCTTCCTTTTGTTTAGAGAACTTCCTATAGCCCTTGTATTAGCACAGGTATGCTCTTCACAACTTATTTTAGTTTTCCTAATTTTTGGAGCATCTCAATTTTCCCTTTATTCCTGAAGGACATTTTTGTTGGGTATAGGATTCTGGCTTGGCAATTCTTTTCTTGCAGCACTTGAAAAATCTTCATGATTTCTAATGAGAAATCTGCTTTCATTCTTACTGTTTTTCCCTATATATAAGCTGTCTTTTTTTTTCTACTTTCAATATTTTTTCTGCTTAGTTTCCAGAATTTTAATTATAATGTGTCTGAGCATGGATTCCTTTTTTGTCCAAAGATTTCCTAGATTTTAACTATAGGTTTATGTCTCTTGCCAAATTTGGGAAGTTTCTATAACTTTTTCTTCAAGTGCATTTATAGCCCTGCCCTTTTTCTCTTCCTCTACTGGGACTCTCATTATATAATTATTAGATCTTCTGTTGCAGTCCAATAGGTTTCTATAGCTTTGTTCATTTTTCTTCCAGTTTAATTTTTCTCTGTTTTCAGATTATATAATTTATATTGTTTTACTTTGCAATTCAATGATTCTCTCATTTGTCTCCTATATTCTTCTGTTAAGCCTATTCACTAATATTTTAATTTTTAAATTTTATTTATCTTTAAAGACTTATTTTTTTAAAGAGAGAGAGACAGGGTAGGTGGAGAGGCAAAGGGAGAGAGAGAAAGAAAATCCCCAAGCAGACTCCCTATTAAGTGTGGAGCCCGATTCGGAGCTCGATCCCAGGATCCTGAGATCAACACCTGAGCCAAAATCCAGAGGTGGCTGCGTAATCGACTGAGCCATCTAAGTGCTCCTTAATTTTTAAAAATTTTTTGTTTACAGTCCTAAAATTTTTCTAAATTTTCTAAAACTTTACCCTTCTTTTTTTGTAAAGAGTTTATTTATGTATTTGAGAGACAGTGACTGAGATAGAGAGAGCAGGGACTCCCCACTGAGCAGAGAGCCCAATGTGGGGCTCGATCCCAGGACCCTGGGATCATGACCTGAGCTGAAGGCAGATACTTAACTGACTGAGCCAACTAGGCAGTCCCAGTTGGTTACTCTTTATGTCTTCTATTTTTTCCTGAGATTCTGTATTTCTTTGATGAGGCTTTCTTTTCTTTTTTCCATTTGTTTCAGGCATTTTCAAAATTGCTCACTGAAAATTTTAAAAATCATAGCTGTTTCAATCTGTCAGATAAATAGTGCATCATCTCAGTGTTGGTACCTATTGATTGTCTTTTTGTTCCCATATGGTTTGAAATATTCCAGGTTCTTAGCAACTTCTTATGGACTTTCATCTTACAAGAATCTGGATATAATATCTCTCTGGACATTTTCTTATGTTGTGAGAATCTGAATCTTATGTAAACCTTTGCTTAAGCTGGTTCTATCTGGGAGTTTGGGCACTATCACCCTACTACTTCCAAGTGGATATAGAAGTCTAGGTTTCTCATTTGGCCTCTGTTCACACCCAAGGTAGGGGCTCCTTGTTACTGCTGTGAGGGGATAGGAGTTCTGACTCCTCATGTGTCTCCTCTGACACTGTGGTGACTGTGGCCTCATTATCTTAGTGTAATGGTGAAAAGCCCAGTTCTACATTGGGCCCTTGCTGAGACTACTCCAGAAGGAGAGGGGAGAAGTGATTAACTGATGCCATGTGGCGGTCCAATAGGTTTCATTACATGGTCTCTACTGACACTATGCTGGAGAAAGGCCTTGTTAACCAAGCAGTTGGGATAAAAATTTCAGACTCTAACCTTTGCATTACCTCTGCATTACCCCAAAGGAGATGTTGGGGTACATCATCACAGCCTCTCAAGGGTGGAAATCTAGGCCCCCCTCTTAGTCTTTGCTGCCATGGGTATAGACGGAGTCACAGTGTATTCTATAGTTTTTGTTTGGCTAATAAAGAACTGTTCTTGTCTGAATTAAAATCTTCTCCAATTAAAACACCTACAGTGTTTGTAGTTTTTTGGGTTTGTTGTTGTTGTTGTTGTTGTTGTTTTTCCCCATTAGAAGCTGACTTATACATCCCTTTAAGTGTTTTCCATACTCCTGCTATTAACTTCTTCAGGATAAATAATGATTAAGAGCCGTCTTTAATTAATTGTCTTATTTTCTGTCCTTCCTAAAGTAATATGATGCTACTGAGCCAATGAAGGCAATGAATTTGTTTTGGTGTCTATTTTCTGCTGACATTCTATATATTTTTTCTATTTAAAACATTTGAGCAAAAAAGGAGCCTTTTTCCACTAGCTAGCTCATGAAATTTGCAAAGCCTTCAAAATGATAGCCAGTAAACAGGGGTGCCTGGATGGCTCAGTTGTTAAGCATCTGTCTTCAGCTCAGATCATGATCCCAGGGTCCTAGGATCCAGCCCCATATTGGGTTCCCTGCTCAGCGGGAAGCCTCCTTCTCCTTCTCCCTTGCTCTCTGTCTCTCTCTCTGTCAAGTACATAAATAAAATGTTTAAAAAAAATGATAGCCAAATAACAATCACTCTGGTCATAAGCAAATATTTACTTAAAGTTGATCATAGCCTTCTGCTTAGAAATTGTTTATTTAAATAAGCTTGAATTATTTTTATTAAGATCACAATTTAAATAAAAGAGCAATCAAGCTATAGATATGTAATTTCTTGAAAATATATGCATCTTTACAAGGGTAGGAGCTGAATTATCTGTATTTATATACTTATGTCTCCAATGCCCTTAATAGTAATGTGAAACCATCTTTAGATGCCCAGTTGTAACTGTGCATGGTTAATATGACTTCACATATTTAACTGCCTAAAAAAAAAAAACAAAAAAAACAAGCAAAGTGATGACCAAAGTAATGATTCTTAGCAGAGAAAGAAAACAAAGTGAATAAAAGCAGATATTAACTCAATTAACATGCATTTGTGCCCCATACTGCAACACATGTACTATGAAATACCGAATTAGATTTTCATTTAATAGAATAACACTAAGAATATTCAGAGAAGACTCAATATCTTCTGAGTTACATGTTACTAATTATAACATTTTATTAAAAAGGATTTCTCATAAAATAAGAAAATTGTATGTATTACAAAGTATAACAAAATCAGCTATAAATATCTTGATATATATTCCTTAGTCTCATAGAAGTTTCTTCTTCAAAAACAATATGCTAGAACAAAAGAAACTAATATTTCCATATATCAAAAACTTATGGTATCTCAGTTTTCTCATAATTCATTTATGCATATAGAGATTTTCTTATTCATTCTCCTATTTATTCTCTCTCTCTTTACCCCTCTCTACCTCTTTTTTTTTCTTTCTTGGCCAAAGACAGGAATAAAATATGTCAGATAAACCTTACTCTTTTTTTGTTTTGCTCAGAAAAAAAAAATTCTGGAAAATGTGAGTTAAAAGAAGTTCTGAGCTTTTATGATTTTTATCAAGCCCTATCTGTTAATAAGTTTGATCACCCCAGAGAAAGTTGTTCCTTTTGAAAATTAGTGGCCTGTGTGTTTCGTCACATTAATGGTTTCCCACTATAAAGCATCTTATTTCCTTTTTATTCTTGACTTGTTCTTCATCTTCCTACAAATCTCAAGATGAAAACATGTTTACCAAAAATCATGTGGTGCCAACCTCTCTAGAAATGTATGTAGGTCATAATTCTGAAGCCAGTAGTTTGGAGAAGCGACCTTAATCTTTTTCTTACTCTAAAGCAATAAGCAATTTCTTTTTTTTTTTTTAAGATTTTTATTTATTTATTTGACAGAGAGGGAGAGAGAGCACAAGCAGGGGGAGCAGCAGAGGGAGAAGCAGATTTCCTGCTGAGCAGGGAGTTTGATGCCAGGCTCAATCCCAGGACTCTGGGATCATGACTTGAGCCAAAGGCAGACACTTAACCCACTGAGCCACCCAGGTTCCCCATCTGAAGTAATTTCTATTTAACTTTGTAGAAGGATCATCTAGGAAAAATAGTGTGTATCACTTCTCCCTCTCTCAGGAAAATTAGAATAAATCATGAAGAAAGGCAGTATAAATATAATAACAGCAGGTGAACAATAAAATCTTTTAGGAACTAATAGTTGACAAAACAAATATACATACCCAAACCATCTGACAGGAGAGCCTACATTATCTAACATCTACCATGTTAAGAAATTTTGCAAGTTGTTCCTAATCCCCTTTTCAGATTGGTTATTTCCAACAATTACTTGATTTAAAAAAAATTTTTTTTTACATTGACTTATTTAAGGTAAAGATCTGTATAAGGTAAAAGATGAATAGTTGTGGGGCACCTGGGTGGCTCAGTGGGTTAAAGCCTCTGCCTTCGGCTCAGGTCATGATCTCAGGGTCCTGGGATAGAGCCCCACATCGGGATTTCTGCTCATCAGGGAGCCTGCTTCCTGAATCTCTCTCTCTGCCTGCCTCTCTGCCTATTTGTGATCTCTTTCTCTGTGTCAAATAAATAAATAAAATCTTAAAAAAAAAAGATGAATAGTTTGTAAGTGACTAAATGATGTGAAGATATGGTGATATAGTACCTCTCTTAGGCTCCTCAATGTGAACATCCCAAGCTTTCATGGGTAAACATTACATTATCATCACTGTGACACAGAGTGATTGCTAGTTTACCAAAAAATTGAAACTTTATAATCAGTTGCTGAGTTAATAGAGATCAAATAACTATTTTTAAAGTTATTTGTTAAATTGAAACATTTGTTCATATACCACACACACACACACATGCTTGTGTTATACATAACTCACAGATTGAGCACCCAGGTCCACTATCTTTTTTTTTCATTATAATGTTCACATTCCCTACCATATGACTTTACATTGTATAATATTAGTTAAAATTTTAGGTGTTTATTGTTTTACTGTGATTCTTCATTCATCTTTCAAAGCATAATAATGTTAAATGATATTTTAATGAAAAATACCCATCAATAGATAAAATCTAAAATTTTGATTATTAAATTTTAACTGTTGAAAATATACAAAAAATTTGGAAAGTTGAGATTAACATCAAAGGTTTTAAGATTCATGACATTATATTACCTGTGTGGAATCAAGAATAAAAAAACAGGTATATTAATAGAATTAAAAGAAGAAATCTTCAAACTTTAATAATCTTAAACTATGAACTAAATTATAAGGCAAATGCTAAGTGTGCACAACTTTAATAAATTGTTAAAATCTCAATACTTAGAAGTATTTATTGGGGAAATAAGTTCACTTAACATTAGCTATTGATTGAAACTATTCATTTTCCTTCATTCTATGCTTTTCTAGTTATACTTATAAATATGGTAGATCATAAAAGAGCCTAATATTTTAAAAATTACATTGTTCAAAATCACCATAAAATAATCATTTACTGTAATTTAGGAAAATATATTCATATGTTCTCTCAATGGCATCAAATGAATTTTTAAGTTACTTTATTTTCATTTAATTGGTCTTTCAAAAAAATACAAATGTTTAAAAGAATAAGTAAATCTTTTTGTAAAGTATATTTGTAGTAAAATCAATTCAAAGAAACTTATTCATGCAGATTTTCTTTCAAACTCTTCAAAGAAAATGAAGGAAATGTAAATTATACGCATAGAAAGAAATATTGGATAAAAATGGATAAATTTGTTCAAGTTAAGAAAAAATCTTGAGATTTTTCAAATTAACAGTATATTTACCAAAAAAAATTGACTATTTAAACTAATTTACTTCCATTTACTCAGAATAATACCTCTGTCTTGATTAGCTTCTATCTTACTAAAATGAAAGCATTTTCCTAAAACTAGCTTAATTTCCATGAATTTAATACATATTCATTTCAATTATTACATCTAAGTTGAATGTGGCTTACTTTCTAACAACACACATATATATAATTTTATTTACATACCTAAGTACATTTTCCTGCTTACTGTGTTTAGTTTATTTATTACTTGTCATAATGATATCTTGGAACTCATGAAAATCACACATCTGTTTTGCTTTTTTTATTGTTTTTCAATACAGCCATTTACTGAGAGCCAGAACACTGAATAAAATACCAACAAAAAATAGTTTTTATGGAAACAAAAGTACTGATCAAAGTTTCCATAATTTCCATTCTTGTATCACAGCAATGACTGCTCCCCTTCTGTCTATCACAATTTATTTGCCGCCATTATTTGGCATAGGCATTTTACATATATTCCAGTATTTTATCCTTCCAATAATATAGCTTAATAAAGATATTATAAACATTGCAGTTTGAGGAGATTGAGGATCAGCAAGCTTAAATGGAAAGTAGGTAGTAAATCAAGGATATAATTCCAGGTTTGGCTGACTCTACACACACACACACACACACACACACACACACACACACACACACACACACGTTATTTCTGTGATATGTACAATACATATCTTTCAAGATTCAGCTCACGAAACAGAATCTACCCTAGGTGTTTCAATAAGAAATCATTCAGTAACAATAATTGAGTCATAACAATATCACTGGACATACTGGAGGAGAAGTAAGGGGCATTCGGTTTTAATATCAATACGGTAGTAAGCCAGCAGGAAGAAACTGCTGGTGCTATTCTGACTGCAGCCACAACTACCAGACACTCATAGAGCTGGCGACTCAATTCTAGAACATGGGAACTGGCCACTGTCCCACTCTTATATCCAATCTCTGTGCCAGCTGACACGGGAATACTTTTGGTCTCACACTTCTTTCAACTTCCAACCCTAAACAGATAAATCTCATTGGTAGAACCTATATAAACAATCAGAACCCTAGACACAAAGGACCTAGGAAAGGTAGTTGTTAATTTTATATACCCAGTGACTTTGAGGAGAACACAGAAGTGGATGGCAATGCTGAATTGAAATGGTTGGTCCTTACTGAGCACAATACGTTATATATTTTCTTCAATGACTTTCATAGTCCAAGAGAACAACAAACACCAAGTGTAGCATAAATTCTAGTACCCTATTAAACATTCAATTTACTTTGCTGAAATAATTGTGTGAAAATAAACATTAGGACTGTATGACAAAGAGACTTTGAGACTGGTTTATATACTGTGTGGTTGGTTCAAGGTTCTTTTTGTTGCATGCTCAAACATGGGAGAAAATGATCTCAGTATATGCCAACAAAAAGGCAAGAAGACTTCAATTCTTTAGTGCACTTCAGATATTTAAATATAGCACTTATGTACTTTTGAGGGGAAGGTGAGGTTCAGCTAGCAGAAGAGAGTTTTAACATTGGAATTAGGAGATATAATAACTTCTATCCAAAAATTGTTTTTTACATTTTAGCAATGTTTTAGTACCTTCACCATTTTGTAACACTACTATAATTATTATCTGGGAATGTAACATTAATTCTAGAAGTGTCTCATTTTTTGACTACTTGATCATGTATAATTTTTTTATATAATTTTGGAGTCCACTTAAAGGATTGGTGCAAAACATGAGAAAAGTCAAGCTGTGTAAAGAAAGTTTCACAAGATATCCAGCAGAAAGAAAAACTAATTTATAAAAGAAGAAACAAATTGAAATAATATTTCTCATCTGCCACATTGAAGGCTATAAGATAAAGCAACACTACATCAAAACTACTAAGAAGATAGGATTGCAACTCAATCCTATACTCAGCCAAACTACTGTTTGACTATCTGAGCTAAAAAATTTAGACTGTGTTACCCATATACCTAATCTTAGAAAAATACTTGAAAAAGTACTATAGTTAAAATTTAAATAGTTCAAAAAGAAAACCTCATTACAAGAGAAAAGGAATCAAGTAAAAAGAGAAAATACTGTAACCATGCTAGAGTCACGAATCTTGGATTCATATGTAAATGGCCAATAACAATTACCACTGGAAATTTAAGAATCAAAACATATTCCTCCAGGAAAAAAGAAAGTTTTAGCACTAGATGAAATCATATTTTAAATATGGGAGTTATTTACTTAGATAATTAGTGATGAGAAGATATTATTGGTGATTCTAGTCTAATGGATATCTATTGATTTTGCTACCTAATATCCATGATAACAACTTGGATTTCCTTTGGGAAATTATCCTAACTCTGCACATACAGTCTTGTTAGCACTGACAGGCAAAATACAACTTATCTCTTCATGGCCAACTAAGGGGCACATGATCCAAAAGTACCAATCAGGCACTCTCTTCTTAGAAATTATATTTTGAACAAGGTCTTAAAATATCTGACAATAACTTAACCCTCTGACAGTACCATAAAGATATTAGCCACTTATGCCAACTTCCAAATTCCCAAAGCCATTGTTTCTTCTGCCTGTTTATTCAGCTTCCTCATTCTTCCTTTGATTGTGTGGACAACCCAGTGATCATTCAAAGAATTATTTTTTTTTCTGTTTAAATTAACCAGAGTTGTTTGCAGTTGTTGCAACAGAAACAATATACTAATTAACTTCTTATGAGAAAAAAATATCAGAGAGCTCAGTAAACAATTATGCATATTATAAATACTCACCAATTTTAAGGAAATATTAACATTTCCCTGATATCTAATGTTTGGAAGGTTTCAAACAGATATATATATCCAAGTTTGACATGGAATATCTTCATGATTTTTTAAACTGTATCAAATAAATTATCAATCATTATCATTGGAAGTTTTTTTGTTTTTGTTTTGGGGGGTTTTTTGGGAAGTTTTTAAAAGTAATTACTGTGTTTCAAGTTATGTATATGAGAAAAATGTTAATTTTAATTATTTTTCAAATCAATTACATTAATGAGACTCCATCAATGCACACTAATTGCAAGCTAAGCAAAAATACAATTAAATATTTATAGTTAAAAGAATGGGTAAGGAGAATAATAATAACAATGTGATGTTGAGGGATGCCTGGGTGGCTCAGTCAGTTAAGCATCTGCCCTCAGCCCAGGTCATGATGCCAGGGTTCTGAGATCAAGTCCCAGATCAGGCTCCTTGCTCAGTGGGGCTCCCGCTTCACTCTCTGCCTTCCTGCTACTCCCCTTGCTTGTGCGTGCACTCTCTCTGACAAATGAAATCTTTAAAAAAAGTGAGATGTTGATGGAGCTGCTAGGTAACATTACAGTGGTTATCATATTTCACTACATAAATATATTAAATTAAAAAAATGGTTAGGAAAATACTCTTAAATATTTAATTTATTTTATTTCAATTACAGAACTTCAAATAACCATGAGGTAGCCATCAGGCATTTTCTGATACTCCGTTGTGGTCACTGTATTATAATACAGTGGGTAAGACCATAGACTTTAGGGTTCAATCTCTCCAAGACTGATTCTTAGCTCTCTATTTTACCCATGTAAACTTTGGCAAAGAACATAACTTCTATAATCTCCAATATTCTCTTCTGAATGCAAAATAATTACAAGCATAGAGATAGACTTGTGAGAATTAAATGAGTTATGTGTATATGAAGGGCTGAGCACAATTCCTGACATTTAGAAGTTTAAAAAAAAAAAAGTTCTTAACAAAGTTTATAGCTTTTTGTTTTTTTTTAAATATTTTTTTTTATTTACTTGCCAGAGAAAGATCGAGAGTGAGCACAAGCAGGGGGTATGGCAGGCAGAGGGGGAAGCAGGCTCCCCACTGAGCAAGGAGCCTGAATTGGGGGTTGATCCCAGTCCTGGGATCAAAGGTAGATGCTTAACCAACTGAGCCACTCAGGCATCCCAACAAAGCTTATTGTTATTGGGACTGTTTTGTTGCTGTTGTTTAGAGAAAGTACAGGCATCTAATTTTATCCTTCTTTGTACATTATATCAGAATAAGAAAAGTCTACAAAGCCAATATAGGTTCAGTGACATGATACAACTGTAACGTTTATTTAGAATTTCCCAACTGATAACAAGTCAGGAAATGACAGATGTTGGGGAGGATGCGGACAAAGGGGAACCCTCCTACACCGTTGGTGGGAATGCAAGCTGGTTCAGTCAGCATGAAAAACAGTAAGGAGGTTTTTCAAAAAGTCAGAAATAGAGCTACCCTATGACCCAGCAATCACAATACTGGGTATTTACCCTAAAGATACAAATGTAGTGATCTGAAGGGGAACATGCACCTGAACGTTTATAGCAGCTATGTCCACAATAGACAAACTATGGAAAGAACCTAGATGTCCATCAACATATGAATGGATAAAGAAGAGGTGCCATATATATATATATATATATATATACACACACATATATATACGCACATACATACATACAGTGGAATACTCTGCAGCCATCAAGAGAAAAGAAATCTTACCATTTGCAATGATGTGGATGGATCTAGAGAGTATTATGCTAAACGAAATAAGTCAATCAGAGAAAGACAATTATCATATGATCTCTCTGATATAAGGAATTTGAAAGATCATGGGGGGAAGGGAGGGAAAAAATGAAACAAGATGGGACCGGGGAGGGAGACAAACCATAAGAGACTCTTAATCTCAGGAAACAAACTGAGGGTTGCTGGAAGGAGGGGGTGAGGAATAGGGTAGCTGGGTTATGGACATTGGGGAGAGTATATGCTATGGTAAGTGCTGTGAATTGTCTAAGACTGAGGATTCACAGACCTGTACCCCTGAAGCAAATAATATGTTATATGTTAATAAAATTTTAAAAAATTAAAAAAAAAGAATTTTCCAGTTGATTTGCAAATTGATTTAAAAATGTTCTTTTTACCACCATATGTTTATTTATTCATTTTAAAGATCTATTTCTTTATTTGGAGAGAAAGAGTTCACATGGGAAGAGACAGAGGAAGAGAATCTCCAAGCAGATACCCCACAGAGAGCAGAGATGGGATGTGGGGCTCAATCACAGGACCCATAAGATCATCACCTAATCTGAAACCAATAGTCAGTCACTTAACCGACTCAGCCACCCAGGCGCCCCAAACCAGCATATATTTAAATAAGAACTTCATGAAATCTGAAGCAAAGGTAGAGCCTAAATATTAAGGTATAAGAAACAGCTCCTTTATTCCTATAAACCAGTTTGCAATAATATCTACAAAACAAACTTATTTTCAATAAAAATCAGAAATGGGTTTACAAGAGACCTCACTCTCATATTGTGCAGGGTGTAACTAACTTATTGGTAATAAAGACAGCCATTTATAAAATCATGCACTGTACCAAATGGCTTAAAAAGAAATGTAAATATCATCATATCCAGTCCAAACACGGAAAAGTTTTAATTATTACCAGGTGGAATAATGTGGAATAATGCTATAACGTTACTACCATGGTTGATTATTTCAGGAAAAGAAAAATTACCTCTGTTTTTTAATCCACCAATGGTCATATTAGTAACTACAGGAACTCTTAGTGAAATATAGTTCCAGAAAAAAGATTTCTATGCATAACCACAAAAGTCATTTATCCACTGAAATGTAAAATATAGATAGCAGTTTTTAGATGGTTTAAAGTCTGTTTTCATCACCATAATATTGGATAATAGGTTGATAATGATAGTGAAATATGTTTGACTTAAATCCAGAAAACTCAAAAACAATGACTAAAGATCAGAGTCCCAAAGTCAATATTTTTATGAAAAAAACTTATTTTCAAAATGAATCCAGTATTTTTTAAGACAAGAAAATGTCAGTGAAACTTGAAATAATGATCCACAGCAGTATAATTCCTCGGAATCCTAACCTGTAGTTCTTGAGATTCAATATTATTATAATAATTTTAAAATGAGAAAGAAAAGAAAATATTAAGGAAATGATGATAACCTTCAGAGTTCATTAATTTTCAAAAGATTGTTATAAGACTTCTTTAGCAGACAAAAGAAAATTTCAATGATTTTAATAAGAGGGAACAGAAATTGTAACAGAGTAATCTGAGCATGAACTGAGTGTTGTATGACAGTTGGCCACATATAAAGAGAAAAGCAAGAGCTCTGATAAAAATTTGGGGAACGTAAACATGCTAGAGTTAAAAAGTGTCACAAAGCTTCTGAGAGAAGCAGGTACTTATGTTATGGTTTCCTTTATCCAAATGAAATGTGAGTTGAAAATCCTTTGAACTCAACGACAGCCACCAGGGTTCTGTGAAGCATACTGTGAAAATGTAGAGTTTAGGAAAAAATAAATAAATAAAAACTCATGCAACTCTATGTTACACCTGTGGCATGTGGAGTGAAAATGGTGTAGACATCCAAGCTAGAGTCCAGGAGATCCAAATTCAAATTTTGGTTTTGTCATGAGTAAGGTATCCAAGCTAAGTGAGTTGTTTCTCTGAAAGTGGTCAGTATCATCTAGTTTGAAGAGTTATTGTGACAATTAGTGATAATGTCCATGAAGTGCCTACCACAGTACCTCTATACTGGAGTTGCCAAAATAGCAACTTCTGTTACTTAAGCCTTTGTGAGGCTTCTTTTTGAAGTAACTGCTTATTATCTGTTTTTAGTAAGGTTGTATATGCCACATGTGTATATATGTAAATTATAAATATTACATAAGTACAAATACAGGTATAAATACATATATTATAAACTTATGCTAAAAAAACCTTGTTCATTCATTTTGATGATTTCACAATGTCCTAAGATTGAATATGTTCATAAATAATTCCTAAAATATATCTCACTGCTCTTCATTTATGGTCATTCATCCACTGTGTTTTTGTCATTCACACTTCCAATCAGAAGTACATGGGCAGAACACACGCTTCTAAGGGCCATTCTTTTTTTCCAACATGTTTTCAGAGGACTCAAAGAAATTTGATAATATGAATAGTTCAAAAATGTTCAAGAGTTATTTAACTCAATCTGTTTGGAAAATGGCTAGTATGAATAATTCTTCAATTTAAAATGCTCTCTTTCTTGTATTCTATTACCACCAAAGCACTTAGAGTTATGAATATTCTATACATAAATAAAAGTGATATTTTATGTACAAAAGGATACAATTTTGTTAAATTTCTGATAGCATTTTTAACTTGCTCCCAAAAAAGAAGATTCCAATGGAAGGAAAACTGTTAATATAAAAGGGAATTGTCCCAGCACTTATAACAGAAAATCTAAACTTCTCAAAATTACCCCAAATCCACTATAAGCATTAGCTTGCCTATGCAACATAGAAGAGTTCTGATGTTTTAAAACATTTAAAAACATCAGCTTCCCCCTCTGGTGGTTTTCAACTCTTTAACAAGTAAATCTAGTGTAAATATGCCATGTACCCTGCGTAGTTCCATTAAGGCCTCAAACAACGCATGATATTATTTATCAAGATATCTATATCTATATCCGTATCTATTTATCTATATATCTATATCTATATCTATATAACTATCTAACAAATATAGTAACCCCAGTACAAAATTAAATCAATTATTTTGTCTGGTTTATTCTTAGTGCAATAATCCAAATAATCATCTTCTTCTTCTATATTAACTATCAGGTAATATGTCAACCTAAAATGCTTACATATGATTTAAAATAAAGCTAAGAAATGCATAGTTTCTGGGATACACCTAAAATCCACATGTAAAGTATAGGCATTTGTTCTATATTTTTTTTTTTTTAAGATTTTATTTATTTATTTTGACAAAGAGAGACACAGTGAGAGAGGGAACACAAGTGAGGGAATGGGAGAGGGAGAAGCAGGCTTCCCACAGAGCAGGGAGCCTGATCCGGGGCTCCATTCCAGGCCCCTGGGATCATGACCTGAGCCAAAGGCAGATGCTTAACGACTGAGCCACCCAGGCACCCCTGTCCTGTCTTTTCTTTTGGTAACACTCAATCTCCATGATTTCTCAAATACTATTTAGAGTGATCTCTAGCTACAAACAGATACATTGTGGCTAATTTCCCCAGGCAAACTACAACAAGCAGATAAAAGATATAAAACAATGTTTCAGACATTATACATTAGAGGGAGGAAATAATAGAAGGAAGCTCAAGAAGAAAGAGGAGGAGGAGGGGAGAGGGTGGAGCAAAATGAGGAGGAGGAGAAGAAAAAGCAGCAGCAGAAGAAGGAATCTCTTTATCACCCTAGCTCTCTGCTTGAAAACCGTTCTAGACCAAGGCATCAAGAGGATAATCCCAAGCAAAGCTTGAGTATTGCTGAGTTGAGGAA
>CM053607.1:64787471-64839927 GCA_028646535.1 Procyon lotor
AATGAATGAATGAATGAGACATCACTATAGATTCTATAAACATTAAAATTTTAAAGAAATATTATGAACAATTTCATTCTAACAAATTTCACAAAATTTAAAAATTTCTTGAAAAACACAAGTTACCAAAACAGACTCAAGAAGAAATAAAAAACAAGAAGAGTGCCATGTCTATTTTTTAAAATATAATAAGACATAGTATAAAAACCTTCCTGCAGAGAAATCTTCAGGCTCAGATGGCTTTTCTGGTAAGATATAGGAAATAATGCCAATTCTACACAAATTATTTCAGATACTGGAAGAGAAAGGAATACTTCCCTAGTAATTACACATCATTGGATAATTGAAAAGACTCATGAGGCTGCACAGGGTACGCAGATATAATGTTTTAATAAAGGCAAAAGACATGCTAAGTGGTGGGGGGTAAGCCAAATAAGTGAATGGGATTAAGAGTTATAAACTTCTTATTAACTACTTATAAACTAAGTAAGTCAAGGGGATAAAAAGTACAGCATAGGGAACATAATCAATAATATTGTAATACTGTTAAACGGTGACATTTGGTAACTAGACTTATTATGGTGAGCACTTATATAGAGAGTTATTAAATTACTGTGTTATACACCCGAAATGAATATAACATTGTATGTCAACTATACTTCAATTACCAAAAAAAACCCAAAAAACAAAAAACACACACACACACACAGACATGGTGAACAGGAGAAACAACTCACAGGCAAACACTAGAGAGGTCCTAGACTCCAGGCACAGTGTCCTTCTTTCTCAGTCACACAAGAAAGACAACTTCATCTTCAGAGTTTAAACCAACAGATAAGTGTGAAATACTTTAGTTTAAGGGGATCCATAGTCTATTCCAAAGAGCTTTTTTATACTCTTCCAGTCACAGAACTAAAACCTGGGTACATGGTAAGACTCAACAGCAGGAAGCAGGAATGCATGAAATAAACCACATGCAAAATACTAACCAGTTAGTAAAAATCCCAAATTTATATTGTTTGCTAACTGGCCTTCCTCAGGCTTTTCACCTAAATAAATAAAGTCTTACTGTTTATTATTCTATGCCTATATATGCCCGTGTTGGACTTCAAATATGACAAAAGAAGTAAGAATGTGCTTTCAAAAAAAATCAATCAGTTAAATGATGACAAAAAGGTATAAATTGTTCCTGATCTATATCAGTCCCTAACCCAGGAGTATATTAATCACTTAATAGCATATTTCTTTCAATTTTCATCAAGGGTTAGCTCTATGACTTTGGGCTATCCAAGAGATAAGCACAAAGTTTAGCATGCAAGCTTAGATTAAGTATGCACGCATACAGCTTGTTAACTCATTTTATGAGACTAGCATTACCCCAATAACATAACCAGTTAAAGACATTACAAGGAAAAACAACTACATGTCAGTATCCTTCAAGAACATAAATGGAAAAATCATTAACAAAATTCATCTGGTGGAATCTAGTTAAGTACAATCAATATAAAACCAGAACCAAGTGATATTTATCCTAAAAATACAAGGTTGGTATGACATCTGAAAATAAATTAATGCAATTCACTATATAAATAGTATAAAAGAAAATTATAAAGAAATTATTTCAAATTTTGATCAAAACTATACCTTAGTAGATGCAGAAAAAATAATTTTAAAAAACTCAATACCATTGCATAAAAATTAAAATCTCACCACATTAGAAATAATAAAGAATTCCCTTATTGTGATTAAGGGAATAACAGAAAAATCTAGCTATAATATCATACTTACTGGTAAAATAACAAATATTTTCCATCTTAGATCTGAATAAAGTCCATAATATTGCCAAAAGTTTAGAAATAACAGAAGTAAAACCAATGAATCATTGAAGTACTAGTTAGTAAAAGTTGGTTGTGCACACATAGTTCTAAATAAGTAAATTAATAGAAAGAGATAATATTCATGGATTGTAGAACTTAAGATGTTAATCCTCTCCAAATTTTTCAAAAGATTTAATATAATTCCAATCAAAATCCTGGCAGGCAGTCTATAAAAACTGGCAAGTTGAATCTAAAATTTATATGTAAATGCAAAGGATACAGTATACCAAGAAAAGGTATAAAATATTTATACAATTCAAACTACTTGATTTCAGGGTAAAGAAAGTGTGCTATTAGCCTAATGATAGGCATACAGATTAATGGAATGGAAGAGCCCAAAAATAGACCCACATATTTAAAGTAAAATAAACTGATTTTGGGGGCACCTGGGTGGTTTAAGTTGGTTAAGCATCCAACTCTTGATTTCGGTTCAGGTTATGATCTCAGGGTCCTAGGAACCAGCCCTGCATTGGACTCCAAGCTCAGCATGGAGTCTGTTTGTCTTTCTCCCTCTGCTACTCCCCCTACTCCTCTGTCTCTCTCTTTCTTTCTTCCCTCCCCCTCAAATAAATAAAATCCTCAAAAAATTAAATTAAATTAATTTTCAGCAAGTATCTAAGATAATTCAATATGGGAAATACATGATGAAATAAATGGTTACCTACATGGCAAAAAACAAACCTCAATTTTCAAAAAAAAATTCAAAATTGATAATTCAAAATGGATAAAGCTTTTACAAGAAAACTCTAGAAGGAGATCGTCAAAACTCTAGAAGGAGATTTGGAAGCAAATCTGGAGTTCCTGTCTGCTAATGGAACAGTTCTGTACCTTGATTGTGGTGGTAAATTTGTATCTGTGAAAGCATTTCAAAGAAACACATACAGCCACACCGAAATGTGTACCTGTAAAAAGTGGTATAATTCTATTAAGATCTGCTTTCTAGTTAAGAGTAGTGGGACATTGTTAATTTTCTGATGTTGATAATGTTCTATAGTTCTGTGTGATGTGTTAAAGCAATTAATCAAGGAGGTCATTAGCCTGAGGTGGTTTTGATGCCTTGATAGCCTGTATAAGAAATCCAAAACCTATGGTAGAGTCAATGCACTTGGACAAAGGAAAACAAAATTTGAGAACAACCAATCATGAACAGCCAACTAGTCTTTCCTTAATAAGGTAATTGTTCAAGCAGTAACCAAATAATTTCCTTACTCTGCTTCCCCATCTCCTCTACAAAAATCTTTCCCCTAGCCCCCAGTGAAAGAGCTCCTAACCACTTTTTTTTTTTTTAAGATTTTATTTATTTATTTGACAGAGAAACACAAGTAGGCAGAGAGGCAGGCAGAGGGGGGGGGGGGAAGCAGGCTCCCTGCTGAGCAGAGTGCCTGATGGGGGGCTGGATCCCAGGACCCTGAGATCATGACCTGAGCTGAAGGCAGAGGCTTTAACCTACTGAGCCACTCAGGCGCCCCCTCCTAACCACTTTCAGTTTGGCACTGCCCCATTCAAATTGATGTTTGCTCAAGTAAACTCTCGAAAATTTTAATATGCCTCAGTTTATCATTTAACAGACATCATACTGGGGGAAGCTGGGTGAATGGTGTAAAGCTGTCTGTGATGTTGCGAATTGTTATGTCTATAATTATTTCAAAATTAAAAGTTTTAATAAGAGCATCCTGTCATTGTAATGGTCTAATCCACCTGTTTGGTTCCTTGTAAAACATGAGGCAATCTGCCTGTTCTTCATCATACTGACCACACCAAATTTTGGACATGAATTTGAAAAAGGCAAGTTTTACAGCAGTTGCTAATCTTGCTCCTTGTAGGCTTGTAATACTTAAGTGCTACGTGAAATACTTCTAGAGAAATGGAGAAGGCATCCAGAGAACTCCTATAGAGAGAGTAAAGATGCTATCAAATGCCAAAATATCAGCAATACTACCTTTTTCCATTTTCTGTTTTCTTCGGTCACTTGTTTCTTCAACTTTACAACTCTTATATGTAGATATGGGCTTTAAGTATAAGATAAAAGAGTAATGGTCAAAACATGAATGGTTTACTTTAATGTCACTTATTTTTTACTTAAAAAGTCAGAGCCCATTTTTAACATCTTGGTTATAGTTCCAATCATGCCCTTTAATTATAAAGGAAATTGAATATTGCTATCTCTCTCTAAAATAAAAAATGACATTTGAGAGCAATGCATTTTTATAGCATTTAAAAGGTGTGTTAAATAACATTTCCTAGATAATATCTGACTATGATTGTATATATTTTCATTTTGTTCTTTTGCTGGACACTGAACTTTTTAGATGGAGAAGTGAATAACAATGACTTGACTCTTCTAGAATCTGTCTCGTGGCTTTGAAACTTATGACTTTTAATGTGTCCACAAAGGTCAGCCAGCTCTAGCTATCATGAATCACATTTGTATTTATGCTCAGTTGTTAAACGGTCTCTATGAGTTAATATCTGTTAAGCCCAAATAATCCTTCTATTTTCAGTAATCTAATAGATGAATCACATTTTATTATAAAATAAAGGTTTTTACCTTTTGTTCAGTTACAATCCTGTCTCCTTAGACAGAGAAGAGTACTAAGGTTTGCCTTTGTATCTACACTAATCTCAACATGCATTAATTATTTTTCTAAATTCTTTGGGAAAAAAATCCTATGAGGACCAACATTTCCTTTGCAAGTTTGGTACAGTGAATCCCTACCCAAAGAAAAAGTACTTCCACAGGACACTGTAATAAACAATGCACATGTATTATGTTCTCCTATAAGTGAGCCAGTCATGAACAATTAAATATCAATGGCCTAAGCATACAGACACTGAAAATGATTATTTTCATATCAAAGATTTTTATCTACGGCATGTATATATTGGATAAGTTATTTTGTACTGTTACTTTTTTCCTTTATTTTAACAACTTATTATTTACTTTTAGATCAGTGGTAGGATGGGTAAGACGGATATTTTTAAATTTTCAATAGCCTAATATTTATTTTTTCACTATCGACAGATAAGTTACAAATTCATTAAAGTAGAGAATAATCACATAAGAAGGAGAGAGGACCAGAGAGGAGAGGACCCAGCCAATGCTGGGCCTAGGGTTTCTGGAGCACATTCCACATTTAATAATATATTTGAATGGGATGCTGGATTAATAAACTAAACATAGTAAGCTCACAGTATTCTTTAAAATATTATCTCCTTTTTCTACCAAAGCATGCCTACATGAAAAATACTGACAACCATACTAAGACTCTTAGTTTGAATACTAATTTTTTGTAGGTTCTTCATATAATCACTAACATTTTTTAATGCCAATGCCAATGAACTATAAAAAGAGTCCATTGAATGATATGCATTATACAGATGGCATTGGTACAATTGTTCTACCTTTGTAGAATAACTATGCTGAAGTGATTTGTTGGCAGAGCACTCTTGGTAGTGGTATTTGGGAGTGGAACACAAGAAGCTTGTAAGGTAAGGAATATAATACTAATCTTTCTTTGAAAAGGATACTGTAGAAAAATAAATCAATGCAAACTATTTTTTTCTTAATAAAGGTATAAGGTGAACTTTGGAGTGGAAGTCATCCTATGAAATAAAATTTTTAGTACACACGCAATTACATTATAAATGAAATTGGAGGATAAATTTGAATAAAAGGAAAACATTAACATTCATCTAAATTTTGAATTAACATATAAAAATCAATAAAACTACATGCAATGATCTAACCACCATTAAAATTTATAATAATTGTATTTAAATTGATCATATTAAAATATAAAATTATATTAAATATTAGTGCAATAAGAATAGAACTTTGACTATTACTTCCATTTGACATTTGACATTTGACTTTAAGGCTGTTTCTTTGTAGTATAGCATGAACTACAAATTTAGAAAGTTATAGGATTAATTTGACTAATTACCCTAACAATTTAAAATAGCATTTTGTACAAAACACATCTTAAGGTTCTAATTAGGTGACAATTTAAACTAACCAAACTTAATTGTCAAATTACCATACTTTGTTTAGAAACTTGGAGAATGACTATAAAGATCTTTTAAGTGTAAACAGAGTAGTAAAATTGACTGCAATTTCATAAAAATATTAAGTACCTTCTTGCTTATGTGTTTAGCCAAAAAGGTTTTAAAATGGCTTATTAATTATATATAAAGCTGAAAGTAAGCTAGAAATTGTTTGAATGCAGAAAACATTTAAGCACTTTTTATCTTTATCACTTAAGTACTTCCAATCCCGCTGCATAATTGTAGGACTTATTCTCCAGGGCCCAGTGTACTAAACTATTAACAAAGTTTAAAGTCGTATATTTTTATTGGGAGAATACTGTTTGATTTATTAAAATTCTAACAGTGATTTTGAAATAATGTTGATTCCTTTAATATCATATAATTTCTAGGGTGTGTTAAAAGCATCTATGTGATTTGTTCCTCTAGTCAGCCAGGCTGGTAGAGGGGGGGGAGGGGGAGAGAAGAAAGAGAGGGAATGAGAGGGAGGGAGGGTGAGGGAGAAAGACAGAGAGAAAGAGAGAGAGGGAATGGATTTAACAGTGACATTAATGTGAACTCTTCTTTAGAGAATTTATATCGAGTCTTGCAGACCCCTGGTGAACCATTTAGTCAAGTAATGGCGCTATTTATTAAAAGCAATCCAGTGACTTAAAAAAGAGTCTGCTGAATTATAAGTCAATAATACTGCAAATGAATACAGATGTGTGTGTGTGTGTGTGTGTGTTTGTTTGTTTATTTATAAAAACAAAAACCAGAAAAAGGTTACCTAGAATTGATATATTCGGATGTTTTACAAGTTCTAACTCATTGGCAAATGATAGAAATTGAAAAAAAATTCTTATAATTTATTTGTGTATGTTTTCCCTAGAGAAGTTTGTTGTTCAGTCAGTTGCATCTATGCACCTAGAATCCCCGAACTATATTTCTCTAATGACTTTCTCAGATATATATATTTTAACACAAGCATTTTACACTAAATGGTACAAAACAGCAAATCCAAACTGGGCAGGGCAAAGTAGGTACATTCACAATTCACAACTTGGAAGCCTACCTTTCCACCTCCCTATTTATCTCTGTCACTGGAATTCAAAAACTGCTGTGTTGGTTAGGAAAGGCTAAGAAGAATTATCTACTGATTTATATCGTCTGTACTGGTAATAACCTGAGAAATAATGCCGCAAAAAGCTTAGATAAGTAAGAGAAGCCTGGATATCCCTTCTCAGTAATGAATAATCTATAAGTTCACATCCTTCTGAATCATGAGATGCTTATCGAGCAACACTGCTGCAGACACTGTTGAGCCCAGCATATGCTGGCCCTCAGACAGACAGGATCTAACTGGAGTGCCTTTAGCTAACTTCTTCCGCTTATCCTCCGCACTGCACACAAAGGGCTTGGAAACAAGCACATATCACAGAAAAGCGATTGCATATGCAGTTAGAAAGAATTTTAATGTTGTTCAAGGTAGTATGACCATCTGTTCTGGTTTACCAATTTTCACCTGCTATTCCAAAATCCCATCTTGTGCATGAACTTTTGTCCTAGGCAAATGTATCATGCTCTAGACATCTACCCAAAATAAAATAATTTTTGGAAATATTTTTATTTCCTTTGAATATGCTGTATTTTTTGAAATGTATGGAAGGAAACCATATAGACTTATATTTAAACAAACCAAACAGATACTCATTCCATATCCAAGAGGCTCACCCTTCAAAATTATCATAGTGTAAGATTGTGTGTGGTAGTGAGAGTCAGGTCAAATGGTGGCTAAATAAGTACTGATCTATCTGTTATTCAAAGCTTTTAACTAAAGTGTCTGCCCTCGGCGCAGGTCATGATCCCAGGGTCCTGGGATCGAGCCCCGCATCAGGCTCCCTGCTCAGCAGGAAGCCTGCTTCTCCTGCTACCATTCCCTCTGCTTGTGTTCTCTCTCTCACTGTGTTTCTGTCAAATAAATAAAATCTTTAAAAAAAAAAAAGAACTTTTAACTTTTCTTCATATTTATCATTTCTTTTAAAAATTCCCCAAAAGCATTAAGCATAGAAGTAAAAATATTATGTAAAAAAAGGATTCCGCATTAACCAAAGACAACATAAGCTAACAAGTATGTGAGGAAATTATCAAATAATAAGTACATATGTGAAATTATTGAATAATAACAAGTGCTACTAGAATATAGAAAAATGGAAACATTTACTGACAGTAGGACTATAAATCACACAACTGCTTTAAAGATTTCTGGATTTTCTTTTTATGAAATTAAGTATGTGCCTCAAGGCTTAGCTTTAAGATACAATCCCCAATGCGTTCTTGAGTATGTTCTTTGTTTGTCTGTGGTGGCAAAAGTTGGAGAAAACTGAGCTGTCATCATAAAGAGAATTAATAATAAAATGTATTATTTCTGTATGCAGTGATACTATCTGGTATTATGTTTAAAAACATAACACTGAGTATAAAAAAATGAGAAAACTAGCATAATTTGATTGAGGTAAATAAAATTGCAAAGTAAACTAAGTAAAATTGCAAAGCAAACTAATAAAACTATAATTTCAAGTATATTCTTACCTAAAGATATATTTTAAATAAATTAGCAAAATTCCTCCTGTGTGATATGGAAGGGAATATTATTGGGGAAGGGGGATGGGAAAATAATTAAACACAATAAAAATGTAGCATTGTATATATTCATGATATTGATAAGCCATGAACTAAAGAATTTTATTAAGTCAATACTCTATGTAAGGACCATAATAAATTAATTAAATGTAAATAAATTAAATATTGATGTTCAGTCTATAAAAGTTTGTAGTAATGGCATCCACTAAAATAAAGAATATCAGTAATAGAGTTTAGGTTATTAAAGAAAAACATATTATCTATCCATAGATGTCACCCATTCTAAGAAACAATTTGTAAACTGAGAGTAAATAAAGTTGGTAATAATTGGGTACATTACACACTTGAGAAGAATAAATAACTGAAATTTAATAACTTTGCTGTACTCTGCATGAAGAAAGAATGAGAAATGTGTTTTGAATCTAAGAGCACTGTGTGACAGTTTGTCTCTATGGTCTCCCTATAGAATTTGTGTTCTGAGTACCATGTCTATCAGAAAATAGATCTATCCTTTTGGTGACAGTGGAACCATCAAACCATCATGACTCAGTGGCACTAGCCATTAAAATTACACCATTATTTTGATATGGAAGCAGTCTCTGTAAAGACATAAGCTAAATAAAGACATATCTTATTTTTAAAAAGTATACAATGGGGGCACCTGGGTGTCTCAGTAGGTTGAAGCCTCTGCCTTCGGCTCAGGTCATGATATCAGGGTCCTGGAATCGAGCCCCGCATCCAGCTCTCTGCTCAGCAGGAAGCCTGTTTCCCCTTCTCTCTCTGCCTGCCTTTCTGCCTACTTGTTATCCCTCTCTCTGTCAAATAAATAAAATCTTTTTTTAAAGTATACAATGATATTTTTTTCTTTTTAAATATGCCAAGGGACACTTAAAAAAAACCCACAAATTTATCATCTTAGAATTTTGTAGATCAGATGTATGATAAAGTTCTCACTAGGCTAATATCAAAGGGTCAATAGTGCTGTATTCCTTTCTGCAAGACCTAGGGGATAATAGATTTCCTTGCTTATTTAGATTGTTGGCAGATTTCAGTCCCTTGCCATTGTAGGAATGAAGTTCTCTTCTTCTCTGGCTGTGATCTGTCATTTCTAGGGTTTGGATGCCACTGGCATTCCTTAGCTGGTAGTCTCCTGCCTCCATCTTCAAAAGCAGCTACAGTGGGTTGAGTCTCTCATGCTCCAAATATCTCTCAGTTCTTCCATCATTACATCTTCTTGATTGACTATACTACCTTCCTCTTTTGCTTTTAAAGACCTTGTAACCATATAAACCCCATCAGGATTATCTAGGATAATCTCTATATTTTAAAGTTAACAACCTTAATTCCATCTGTAACTTTAACTCCCTTTGTGCCTAGTAACATAGTCACAGGTATAATACTAGGGGATGAATCATGGAGGCCAAAATCCTGCCTCCACACCCTACATAGCATCACTCCCAGTGATTCTCTTTGTGCTACCTGTCCCTGACCCTTTGGCCTTTAGAGATAGGGAAGGTGTTATTTCTAAATGGAGAATATTTTCTGCATAGTTACAGCAAGATTCCCATAAGCTATGGTTCCTACTTGGTCACTTTGGAATCCTGTGCAAAGGAATCAGCAGGCAAGAAGAGAAGCACTAACTTGGTGGCCATGATGGGAACAGATAGGGCTGCTGTCACACAGTGATGGCAGGGGAAATAGCTCTCAGTGCACATTCATCTACCTCCTTGCCCAAATGGATCATAAACGGTATAGTACGAGAATGTCATTGGCTCAGACATCTGAGAGACAAGATTCTGATCACATTGTCAGGCAGACCTAGTAGAGTTGCTAGATAAGAATAAGAGGAGTCAAATGCATGGGATGCATCAAAATTTGTTTTAGATAGGGAACTTTTTTAAAAAGTTAAAAATGTAAAAGATAACTGAAACTTTTTAAGGTAGACCTGGAGCATCAAGATGTACCCGGCAATATTTCTTTTTTTGCCCCAGCAATATTTTTAATAAAAATTAGCATTAAACTAAAGTACAAGAATAAGTAATGATATATAAGGATACTCTTTCAATACATTTTGGGATGCTGGATGCTGTACAAGTAATAAAAATGAAAATAAATAGGCAAAATGCCCAGTCTAGCAAATATATTTGAAGTAATACTGAAGGATTAAGAATAGTTCTATAAATGATGGGCTAATAAATAAGGAAAACACCAGTGGCTATCAATACCAGTGGAGAAGAAACACACACACACACACACACACACACACACACACTCACTTTTTTGGGCACTGTTCACAAGAAAACCCATTGGTTATAATCAGAGAAAGTCTTCCAGGGTCTTGCTGCAACAGAGGTAAGCTGCTGACACGAATCTAATTGAAGAGCATAACAACTAAAATGAGCTAAGATAGATTATTTTGTATTTGCCATGCCCAAACTGTTATACCATATTTCTCTTTCAGTTATTATCTGCTGGATAAAAATAGTATGCAAACTTTTCGCTAAAATTTTACAATTGGATCAGAGTCACTAGTGAGATAATATACCACCGTAAAACCTCACATATAGGAAAGTAATATAGACAATTCAGAATTTTTCTGGAACAAAAAATCCAAAATAAATGACCAGACATGGTCATTATTCAGTAGTCTGTTTATAAATAATATGCTATTTTATTTCAAAATTAAAGTTTGACTTTGAAAACTAAAATAGTCTTACTCTTACTTTGTGAGAAGAGAAAATGCATTTCGTTGGTTGGACTTTCTCCATTAGAAAAACACTAGTCTGGGCTTCAGTATGTTATAAATACAGGCTGAAATGTGTACAAAAACAATATGATGCTACACTAAGCACAGAGACTACAGAACCTGATGAACTCTGTGTGAGCCCTGAAGGCTAGGGATGGGGCTGCTAGAGTTTCTTTCTTTTGAGAGGTAAAGAAGAAGGAACAAGAGCAGCTTTGGAGTGAGAGCAATGGTGCATATATGTACACTGAGCATTGTTTTTACTTCTTCATATTTGGTGAATATGAATTAAGAACATAGTTTTTGGAAATTACTTTGGACTACAACATCATACTGCGGGGACACCAATACCACTCTAGACTGAACCAGAGCAATTGTAGCTTCAGAATTCTAACTCGTATCATACACAGCAATTCACACATATTCAGGTTAGAGAGACTGAGAGAGACAGAGATAGAGAGATATAGTGCCTGTTATACAGCACACACTTAATATAGTATACATGAAATCCATATCATTCATTGTAAATAAATGTATTCAAAGCTGGAAAATAAAGAGACATAACAAAAAGTTACTTTTTCGTATAATAAAACAAAGAGAAAGTTTTGTTTTTTGTTTAAACTTAAGTTTCTGAAATTGTGTTCAATTTCCAAAATAATGCGCTTCTGGGTGGCTCAGTCCGTTAAGCAACCAACTCTTTTTGTTGTTGTTGTTATTTTACAAGGTTTTATTTATTTACTTATTTATTTTTTCCCTCAAATATGTTTATTTTATTTTTTCAGTGTTACAAGATCTATTGTTCATGCACCACACCCAGTGCTCCATGCAATAAGCAACCAACTCTTGATTTCGTCTCAGGTCATGATTTCAGGGTTGTGAGATCAAGCCCTACATTTGGGCTCCATGCTGGGCATGGATCTTGCTTCAGATTCTCTCTCTCCCTGTCCTTCTGCCCCTCAATCCCATTATCTCTCTCTCTCTAAAAAGATTTTTTTTTTAATTTTCAAAATGATAGTGTTTGTTTGGAAATTACCAGATTAACTTTCTTCTTTCTGGGGAAAATAAAGGTTTAGTAGTCACGTAGCTATTATTTCTGTTATATAGAAATAAAGACTATAACATTTTTGTACCCCGAGTTTGCGTTACTATAATTAATTATGTGATGTACACTATGACATGTAAAGGGAACTCATCTAGGTTTCAAAAGGGTTATTATGCAAAGCATAACTTCACCACAAAACAAAACAAAAACCCTATACGTAAAGATAAATTATCCTGAGTATTAGTGATGTAAAGCCTCTATCTGAAAGTCTGAATAGCTAACAGAACAAAATCCCTGAGTGGAGAAGAAATACTAATTCTGAAAGAATCATTTCAGGTTGGAAGTTTGGTGACCTCGGGCAAATGACCTCTTCTCTCAGAAGAGACAGTACTTTGAGGGAAGAGCAAGACTGTGCGAAGTCCTACAGCAGACATTCAGGATGGCTTGGAGCTCTCAGGAGCAGACTTCAGAGCCACATAAAGTCCACAAGAACAGAACCTTATCCAGCACTAACATCCCTCTCACATCTGGAGGACTTAGCACATGAAGAAGTTTTTTACTATTAATTACAGCCTGAAGGATAAAAGTTCATTTTTCCAAACCCCAAAAGAGAAAATAGCATGATACGTAGCAAAAGATTGAAGATCAAAGTGGATGTTCATACAAGACGCAAACTGGCACCTTCCCCTGTCCTTCAGGGCTCTCGAGGAAGTGGGTGTCAGGAGATAAATCCAAATACTTTTTAGAGATTCTGGGGTTAAGAAACGTAGTATCTTCTGTACCATGAGAAACTCTAGGAAACAAAACTAAGACAAAAGCAAATAAAGCAAAAATAAAGAAATAAAAGAAACCCTCATTCTGTGTACACTACCACTACCATTTTCTTTTGAATCTGAAATAACATGAGAGAATATCTCCAAGTATTCCACATCCCCAGGACGTGATGCTGAGAATAGAAAAGTAGGTCTAAAGAGGCCTCTCAACAATACTCACCTGGTTAACTACAGAGCAAACAGAAGGATGATTCAACTGTTGGCATGTAAGTCCCTGCCCACCTCACTCACCTTCCAAACCCAGAAGGGACAAGGGGGAAACAATGGAAGAGAAGGGAAAATACCAAATTGACTGATTACCTAATGGCTGGAATAGAGAGAGGGAGGGGCAAAGACAGAGAGAGACAGAGACAACTGCTTTTACCTTAAGTTGGCACTGATTTTCTAATAAAAGCAGAAGTTGGGACCCAATACCTAAGTCTATTCATGAAAAATAAAATTTTACTCTGGCAATTTGTGTTTGCAGACCATGAATCTTGTACCTACTCTACCAGTGAAGGCATCGCAATATAATAATGACCATCTTATTAAGTTAGTACCATTATATGACAGAGGTACTAACATATTGTTTTTCATGTTTTAAGAAATGTGTATTTCCTAAAAATACAAGAGAAAATACTAAGAAATGTGTATTTCCTAAAAGAAGAAGAAAAAGAAAGTTCTCTGTGAGAATTTAAATATTGGAATAGGGTAACTTGTGAGATGGGAGAAATACCATCCATGTTGGCTTGAGTGAAAGGAAAAGGAAAAAAAAAAAGAATATAATAGCCACTACCTAGGCTGCAATTATTAACCTTTTAGAAGGAGAGGGATTAAACCAGATGATTTCTCAAAGTACAATCTAGGGTTGTCATTCTATCATTCTATGGCTCTTTGATGTCAGAATGCAATTCAGGGCTTTTGAAGTATATTAGAAAACCCAGTATAACTTGCTGTCTCCTGGGCCACGAGCCAACCTGAGTCTTATGAAAGAAAGTGTCAAGGATGGCATTCACTAAGGATGCAAAAATCACCCAAAGAAATAGATGAAAGAGGGAATAAGATAGTGAAGGATGCACTAGGAAGGAAAGTAAATTGTGGAGACTTAAGAAACTCAAACAGAAACAACCAGAATTAAGATGGTATATATAAGGTGTAGTGCATGTCTGGTTTTATCCATTTAGGATACCTGAATTTTGATGTTAATAGCTAAGTATGTTGCAGAAATAGCACAGGAAATTATAGAACTGTATCTAGAGGAATTTCTTAAAACAGAGTACTATGAAGAAAAAAGCTTTGAGAAATCAGAAATCCTGGAAATAAAGTATGTGCGTGTGGGGTGTGAGAACTCTGAAGATCTCACTTTTTAGCAAATTTCATGTACACAGTAGATTATTAACTATACCTTTCCCACTGTACATTAGATCTCTAGAATTTATCTATCTTATAAGTAAAAGTTTCTACCTTATGACCAACATCTCTTCATTTCTTCTACCCCCTTGCCTCTGGCAACTAACTTTCTACTCTCTGTCTCTCTAAATTTGAATTTTTTTGTTCCCACATAAGTGATATCATGTAATATTTGTCTTCTTGTGTCTGGTTTATTTCACTTAACATAGTGTCCTCCAAATTCATCCACACTATAAAAAATGTCAGGATTTCCTTCTTTTTTGAGACTGAATAATATTTAAATTTAGTTTGAAGGCTTCAAGAACTGTGGGGATGTGTGACAGGACTGGCTGAGGGGTTCAAACACTGAGGGGTTTGAACAGTGAGGAGTGGGGGAGAAACAGACAGGTAAGGAGCTCTGCATTTCACCTCATTAAAAAAGTGAGGATATGTGAACCCATGTCACTCCCCATACAGTCTCTATTATAATCTTTTCTAAAATTGATCTTTCATTTTCTTCCCATAGATAACATGATGGTTCACTCCATCAACTCATTCAGATGTTAAATCAAAGACCTACTGCTTCTTTCTTCATCCTGTTTCAATCTCAAACCCCACCCAGGATTATGTGTTCCTTTCCCTGGTTTTATTTTTCTTCTTAATGCTTATTATCAGTAATGAAGTAGATTTTGTTCTTTTTTAAACTCTATGTGTTTTGCTGCTCCTTCCCGGCATCAGAACAATGTTAGAAAAATACAGAATGAATTTAATAAGTATTTCTTTAATTGAATTCAATTAAATTATCCTAATTCTGCTGATCCTTTTCCTTCCAACAATGGTTTTATGAGCCATTACTACCAAATACTTAGGCTTTGAAATTAAAAAAAAAAAAAAAAAATCAAAAAAACCCAAAGATTGCTTTAAGTAGAATCTACATCAATATATTTCCACAGAGACTTTGCTTCCCTCTGAGATGTTCTGCAATATGCTAACTGACAGATTTACTTGTTTTCCACAGAAATAGTGTCTGTCTGTCTGCTTAGGATATAGCTCTCTCTATCCTGAAATGCCCTACTTACTTCAGGGTCCTTTGCCATGTTAACTACAAAGGCAGGAGAAAGCGATTGTTCTCATGTGGAATTTGAACTGAAAATAGGCTCTCCTTCAAACTTAGATCCTTAACATTTCCTGTGTAATTCCAGTAAATATTCACAGGAAGCAATTTTGTATAATCAGTTTGACATGTTCTCTGAAAAATAAGCCCAGAGACAATGATGTGCATGCAGGAAGTGCACTGAGCCATATTCTCAGGATGATATCTATGAGAATGTACATGAAGCAGGATTGGGAAGACAAGGAAGAATTGGATACAGTAGGAACACAAGCATCAGACGACGACACCACACTTGATCTAAGATGGGGATGGACTTTTAGAGAATTCCTAAATCAAGGCACAGCAGCCAGCCCTCTGTTGGGGCTATAGGTGGATGCTGGCCATTCCTGGGGTGGGATCATGAAGCCTTGGGTGACTCAGCCCCCCTCAAACAAAGCATTTCTGGGAGAAGTCCTCAGCTGCCAGTCATTATCATGCAACACTCCTGGTTTCTAACAGAATGCATGTTTCCGGGAGGCATGTGTGGCATCCACCACATAATACTCATTTATGAGATTAACATATGAGATGAGATACAAAGGAGTTTCAAGATTCCTTTCTTGGAGGTAAATAGAACGGGTATAAAATGGAGCAGATAGAGTAGGAAGCATCATACATATATATTATATAACATATAATAATATTATAAGACCTAGAAGATCTAGTACTAACTGGTTAATATTTTTGTCTGATTTTAGGGAAAAAACACAAAGATTATTTTTTCTGTTGAAATAAGCAATTATTAGTATGGTTTGTATTAAATAATTAACAACTACATTTTCTTAATGATCGTTAATGAAAAATTTTGCAATTGTCATTGTCTTGTTATAATAGTCAAATATATTCATAATTTCATTCATAATGAAAATTTTTAAACATTTTTAAAGCATAAGAAGAAAAATAAGAACACAAACTCCAATACCCCGATGATGCTTATTACCACTAGTTTATAATTCTTTCAAGGTGCTAAGGAATCAGTCAGTTTCTCTCTTTCATTCTCTCATTTTCTACACATTCTATATATACATATATACACACATATTATGCTCATCTATACTATTTTTATCACAAAGTGATAACAGCTGCATTTTATTTAAAGTATCATGAATATTTTACTAACTTCATTCTTATAAAAATACTATTCTACCAGTTACACATCATTCTATTATACATACGCATTTTAATTTCTGTACTTCACTAGGTTACCATAATTCATTTAACCAATGAACTACTGCTTTTGATATAGACAGATAACACTTTAAGCTCTCTAATTTTTTCTTAAGCCTTGGGTAGGCTTTTCTGAAATCCAGTTACTGGAGAATATATGACAACATATTTTACATGACATGTTTATAATTCCTCAATATGTTCCTCAGCATGTAAAGAAGCTTTGAGGCAGAATATATCTTTGAAGGTAATTAACACACTAAAATGTTGAGCCTCTTAAACATACGATTATTTGTGTTGTTTATATTTTGTTGAATCCAATTCTCATTATTAAAGAAACTCTGCAATTACTATCAACTTCTCTAAGAGAGAATATGATTTTCTTTAATCTTCATTCACAGAACTGAAGATTATTGGATATAAAGTTCCTTTCGCTTTATTTAAATACTTCCTTTAATAAGAAATGCACAGTATTAATTAAATAGTTAATTCTGGGTAGCTTGTCAGCACCATGTATTCCTAGTGAAGGCACATAAACGGGGTAATTAAAGAAATTGGTGATGCACTAGATAGGAATTCTTAACATTCTTTTACAGTAAACTCATTTTGTGTAGTAATAAGCTTTGTCATTACAAATGAAATGCACCACCTGGTACAATTAGCCTTATGCCTCTTATTTTTTAGTACATCTCAGAACTGTAGTACAATGTTATAATTTGCATTGTTAAAGCCCAAACAAAATGCCAGAACTTGATTCAAAAATGTCTTTTACACAAGGGTCTGGAGTCATTTAATATATCAAATCCCAGCTAGGAGTCATGAACTTTTTAAAAACAGTCTAGTGTTGAAAAAATAATGGCAAAAGTTTAAATAGAAGTAGCTAAAACTTTCAGGTAAGAGTACTTGACTTGTAATCCAGTGAAAATTTGGAGTGTTATATTAACTACCCAAAGCAACCTATGGATTTAATGCAATCCCTATCAAAATACCAATAGCATTTTTCACAGAACTAGAACAAACAATCCTAAAATTTGTATGGAACCACAGAAGACCTTGAATAGCCAAAGCAATCTTGGAAAAGAAAAACGAAACTGGAGCTATCACAGGGGCGCCTGGGTAGCTCAGTCAGCTAAGCGTCTGCATTTGGCTCAGGTCATGATCCCAGAGCCCTGGGATAGAGCCCCTTATTGGGCGCTCTGCTCAGCGAGAAGCTGCTTCTTCCTCTCCCTCTGCCGCTTCCCCTGCTGCTGCATGTTCTCTGTCCCTCTCTCCCTCTCTCAAATAAATAAAATCATATCTATACACACACACACACACACACACACACACACACACACATACATATAAAGAAACTGCAGGCATCAAAACTCCAGATTTCAAGTTATATTACAAAGCTGTAGTAATTAAAATGGTATCATACAGCATAAAAATACACACATAGATCAATGGAATAGATCAGAAAACTCAGAAATGAACACACAATTATATGGTCAATTAGTTTTTGACAAAGCAGGAAAGAATATCCAAGGGGAAAGAGACAGTCTCTTTAACAAATGGTGTTGGGAAAACTGGACAGCCACATGCAGAAGCACGAAACTGGACCCCTTTCTTACAGCATACACAAAAATAAACTCAAAATGGATTAAAGACCTAAATGTGGGGCCCAAAACCATAAAAATCCTTGAAGATAGCACAGATAGTAATCTCTCAACATCAGCCACAGCAACATTTTTCTAGAAATGTTTCCTGAGGCAAGGGGAATAAAAGTAAAAATAAACTATGGAGACTATGTCAAAATAGAAAGTTTCTGTACAGCAAAGGAAACAACAAAACTAAAAGGCAACCTACAAAATGGGAGATTATTCGTAAATGACATCCAATAAAGGGTTAGTATCCAAAATATATAAAGAACTTATAAAACTCAACGGCCAAAAGCCAAATTCTTCAATTAGAGATAAACAGACATTTCTCCAAAGAAGACAGACAGATGGCTAATAGACACATTTATCATCAGGGAAATGCAAATCAAAACTACAATAAGATATCACCTCATACCTGTCAGGATGGCTAAAATCAAAAATAGAAGAAATAACAAGTGTTGGGGCAGAGGGGGATGTGGAGCAAAAGGAACCTTCTCGTACTGTTGGTAGAATGCAAACTGGTGCAGCCATTGTGGAAATCGATATGGAGTTTCCTCAAAAAGTTAAAAATAGAACTACCCTACAATCCAGTAATCACACTACTGGATATTTACCCAAAGAATACAAAAACACTAATACAAAGGGATACATACACCCGTATGTTAATGCAGCACTATATACAATGGTCAAAATATGGAAGCAGCCCAAGTGTTCATCGGTAGATGAATGAGTAACAAATATGTGGTGTGTGTGTATATATATACACACATATATACATATATATACATATATACATATATATACATTATATATATGTATATATGTGTGTATATATATACGTTATATATATATATAACGTTATATATATGTATATGTGTGTGTGTGTGTGTATTTATATATATATAAAACAGAATATTATCCAGTCATAAAAAAGAATAAAATTTTGCTATTTGCAACAACATGGATGGAACTAGAAAGTATAATGCTAAGCAAAATAAGTCATTCAGAGAAAGACAAATACCATATGATTTCACTTGTATGTGAAATTTAAGAAACCAAACAAATGAGCAAAGGAAAAAAAGAGAGAGAGAGACAAACCAAGAAAGAGACTTTTAACTATAGAGAACAAACTTATGGTTACCAGAAGGGAGGTGGGTTGGGGGATAAAGGAAATAGGGGAAGGAGATTAAAGAGTACACTTATCATGATAAATAAATAAATACATACACAAATAAATAAAAATTATAAGAATGTTATATTAAAATATAAACTGAAGACAATTAATCATGTAAGTGTATTAGACATGTAAAGTAAATTATAGTAAAATTGTATAATAATATTTACCAAAGCATATAGATTATCTTTCCAACATACCATAGGAAGATGGGAGGAAATCTAAACAGAATGGACATGAACTTATTAATTAACTTGAGAACCCTTCTTAGTAGGATGAAAATAGCACTGTAGTCATTAAATTTAGGACAATGTTGATTCCAATAAAACAAAGGTCAAAAATACATACAGTAAATCTCTCACAAGGCAAATTCTAAGGGTATCTCCATCTCCCAAATTTCATTAAAATCACTATGGGACATATATGCAACAATAAAAATCACAAATGCCCTGAAGTCTAATGATAAAAATAGAAACAAAATAGTATCTATAGCTCTTGATACAGCCAACTTAGAAGACAACTTCAGCAGAACTTTAAAGTACACAGATGTAACCCAGGGAAAGACTGGGAGATGGACCATTTTGCCTGCTCCCTCAATACTGAGCTGGTGGAAGGGTAGGGGTATGTCTGTGGGAAGTGCCTCTATGCTCATTAGCCACTGCTCCTTTGTTTATTGTAGTCTTCTTGTAGGGTCTCAAGGACCCTAGACTAAGTAAGGATGGTAGTTCCTTACCAAAGAATGTGTCTTTAGTCTTTCCTACCTGTTTTTGATGTTTGTGTATCAGCCATGTATCTGTAGAAGAGCATTCTGGATCTCCCCATGGTGCCATTTTGGTGAAAATCTAAAAAGAAAAAAAACCACAACATTTTGATTGGATGGCAGGCATTGGAAATTTTAAATTGTTGATTACTGAATTTTGTTGTCTGACTTTTAACAATGTTGGACTTTGCTTTGACAGGCTGTTGAGTTGCATGAAAATCCTTTTGTTCAGGGTGAGTTTAGGGGAGGAATCAACAAACTTTTTGTAAAAAGGCCAGATGCCATCTGGTTTAAGTTTTGCAGGCTGAATGGTCTCTATTTAAACTAAGCAATTCTGTTGTCGTAACACAAAAATCTCCATAGGTAATATGTAAATGAACAAGAAGAGCTGTGTTCCAATAAAACTTTATTTACAAAATCAGGCAGAGGATCAGATTTGGTTCTTAGTTTGGGGGCCTCAGTCTACAGTAATCTATTCTAAAGGAAGAGTTCAGCCCAATTATTAAAGTATGGCCGCCTTGCATCTCTACTAAGTGCCCTAGGTATGTAATGAGGTTTCTTTACCATGGTTGCTGGGTTTTAGGAGGATCCACGGCCCTGTCTGACATACAGCAATTGTTTGACTTACAGTTACTTCGCAATTACTTCCTCTGAAATTTTTCTTTGCCTGCTCTCATGGAGTTTAACCTTACACACACAGATTGGTATTCAGTCTAAGACTCCAAAGTATCCTTATGTGGCTTTCCAGAGCTTTCTCCTCACTGGTAACCCGCTTCCAATATTCTAGCCACCATGGCTTCTCAAAACTTCAAACTAGGTCTTTTGTGTTGGCCCTCCCTGCTCTAGGATTTCAAAAAATTCCCTGTAGGAAGAAAGCCAGAGTGATTAAGAGCAGTTAATTCTCATTTCTCTTCTCTCACAGTCAGTCCTGTGCTGTCTGCCACCCAGTATCTGAAAACAAATATTATGTCGAATTTTCTAGTTGTTTATGGAGGGAGGTAAACTTACTGGAAGCATGAGTCCTCTGTGTAGTTTTGATGAAGACTCTTTTTATTAAGGGATACCTGGGTGGCTCAGTTGGTTGAGCAGCTGCCTTTAGCTCAGGTCATGATCCCAGGGTCCTGGGATTGAGTCCCGCATTGTGCTCCTTGCTCAGCAGGGAGCCTGCTTCTCCCTCTGCCTCTCTGCCTGCATGTGTTCTCTCTCTCTCTCTCTCTCTCTCTCTCTGACAAATAAATAAATAAAATATTAAAAAAAAAAAGTTGAGATTTGAAAAAAAAAAAGACTCTTTTTATCAAGAAACTTGTTACCTATGCACATTTTTTCCTGAGGAACACTTCTGGACACTTCTGAAAACAAAAATACAAAATTGATATATTAATGTTCTTTTCTAAAATCCACAAGAACTTAAACTTAAAGTATAAGTTTTCCTGTGTGTTTTGATGGCAGAGTCCTACTTTGGAAGTATACCTTAGCAACACGTATAGCCAACAATGCTCTTATGCAGTAAGTGTGCATGTTGCTTGTTTAGAGAATTAAGACCACAACTATGTAAAAAAAAGAAAAAAATTAAAGTTTAAAATTTCATTGCATATTATCACTGATTCTACCAGCTAGGAAGTTATTTAGCAGGAAAATTTGAAAGAAAAGTCAAGTTTTAATAGAGACATTAGGAGTTTTTGCCCTGATTCTCAAGCTATTCTAAACCTAATATTGTCTTTTTTTCCTAAAACAGGTGATATTAATATTTATAGGCATTATAAATGCCATCTTTCTTCCTTTTCCATTTGCTAATGCTATATTTTGGGATTTCAAATATTAAAAAAACTGGCTTCATTGTCACTTTCTTGAGAAAGATACTGGGGTATAGTCATAAAGCTGCCTTGGCAATACAGTTAGCGATATAATCTCTCCATTAAATAGGCTCTGCTATCCAAGCAGAGAGAATTTAAGGACCTAGATATAACCATGGAGAGAAGCTAACAATGTAATCATGGTTAACTTTCTGAAAAGCACTTTTGTCTAATTTGAAGAGCCAAATTTTATATGATATCTGTATTAGGGTTCTCCAGAGAAACAGAACTAACAAGCTAAATATGTAGAGAGACAGAAGGAAGGAGAGAGAGGGAGAAAGAGACAGAGAAATTATTATAAAAAGTTGGCTCACACAGTTATGGAGACTGGTGAGGCCAAATCCACAGTATGAACCACGGAGCTCAAGACAGAGAAGAGCCAGTGGTGCAGATGAAGTCCAAAGGGAGTTTGCTGAAGAATTCCTTCCTTCTCAGGGAGGTTGATCTTTTTGTTCTATTCAGGCCTTCAACTGATTTCATGAGGCCCACATACTTTATAGAGAGCAATCTGATTTACCCAAAATTCATCAATTTAAATGTTAATTTCATCTACTAACACCTTCCAAGTTGACACATAAAATTAACCATTGAAATAGCATTTCCATTAATCCCTTAGGCCTTACTAAAATACTGACAAGAAGATAGGCAATTTAAAATGAACATTTGATAAACTAACAAAGATATACTCACTTTATAGGGTGTAATGAAGAGGAGCAGGTAGATGTTATAGAAAAAGCATTAGAAGAGGGAATACTGAAAAGTTTATGTAAAAGGAAAACAATAGTTGTTTTGTTTTGTTTTGTTTTTTGTATTCTACTATTAAACATCTAAAATGTTTACTATGGTCCCAAAGGCTTACACATCAGCTACACATAAGGATAGCTGTGGAAACTCAGGAGCACTAATGACTTCAGATTCTTCCAAGAATCATGTGTGAAAATTCTACAATTAGTGTGACAATTAATAAGCAGTTTTAATCACACAAGGGTAAGAGATTTTTTCAACGTTAGCCTTTAGTATTAACATTCCTAAAGAGAAAGCAATATTATACACAGCAATAATTAAACTTTGGTAAACGTGTTCCTATTCTGACTCCCAATCCACAGGAATCAGATTGACTTTTTTCTTTTTTGGCTTCTTCTAAACCTCTCCTATTGGTCCCAAGACAAGAGTCAAAGTAATTTGTGAGGAATTCTCCCCAGCTATCTGTCTTTCTTCTTTTCCATGGATACTTAGAACGTATACAATTCCCATACCCCCTTGATTTTATCCTCCACCCTCAAAACAATGATTAGGAATATTTTGGTTCAGCTATGCAATCATACTGGGTGAAATGGGAAATAAAGAAGCAGAATCTTGTGCCTTTTGTGTCAAACACAGCAAAAAGTCCTCCGAGTGCTCAAAGTTAATCGAGCCACCCCTATTTTCACAAGCTTCTAAAAGACTCACTCAACAACTGTCTCCCTTCAATCTATGAAAAGATAATAAAATGGCTCCTAATTCATTTGCATTTTTATATCTTCATTCTTTCAAATAACCTGTCAAATATCTTTACAGTTCTCATACCACATTTTATTTTTATATTTGGAAATAATACTAAGACCTATGTAAACATTAGAGTGAGTAGATGATGGTAGAGTAATATCAATTAGATCTGTTTTCATTAATCATACATTCAAATGTGTGCTTTCAGGCTTTGTATATGAATTTTCCCATGGAAATATGAAAACATTTAGGTAACTATTGCTGAACATTATGTGCAACCATGTGATCATTCATGAACATTTATATGACTCTTTCATTGCCCATCCAAATAAATGCCACATTGAGCATTCAATATGTTTGAATGTGCAATCTCTCACAAAAAAATAATCTTTCTTCAAACCATAATGTTAAACATTACCTTCCTATTGGGCTTTTACTATTGTATTAGAGTGTGATTCTGCACATATTAATCTTTGGGATTTTGTGTTATGAGCCATGGGATGCTCCTATACAGTGGGGCCTGGATCAATGGACCTGAGCTTTATTATCTTACTACAAAGAGAAAATAGAGCAGAGGTGCTTGCCACTTATATCACTGTCTCTTATTTTGATTATTTCATTTAGACAGTAAATCTCAGTAGCATTAAAGGTGATTTGAAAGTTAAATATTGTAAAGGATTTTAACAATGGGCTGCTTCAAACTGCAAGATGAACAAAATCCACTTAAAACTGTAGGTGGTATTTATTTTTTCTTCATTTCCTTTTATTTTCCTTTAAGCCTCCAAGAATTAATTAAACAGCCCATTTTTCTAAAGCCTACAGAGAAAGTGGGCTTGCTGAAGTTAGCCTTAGTAAGCATCAGAAAAAGCTGTCTTTTTGCTAAAAATCCTGAGTTTCTTGAAAGAAATACATTCTCATTCTCAGAGAAATGTTAAATAACAAAATTCTAACATGTGTAACTTTAAATAGTTTAAATAACTAAAATAATTTAATAACTAAAATAGTGCCACCTGTACAAACATTAATGACAGTATAGAAAAAAAGCTAATGAAACCTGAACCAATTTGCTTAATATTCCCAGAAATTATAGTAAAAGCAGGAAAAAAGCCCTAATATCATTACAAATGCAAAATCAAGAAGGAGTGACCAACCAACAAAATGTCATTCCCAATTACTTTCTGTAGCTTATAATACATGGTACTTAGACTCTTCAGGACTGAGACATTCATTCTCCCACATTTTGAGAATGCCAATAGCTGAATCTCTCTAGAAATTCTCTTTCGCTAAAGAGGGTAACTACACTCCTACACTCAAGTCATATCCCATCCCAAAGTAGAAGTCTACCCATTGTCAACAAAGGAGTGTAAAGTCATAGCTCCTTTGTCTCAGGGCAAGGCCACCCTAAAGGGACAGACATCTCAACTCCACTGAAAAAAAATGTTGATATCGAGGGTACAGACCAAAACACCTTTCACATGCAAATTTCCATCTCAGTCTGTTTTCCATAAATCCTGACTTAAGACAATCAGTATTAGTAGTACTCTTTAAGTACATAGGTTTTACTATGGGACCCTAAAGCTAACCGCTCTTAACAAGGGGCAAGGAGGACTCTATTGTTGTCAGTAGGTGGAGCTCTTCAATTATAGCAGTGCATTTATTAACAACCCCGCCCCTCAAGCCCCGCCCCGTAAACTGGTTTGGTATGCTGGTGCAAATGACTGTACTCACAAGTGCAGTGTCTCAGGCTTTGGAGTAGCTCAGGGAAGTATTAGAAGGAAATTGCATCAGATGTCTCTTACTGAGTGACTTTGATGCATTTCAGAGAAGACCAATAAAAGGCTGTGGGTGATTAATCACCAATTGAAAGTGAAGTATAAAATTCATAGGGCCTCCTTGGCAACTTATAAAGAGGCTCTTATCTCCTGCACCTGAAGGCAGAAAAAATAAAAACAAAAACAAAACAGAACAAAACAAGACAAAAACACAAAAAAAAACCCCTGAGAATTTGGATCAGAAATTAGTTATAATAGTACAGAGAGCCTTCTAGAGAAGGTTGAATTGTCAGTCTTTCCAACAAAGGATGTGTCAGCGATAGATCCTTGGTTGAAAAGAGTGAGACCATGAGGCTTGAGTTGGGGACATCTGGGTTGATAAACTCAAAAACATTAACTCCAGATCCCCTGAATCCTCTGGGCTTGAAGAAGAGGCCTGTTTCTTCTGAGTAAAGGCTAGCATGCCTCCACTGCTTGCAAATGATGCAATGATCCACTACCTAGGACATCATGAATACACCTCAGCACCCCATTTTGCCTCTAGGCTGGGAAAGTATGAGGCATGCTAGGGGAAAAAAGGGACTATATCCCCAAGGGAACTTGAGGCTACTTCCCAATAAACTTCTAGTGGGTTCTGTAGGATCTAGTCAATACACACTTGAAGGAACTAGAAGAATATGATTGGGACTACATCTTAAGGGTCTTATATGAAAAAAGGCAGAACAAGAGATTGGATAAGGATTTGTTAAATTGATAAGAAGGAATTATCCCATTATAAGGGATTTGAGACCTTGACAAAGACCTCAGAAAACAATGCTAATACATTGTTGAGATGATTCCTGGAAGCCTAGAGAAAATGATAGCCAATAATAAATAGAGTAGAAAAGCCAAAACTATCATGGAAGACATGAAGACAAGGAATTTAAAAAATTCACAAAACTGGCCAAGCTACTGGATATACTATGTAAGGCTAGAAAATGTACCAGTTAACTGCATTCTAAGGGAAAGCATGGAATATATCCCAATTTCAAAAGCAATTGTAATGCACTAGTAAGAGAAACACCATTATCTCTGAGACACGGAAAGGCACCTGTCTTCTGTTGGTAGGGCTCATGGTGATAAATGCTCTTATAGAACCCTGTTCTCAGAGGTATGGAGGATGATAGAATCTAGAAAATATAGAGGCAACTTTGTTTTAAGGATTCTCCATATGCTTAACCAAAACACTCATAGAATACTAAAGGCTGAGATTTCATTTCCTACACAGACCTCCTCCCTTCCCTCTTCCTTCAAAGGGGTAAGACTTGCATAACTTTGATGATTCTCCCTGCCTCCTCTGGCTGCCTCCGGGTATTGGTCATAATCCTTTCCTCCAGTATATCTTTTGCATGTCTAATTCTGCCTTGGCTTCTGATTCTTGCATGAAATGAACTAGCACGTATGTGATCTCTAAGAGAAGGGAAATGCTTGAAGCGAATCTCATGTTCACATGAATTTCTGAATGTATTCCATATTCTGGATTGAAATTCAGCAAGTTAAAAGCCAAACAGAATACAGTTTGCTGAACTGCAGAGAAGATACTTGTGTTCTAAACCTGTAAATTGGCTGGAATTTTCTGATAAGTAACAAAAGAGGTAGAAATATGCAGAGCAGGAGCCCCAGAATTTCACATGGGGTTTCCCACATACTACCACTTGAGGGCAGGGCTGCATATGTACACAGGGAGTCTTTGTTTGTTTGTTTGTTTGTTTGTTTGTTTCTTAGAGAGAGAGAGATGGGAGTGGGAAGGGGCAGAGGAAGAAGAGAGAGGAAGCAAGCTCCAAACTCAGTGACACTCCATGACCGTGAGATCATGACCTGAGCCAAAATCAAGAGTCTGACACTTAACCCACTGAGCCACCCAGGCGCTCCCACAGAGAATCTTAATAAGACCTAACAGAGGGTAATTGCTGCAGGATGAGAGCTAATAGAGAAACCAGAAGTCATGTAAGGATGGGAGAATTTGGAGTTATAATACATCCAAGACTTCCTAGAATGTGTCATCTATTCTCAATAGCCTCTCTCTAATAAAAAATGAGAGAGAGAGAGAGACAGACAGACAGACATGCAAAACACATGATCCACAATCAAGCAAAAAGAGTGCACAGCAACATAACCCAGTATAAGCCAGATACAGAAATTATCAAGACTTTAAAACAGCTATAACAAATATGATGAAGGTGTTACAGGGAAAACCGGACATGATGAATCCTCAGATGGGGACTCTCAGAACTGAAACAAAAATCTATGAAAGTGAAACAAATGGAAACACAAAAATATAAACATCCGAAATGAAAAACTTAATGAGCAAATTTAGTGGGAGATTAGATATAGCATGAGAAAATGTTAGTGAATTCGAACACAATCCAATAGAAATGACCAAACCTAAAGAATAAAGAGGGAAAAAAAAAAGTTAGAAGGAAAATAAAAAACAGACTCAGTGGCCAGTGTGTTAAAATAGCAAGTGGTATGATACATGTCATTGTCACTGGGGTTTCATAGAAGAGGAAAGAAGAAAATGGGTCAGAAAAAGAGGTCAAGCATGATGGCCAAAACTTTCCCAAACTTTGTGAAAAACATCAGCCTACCATCTAGAAAGCTTGTGAAACAACTCCATCGCACATAATAGACTGCTGGAAATTAGAGATAAGGAGAATGCTGAAGAAAGCCAGGTTAAAAGGCACATACTTATGGAGGAACTAATAGAAGAATCACAGCTGCCTTCTCACAAAAAGGAGGGAGGAAAAGAGGGAGGGTGAGAGAAAGAGAAATAAACACAGTGAAACATCTGTAAAATGCTGAAACAAAAACAATAAATATTATCCCATAGGTGTTCTATATCAAACAAAAGCATCCTTCCAAAAGTTGGGTGAAAGAACATGTTACCAATAGATCTGAATTACAAAGGATATTAAAGTATATGTTTCAGGAAAAGAAAAAAGATATCCCACGGAAATTCATATTTGCATAAAGCAATAAAGAAAGAAAACCAAGGAGATGGCAACTATATGAATAAATATAAACAAATATTTTTAGTTTATACTGAGTAATGCATAGAATTGTCAAATCACTATGTCATATACCCAAAACTAGTGTAATATTGTATGACAACTATCCTTCAAAAAACTGAACATCCTAACATACTCTATAATAATAGAAATGTGCCTAAATATAGAAATAAAATAAAATAAATTGATAAAAAAATTGGAATAATCCAAAAGAGGATGGGAAAGACAAGAAAGAAAGAAAAAAACAAAAAATGGATCAAGTATAAAAGTAATATCAAATTAAATATAATTAAACCAAAGTGTATTAAAAATTGGTTAAAATTAAACAGACTTCAAAACCACTAAATAGAGTAAAAACTCCAATTAAAATGAATAATTGTAAAACTCGATTAAAAAAAAATAAAGGCTTAATTATATGCTGCCAAAAAATTTTCCTTAGGTATAAAGGCAAAGATGAGTTAAAAGTAAAAGAAGAAAAAGGTTATGTGATAATCAAATTATCAATAAACAAAACATTAAAACCTCTCAAAACCAAGTCCTGAAGGAGTAGGTACTCTATAAATCCATTCTTACCGAACTTAAGAACAAAATAAACTAATCTACAGTAAGATACATGATAAAGAATCATTGCATATGGTCTTTGGAGATTGGAGAGAAGGATAAAGGGCATTTCTGGGCTGATGGAATGTTCTATGCTCTGACCAGAGTTCCAGTTAATGCTTTTGGATTTTACCAAACTCATCAAATTGCCTCCTTAAAAATACATCTCACTGAATGTAAATTATATCAATAAAATTAGAATGATTCTCTCTAAAGTCCATGACAGACAATGACAGAGCGTAACTAAACTCGCTGTTATGCTTTTGTGAACACCTCTATTCTCATAGCTAATTGTTCCTTTGTTCTTTCTCCCCTTAACAAGTATTTTGGGTTGTTGGCTTGATATCCAGAGTTTTGATGTCTGCCTTTCAAATATAAAATTATTAATTTTGTGAGGTGATATAATTAAGGGAAACTTTCTCTAAGACTCAGATTCATGTGTATGTCATGTCTGTTCTCTGGAATTACAATGAGGTACATCTTCTAAAATTTTAGAATGGAGTGTAGCAATGGTTGCTTCCTGAGAGGGAAATTTTAAAATTAAAGAGCAGACACAATGTTATATGTAGGAGACAGGATAGCTACATAGCTGTGAATACCTAAGTGTAACCTGACTGTGGATTAAGAATGCTAAAGAATAAACGTGCCAATCAGAAAGGGTCAAGATCAAACCAGAAATAGTACAGAAAAGAAACCCAAGATACAAGTTTGGAAGCTCCTACCCAACCACAGTCCTATGGAACAAGAGCTCTGGCCATCAGCCTTCAAATACATTTAGTCCACTAGCAAAAGCATCCCTAGGCTGAGATGAATAAAACAAGCTATTAGCTATAAATAAAGTATGCCTGCCCTTTGACACATGGAACAACATCATATATTTGAGTCAGTAAATTTAGTGGCCCGACATTGGGATCATGAAAATTTTACAATAGAATTCCTACTTTGTGAGTTTTAGGACTATGGACTAGCTAACCTTTCTTTGCTATCAGTCCTACACCCACTTCTTTGCCTGTTTTTATTTTCTATGATTTCTATAGAAAAATTCTTGACACTTATTCTGTCTTTAAGTCTCCTATCCCTTTGGACCCTACAGACTGTCATCATTTGGATTTCTATCCTTGGCAGATACATGTCTATCCGCCCAGAGCGGATTTATCTCCTGAGCACTGTGTATCTATTTTAACTTTTTATCTTGTGTAAGGTATCAGTGCTACCTTCCACTGGTAGATCTTATTTTTGCTGCTAAATTTCTGCTCTCTTTTCTTCCTAGTAAGGGCTTTATCCTGCCTAATTTATAGACATATGGCATGCAGAGACCTCCTGAAGGACACACACAGAATTGCTGCTGGGAATGGCCAGCAATTCCAGTACCCACAGATGAAAGAAGACTCTGAACTTTGCTCCGAAAGAGAGAAGGCAAGGGGTCAACATTCAGAGAAGAAGACCCTTTGTTTTTCTTTACTCCAGCTTTTATTGGTCCTTCAGGATAATCACAAATCCTTATCACTGTTTCTCAAGCAGGAGACGTGTGACAAGGGGTCTTACTGGAACTGGGAGGATCTGTTTACATGAAAGATACCATATGCTAATCTACAGGTTCCAGGAGTTCTGCTAAACATAGCCTATGGGACAATGCATAGTCTCTTAGATCACAGAGCAGCTGTTTGGGCTGAGAAAGCAATTCCTCAGGGCATTCCAACGTCAGAGTGGTCACGGAGGCCTCGGCATTCCAAAGGCCCACACACTTCTCTGAAGCCTTCCTTCGCGCCCAGTGGCCTCTGTGTTACATTTTAGCAAGTCTGGTATTATGGCTGAGTTCATACTCTACATTAACCCCAACATACTTCCTCATTGATTTTGGGGACTTGCCTACAGTACAAGCTTTAGCCAAAGGCATGTGAGGGAACATAACATACAGAAACCTTAGGAAGGCCTCCAGAGTTCTTCTTTTTTGGATGTCCCAAATAAGATCCATTTTTTGAGGCTGGAATCTAGAATGAGAAGGCCTGTGGCTTAGCCACAGAAGTTGACTCATAGCCATTGACATCTATCATGAAAAAGAAATAAATGTGTGTTATTGTAAACCACTGTGATTTGAGGAGGATCATTTGTTATTAATAAAGCTAACTAATAAAATTCATATACTGGATTAGGAAATAATCAAAATGAAATACTTCAATAGCAAACTTGAACTGCTAATTCAAATCCATTTTAGATGCTATGTCAAGTAAGAGTGGAAAATACACTGTTTAAACAAAAATAAGATTAAAGTTACTTGAAATTCACATTAATATAAAATAAGAAAAATATCTTAAATAGGAAGGCATTTGCAATCCAGAGCTACTAAAAAATTATTTCCTTGCCTTTTGGTTATAACAATTTAAGATGAAGTAACTAGTTAGTCTTCTCAGAAAAGATCACTTTTCTAACAAACACTCACAAGTGAAGGCTGTTTTTCTTTGACATGTGAGGTAGGCCATTGCCAGTAAAGGAATTGTTTCCCAGTACATATACAAACAATCTCTCTATGTATGTCATCAATGTTACCTTCATCTGCCTCCTTCTGTCAACTACAGACCACCTATTTACTCCTAGTAACTAAAGGCTTGATCAACTCATGTAATCCACATTTAACTCCCATCATTCTTAGTGACTTCAAATAATCATATGACAATTCATCCAACACCCTAGTCTTTGTCCTCTTGTTTTTCTCATCTTTAGTAAAATTTGGTTTCACCTCAATTCAGCCTCCTATTTGTCTCCCATTCCCATAAATATTTTGTACCTGGCACCACCATTAACTTATTTTCCCCTGAAATCGAGTTTGTAAGTATCTCCCTCTGAGCACCATCTATCATCTCTTCAACTTACTGTCTTTGGTGGCCCCTTAAATCTACTTCATTGCATTGTAATTTCATCCCATTGAGTTGTAGACTTTATCTTAATGCATCTGTCCCCTTGTGTTTTCACTTTCCTTTCTTCCATCTTAGAGTACCATCTTAGTTCATCGCTATTTTGCTAATTTTTAAGTACCTACAACTCTTATTTTCTCTCCCTCTGCCACACTTGTCTGGCAAAACCTCAACCCTCATTGAACTCAAACATAGAGATTATGTTGTCTAAAGCCTGGATAACTCAAGTTGGCTGGAAATAGTCATATAACCACACTGAGAAGTCTCTGTTTAAATTCATGAGCTCAAGCCTTAAATAGACAAGTAGCACTACCTAAAAGTAATGCTACATGTCCTAAATAATTTCATTTTTCCAGGCTTTGGTATAAATAATTCAGAAATTTGCTTTCAGCAAAAACCTTCTTATACAGTATCTTCTATTTTGCTTAATTTATTATGCACGATATAAAGGCCTCCATTGTATTCTTTATTTTCTGACATTTCTGCCTAGGCATTCTCTACTTCTTGGCCTTTGTATTTGCTATTCTCTCAGCCTATAATGCTCTTACCCAGTTCATAGCTCCCTCTTATTCTGCAAATCTCATTTCAAATGTCACTTCCTCAGAGAACCCTTCCCTGACAATCCTATTCAAAAAACAGATCCTTTATTATGCTATTACATTGCCTTGTTACTCCTTCACAGCACTAATCACAGTATGTAATTACCCCCCATTTTTTCCTTTTCTTTTCTTTTATCATATCTTTCTACATGTAGAAATCAAACTCCTCAAGTAGACATTTGTCTGTTCTGTACTCTGCTGTATCTTCAGTGCCACGTACAGTATCTGGCAAACAGTAAGTATTCAAGGAATGTTTTTTAACTAATGGGTAAATGAATAGAAAGGGAGCAAAATATGCCACCCCAAAGCATACTACGTTGGCATATTGATTACTTTAAATTAAAGTTACTTAAGGAATAGAAGGTACAGGGGCGCCTAGGTGGCTCATTCCTTAAGTGTCTGCCTTCGGCTCAGGTCATGGTCCCAGAGTCATGGGATTGAGTCCCACATAGGGCTCTCTTGCTCAGCAGGAAGCCTGCTTCTCCCTCTCCCTCTGCCTACTTCGCTCTCTCTCTCTCTGTCAAATAAACAAAGAAAAGAAAAGAAAAGAAAAGAGAGGAGAGGAGAGGAGAGGAGAGGAGAGGAGAGGAGAGGAGAGGAGAGGAGAGGAAGGAGAGGAGAGAAAAGAAAAGAAAAGAAAAGAAAAGAAAAGAAAAGAAAAGAAAAGAAAAGAAAAGAAAAGATACCAGGTACAAGGAGGACACCCTAATCTCCTTTGTTCCCCTGAAAGCAAGAAGTGAATCTCCCCTGTGAAAAGTGAATCTCCCCTGTGAAAAGTACCCTGCCTGTATTAGGAATTAGAAGGCAATCTTACCATCAGAATTAGTGATATCAAGGTCTAGCAGGCTGTATAAACAAATCTTGTTATTTCCTCACTAATTTACTACCCAAAGTTCAAAATTCTTTGTCTTGTCAATTCATCACAAATTTATTTTTTCTTTATCTAAAAAGTTATAAAAGCTACCTGCTTAGGTCGTTTCTTTGAGTCTTTGAGTCTCATATTTTTATGAGCTCCTGTATGTATAAAATTAAATATGTTTTTCTCCTGTTAATCTGTCTTATGTCTTTGTTAGATCAAACAAGAATCTAGAAGGGAAGAAAGGTTTTCCTCCTCTACAAATCAATACTATATGTGAGTGACTTGAAAACATGTTAACTCATTTTGTTTTAATCTATAAAGTAAGAAGATAATAATAATATGAGTTTCCAGAGTCTCCCTCTTTAACCCCTTGACTATCACTTGTGAATAGCTGTACCATGATATGAGGTGGGTAATTGAATCAACTCATTGTTTGAAGTATGTTTTTATATTTGTTGTACCATTTGTCAACAGAGAACCAATGATATAAGTCTAGTTTTGATGCTTCCTGTGGGTAACTGCAACTTCAGAGGGATCTTGTCATTTGTAGATAAGAATCAACTGCCCAAATACCTCCGCTCACCTCAACAGACATATGAAAGGTATCTATCATACCAAGAACACACATTCAAAATCTTCAAGCATTATAGGTTAGTCTCCAAAGGAATTCTACACATCAAAAATGTTATTTAAAAAAAAGAAATATTATAGTAATCCATTCACACCTGAGAGTTCCTATTAGTTCTTTTCTCTGTCAAAAAAATCATAGGTGAATAAATCTAATCTACTTTCTTCTTCATATCTCCATCTAACACATGTGGTCAAAGGTAAATAGTTTTACATTCAGGCCATACAAGAGGTGTAAAATTCCCAGACATTTGGATCTTCCCAGTAGAATTTTAAAATGTATTTCTTGGTTTTTCTAATGATAGGAACATAATCATAACCAATATAAGCTATCACAATTTGCATAAACTATGTGTTTGTGAAAATGTGTTTAGTTGCAATACCTATGTTATCCATAGGTATTTACATAAAGTTTTCTGGTGGAATTTTGGAAATAGGATTGTGGTAATGCAGAAGACAGATTAATTATTTACATTACGAAGTACAGGTCAGATGTGAACTAGACTCATTATTATTCCTTTATTCCCACAGGCTCCCTCCAATAAGTAGCTATTGATTCATTCTCCCAGAGCAACTTTCTCCTGCTTACAGAGTAGGCAGGCATTGCTAGACTCAGCAATCAAAATTTTAGTTCATAAGGGCTTTATTTAGTTATTTGCTGAACTATTTACTTTATAAAAGCCAAGATTATCAAACTTTTAATCCATTCAGCAGGTAAATCATGAAATATATGTCCTTTAATAGAATTATTTACTTGAAGTATTATAAGCTCAAATAGATGCAGAGACCAAGTAGATAAAATAAGTTAATAAAAAATTCTGGAATAAACAAAAATTAGAGGGAGAGATGAAGCAGCTATTTAATCCCACCAAATTATTACCACTAGAGTAGGTGAGTCTGGTATTAACAAGTCTTATGATAGTTTTGAAAATAAATTTAAAATATTGCCAATTCATTCTGTGTATATGTGTTTGTGTGTATTTAATTTTAATTCATTTCATAAGAAAACAAAAGTCTTCTATGGGCTTTACCAGTTAATAATGTTTATCAGTTTACCAGATAATAATGACTTCGATAGTATTTTTCTTTAGAATCTTAAAATAATAAACACTAATGAATCATTTAAAATGCATGCATTACAAAATTTGACTTACAAACGACTGTTCCTTTTTATAATTATATACATTGAGACAATATTTTTCAGAGATACTCACTATATACTATTATAACTATAAAAGCAATTACAGAGATGTATATATGTGTATATATATATATTCACACACACATCTATATATCTAGAGAAAGACCTATTAAAATAATTTTTTAAGATAATTTATACTACTCTTTCTCTTTTGCTTCTATTATGATGACTTGAAAGTAACATAAAAGGAAGGTGGGTTACATTAAAGAGGAAATTAAGTGGGCGATTGCATTGGGCAAGAGAAGAAAAGAAAGTAAGAGAGGAGGAAGAAATTGCATTTAATTCAGATACAAGGGAGATATTTAGAAAGTTCACAAAGATTAAATAAATTACAAGCCCAAATAACAAACTCTCTAGATAGCAACATAGAAAATTATCAAGTAAGTGATCACTATTCAGCAGGAAAGCTGTTTGGGTAGTAGTTAGCCCAGGTTACTCTCTTCCTACCATTCGATTCCTCCTATCACCAATGAGCACAGTAAACACAGCAAAAGGAGAACACAGAAAAAATACTTCTAGGTAATAATGTAGATCACTGAAGATTCCCCAAAATATGTATACGATAGTGTATCTGTTTATTTTAACATTTCAGGGGTCTGTGCAATACAAAATAAGACAACAAGAGTTAGGATTATATAACTAAAGAGTTAAGAGTCTATGAACAATTAAAATGTAGACTATGAACTCATGAAATGCCCATTCCCAATTAGGGTATATTTGACTAGCAGTAGTTAAAAGATGTCTCACAGAACATTTCAAATGACTATTACAAATGAAAGAATATTTGATTAACATTACTTAAGAATTGTCTCTTCTATGGATATTCATGTTTAAATAGGGATCAAGTACTAAATGCAAAGGATAACATAAGTATCATGGGTTACATAAAGGAGAAGAATTGAGAATGGTAATGATGGGATTTCTCTTGTTCCAGAAATTATACTAGATTCATCATTTTATCTAGCATTTAAAGTCAAGGTCATCCTTCTGTTGTAAGCTTATTATATTTGGTTATTAAGGATGAAAACAAAACATAAGTAACAGAAAGACGATGAATATACATAAAGGAAAACATTTGTGAAACTTTTATGGACATTTACATAGGTAAAATAAATTAATGTAGAATAATTTTTTTAAACTAGATATTTTGTCCAGAAAAAAAAAAAAAAAGGAGATTGAGCTATCTAGTGGTGAAAAGCTGAATTTTCTCATTAATATGGTTCTTGCTTTTCTTGATCATTGATTCATAGGTAAAAGGCTTTGCATAGATAACTCTTACTATATTTAAGGTCATTAACAAGAACTTCAACCAGCCCCTCTGTGATGATTTTATATACCAACTGCATTAGGCCATGGTACCTAGATATTTGGTCAAAGACCATTTTAGAACTTGATGTTACCATGAAGGTATTTTTGTTGTTGTTTTAGCAACATTTAAATTAGTATAAGTAAAGCAGATTATCCTCCATAGTATGGGTGGTCCCCATTCAATAAACTGCAGGCCTTAAAACTGACTGAGTTTCCCCAAGCAGGAGGGATGTCTGCCTCCACATGTTCTCAGACTAAAGCTACAACATCAACTCTTTCCTCTTCTCAGGTCTCAAGCCTACCAGCCTACTCTATAGTTTTGGGAATTATCAACATCTACAATCACATGATCAATTCCCTAAAATAATTTCTTTCTTTCTGGGGAGACACACATGTTATTGGTTCTGTTTCTCTGGAGATTATTGACTAATGAGCCAACATTCTCATTATTAAAGTGTCATAGGCACTACTAGCAAGGAACAACTGGAATTTGAAATGAAAAAAAAATTATATTAGCATTCAGAAAAATGAAATAGGTATAAATCTAACTAGATATGTACAGAAATATACCAAATTCTGAATCAAAGAATGAAAAAAGAAATGAACCAAGGAAGAACTAAATAAATGAAGAGTTAATCCATGTTCATATATAGGAAGACTCAATACTGTCAGGAGTCCAATTCTTCCCAACTTGCTCTCCAGATTAAATGCAATTCCATCAAAATCCCAGCAAATTATTTTGAGGATATTGACAAAGTGATTCTAAAGTTTATATTGGGAAACAAAAGACTCACAAGAGCCAACACAATTGCAGGATGACAAAACAGAGGATTGACATTATGAAACTTCAAGACTTACTATAAAGCTACAATAATCAAGAAAATGTGATATTGGTGAAAGAACAGACAGATCAGTAGAACAGATAAAGTGCTCAGAAATAGGCACAAGTATATTCAACTGATCTTTGACAAAGGAGCAAAGGAAACACAATGCAGAAAAGATAGTCTTTTAGCGAATGGTGCTGAAACAACTAAACATTCACATGCCAAAAAAAAAAAAAGAAAGAAAGAAAGAAATTAGACCTATACCCTACACTCTTCACAAAAATTAACTCAAAAGATAATAGACCTAACTATAAATTGGGAAACTATAAAACTCCCAGAAGATAAAACATGAAAAAATTCTAGATGACCTTGAGTTTGACAATGAGTTTATAGATACAACATTAAAAGTAGGATCAATGTAGGAAATAATTGATAAACCAGACCTAATCAAAATTTAAAATTTCTACTCTATGAAGTACACTATCAAGATAATGAGAAGAAAATAATCCATGAGTGGGAGAAAATATTTGCAAAAAGAAGTATGTGACAAAGGACAGTTATCTAAAGTATACAAAGAACTCTTAAATTCAGCAGTAAGAACAATCCAAATTTAAAAAAGACAAAAGATCTGAACATACATCTCACCAAAGAAGATATACAGATAACAAAGAAGCATATGAAAAGATGTTCCACATCATATGTCATCAGGAAAATACAAATTAAAACAACAGTGAGATCCCACTACACACCTATTAGAATGCCCCAAATCCAAAACACTGAAAACACCAAATGCTGATGAAGATGTGGAGCAACACAAATTCTCATTCATTGCTGGTGAGATGTAAAACAGTACAGCCACTTTGAAGACAATTCAGCAGCAAAAACAAGTTCCTTATAAAGCATCTTATAAAGCTAACAACAGTCTTACCATCTATCTTACAAGCAACTATGCTTCTTGGTATTTACCCAAACCGCACATGGATGTTTATAACAGCTTTACTCATAATTGCCTAAACTTGGAAACAATTGAGATGTCCTTCAGCAGGTACTCAAATAAACTGTGATATATCCAGACAAAGGAATTTTACTTGATGTTTAAAAAAAAGAGAGAGAGAGTTTTCAACCCATGAAAAACTATGGAAGAAACTTTAAAGCATATTGCTAAGTAAAAAAAAAAAAAAAAAAAAGCCAATATGAACGAGCTACATCCTGTGTTATTCCAACTATATGACTTCTGGAAAAGGCAAAGCTATGGAGACAGGAAAGATCATTGATTGCCTGGGGCTGGGGGGTGGGGGGGGACAGGCATGAATAGCCAGGACATAGAGGATTTTTAGAGCAGGGAAACTGTATGATACCACAATGGTGGACATAGGTCATTATATATCTGTCAAAGTTCATAAAATGTATAGTACCAAGAATAAGCTCTAATATAAACTATGAACTGTGGATGACAATGATATGTCATTGTAGTTTCATTGATTTTAACAAATATACTGCTCTAGTGTGGGATGTTGATAGTAGGGGAGACTGCATGTTTGGAAGAAAGGGTATAAGAGAAGTCTTTATACTTCTTGCTCAATATTGTTGTAAACCTAAACTATTCTAAAAAATAACTGATTTTAAAAATGTCATGGGCCATTATAACTATGATACTGCAAGTACCTACCCATTTCTTTCCAGCTAAAGTAGAGGGCACAGCCAGCAATTAAAGCACGATTTACATGAAGTTAAAGGATACAGTAACATTTTAAAACCAGCTGCCATTACTCGCATTATTTATTCATTGGGTACTGTGTAATTGCAGAATGGTGCTGAATAAAGAAAAATGTGTTCTCTTTATTGAAGAACTTACAGTCCAAAGTTAGAATGGAAATTTAGAAACAACTTTAATTTCTTAGGATCATCAAAAGGGGGCATTCTAATGGAAGGAGCTGAGTCTAAAAGACTCTCATGTTGATAAGACTTCTTACTCAATATTTAGGTTTATGGTTCTTATACCTACTTGCATATTGAGAAGAATCAGACTATCCTGTTTGGCCTAAGTGTAGGCCTATATTTTTTTTTCTTTTTTTAACCTGGCAATTGTTATGGACACATATTTCATGAATCTAATCATATTAAACAAATGACACTAAATTATACTCTAAACTCAAAATTGTTCAACTATGGGAAAGGGGAATCTCTTGAGTCTCACTAAACTATTATCAGTTATTCAGAAGTGTTCATCTCGATATGGAAGGTGTTATGTTTAATGAATACAGAAACAGCAACATTTTACAGCTGGAGAGTTCATTTTTCTTCTCTTACCAATGTTTAAATTTTTTATGTATTCCTATAACTAGTTCTTGGTGTGCTTTTGTTTTGCTGTTGGTGGGTTTGTTTTGGTCTGTTTGGGCCAGATGAACAGTTTCCCCTAATTTACCCTGAAGTTTAATACATGAATTAAACCCACTTTCCTCTTGAAGATTTTCTTGTTGCAACTTTCTCATTAGAGAAGACAGTTCAACATTGCAAAGCTATAGGATATTATGATCACACTAAAAACTTAGGTCCTACTATTCTCTTTTCCCACTTTGTGTTCTAACAGTACTGAACTACTTCAAAGTTTCCCAAAGAATCAGCATTCTATTCTTCTCTGAAGTGCACATAATCTTTCCTCTGATTCCTTTGCTTGGCTTGTCCCTTAGGTTTGCATACCACAGTTGATGTGTGCCCTCTTCCAGAAAGATCACTTTCCTTGCTCCCAACAACTTAAATGTTCCGTCTGCTTCTACCCTGTAGTATACCCAGATAGGAGACACATACTTAAAATGCTGGTGTGAGTTTGGGGGGATGGGGGAGAGAAATGAAACAGGAAGGGATGGGGAGGGAGACAAACCATAAGAGACTACTAGACTCAAGAAACAAACTAAGGGTGGCCGTGGGGGGGTGGGTGTGGGTGGGTAGGGATAGGGTGGCTGGGTTGTGGACATTGGGGAGGGTATGTGCTGTTAAGTGCTGTGAAATGTGTAAGCCCGACGATTCACAGACATGTACCCTGGGGCAAATAATACATTATATGTTAATAAAAATTTAAAAAAAAAATGCTGGTGTTAGCTCATGGTGCCACATTGCAAATTAATCCTTTTACAGTCTGTCTTCCTCACCACCGTCCCACAGGGAGTGAAATTCCTCTCTGGTTAGATGTTATATTTTATTCATCTCTGTGTTCCTAAGTCCTCACATATTGCCTGGACCATAAATATTAACAACTCAAAATATGTTGTATGAATTTTTTTTTTAAAGATTTTATTTATTTATTTGACAGGAGAGAGATCACAATCAGGCAGAGAGGCAGACAGAGAGAGAGGGGGAAGCAGGCTCCCTGCTGAGCAGAGAGCCAGATGCGGGGCTCGATCCCAGGACCCTGAGATCATGACCTGAGCCAAAGGCAGAGGCTTAAACCACTGAGCCACCCAGGCGCCCCATGTTGTATGAATTTAATTAAGTGATGCAAATTACTCGATCCCCATCAGCAAGTGTTTTATTAGAATCCAAAATATTTTTGTTTACTGTTTAAAAATCAAATGTTAACCTAAAGATTTTAATTAATTAACCTAAAGAATCCTAACCTTGCATTGCCCACCCTCTCCCTGCCCCAATTCCCTTTTAACTTAAATAAGAAGCTGTTTTATTCTTGCAGTTTCTGCTAGTTGAGAAGTCAGTGTGATAGAGATGCTAGCGGGATTTGCCTAGACATCAATAAACTCCAAAGGCTCCCAGCGGGCCACTTGTAGTGTCAATAAAGGCTCATAATTACTTGCTCCTTTGAGCATTTTAGACCCAACCTCCTAGTTCACTCTGCAGCAAAGATGAGGCTTGAGAACTGAAAAGCCCTTAACTTCTCAAACCTTAGGCGAGGAATGGCAACCACTAGCAGGGACCTCAGGATTTTAAGCAAAGGTGCTGGCTGTTACTGTTGTTATCTTAAGCCCTCAGGGGGCTCGTAAATCAGATCTCCCCTTCTTGCCCAAGGAGTGGTGGTGGGCCTCATCATTTCTGGGCTTGGGGAAGTATAAACCCCAGGGGCCAAGACTGGATGGCAGCTGGAGCCTCTGCACAGCCTGAAGGAACAAGTAATTCCATTGAGAGAATCTGCTGGAAAGGGGTGGAGAGGGGAGAAAGCAGAGAACTTGGAACCTTCGCTTATATATAGGGGAAATTTTTGGCTTCTAGACAAGATCTCACAGTAGAGTTGCCTCCGACCACTGATTCCCACCAGCTAAACCAAGGCATAGGTACAACCAGAGCAGCAAGCTTCTCTCTTGGTGAGGTCAAGACCAAAGAACAGTGAAGAAAGTACTCAGACTGAGGATTAACAAGGCCTTGAAAGTACCCCTGCCACACAATACAACAGGAGTAAGAAAAACAGTAGGAGGTGAGGAGAGGGTGACAACTGGAGGTTAAGTGCACATCACCTTCCTTCTTTCCTTTCTTATCTTCCTACCTTTTCCCGGCCCCCCTTTCTTTCTCCTGTGCCTGGATGTACTTGTATCTAAAAGATGTCCTTGGTGGCTGCTTTTTCTCAGAATTCTGTTTCTCCGCAGTGAAGTTTAAGGAGGATTGGAGTTTCCTTGACTCCTGCGTGAGGAGTTTCCAAATGGCAATGAAAAAGAGTCACAGAAATATCCACAAAGCGCCTGACACCTCTGTCATCACTTGTTTCCTTCTAGATCCTCAAACAGGGTGGTCATCCACCACCCACCCTGAGTGGGCGATCGGCTAATTGGTTCATGTATGTATTTGTACTTTCCAGATTGAGCTGTGCACTGAATACAAAACGTCCTCCACCTTCTTCCTTCTCCCTACCTCGATTCACTTTACTTGGGAGGACGTGTGTATGCGCGTTCACATGTGTATGTCCAAGTGTGTATGTTCAGCAAAGGTGCAGGAAGAAGCTACCCCTTCTGCACACCCCCCCCACCTCTGCTCTATACGGAAACGAAAACGAAGGGTCTCTCCAGCAAGATGCGTCTCTAATCTGTCCTCAGCTGAGGTGTCCTCTCCATGCTGATAAGGACAGACTATCTCCGCGCTCGTCCAGAGAGCTAATGCTTTGGTTTCCCCAGAGGGCGACCTGAATTCCTTCTGGAGCGCTGCGTTCTCCTCTGGGTGTGCGAGTGCTGGTGCGTGCGTGCGTGCGAGTGTGTGTGTGTGAGTGTGTGTGTGTGTACACGACTATGAGCTTTTAAGCTTCCTCTCCCGGCACAGTGCAGGCAGCGCCAGCGACGTTACTCTCCCAGCAGTCTACAGCGATGCGAGGCAACCGCAGCCTCCGCCCCCTCAGTCTGGTGATTGGCTGGTTTTGCTCATCATTTCCCTGCTAGGAAAAGGGAAGGGCCAGTGACGCCCCCGAACCCAGCTGCAGAAGCGGCCGCCACCTCCAATGTACAAGGTGTCTCATCTGAGAAGAAACCTGAGCCCTAGGGAGGCAGCGCGGAGCGACCGGGGCAGGGCTGGCGCGAACCCGGAGGAAAAGCGCTGGGCAGCGCTCAAGGACCAGCGGGAGCTCGGCCGCAGAGGACCCTTGCGACCCGGTCCTGAGATCCTGGCTCCACGCTCTCCTCGAATTTTACAGATTTTCCCCCGCGACTGTATCTCCCCAAAACGGAGCCTTTCTATCAAGAGAAGGTGAGGGAGCTGGGGCAACCAGGACTTTCCCGGGCACCCAAGATGCGCTCCATTAGGAAGAGGTGGACGATCTGCACGATAAGTCTGCTCCTGATCTTTTATAAGACAAAAGAAATAGCAAGAACTGAGGAGCACCAGGAGACGCAACTCATCGGGTAAATGCAAAGCTTCATTTCAGGATATAACAAAACAAAACAAAACAAAAAAGTCAAGCCATAAATGAAATGGGAATGTAGACGGTAGAGTGAGGGTTGGGATAGAATGTGTGTTGGGATGAGCTTTTGTGTGTTTAGTCTCATGAATTAAATAACAAAGGCTGCTGTTGAGGTGTGTGTGTGCTTCTCCACGGCGTGTTCCCAGTATGAGTTCAACTTGCCCTGTGTGGTGGTAGTGACAGTTGTGCTGGCGCGGGGTTCGCACGCCCAAGGAGAAGTCACTGCAGAAGTGTCAACAAAGAACGTGTGCCCTTGTCCTTTTAAGCCCTGGGCAGAACTCAGGAGAGATGTCTTCATTCCCCATGTGGTTGTCCTTCCTTCTTTCTCTGCCCTATCACTATAAGGAGGTAGTAGAGAGGGCTTCCTGAAAGACTGAAGTTAAAGCCCAGAAAGCAGAAATGTGTCTCCTGTTTCTTTCCTCTTCTTTGGCGTTGGGTAGATCTGTGTATCATTTGAATTAGAAACTCCAATACAACCAAGGATTCTTCCCTATTTGCTCTTCTGTGGGTAAAACGCATGGGCGTCATGGTTACAGTTTTAGAAACTGGGTACTGTAGCTTCACACAGACTGTATTTCTGCTATTTCTACAGTTTGTCTAAATGAGTTCAGATGCTTCCCCCACCCAGTAAGTTCTCTAAATATCGCACTTCCTTCCTCCCTTCCCCTGGCCTCTGTTGTTTTGAAGTTTACCCAGGAGGTGGCTGCAACTTTGTGTTGCTTACATAGCTTGGAAGTGTTTTCTGAGGATGTGAACCTGGTTGTCAACTCTGTTCAAAGTCCTGTTTCGGAAATCCTCCCTTATCCGGAGGCGTCCGCTATCAGAAACTCCATGCTGGCAGATGCTAGCCTGGTTTTTATGTTCCCTGACATTTATCAAAACGAAGATAGAGCCCTTGCCAGTGTGTGTGTGTTTGTGTGTGTGTGTGTGCGCGCGCGCATGTAAGAACTGCTAAAACGTGCAGGCGTGCACACACATACACACAAACTTCACGCACTCCATTTAATATTCCTGCTCCTCCCTAAGTAATGAGTATTTAAGTGACCAAGACCGAGGCTTATACTTAACAGAAATAATTTGCTGTTATATGGAAAACTGAGATAGCAGAAGTACAGTCGAAAGGGCCTGGAAGGGAATGGAAAAGCTAATAAAGAATGAGCTGGATGGTCGTTATGCATTGACAAATCTACAAATGGTCTGTTCTGGAAAAGAAAAAAAAAAAAAAAAGCCTAACTGTAAGAGGTCGTTTACACAGGGAGTGGGTGAGTTGAAAACGTAGCCTAGCTCAATTGTCAGCAAAGCAGGACTTTGGGCGGGGGCGTGGGCGTCCACGGCAGACCTGTGCTTCCCAGGCAGACAAAGGGGTCTCGGGGAAGGTGATAAAGCGGCGCGTGAGGGAGAGGCGGAGGTTGGGCGTGGAGGTCGAGGCTCTTTGTTCCCTTCCGGGCTGGTGGGCTCCGAACGGAACACGAGCGTGAGCCCTGACAAAGCCGCCAAGCCTGGCTAGAACTCTGAGGGTTCGGGCTCTCTGCTAGCTGAGGAGCTGGAGTGGGCGGACCAGTGAGGCGACAGGAGGCGCCCCACGCTGTCCGGGGGCTCTCTCCGGGCCTCCATAAACCTCCGCCAGGAAGGGGGCGCGCACCCCGTGTCCCTCCCAGGGAAATCACCGACCTGGGACGCTCCGCGTTTCCCGGGCAACATTCGTCCAGCCGCCCTTTCCTGGACGCCGCCGCAGGCGGCGCAGTCCCGGGTTGGGCTAGCCCGGCTGGGTTTCGCTCGCTCCCTCTGGGGGCTGAGCTGCGGTTGCTCCGCTGAGAAAGCCCGAGGCGGGCGCGTGAGTTAATCAAACAGGAAGCGAGGTACGCACGCACCGGCTATCTCGCCTCCTCCGCGAGAGCTGGCAGCGAGGGTGGGAGAATGAGGAGACAGGTTGGAGTCTTTATTTCGGGAATCAGGTCCCCTCCTTAAAAAAAAAAAAAAAGATCCCTTCTACGTCTCAGTCGGCAAGGGGGCTCCTCCTCCTTGATTAAAACCCGCAATTACGGTGGTGCGGGGGAAGGACTGAGAGCCGCCTGCGGGCGCCGCGCTCCGGGCGCCCTGCAGCTCCCCGGCCGCTCCGCCCTGCCTCGGCGGACGTGGCGCTGCCCGCAGCACGCGGGCGCAGCTGGTCCCCCTGAGCGCTCTTGCCGTTTTCCCTCAAGAGGAAACGTTCGGTGGAAAAGCTTGTGATACTAGTTCGTGATTTCGTTTCAACTTCCAACTAGTGCTTCTGGTGGAGGAGTTGACTCATCAAAGGACCCGATGATCTCTTTGACTCTATTTCTACCCCGAGCCGTTTAGAGGGGCTAGTTGTGAGATGAGTAGAGTGGAGATTTGGCCCCAGAGCCCTGGTCTGATATTAAAAAGTGAGGTAACAGGCAGTGTCTGACCTTTGGGAGGCACTGCATGACTTGAGAGTGGGCAGTAGGTTCAGTTAAGGGCCTTCCACAGTCCTTGTACCTTAGAACCCTCTCCCCCGCCGCCAAAGAAAGCCGCTCATTTTTAGTTATCCTGCTACCATTTGCAATAGGCAGTTTCTTTGTCGTACCTCCCCCTCTCTTAACTGGAGGTCCTATCTAGAGTCGGTGCCGCGTTATTCTTATACACAATATTGAACAGTCATTCCACACAGAAGAAAAGAGAACACCAGCACAACTTTCCTGCATACCATTCACATTCTATTATGTGCCGAGAAATACTAAAAGCATGGTTTTTGTAAGGAATTGAGAATGGGTCAAATAATTATCGGAAATTTATCCTTTCATGCAAACCTATTAATTGCCTGGTATGATTATTAGTGAATAAATTTTTAACTCAAAAGGCATGGGGCTATAAGGTGATTTATTCTTGAGTGATTTTATATATATATATATATATAATATATATAATATATATATTTCATATATATGAAATATATTCATAATGGGAAAAGTGGCACTCGCCTCACCATTGGCCGATGATTTGACTGACTTTGTGTGCTCTTTGAGTATAATTATGTTAACTTAAGGGTCCTACACATAAAAACATGTGGGTGTGCTCGTTTAATAAGATAATGTATTTGAGAGTGTGGCATAAACTTTAATATCACACAAGTATTTGTTTTAATTGCAATTCTTTACAACTTGACACATACTGTGCTCCTCTTTGACCACAAATGAGACTAATTTTCTTATCATCTAGAGATTTCCTTTTTAATTTAACTGTGTACTTTTTCTCATTAAATAATGGTTCATATTAATTCTGAAACTTATGATAATATTGACAGTGGATATAAGCATTCATAGTTAGAATATTGCCATTGTCAGCAAAGTTAGTTCCAGTTGGTGCTAGCGTAGAACACACTCTTACAAATAGGAAACCCAGGATCTGCACCCTGTATGCTTCATTTGGAATTCTACTAAAAACTGTAGGCAGTAGGTTAAGGTAGTACATCTCATCTTTATTTTTAGTTGTTTGACACTTAGAGAATGAAAACACCAAATTGCCTGCTGTTGGTATTCAGGCTTAGTTTTCTTTTGAATGACTTTCATAATTTTATATTAAGGAGGAAATTTAACCTAGTCCATGGGGAACACATTCATTCCAAAGCCAAATTATGAAGAGTTTTCAGTGGGGTTGAATGCAGGAATGCAGGTTGAATGCTTTTGGGACCTAATCTCAAGAAACAAATGTAATTATATTTGTTACATATTGCAGAATTAATAGAATAAGTTATAGTGACGCCTGGCAACTCATATTTCAAAGAGAAAAATATTTGTAAGAACTAGTAACATAACTAATGATTAATTTCTTTCACTACTATCATTGTAAGCAGGTTTTCTTAGCTCAATATAAGCAGGAATACTTTATAAGATATATTGCTTTACGCTGCCTTATTTCTCTGATGTGCTTTGTGATTTTCTCTTTAGAAGGATATGTTGGATCTTCCTGTGTATAGCCCTGTGCAAGAAATATTTTCAGTGCAGCTGTTTGGTAATTGTGTTTGATCTGGAATGAAAAACTAGCAGGGGATGGCAACATCCTTCATGCCTTGCATTGAAGGAAACCCTTTCTAAGACAGAATACTACCAACGTCACAAATGCAAACATCCCTTGGGACCTATTTAACTTTATACAAAGAAATTTGCTCCAGAGACTCAGATTGCACTAAGCCTAGCCTTCTTACATAGGAATTCCATCTACTTCAAAAAGTGGGACTAGTTGTAGCTATTTTTGTTCAAAGTTCTTTCCAGGAATGAAACTGAATTTTGGTTTATGATCAGTTCAATGAAAATGGTTCAAAGAGCAGAGTAATATGGTAGTATTTTATTAAGATAAAACTGATTTAAACTTTTAAAGCACTTCTTTTTTAAGTCTTGGAGGTTCTGAAAAGCCTCCATATAACTAAGTATATCACAGCAATTATTTTGCCATGCAAAATGTACCTTCAGTTACATGTCAGTGAAACAATCTTCCACAGATATTTAAAAATGCCAGCCCATGTATATTTTTACTTCTCCCATGAAAGTCTATTGGTGGTAAAAAATAATTGTTATGATTATTATGACAGTCTGTGGTTAGAAAAAGATGATATTAACAATCCAGTTAACAAATGAAGATAGGAAAAAAAATCCCTACCCTTAGAAATGGTGAGAGTTTGTACCCATATTCTTGAAGGCATATCTCCAAAAGTGTGAAGGTTAGCTTCTGTATATATCCGTGTTCTCATTCATATATAGTTATTATCATTAAACATGTAATATAAAAATTGACTTCTGGGCCATTGAGTAGTAAATTGCACCCTATGTTTCCTAGCATCTTAAATGACCTCTATAAGATGATGATTATTGACCATGCATAGGCATACAAATGTGTCATTTTCATCAGAAGGATAGTTTAAAATACTGATTTTTTATAGAGTTCTAAATTTCACAGGGAGTAGTTGCATATGATGCTTCACATTGGAACTACATGTTTAAAAAAGAATGCAAACCAAAATACCAAACTATAAGCCTCTAATTACAGAATTCATCTAACAGCTGTTACACAGGCAATGTTTCCATTGATAGTAGGAGAGGATTGCCTACATAATAAACACAGTTTTAGACTTTGTGACTGAGCAAATAGTCATATTACTTTGTAACTCTATTTTTGAGATTTTAAATAAGTAAGAGGTAACATGTAAAGAAATAAATGCAGATATTGAAAGGGCTATACCATAAATAGGTAGCATTTTGTTTCTGAGTCTGGGTTTATGGCTATAATTACTAGGAAAATAGTGTATTGAACAATAAACTGGTTTCACTATAACTGTGCTGATGATACAAATGCTATCATAGGTATCTGTCACTGTCATCGACCATGCCACCTATATGCTTGCCTGACAACATTGATTGAAAAAGATGTCACAGTTGATTTTGTGTGTGTGATGTAACAGAAGATACCATTAAAAATGACTACTGAATGAGTTTTATTTGACAGAGAGAAACACAGAGAGGAAAAACAAGCAGAGGGAATGGTAGCGGGAGAAGCAGGCTTCCCGCCGAGCAGGGAGCCCGATGCGGGGCTCGATGCGGGGCTCGATGCGGGGCTCGATGCGGGGCTCGATGCGGGGCTCGATGCGGGGCTCAATGCAGGGCTCGATCCCAGGACCCTGGGATTATGACCTGAACCGAAGGCAGACACTTAATGACTGAGCCACCCAGGCGCCCCAACTACTGAATGAGTTTTTTCTCCTCATTACAGTTTCTGTCTCCCCACCACCAACATCTATCATGAAAATGTGTCCTTGTTGAGATGATTTGAACTCAACGTAATTTTAGAAATTAACACTTCAATAGTGCTTTATAAATTATTCTCACATACAGACTCCCACTGAATTCTCACAAAGTCATTGCATGGTAGATAATGTTATTGCAATTTTCAAGATAAGGCAAGGCCACTGTGGCCTAGAAAGAGAATATTATCCAAGGACATATAGGTTAGCAAGTGAAAGAATCACCGGCATGCCCAGATCACCTGATACTCCAAAGTCATCTTACTCCAAAACAAAATCTCTTTCCATTGTAAAAATAAAATTACAATCTTGGGAGTCACAATTATACAGAGGCAGGAGAAGTGGCCAAACTTCCTGTCTCTATTGTCTAAACCCAACAGGGAGAGACGATAGAGTTTGAAGACAATTTTTTTTTTCTTTAAACACCACAAAGGCCTTTTCTTTATATGAAAAATGTTTTTATTTCAAAGACAATACATATAAAGATTGTCCTGATAAAGTCATATTCTCTTATTTCTCATAATACCTTTCATCAATCTCATACCTCTTCCTCTTCTACCATGTAGAAAAAGTTGTATTGACAATCGGTCCCCAATAATCCAAATCAAGCTATGTATTATGCTACTTAGATAAAATGCTTCTTACTTTCACAGAGCTGGTATTTTTGTTTTGTTTCAGAGATGGTGAACTGTGTTTGAGTCGATCCCTTGTCAATAGTTCTGATAAAATCATTCGAAAGGCTGGTTCTTCAATCTTCCAGCACTCTGTAGAAGGTTGGAAAATCAATTCCTCTTTGGTCCTGGAAATAAGGTGAGTTTTTTAATAAGCCATAATAAATTTCACATCATGTTCTCAAATACACTGGGCTTGGCAAACTTATATTGAATGCTTGATTTATAGTTTAGGTATGAATACTTTAATAAAAGAGTGAACCAGCTCTACTTAATGTTGATCAATGAAGGATATGAAACCATAAAACTGAAATCATTATGCAGTCAGAAATTTAAGGAAGAATATGTGAGTTTTGAATATACTGTCTTTATTCTAATCGAGTAAAATATTCAACAGAATACTAACCTTTAATAGACTTTTTTTTATTCTATTACTCAGGATGGACATATATTTTGAGAATTATCTTTAACTTCTGTATTAAGTTTTCATACCTATCTGTGTCTTTTCATTCTGGATGAAAGTAGAACCTATTCAACTTCTATTTTGCTGACTATTCCAGATAAATTTTATTTACTCTATAAATGGATATTTCTATGTGAGTTCCTGTAATAAACATCTCAATAGTTATATCCTAAATCGGCAAAAGTCAGAAAATAAATTTTCTAGAATACTGATTTATTCTCTTTAAGATTTTGGCATTTTGCCTGAAACAAGCTCTTGAAATCAAAGTCAATGCCTACATATATCTATTAAATCTTATTTTCTTCTAGTACAATTCTACAAGTAATAAGAAGGTCAGGGTCATACCTTCCTGAGCATAGAGGACACAAACACATCATGTTTTCCTATACCTACATTGCTGTATTGGTTGATATGTTTAAATAAGAGCATTTCAGTAAATCAAACTCTGAGAACTATTCTTTACATAACAAAATAATTACAATTTCATATTGGTAAAATGCTGCTTATTCAATGAATAGATGTTACTGCACAGATTTCGTAAATGGTTATGAGGATAAGCCATTGATCTGTTTGTCTGTGTTTCTATCTACTCACTTCTTGGATCACACCTTCATGTAATGTAGGTCATAGGCAAATTGAAGGAAGAGACTACTGACACTCATCTTCAGAGTATGCATAGCAGTTCATAAAATGCATTGTGGCAAAGACATTCACGCCATGTGGAAATAAACTTGAAAGACTGGAAATTTTTTTATAAGATGGGTGCCAGGGAAATGCAGGAATCGTTTGTTTTGAAGCTTTGGAAGTGACCGGAATGGGAAACAGGAATCAGACCATGGCAATATCAAATAGCGTGTACTTGGTTGCTTTAAGTTATGGGAAATTTGGTGTACTTATAGGCAGAGTACAAGAATGGGGATGAGTAGGGTCGAAAGACAGAGTTTATAAATTGGTGTCTTCTGGGTAGAATATGGTCAGCAAGCAAGATTTATTTCAACTGGATAAATAAAAACTCTTAAAACCAATACTAAAAGTAGGAGATTCCGTATAAAAGTGCAGATTTCTCTATACTCTTAAGAAAATGAAAAATTTGGGGCACCTGGGTGGCTCAGTCATTAAGCGTCTGCCTTCGGCTCAGGTCATGATCCCGGGGTTCTGGGATCGAGCCCCGCATCGGGCTCTCTGCTCCGCAGGAAGCCTGCTTCTCCTGCTACCATTCCCTCTGCTTGTGTTCCCTCTCTCGCTGTGTTTCTCTCTGTCAAATAAATAAAATCTTAAAAAAAAAAAAAAGAAAATGAAAAATTTGACAACTCTGGACCTATATGCCTTCTGAGAATTAGTTGGCTGAGGCCAGCTGTACCCATGATCCCTCCAGCTTAACATTTCTCCACCTGTGGTTCCCTTCTTTCTTGACACATATTATCTTCCTCACTATCTCACTTCCCTAAATACATATTCGAATTTAGAAACCCTAAAAGAGATAATTATGAGGGAAAAGCTACAGAATACGGGAGTACATGAGGTCATTAATACAGACATGGTGTAGTTTAGAACAGAATAAGGATTCATATTTCTTGGAGGGAGATATTGGAAAGAGAGAAATATGGGTGATTTAAAAGGGAAATATTTGATCTATAAGGATGTCTCAAACAGAACTTTCAAACTGAAAGATTTGGCAAGAAATGAGCCAATTAGATTAGGCTATATAGATCAGGTAAAGGAAAGTAATGGAAGAAAGTAAAATAAGAAATTATAATAGTTTAATTAACATATCTAAATATTATATCAGATAAGGTAGGGTCTAATAAGTAAATTCAAAAAGTAATTAGCAATACTTTAATTAATATATACGGCCATGCCTTCCTGGTATCTAATACAAATGTGAGGCTACAGAGGTACATTTTGCTATTTTTGAGATATTCATGCTAAGGATATTAAACAAATTGAGCCAAGCAAATCATTATTGCAGTTTTACAAACTAATGCAGATTGCATTCATATCCGTGAAGGTGATCTGTTTTCACTTATGACATGATAATATGTATGCAATGTTAGTACTGTCTTCGTATGATTCTCTTTAACAAATAAAGAAGTAAACAATAAAACATTGAGCAAATATTGAATAATACATA